>OW026368.1:88537196-89225384 GCA_932273885.2 Leucozona laternaria | reverse complement strand
CGCCAGTGTGGGTGCTCCCATTAAGGCTGCCCCAAACCAACGCGAAACATTCGCGCGAATATGCGACGACTGAATAATATTCGAAGAATCGCATCGCGCCAGTGTGGGTGCTCCCATTAATCTCCATGTAAATAAATTAAGACAGGCGGAAGTTTCGTTGTCGCGCCGAATGTTTCGCGTTGGTTTGGGAGAGCCTTTAAGCTGCATGTAAATAAATTAAGACAGGCGAAAGTTTCGTCGTCGTTCTGAAGTATTCGCGTTGGCTTGGGAGATCCTTTACACGACGACTTTTGCGTCGTGACTCTTCTTCGAATTCTTCTTTAAAATTTTGTCCTATGAGTCGTACGCTATTACACCTTGACTTTTGAGTCATGACTCAAATTCTTTTAGGCCAGGCGCGCACATGCAACTAAACAGTTCGGTTTCGATTTTGAGCACTCGGGATTATATGAGAGTCCGCCGGTTTATGTGCGCGGACTCTCACATAATCCCATAGTGCTCAAAATCGCAACCAAACTGCTTAGCTGCATGTGCGCGCCTGGCCTTATACTCTAAAATTTCTTTTCCGGTAATGAAATCCTCGTAGCAACAAAACAAACAACAAAAAACATTGAAACGATGTTGTTCTAGCATAGAAATTCTCTATGCTCTACATCTTAGCAACCATACAGCTATAGGTACATATGGAGGGCTCGACAAATAACGAAAATAAATAAAGCAATTTGCTAAAATAACAAGAAAAAATAAAATAATGTCAAAAATGAGTAGCCGAAATTTGGCCCACGACTCATAGGGCAGTTTGTTTTCCGTTTCATTTTTCTTCTCTTTCGCACTCATTATGTTCGAAAAGAGTCACGACGCAAAAGTCGTCGTGTAAGGCCAGGCGCGCACATGCAACTAAACAGTTTGGTTTCGATTTTGAGCACTCGGGGTTATATGCCCGGGTTTATGTGCGCGGACTCTCATATAATCCCATAGTGCTCAAAATTGCAACCAAACTGTTTAGTTGCAAGTGTGCGCCTGGCCTAATAGCAAACACAAGAATGGAATAGTTTCGAAATTCATCAGAAAGAGCCTGTTTAGATTGTGACTGCTCACTACGCAATGACGCCAGTTTAGTGGTGAAATCGGTGAGGTGGCAAGGGAGGCGATAGTCAGGAAGAAAATATAAAAACTGTGATGAGCAATCATGTTTCATATCCGAAATGTTCCATTTTATTGTATTTTTTCATTTTTGGCTTGTGCGTTGAACGGTGAGGTAGAAAAGAATAAAACTTTAAAATGCGTAGTGGGTCGAGGGTAGAAGCAGAAAATGCTTTTTGAATAATTGGTTTGATAATTGCAAAGATGTTGAAGCAGATTTAATTGATATATTCTTTATTTTGCAACTATTTAATTATTTAATCTTTGAAGTCAGGGTTCTTGATGCTCACAATCAAATGTTCCAATTCACAGATAGTTCAGAGATGCACATGAGTGGAAATTGCAAGTGTATACACGCATTGTCTTTTCACTACGTAGTGGGCAGTCAAAATCTAAACAGGGTCAAATGACATAAAAATCGGCAATTTTTGAAAGTAAACGCACAGATCTTATTGTGTATCCGCCCTAAAGTTATGATGGTGAGAGGTGGGACTGAAATTTGAGTTGAATTAAAAAGCGAATTTTGATGACAATGAAAAATTGAAAACAACCAGAACCAGTGTTTCTTTTATTGATTGTAATTAATTAATGCTGTTATGCATTATGCATCCACTCAAAAATTACAAATTTACATGCTCCCTTATTACACATAATAAATGTTAATTGTGTTCGATAACATTTGATTGCGCTCGCGCTGGTATTCTTTTGAAATATACATATTAATTTTTGTTTGATATCTACAAATATATTTTTAGGAGTAAATAATCGCTGCACAAATCATGTGAAATTATTTGAAATAAATACTTGAATTTATGATACAATTTGGTTTATTGACAAAAAGAAGAAAGTATTCGAGTTTCCTGTCTTCCCGAAGTGGTGATGCTTAAAGTGACTGCTTGGATGAAACCAAACCAAAAGATATCTGACGGGGAAGCTCGTTTCTTCAGAGGGGCCACCGATCGACATGTAGGAAGTGCAGTTGGATGACGCTAAAAATTACCCTCTACAACGAATAATATTGTTCTCAGTACGGCAATCTTCATAGATGATACTTCATCGGAAGTATTATAAAGAAGATACGAGGAATCCATTCGAACTTTATTGATTAATTTTCTTTTCAATCTGTAATTACTAATTATTATTATTAATTAGTTATTCCATTATTCTATTGCAAACAATTATGTATATTGTAGGTACAATAGGTATACACGTTCCCGTAATGAATCTGGTAAAAATTCTCAGTCATAATATGTAATGATGTATTGGTCGTTACCGAAGGACCTGTAGCCACGCATCTATGTATACCTACGTTTCCAGTTTCCGCTGCAAACGTATTTGAGTTTTATTTACTTGAAGATACTAAAAAAACGTCTACGCCTCCGAAATATATACCATAATAGGATAATAATATATACTATCTCATATGTAAACTTGTATTAAAGTGGAATTATTTTTTTTTTGAAAAAGGACGGTCCAAATGTATTTTCTGTATCTTACGACAGGTTATAATGTTAAATCGGGAATGGGATTGTCATACATGGGAGCTCGCGGTTAACGACATTTCGGTTATCGGTCGCAATGAACCTTGCGAGCTTGCGACCATCATAACGACCCTCTCAACGTGGATGGCCCCTAAAAAAAAAAAAAAAAAATGCCTTGGACAGATAAAAAGAATCAAAATTATAAAATATTTGTTAAAATTTACATATGTAAATATGTAGATTTGAATACCTACTTTTTTTAAAAAAAAAAAACTCCAAATTCAAACCAGTTATACAAAAAATTTTGAGGCGGACTACCCCAGAGTAACTTTCTTCAATTGCACACGGCGTAAACAAACACTGGAGGACATTTTAAACCGATTTAATTTGTAGTAGCAAATGTATTTTTCGATTCGAAAAAGTTAACTTATGTTATTTCATTCCAAACAGGGCAAAGTATGTTGTCAGTTTCATTTATTTCAAAAAACTGCCCTCTGCTTTATTTTAGCATAAGCGGAAAAATAATTAACCCTTGGTCAGAAAAGAATGTACATTTTAGATAAAAACACATGAAAATAAAATGAAAATTTATCAAAAAAAATAGAAGTTGTTATATGGGGGTCTAATTCGGGTAGTCCTTAAATAGAATTTCCTGTACATGCTGCTAAGGTCATCGATATGAGTAACATTTTAAGCTTATTTATCCGTACTCGTAAGGATGTTCATAATAAAGGGTCCGCCATCTAACGTTTTTTTTTCAACTAGTGCTTATTTCGTGAATGGTAACACTTAGCTCATGTCTGACTTGACAGATAATTAGTTTTATCCTTCCGCTAAACGAATATGGTTGTGTATACGCTTCGCTAAGTGGGCCTGCGATAGACTTAGAGAAGATGCCGATTTTGCCAAAAAAATCATCTTTTCAGATGAAGCTCATTTTGATCTTGGCGGGTAGTAAACAAGCAAAATTGTCGCATTAGGGGCACAGAAAACCCGCACGCATACATTGAAAAGCCGATACATCCAAAACGAGTCACTGTTTGGTGCGGATTTTGGTCCAGAAGCATAATTGGGCCATTTTTTCGAAAATGAGCAAAGAGTGGCCGTTACAGTCAATGGCGATCGTTATCGGGCCATGTTGAACAAATTTTTGTTCACAAAAATTGAAGAGGAGGATATTGGCAACATTTGGTTTCAACAGGACGGCGCTACGTGCCACACAGCCGAAGCTACACTCGATGTTTTGCGCCATTTTCAAAAAAAAAGACAGTTATTTGGCGGACCCTTTATGTTACTATGTTTTAAAATTACTTTTCACGAGCAAGTACTTGCTCATATCAAGGAATAAAACAAAATTAAAATTATTTAATGCAATTTAGCGCATAAATTGCTAAATTGCGTTGGGTTTTTGAGATATTGCGATCTTAAAGTTTAATTTCTGATTTTTTGAAATATACCAATTCCTCGCAAGAGCCACTACTCGTGAAAAAAATTTCGGGTCTTAGGTAGCCGACTACCTATACATAATACATACATTCTTTGAAGTACCCCATGGTATCGTTTATTATTTCTAAAATCTCTTAGCCGTTCGGATTCAGCATCCTCCATTCTTGACGACTAACAACAGTCCTCATAAAATAGTTTAGGATAGTATATAAGTCACAAGACCCTGGTTCTGCATAAACTGTCGCGCCACTAATTTATTTATATAGAGACTTAAACACAAATTAAGGTTGCGGACTATTTTTAAAAATAAATACAAAATATACGGCAGTTATTTTATTTTTACTACATATTCAAGTTTACTCACAGTCACTCAAATATTAAGATAAGGAAAATATTTAAAAAAAATGTTAGGAGTGCAGTCACTTAAATGTCTGTTTCAATTATTTACAATGATAAAGTTTCAAATTTACAACATTTTGTGGCAGATTTCTCATATGAAATACGAGGGGTAGCTTAGAACTGAGAAACAAATATTTTTATCTACTTCAGGATTTTTTTTGATTTGTAAATATTTAGCTATTCTATAACGCTAGAGGCTATACTTTCATTGTACATAAATGCTTAGAGGCTATATCGTCATTTAAATGATAAAGTTTAAATAATTGACGTAAAAAGTTCTTAAATCTGTTTAATTTATAATAAAAATTTAAATTAAGTGACTAATGGTTAAGGTAAACATCTTAAAGAATATCTTTTGTTGTTAATTTCAGCCCAATTGGCATTAGTTCTTGGAATAGATTACGACCTAGTCATCATTATTTGTTTATTTGCGATTGTGCGATAAAAACAAAGAAATTCATACTGGGACTGAATTTCGTTTCACAATTAATTCGTCTCACTTTAAGCTTTAAGGTGAATCAAAGGATGTTGTGACTTGTGAGTCAAAGGTAGATAGCAATTTACTTTTTGAAAAGCTACAAAAGAAAGCCAACTAAATGATTTGACTAAGGACCAGTTGTACAATACATTGATTCTTGGTTGAACGATCTTATCTCACCGATTTCGGCGGATTAACTGAGGTTCAACGATGGTTCAAGGGTCAAGTATGTGATAATTGCTAATTACATGCTTAAACCAAGCGAAAAATTTGTTCCTTGAAGTGTTTATAGGATTACTACCATCAAGTTGGTAGTAATCAGATTGCAATTCGCGACGACCAATTTGTTTTCTAAAATTTATATTATTTTAACAATTAAAAAGCCAATTTTGGTATCTAAATTATATTTCTACGATTTTGTATAAAATTTGTAAAGAATTTAGGTTTATATAAATTATTTTAAATCGATTCTTTAGCGGTATAGGCTGTTTTAAAATTTTTGGTTAACATGAAGATTTCAAGCTAATGTGAAGGTTTTATTGTTCATATTGAAAAATAGAAAACAACTATTTGAGAAAAGTGTATGAATTTAATGCTCTTAACTAATGTTAAACCTTACAATTGTTTTTTTTTTGTTTCCATACATACTACATATCACTATGAAGATGGAAAATTTCAAAACAAATTAAAATTTATTATTCACATGTATAATATTTATTAATATCAACGTAACAATATTTTTTTTAATTTATGAAGAATATCATTTCTAAAAAAAACTGCGTTAAGAAAGTTGATAGATAATTATTTAAGATCAGATCAAATAAAATGTAATAGTGGCCGTCGAATTGCACATTTTCAAACGCAAGAAAACGAAGAAAACGTTTCACAGAACAATAGAGCTTATTCACTTGCAGATTTATTAAATATGTAATTTGATAAGCATTGAATGATGATGTTTGGTTATAGGAATTAGGTATTATTAAATAAAATTATTGAAATATACTACATGTCCATGCGTATAATTTTAACATGGGCAAATAGCTCTTTTGGGTGAAAAGAATATTCGTGGTAAGAAAAAAAATATCTTCGTTAAAGGAAAACTAAAAACAAATTTTTACTTGTTATATACATAATAGGTTTGTTCGTTGAGCCCTGAAGTCACCCTGGGGTCGCCCCAAATCGTTTTTTGAAAAACCTGGAGTCACCCTGGTGAAAAAATTCTGTGTTTTTTAGAGACCTGGGGGTCGCCCTGAACTCGCCCTGAAGTAGAACTAGGTATTTTGCTGTCGCGAGTTGAGGTAAAGCAAAAACTGCCAAAGTGACATGAGTTGTGCTGCAGGTTATTGTTTATTTTTGGAAACGGTAGAAGTTGTTTTTATTCATTTTTAAGACATATTTGAAACAAATTTTAAGTTTTTATTCTCTAAGCACAGAACTTTTTTTTCTTGCCCTTGAGCGTTTTTTAAGAACCGAAAACCCAAGTTTTTTGTTGGCAATTCTTGGGGTTGTCAAGAAAACCTGGGTCAACCCTGGGTAATGTTTAAAGAACGAAGCTAATGTATATACAAGTACTATAGGACAATTTCTAGATGGAACCCGAGATTTAAGTGTGACCTCTATCACTACGCTTAATCTATCTGTGTCTGTCCTTCAAAGTTGGAAGTATGTTTATGAATGTTCATAACAAAAACAAACTTTTTGAAGATTTAATATCTTGAAATGAATTTGTTTACCTACTCAAAATTAATTAATTAAGCAAAATATTGTTTTTATTCATGAAATCAGATAGGGGCGTTCTTTGTTCTGAGGTCACATTTTGTAGGAGTTGTTTAAGCAAGTTTCATGCTTCCATACCATTTTCCCTAACTATTTATACATATTTTACAAAATATTTAAAATTAAAATATAAAATTTAAAATTTTAAGCCACTTGAACCACAAAAGCAGGTTCTTATATCATTACATTATATTCGACGTCAGCAAACAGCTTATTTTTTCGAACAAAATGTTTAAAAATAGAGACTCCAATATAGGAAAGTAAGCAAAAATGTCAAACTTTAAATTTTTGAATTAAACTGCCCCATTTTCACATCAATCTACCCCGTATCAGTATAATTTTTGTTTTTATTTTTAATGAATGTAGAATCGGCTTTTAATATACCTAGTTTAAGAAAAAATAAATTCAAAACAAGAAGATGTATTTTAAAATTTCAAAATGTCTAGCAAAGTACTTATGAGTACTTCGCCACCTTCAAAGGAACACCACTATAATAACATCAGTGTTCCTTTGGAGGTGCCGAACTACTCATGAGTAGGTAGTTCTGAAAGCTTTTTCAGAATTGGTTTCTTTCAGCCGGTACTGCCATTTTCCCTTTAACTTTTATTTATGAGGATCTGTACCGGCCGGGGGCGATGGTAGAATTTTTATAATGATGAAGAGTGCCCTTTTTCATTTTGATATTCAATAATGGTGTCTCTTGCTGACCTTTACTTACTGGGCAACTTTTTGTCTATTATTGTTCAAAATTATAAAAAAACAAACAAACTACCTTTTATCCATAAATAGGAAAAAGCTCCTTTAATATGCAAACAGCATCTCTCCACGAAAACTACCCCTATAATATTATTACTATATCTACACAACCCATATCTATTTGTTAGTGTTGTTCTTTGCGTCTGAAATTTCTTCTTGTTTATTTTTTTGATCTTAAGTTTTGTATCTTATCGGATTATCACCGTCAGTATTGTGATCTTCTTTCAAGCAGAAAGATTAAACATACGACTTATCTTACCGTGCGTCGCACACATAACATAACTATAATATAAAACTTTTGGATTTCATCTTTATAAATTTCAGTCTTTGTCCAACCATCGAAGAGATTGTGAGAAGATATAATATCTACGACATTGCACCTCCGCCACCCTTGCAGACAAAAAAAAAAGTTGCATCTCATTCTTTCAATACCTAAAAGATTCTTTAGAAATGAATTGAGAACAGAGATTGAATTTATACGCACATCACTATACTATCTACTATAAGGATAAATTAATTAAACAACAGTGAAATAAATAACATATTATATTGCAAGGTTCAAATTTATCTCGATAAATACAAAAAAAAAAAACATAACTTAATCCTTTTATCAATATCAATACCATTATCGCTGAGACTTCGATGATCTTATTACCTGGGGTTTGTGCGAATGTTGAATATACTTAACGTTAGTTGAGAGTTTTTTTTAAATCAAAAAGAAGATCAAAAATCATCAAGAAGAATTTAAAGAAGTTAAAGAACCGCGATTTAAGTAGTGAATGTAATTTTTTTTTATTATTGTATTAATATTAATATACCTACATAAATGTAAATCTATTTCTGTCTTCAAAAAAAAAACTTTAAAATCTAATTCTTAGCCTGCGTTTATAATTTTTTGTGATAAAAAGATGAGCGAAAGAAAATAGAATCCAGCAACAAGCTTAGTAGCACGAACAGCAACATTATACGCTACATCAACTTCCAGAGCTCGAGAAAGAGGTTCACTTAGTGAATGAAACTTTTTATTGATAAATTGGATTTAATAAGAAAAACGGACGTTTAATTTCAAGTGGTGCGGTCTTAGAAACATACATCACCGTGCCAAAGTGGTTGTGATATTTTACCTACGACTTTTTGTTGTTGTTTTCTTGTTTTGTTTGTTTTTTTTTTTTTTTTTTTTTTAAATTCCCTTGCCTCTCTATCAATGCATGTAGTGTGATATCCAAAGGCAAAAACAATCGCTTTTGAAAGAAAGCGAATTAAAAAAACTCGATTACTGAATTACATATCTAGGCTTATCTATCAATCTAAACGCTACACACAATACCGCTCGAAAGCTGTTTGATTGATAAAACCTTCGATAATATTTAAAACACGCACAAAATGGGCGAAGAAACAGCAACAGAAACAAAGGACGAAAAGCCGGAACTGTCAGGTTTCGGTCGAATCTGTCAAAAGAAAGGAATCAACCCCAATTTGATTATGTTGAAAATAACATTGTTTGTTATGTATGGAGGTATGTATAAATAAAATCCAATTAAATCATTGCTTTTTAGGAAGCCATTAATTAAGAATTAATAAAGTTTGAATCTTTATTTCGTTGAAGCGCTGTACTTATATTATTCATACATAAATTTATTTGTTTTAATTATACACTACTTTATATATAAAGTGTGTTTGACAGTTTTTTTTTTTAATTCACGATACATGTACGATATATGTATGTATTTATATGAATATTTTATCTTTAGCTTTAAATTTAAGTGATATACGTACGTATTATGTACACAAAGCCTGAGGAACTTAAATGAGTTTCGATTAGGTCATGTGAGCGTGTCTGTCCGTTGTTCGCCCGTATTTATATCCACAGCTTTTTGAGCTTTTTGTCTCGGGGTTTTTATTTATATTTAGCGGTCAATGTAAAGAAAGTAGGTAGTATTCTGTTACTTTATTTTAACAACTTGAAGGCTTTTTTACCGTTATGAAAGATGATTTATGAGAAAAGGTACATGAATTATAAACATAACAAATTTTGGTATATAATAACATAGAATTGTGAAAATAGCTCCTTTATTTAAATAGGTAGGTAAGTACATACCTACATAATTATCTATTAGAAGAATTTGGACTAGATTTTCGATATGGTAGAAGAATGGGTGAGCAAAGCTGTAAAGTTTTTCTGTATCTCATTACAGAACTAGGAGTAAACATATGAGAAGATTTTGATTTTTTTGATTTTCGTGGTCCAATCTTGAAAAATTACGTCTCACGTTATTTCGAAATGCTTCCAAAAAAATTCTGACTTCTAGCTAGTCTGATGAATGGACTTAGCCTAGGCACTTTGGCCATGGCCATTTGGGAAACGTTCTTAAAACCCTTTGTACTCGTATATCTATAAGTGAATGAGTAGGTATATATTGCCTACTGAGCATATCCTCCTGATGTCCAAAACTACAAATTCGTGAGAATTTTACAAATTTGTTTTTTTTTATATGAATTTCTTTAGTACCAACGTGAACGAATTTGACACAAAATTCGAAATTTCAGACAATACGGGAGCAGACATAATGTTTATGAAGGTATGTTTGTAATTTTGTATTATGGACAAATTAATAGGTATTTAACTATAGTAGATAATCAAAAAATTACCAGATAGTGGATTTTTTCCATTTATATTATTGTTTCAGAGCTTTTTTTATTTGACTTTTTATTGGTGCTCCAATGATTCCTAAAATCAGTTGGGCTTAGCTGAAATAAGTTGTGGTTGAGTTTACGTGTAAATCGCTTAGTCTCAATGTCGTTTTGTTTTTTTGTATAGGTATACATACCATCATATACGGGCTTGCATACGTATATAATGATTAAAGCTTACCTACTCATTTTCATAAAACTGACAATGTTCTTGTTTTAGTGTGCATGAAGTAAGAATATCAAGTTTCAGCATAATATTTTTTTTTTGAGTTCTATCAAGGTCATTTACCAAAATACGCGAAAAATCGCCCTAAATAGAAAAAAAACATAATTTTTGTTAGAAACGTGGTAGGAACGAGAACTCATTGGATATTATATTGCAAACACATTAGGTCTACGTCTTTAGATCAACGAAGGAATTGGAACTTCTTTAAATTGTAAAATGGTGTTGTTTTTTCGGCGCAGTGTCAAAAGTCCACAATGGACTTTTGAACCACTTGTATGAGTTACAAGTCCACAAATAATGAACTTTTAACCCACCGAAGTGCAAAGATTTTTTTTCTTTAAGTTTTATTTTTAAACATGTATGTATGTATGTATTCATAGTGAAAAATTCGCGCGAATTTTGTTGTTTCTACACTTAAATGACAACTTCAAATAATTATGGATTTATTGCCCACCTAAGTGAGGCGTGAGACCACAATCTGCAAGTCATAAGACCACAAAGAATTTCTGTGGACTCTGCACCCACTTGGGTGGGTTAAAAGTTTACAATTTATTTGTGGGTCAAAAGTCTATTGTGGACTTAAACTTAAACTTTGAGTTAAACTCATGCGAGTTTAACTCAAAAAAAAAAAAATTGCTATGCTGACACTTAATATTTATAAGCTTACTTCACGCAAACCTTGTTTTAGTTATATCTATTCCCATATCACCGCCATCGAGGAATTATAGTGATTAAAAGTTAGAGAAGACTAGAGAAATGCCAATTTATAACAGTAAAAAGAGTTTTACTCCACTAAAAATGGACAAGACTAGAGACATGCGAATTCATAACAGTTATAACAGTTTTTCGCCATTAAAAGTGGGAGTGCGTTAATGCGCTTCGCGCGACTTGGCAACAAAACTCTAAGTGTCCAAAGAATGCTTACCTGCCCTGATGGTCATATGGTGCCAGATTTTGGAGAATTTTGATCTGCATGAGCTTCCTGGTTCCTGCGACGATTATTTAAAACAATGGATTTCAGGAGATCGCCTCGTGGCAAACATGTTTCTACTAGTGAGTTGTCTGCCTTCGTAATCTTGAGGTAACACGCGACAGTTCTTGAACGCCTACAATTTGTGCATATTCTGAAGATGCTCATGCACGATTCGATGAATGCGGAACGAGTTGAAATTTTATGAAACCTACTGGTTTCCAAACAGAGTGCCTAGGTGATTATTTAATTACAGTTCGAACTCGGTCGATGTTTTCTGGGCATGTGAATATCTTTACCATTTACCCATAAATTAATCGGATTTCGATCAGGAAGTCGACCGCTGCGCCAAATGGTGAACCGTTATAATGCAAATACGTTGCACGTCGACGATAGATCCAGATTTCGCAAAGTAGGTTTTCCACACAAAAAGTGCGCTGCTCAATAGAACACTATATTTTTTTGACGGGTGTCAATTCAAATTCCCGATTTTGTGTAATACAGAAATTATTATTGAATTAAAATCAGTTTGGAGTTTCATTCCCATTTGAACCGTTATGCGCCTCTGGCACGCTCAACCCTGTAGGTTTTATTGCTCATACGCCTAAGTGCACACTAAGAGCCGTTTGCTGATATATGATACTTTAATGTTAGGAAATTTACAATATTTTATTACCGCGCATTTGGGAATATTTTGTATGCAGCATGGATGATCCGTGAATTCAAAAATTCGTTAATTTGACATACGCCGCTGAACCCTGTTATCAGGGTGAAATACTTTTACGATGCGTATACCGAGGTGCCTTTTTAAAAAAAGAAGTTGAGGTGGCCAGCATCTTGAATTTTACGAATATAGACGGTGAAGTCAATTGTCTGGGTAAATTTTGGTTTCAAGGACTTGCAACTTTTGTCATACCTAACTCTTTTCTTCGTCCAAATAATGATTGAGGGTTGAACAAAAGTTGTGGGTAATATTGTTGTTAACAATTCTTGTTATTAACTTTTTCCCTAGAACCAATGATAACCGAGATAACTGACTTAGGTTCATAAAAGTCCTTACAGTAAAAAGGTATACATAAGTATATATTTTTTTAAGGTCGTATCTTTATGGTCTTGGTCTCATTTGAACCAACATTTAAAAGTATGTACACTCTGAAATCATGTGCCATATAAATTAACACACATTTTTCAGTTCGAGAAAAATTTGCCTACCCGTTTATCCAAGTCCAAAAACACCCCAGACCCAATGAATTTTTATAGGATCTTGAACCTTTATTCTTATGTGGCAAATGTAACGGTTTATGAAAGTAAATAATTTTTTCTAAAAGATTTTCCGTACTCTTTTACCTATACTACAATATAAAATACAAATACAAACGTATAGGTACAACAGTATCTAGTTCCTTATTTAAAATGTAGCCACATTGGTATACATCCACTTGAAATTTAAAGGCCATTATCTCGTATGAACTATCACCGACTATTTTCCTAATTACTCTTATAAGATGTGATTTTCTCGCAATTTAAACGAAAACACTACCGAGTCCGACTATTTATCTATTTTCATTTCGATTACGTTGGTATTGCGTCGGCTTTGTTACACTCCACACCATGACTCTAATCGGATGCAATACTGCTTATTGTGGATGAGGCTGGGTTTGATAATACCTACATATATGTACATATATAAATTCTCTACAGTAGTTATTGTAGGTTGTGAATTACAATGATACCTACAGCTTGCGCCAGAAATGTGTCCAGTTTTTGTTTGTGGTAATTTCATAGGAAAATACACCGATGAACTGTAATTAGATAAAAGTGGACTTTAATTAGAATTTTTCCGTTTCGAGAAGATGGCGTTGAGGTCGAAAGTGGCTATGACATACATTTTTATCTATTTACATGCTTATTGGTCATGATTTAGATATGTAGAGGACATGTTGCAAAGTAACATCATGTGAATGCTAGTTATATTCGTATTCCATATAAATAAACTGACATTGACATAAAAATGGTGTTAGATTGGGCGGCTGGCAGTACTGTTGAAATGGGGTCAGTATACTGTGTTTGTATGGAGTTATTGCGTAGAGAATTTAATTTTAGCTTTAAATCATTTTAAATGATGGCTGGGTTAAGATCTAAAGAGGAATTAAAGTTTTGGAAAACTGAAACAAAAACATTGTATGTAGATTGTAGGTATACCTTCATAAATAAATATTTAGGTACATATATCTTTTAATGTGCTTATATTTTTAGTTACGTTTATTATTGAATAATAAACTCTTTCTGCTCTTTATGGATAAATATTGGTCTTGCTATACATAACACTTTACAACTACTACTATCAAGAGGAGATAACCGTTCATATCGATCAAAAATTCGATTTTCTTAGACTGTTTGGAACATGGAAGTAAAAGGATATATTTCTATTTCTTAAGTATACTTTTAAATGTTAAACCTGTTAGTCGAAACCATTCGCCGAGTTGAAGCGCTCGGATAACGTAAATTGGGGTACCTTCTCATATATTGCATGCGTCATGGGAGAAGAAATGAATAATTTTTTGCATAGCTTTGACTTCCTAAGCGGAAGTTGTACAAAACGTGGTTCGAAATAATTTTAACTCGTCGATGCAACGATGGTTCAAGCATCTAATATGGCTATTTTTATACAGACCTGAATCTTTAATCATCGTTAATACGTTGAAATTGGTGATTTAAAATTTCTGAACCATGGATCAATATTTGAACAACGTTTGTACAACTGGCCACGACTTAGTTAAATCGATCCCGACACTGGTGCTTGACAATTCAAGCTTTTTAAATACACGCATAGTTTACGATGGGTATAAAGTCCTATATGCGACGACAAGCATAGGGATATTTCGTTAAGCAAAGGGATATTTCGTTAAGCATAGGGATTTTTCGCATCATCAGTGACTATAGGTGACCTTTGCTGATTCGAAGAGACCTTCGTTCCAGTCTTAAAACCACCAGCCAATGACTTGATTTTTTAATATAAAATTTCCCGGCTATTATTCACTAGTTGGTCCGCCCGGCTTCACACGGGTAGACAAACCTAAGCTTCGCATACAAATTAAAAAAGAAAATATTACTTTTTGACTTTTTGTAATCGAATACTACTTTCTTGGTTCTAACCCACTTCACATTATGAAAGGCTAAATTTAAAAAAAATATGATCCTCTAAGTCCAACCTTTATTGCTTTCCCAACACAGAAAGAATGTTTGTATTCGAAAACCACTGTTTTATTTTTATCCCATTTCGCTTTATAAATCGATTTTTTTTTTTAAATAAACTTTCCAACACAAACAGAATTTTTGAAATCCGATACAACTTTTCGCGTTTACCCCCTTTCACCCTATAAATACTAAATTTTTGAAAAAAAAACATTTTCCAAAAGCCATCCACTCAAAATTTCTGAATTCAATAAAATTAAGAGCTGACTTCATCCAATTGCAAGTCTTGACATTCACTCATTTTTAATGGGTGAATTTAATAAAAACTCTTTTGGAACTACTTTATGATGGGGTAAAGTTAAAATATTTGCAACATACTTGTATAAGCTTCCAAACATGAGTTCATTTGAACTGTTTTTAGATTTTCCCTTTTCATGCTTAAATTCTTCAAATTTTTTGATTATGAGTTCGGCCGGAGATTTTAGATGAGAAACTTTGAGAAATTGAATTATTTTTAAAAGAAAATGTAATTTTTAGTTCTTTTCGATTGAGAATTTATAAAAAGGGCCGATTCGGTAATTTGTAAAATAGTGGGGGCCACGGGTCCCGATCCCAAAATAGGAGCCATCTGGCCACTTTAGGGGCCAAACGGCAACGCTGTCTCTTGGTGCCATATTATACCCAACTTTTTCCCTATTAAATTTATTTGTTTTGGAAAAAAAGTTGAAAAAAATAATTTCTGTTAGTAAAAATCTTTATTGTAATTTAAAAAAAAATAATATTAATACTGAGTATTACTACTACTAGTACTAAAGTATAAAACAAAATTTAAAAAAATAAATTTTCGTTTTGCATTGGAAATTATTATATAATCTTAACTACATAATATGTTAGATGCCATAGTGATGTATTGTTGATCATTTTGATTGGGTGTGAAAATTCAAATGAGAATTATTTTAATAATTTTTAATCATGATGGTAAATATATTTTGATTTTGGTAAAAAATTTTGTTTTTTTGAGTGGAGAACATAAAAATGGCAAGTGTTAAAATTGCTCTAAAATTGTTAGGAAATCACTTCTTGTCGAGAAGGTGCAAAAACAAAGTGCAATAACGTGCCTTAAAGCTTTTTAAATTTATTTTAGTTCACAATTTTAGAGATTTTCGAAATCTGGCTGCAAAACAAAAGTTAGAAGAGTGATAATGTTTGTGCAAATGGAAATACTTATCTACAAGAACAAGCTTTAGAAAAAATATTGCAAAAAGAATTCTCGAAAAATTCTACCTTCAATTTATTGAGATGTGTTGGAAGAAGTGCATCAACCGTGATCAGAATATATTCAGGAAGAACAAAAGTGAAATGTTGGTCCTAAATATATAGAATTTAACCAAGATGAGGTTTACCTTCATTTTCCTAAGTTTCGATTTTGTTTGCGATTACAATATTAATTTCCCATCACTGTCAGGCGGTTTAATTATACTCTCTTCTTGTATTTTTCAAAGTGATTCTAACAAAGCTGCCCTAAAGTTTAAGTTTGCGGTTTCACAAAAATATTTGATAGGCCTTTAAATTTTTAAATATCGTATTTCGTTTGGAACAAACGTCATTTTAGAATATAAAAGTCTGTTAAATAGTTAAAAGAGCTTTATGAAATCGGCCATATGACTATAAATACTTAGGTATTGCTATATCTTTGGGTTATTTCAGTATTTTTGTTATAAAAATGTTTCATTTTCTTGCCATATTATACCTTTAATTTGTCATTGTATTGATAAATCACAAACTAATTCCTCAAATAATCAAATAAGTATATAGTAAGCTCAAGGAACCCACTTAAAACAAAAATTTAGTGAGACTATATTTATAATAAACGGCACGCACATAATACAATAGAAATTAACTTTAAACATTTTAACTATTTGAAGTATATTTAATGAATATTAAATTAAATATTCAAATTTGTTTATAATAAATACCTTTACTAATTCAATATTCTATTTTTTGTTTTTTTCAGCTACGTCATCACTTTTGCCATACCTTACAATTCACATGCAATCAATTGGACTGACAGTTGAAGAAATTGCTATTATTTATTTAGCTCTGCCATTTACAACTTTTCTAAGCCCTCCGATCACTGGTAATTTTAAAAATTATTTTATTCATTAAATATTATATATAGTATATATATAGTATATTGGTTTAGTGTAAAAAAAAAATTCAAGGTTATAATCAAAACTAACACTACGATTATCGAGAAGTCCGAAAAAGTGGGTTTCGTCATTTCGTTCTTGCGTTTGTGCGTCTGTTGTTCCACTGTAATTTGAGCTGGGTTGGGGCCGATTTCCTTCAAATTTGGTACTGAGCATTTTTATGTGTTTTCCTAGCGGGAAAATTCGAATTTTTGTCTTAACTCATCTAGAACGAGTAGCTGCAACACAACAGTTTAGGTATTTTTCAAATTTTCTAGAAAACAGTTTTAACGATTTTGATTAAACTTAATGCATGTAATGACCAAACTGGTTGTGAGAAAACTGCATTTCAGGTTTTTGGCCAAAAATTCACATAACTGAAATAGGCATTCCACTTTTTTACTTGCGATATAGGTACTATATGGGAAGTTATGGATTCGTACAAAAAATCGAACTCGAGATTTTGATCAAACTTTACATTACGATGATAGAGAAGTCAAAAAAAGTGGGTCTCGCAAAAACGTCCGTCTGTCTGTCTGTCTGTCTGTCTGTCTGTCGGTTCGACTACAGCCTAAACGGATGGGTCGATTTTCTTTAAACTTGGTACCTAGCGTTTTTTGGACATTTTCCCCACCCGTTTTTTTCTTTTTTTTTTTAGGACCAAAACTAACAGTAGCTGTCATACAAAATTTCTTGGCCAAAAAGGAAAAACTTATTTTTCTCAAATCCAGCGCTACCGAATTTGTTTTTAAGAACTCAATAAATTTAAATAGTTATAAGTTGCCATTTAATAAAAAAAATGGTTCCGAAAAATGGTTATTAATGGTACCTCCCAAAGAACCATTTTTTTGATTTTCACTTTTCTCGAAAAC
The DNA here is from genome assembly GCA_932273885.2 of Leucozona laternaria. Lineage (NCBI taxonomy): Eukaryota > Metazoa > Arthropoda > Insecta > Diptera > Syrphidae > Leucozona > Leucozona laternaria. The sequence continues at coordinate 89,207,762 of OW026368.1, read as the reverse complement.
GGTTAAACTGATTCTGATCAATTTTTTTATGAAGAATTATTGACACATTTTAAATAATATTGTGTACCAAAATTTTCAAAAAAATATTTTTTAGATTTTTAAAAAAAGTTTTAATATTTTTTTTTGAAAACTCAATATTTCAAAAACGACATGGTCGATTTTTATTAAACTTGGTAAATAACAGTTTTTTAACTTTATCTAGAAGATTTTTGACAACAAATATTCTAATACCCAAAACTAACGGTACCTCCCATACAAATGTTAAAAAACCGTTAAGAAAAATATTTTGCTTCTCAAAAACGACTCCTACGATTTTCATAAAAGTTTATTTCTGTGTTAAAATTAGTACGATCTACCATTTAAAATTTTTAAAGTTTATATTTTACGTTTATTAACAGTACCTCTCATAGAACGTTTTCTTTGATTTTCGACTATCTCAACATATGATCAACCGAATAAAATTAGATTTTTTATACAGAAGCTTGTAACAAATATCAATAAAAGTGCGTATCAAAATTTTCTAAAAAATGATTTTTGGATTTAAAAAAAAAAAATCAAAATTATTTTTTGAAAATTCGATATTTCGAAAACTGGTAGCAGATTTTTTTGTGAAGTTCAATTTTTAACGCAACATTAATAAATGCTTTAAATTGGCGTACCAGTTATTTTTCTCAAAAATGTTAACGAAATTTTATATATAAAAAATTAATTATTTTTAAAACCGCTCCTACGATTTTCAAAATTTTTTTCTCATAAATAAAGATTTATATAAGAAATCAGATGGTTTGCATCGCGTTGGGTTAAAACGGATTCAAAGTATTTTAATCAATTTCTCTCTAATTTTGTTGATTTAAAACAATTTACTAGTTTAAATAGTATAATTTCCTTTTATGCATATTGCATATGTGCAACACTAGGCTATATTGTTAATTTTTGTATACTCACATAATATTTACCACCTGAAACTAAACTAAGATTTGGCAAATGGATAAAATATATACTCCTATAGCTAATTTATTTCAGACTATGGAACCACAATGTGATCGCGCATAAGAGCAAGTTCGTGCGACCCAGTCGTGCATATTTTTTTTTAAAAAAAAAGGTCTTAGTTTTTGGTTATTCAAGTATGTCTTTTTGATGATTTTGTAAAAATTTTTCAATTTGGTACTTCTAAATAGTTTAAGCAATTTCATTTAGAAATGTTGAAAAACATTGTTTTTTAAACAAACAAAATTAAACAAAACATTAATTTTTGTTGTAGTCTTCTTCTTTAAAATTCAAATAAATATAAATATTTATAGGAGAAGTAGATTATAATGATTAAAACTAAGTAAACAAAATGTAAATTGCAAGTTTAAAGTTAAAAGATAATTAATTAGACAAACTTCAACGCAAAATAAAAACATATTTGTGTACATATGTATATAAAGGGTCCGCCATCTAACGTGTTTTTTTCAACTAGTGCTTATTTCGTGAATGGTAACACTTAGCTCATGTCTGATTTGACAGATAATTAGTTTTATCCTTCCGCTGAACGAAAATGGTTGTGTATACGCTTCGCTAAGTGGGCCTGCGATCGACTTAGAGAAGATGCCGATTTTGCCAAAAAAATCATCTTTTCAGATGAAGCTCATTTTGATCTTGGCGGGTAGTAAACAAGCAAAATTGTCGCATTTGGGGAACAGAAAACCCGTACGCATACATTGAAAAGCCGATACACCCAAAACGAGTCACTGTTTGGTGCGGATTTTGGTCTAGAGGCATAATTGGGCCATTTTTCGAAAATGAGCAAGGAGTGGCAGTTACAGTCAATGGCGATCGTTATCGGGCCATGTTGAACGAATTTTTGTTCACAAAAATTGAAGAGGAGGATATTGGCAACATTTGGTTTCAACAGGACGGCGCTACGTGCCACACAGCCGAAGCTACACTCGATGTTTTGCGCCATTTTCAAAAAAAAAAGAAAGTTATTTGGTGGACCCTTTATATTAGCCCATCTAAATGAAGAATACTTTCAGGTCTCATATGGCAAAGTGCAACACCAGAACCCACTCATATAAACATGAAAGCAATATAAAAATCGATTGTTTTTATATATAGATGTTGTTTGTCATACAAAACAATTGTTTTGATTTTAACGCCCGAACCACACTACTCTCGTGTTGTGTGTTGTGGAGTAGTGTGTCGCTCTCATTCCAATGTATTTCATAGATTTCGACACAACACATCACTTGATAAAAATATAGCTCTACGCATATGAAATACATTAGAGCAACACACTACTCCTCAACACACCACACGAGAGTAGTGTGGTTGGGGCTTAATGCTCACTTTTTGATTCAAATAATGTTTTCATTTATTTGTAAATTATTTTTTTTTATCTTCATCTACACTTTTAGAGAAATTAATGATTTAAATTTGGTTTTTGATGTTTAAATTTACATATGCCTGAGCGAATTAATCCTATGTTTATATATGTTTTTATGTCAATATGCCATAGATTGCCATAATAGAGTTATGTACAATTTTTGTTTTTCCATTTAAATAAATAAATACATTTATTGGTACGACAGGTTTTGAACAACTAGGGTCTAGTGACTTACAACAACTCTCAAATATTCCTGTGTGTTGAATGTTGTTTGTCAGCGAGAATGAAGGGGACCTACAATTTTCTTTCATGTCCTAATGGCTTAGATGAGAGGAAAGAGATACTCCTGATGAAGATTAAAGTGAAAATCTAAAAAAAGCATATTATAGACTTTTTTTTAATTCTGAAATTTTTCATAAACTTTTCAATTTTGAAAATGTATTTAGTTTTTTGTAAATTTTTCATGCCGTTTTGTTTTGAAATTTTGGACAATTAGTCCAAATTAAATTGGAAAAATTGTTTGAATCGTTTAAGGTTGCCAACACGCGATTTTGTGATTGTTTTTGAAAATAAAATTTTGATTTTTTTTAGTTTTCAGGATTTGAATTCCTTTTCAGTTTTTTTTTTATTATTTTATTTTAAATAAATTTACTTTTAACGTTTTTCGAAATGGATGTAAGCCAGATAAACAGATTATCTCAGGACGATATAACTTAATCAAGTAGAATGTAGAGGTTTAGCGGTAGTTTTGCTGTTGCTGGTCCATTGCTGACAACTTTAATACTGCGATATTTAGAGGCACCACACTACAAAAAATTTTAAACTCCATGCATTTCTGGTGGCTGGTGCTGGTGGCAATGTGTTTCAAAAATATTTGCTGGCCAGTGTGCTGTTTGCTATTGACTTGACGGCGCTGGTGCTGTTGCTTTATCCGTTCAACTTTGAACAGGATTTGACGGCGGTGTTAGAAAATAAATTAGTAGAAATAGGTAAACTTTTTTCGGAAACTTCGAAGGAATATTTGAAGATTATAACGAAGGTAGAGCAAGGGTTACGCAGGATGGATAGTAGCATGCCGGAAAATAATGGTGGTCAGGAAAAGATCAAGCAGTCATATCTTTGGCTAAGTTGGATGATAATGAGGGATAAAGAGGAAAATGAGGAAGAAAAAGAAGAGAATACAGATGAAGGAAACAGCAAAAGGAATCACATGAGAAGAGTGCCACCGAATTGTGATGATCAACTTTTAGATTAGATTAGGCGTCGTACAAAGACAAAAGAATACATCGGAGTCTATGTGGCGACTGCAAAATTTGTTCGGTAGGTTAACTAAACAAATTTCAGAAAGTAGAAGGTTTTCAATGGTTTGTCGAAACCAAGTTGCGTATCCAATTTGGTCACTTTAGGTTGGAACTTAAAAGCTGTTACAGCAAACGTGGAATCGTATGTTCCATCACCTAGTGTTAGGGAAAATAGGAATCTGCTAGAACCGCATCTAGCTAATGTAGGTTTAGGAACTCCAGTAGTTTCGGTTGTTGCTGAGAACAACGGAACTGCCCGTCAGGCTGACTCTTCGAACCATAGATCCACAACTAGGTGTTTTACTTGGAATGGATCTGGCCATTTTGCAAATAGGTGATCCGCATCTAGGCGTCGCTGCTCGGGAAATGTGAAACGAACTCTTAAGCCAGAAGGACGGTATTTCCGCAGACTTTGATAATTTTTCTTGTCGCCACGCACGGCGGTTTTGTGTCTTCGTTCATTTCTTTTTTTTTTTTTAATTTTGCAAAATTTTTGATTTTTCCTCCACAACCCATTCTAGTATGATTTTTTTTTTGACTACGACCAATTTATTTCTCAGTTAAAATAGTAATAATTCTGTTTTGTAGTGTTTATCGCCTCTAACTATATTCTTCTTTTAAAATATTGTTTTTTTTTACAAAAGTTTGGTTAAATATGAATATTTTTTTCTAAATGAAATTGTTAACCTTATAAAATGTAGGTAACTAAATTGCCACCAGCTCCTTAACTATTTAGTTAATTATATCATGTGAATATTAATATTTTTATAAGTCAACAGACAAAATTATTATGTACTTAAATGTTTACTGTTTACTCTCACATCATTCCTAAGAAGAGTCTTGTCAGTTTTTTGAAAGACAAATTTATTGTATTTTATAACTTTATTACCGACCATCGCGACACAGCAGTGGCAGTCCCATGCATTTTAAATGATAACGAATTTCTTTACAAATCAAAAATTTTAATTTATTTATGAAGTCAGTCCTATATAGTTAAAACAAGGGATAACTTCAACACTTGTCTAACAGTAGATACGAGTATGAATGAAAGAATATAAGTGACATAGAATAATTCAAAAATCACTTTAACTCAAATTAAGTTGAGTGTATGCTACACAGAACAAATTTGTTTTTCATCAAATTATTAAGAGAGTTAAATTAATTTTTATACAAGGTACTAGGTACATATTTCCGGACATTGTTTGCTTTTTGTTTAAGACTTCAAAGACTTAAACCCCTTCAGTAAAAAGTAATAACGACATGCATGCATGTATTTATATGTAGGTCCATGAGTATATAATTTATTACTTGATAGAGTGACATTTTAATATAAATTTATGAAGTTATGATATGATTACTTTATGTTTATAACCTCTTAAAAATCAAGCTTTTTGATTAGAAGGTTTTGTACAAAAAATTAATGTTTGAAGTAGATTGATAAGTAGCTTAAAGAAGATATTTAGCTGAAGCGTTGATTTGATATAAACCGGACCTCCACCAAAAATATGACTTTTAAATTGAATAAAATAGATTTTTACTATTCTTTTTTATATTTTCAAAGCCAATATTATTAATTGCATTCTTATATTACTTATTAACATTTTATATTGTTCCAGATGTAATTTTTTGATGGCATAGATTAAAATATTTTTTTTTTCGATTTCACAGCCCTTTATCTTGACTCAGAGAATATTTTCGTATCATTTGGTTATTCTGTATAGTAAAAACAAATTTGGGTCTCGCAAAAACGTCCATCTCCCTGTCAATCTGTTCGGCTATAGCCCAAACGGATGAGTCGATTTTCCTTACACTTGGTACCTATCGGTTCTTGGAGATTCTCCCAACAGGTTTTTTTTGTTTTTGGACCAAAAATATAGGTATCTACCTGTCATACAAAATTTTTGGACCAAAATGGAAAATATTATTTTAATATAAAAAAAAATGGTTATTAATGACACCTCCCAAAGTACCATTTCTTGAATGTTCGCTTTTCTCGAAAACAGTTCAACTGATTTTGATAAATTTTTTCATGAAGAATAATTAAAGCATTTTAAATAATATTCCATGCCAAAATTTTTAAAAAAATATTTTTTGGATTTTTAAAAAAAAAGTTTGAATTTTTTTTTTGAAAACTCAATACTACGAAAACGATTAAGTCGATTTTTATTAAACTGCTCAAAAAGTAATTTTTAACATAATCTAAAAGATTTTTAGCAACGAAATATTCGTATAGCCAAAAATAGCCGTAAACCTCAGCATAAATGTTTTAAAACCGTTTTAAGGAAAATCTTATTTTGCTCAAAAATGACTTCTAAGGTTTTGATACAAATTTTTCTGTAAATCAAAATTAAGTTGGATTTAACATTATTAAATCATACATTTTACCATTATCAGCAGTACCGCTCTCTGAAGGTTTTTTTTTTTTTTTTTTTTGGTTTTCGACAATCTCATTATTATATAACCGATTTATATTAAATTTGTTACAGAGAAGCTTATTGTAATAAGTTTTAATACTATTGAATGTCAAAATTTTCCAAAAAATTAGTTTTGTATATATAAAAAAAATTTAAAAATAATTTATTGAAAATTCGATATTTCAAAAATGGGTTGACGATTTTTTTTTTAAATTCAATTTTTAATTCCACATTGGTAAAAACTCATAATTGGCCTACCAATTTTTTTTTCTTAAAAATGTTTAAAAATTTGTATATACATACTAACAAAATTAATTATTTTTAAAATCGCACAGAGTGATCGCACATAAAAGCGTTCGTGCGACCCAGTCGTTTATTTTATTTAACTGGAACAGAAGATTGACTATCAGGTACATATGAGTATGTATAATTGTATATGTAAAATAATGAGACAAAGGGCCTTACTAATAATCAAGCACTAGTGTCGACTATCAACTATCTGTAAGGTTAAAATAAAATCCCAAGCTTAAACAGAATCCTACCAGTAAACAATTTTATCTTTTCGGTAAGAAAATCCCCAGACTTTTCTTGATTCTACTACAATTTCTGTCAAAGCTGCTGTACAAAATTCACAGCATAAATGAAAAAAAAAATTTTAAAATAGAATTTCCGATTTAAATGTTGAAAATGTCAGAAAATGAATAGCTGGATGGAATATATGCTTTTGTCAGAATCAATTTTGCAAGCGTTAGATAAATGTTCACTCATTTTGATGTTTACATTTCCAGTTTTTAAATACCTAATCCAATTAAAAGGAATTAGTTCACTAAAAAAAATGTTACAACTTGGTTATTTATATAAAGTTACCAGATTTTCGTTCAACCAATTACTAAATTTGATTATTGGTAAGGCCCAAAGTTTTCATGCAATATTTTACACCAGACGATCATACCTGTGTGAGTTTTGTTAGTCAGCAGGAATATTGGCATTTTGTTATGAAAAGAGCTATACTCTTAGAGGATTTATCGACCGTACCTAAAAAAGTACACTAAAAAATTTTATCAAAATTGTTAGATCCGTTTCTAAAAAAAACATAATCAGGTTCCCTTATTTTTACAGCTAAAACAAATTTCAAAAATCCCCTTAAGGGAATCACTAACAAACCTTAAGTTCAAAATCGCAAGCAAAGAAACAAAATATTTGTGTTGGAATTTTGTCCCTAAATTTGAAGTAAATTGGTTCACCTGTTTAGGATCTAAGAACGAACTTTAGGAATGTACCTAAAAAGAAAAACAATTTTTTTGACTTCCCCATCTTGAAATCGGTTTTTTTTGTAGCAAATTTTCTAAGTTACAAATTAGCTCTCAACAAGATTAACTGTTTTGGAAATATTTGTGAAAAAGCCTTTGAACCCCTTTTTACTGACAGCGACGATCATGGATCATACTGATGGGAACTTTTTACAAAATATAAAGGAAGCTTTCCACCAATTTGTCCGCAATGTTTCAGACAATATATCTAATAAAGGGTATTTTTTTAGACGTGTGGTTTTCAAGAAGAAATAAAACGCATATAATTTAATGTTATGGCCAAGAATTTAGCTTAATTATAAAGATAAGGGTTTGCCATTATGTTTTAAAAATAATTTCGGGCAAGTGGGCGCTGCGGCTGGCTCGAATAAATTCCAGTCGAGAGGCCCAATTTTCGACAGCTCAAATTGTTTCACTCGATGGTGGATTGAGTCATTCGGGTCTTCTTTAATACTCCAAAGCAGCAATAGCGTCTTCGGTGGTGCGCACTGTACGGCGTCTCTGAGGATGCGCATTATCCACTAGTTGCTCGAATTTATGCGATTTTGTAATTACGTCTACCATTATTTTGGCAATAAATTTGCACGATTTGAAAACGTTGTTCAGGATTAAGTCTATTAATTATGAAATGCCAAACCAAACTGAGCATAAATCAAGTGACAGCTGTCAAAAAGACCAACTCCGAAAAAAGTATAGCCAGATTGAAAACTATACGTCTAAAAAAAACACCCTTTATAACTTGAATGTACAATGTACACATAGTTATACCTTTTTATTAAACTTACACACAAATTTATCAAATGAATAATTTTTAAAAATAAACAAAAGTTATTTGAACTGAATGAAATATATATTTCGCATGTTATTATTTTGCATATTCTTTCGCGTGAAATTCATTTATACACGAAAACAATCGAAATGCAAAAGAATTCCAAAACTAAATACCAGGCGAAACAATAAATTAATTGTAAAACCGAATATTCCCTGTTTGTTTTATTTTAATTGGTAGGTTCTTATGAATTCCATTAAAATTCAAACGCCAATATACTCGTACATAGCTTCGAGTAGATTTCACGAAATATCCTTCTCAATAAAGCATTAATTTTCATTCCGCAGATTCAAGGCAAAAGGGGATAAAATTACATTCATAGAAATTATTTCCATTTTCAGGATTTTTGGTTGATAAATTTGGCAAATACAAGCCTGTTGTTGTAATGAGTTTGCTATTGAATGCCTTGTTTCATCATTCGTTGTTGTGCATACCACAGCAGGAAATTCCAGGTGTTATTCCGTCGGCCTATGTTATGCGGCATCCAGAGGCTGCCACAGTAGAGGTAATTTTGAAATGTAAATTGTATTTTAAATTGTTTGGGTAGATGCCATTGCCATGTGTAAATGTTTATTTGTGAGCATTTTATTTTAATATGTAAGATGTTATGTTCGTTTTAACGAGATTCTGTTTCTGTGTCTAACTTATCAGATTCTATATCCTATATTTTGTTAAGATTTGGTGGTCACCATGTCCAAGTCGAGAGTGCCCTGAAGAAGAAGAAATGGATTTGGTACTCGATCAATGTTTGGACTATTGTTTGTTGCTTGAACAAAATCCAAAAATTGAAATCGTGCCTCCACCAACTAATGCACCAATATTCCAACCAGACGTTGTCAATCCAAACGATCCGGAAAGTTTAAGATTTCATGTGAGCAATAAGTTGCATAACAAATCTCATGATCCTCCCATTATTCAGCAACCCCTTTCGACGACTCAACAGACCTTATATTTGAATCGTAAGTAAAAATTGTATTTTTTAAACTTAATCAACTATTTTTTCTTTGCATCACTTACACCCTCAGAAAGCTCGACAGTAGAAGATCACACCGATCCAGGTTGGGTATTATCCAGCAGTGATGATTCGGCATTTTTCTTCTTGGACATGCACCCAGATTTAGCCGATCCAATTGAACAGCTCGGTATGGAAATCGAACCAGATGATAATGAGACTGTGACAGATTTTAAGCAACGTTTCGGAGAGAAGCTTCTTTGGCGTCAGGGAGTAAATGTAACTGATTTGGAAGAATTAGATTTACGATGTGGTGGAATTGTGAAACGTAGTAATATGACTGGAACTCACAAACTAAATGAATTGACAGTTGATTGCATGGTGCAAAGGTGTAGGTTTAGGTCAAATGGACCAGAGATTTGCCCACCAGATTATAAAGAAAGCGACGACAGAGTATTTTGGCTTTACTTTTTGTTGAGGTAAGTTTTTAATGTGTAAATTTATAAGCATAGCGCTTTGAACAAAAATTTTCAATGTTCAATTTTTTAATATTTTTCCATTTTTTTTTTTAAATATTTGGCCTGTGATTTAAGAGATGATTAAATGATGACTATTATTGAAATAGATAAAATAGTTGTTCGAAATTGTGAACAAAATCTTACGAATAAGAATTCGTCATCCTTAATATTCGAATTGACTTTTAGTAAAACACTTTTTAGTAAGTGTTGCCATTTTTTAAATAAATAATAAATAAAAAATGGAATTAAATTTCCATTTTAAATACTTTTTATGAAATGCGCCAAAACACCATTTTTGCGCTTGATTTCAATTTAGCTGCCAAATAATGAAATAAGTTTACTTTCCATAAGCTTTCATATGACACAAGTTTCATTACTGTTGAGTAATATTGAAATTGAGCCCAAGATGCATGTTCGACGTTGTATCTTTTAACTGACGCCAACTAATGTTAGAAAGAAAAAAATTTTTTCTACCACCAAAATTTTATCGTTGCCCATTTTCACAACTGAAACAATTGCCCGTATCAGAAAGTTTTCCCTTCGGATAGGTTATGAGGTACGATAAAAAACAGATTCAATAAAGCATGATCAAGAAAATTTTTTGAGAAACTGAATTACCTATACATTTTCCTTAGGCATATGCAAACAAAATTATTTATTTGCTGCATATTGGCAACTTTCCCACGATGTATGTTAGAAATGTTTTGTGGCATTTAGTAGAGTACCTACTCTACTAAATAAAACGAGATAAATGATAAAAAACCATTTTTATTCCAAAATTATCAGAGTTTGACAAGCGTTTTATACCGCACGACCGAAATTATGCCTATATGCTAGTAAATTTGTTTTTAGACCAACAAAGGGGAAACGATCATGCTCTCTTGAGCTTTTTGAAAACAAAATAGTACCAAAGTTATTTCGACATGTTAAACACATTTTGAGATATTGAGTTTTAACTTCTAGAAAAGCCACTTTTTTTTTCACCGGCTTTGCCACACCGACATATCAAAAAAATCAGTTATGACATATATACTTTTTTTAGCTCTAGTGAAAAGCTTATTTTACTACCTTTAATTTCATATAAAATGAAGTGTTCTTAATCACATAAATATCACACATTTTAAAGACAAGAAAAATACCTTTCATTTGATATCAATATAAATTTTCTTCATCAATTATTTCACCCGTTATGGACAATTATTTGAAACAAAAAATTGTGTGAGTGCCGGGACTCATGGTTAATATGTGTAAACATCAACGTGCGCGGATCCAAAACGGACTTGTTTTAGCTTGAAGGGGATCTTAAGATTTTTTTTCACTGAATGCACCCATCGTGTGCAGATCGTAACGTTGCACACCGTAAGGTTGGAAGACGTAACGTTGCACACGAACGTTCACATTTTTTTTCACTCTACCGCCAGCATAGATGTTTACACATCAAAAACTGAAATCATTATTTTGGAAGAAATGGCGTCAATGTTGCGTCGAAATCGTTCAATCGATACAGAGACAAGCACCACAAAAACCACAACTGCATTTCAAGGGAATATTCAGTAGTTGTGAGGACGATGAAGATGAGTACGAGAACGAGTGCGACATCGAAATTAAATTCGATCTATTCCAATGAATTTAAAAAAAAAATGGGTTATGTATATATTCTTCGAATGAAAATGAAGATTTAAATTTTTAACGGCCGTAATATTCACTCCGTTTAACATCGGTTTAAATTCAGTAGTCGGTTTAAACTTTTCAAACCGACTAATCGATAATATTCACTCACTTAAACCGACGATGAACTGACTCCAACTTAAACGAGGCATTTTCGTGTCGTTTAGGTACGGTTTAAATAGTTTTAGCTTATATTTAAAATTGTATTGGTTTATTCAGCCAGTTCAAAATATTCAGTCTAACAGTCTTCACTGTGGGTGAAGGACAAAGCCAATCGTTGAAAGCCGTTCCAAAAAACAGCATGACTGTTTGAACGAAACCAAACATTTTGTATTATTGTTTTGAAAAACATCACCGCCACCGCGCCGCGCCGGTCTCCAAAACAGTAGCCATCAGTACGGTGTTATAGTATTGACGTCGGTCACTGGCCAACATAAGGTCACACAAGAAATCATTTTTAAATTGTAAAACGTTAAGGACTTTTAAACCGATATTTTAATGGCGTGAATATTACGGCGATAAATAAACACGAACATTTTCCATTCCATACATTTGAATAATGACTTCTTTATTTGTTGGCAATTCAGATTTTCCTTAAAAAAGGTCTCTGCTAAGGACTATAAAAGCTCTCATCATTGTACAACTGAAAGGTATTAATTTATCACGATAAGCCGAGTTGTTCTGTTATGGAATATAATATGTTTGTTAGTAATCAATTCGGTATCAAGGGGTATTATAGTCGTTATACATTATATTTTTCAGCATCATTGTGGTCATTTGTACTGACAGCACCACAAATTAAGACAATTGACATCATCATCATCGTAAGACGTTCGTCAGAACATTTTATGTACATTATTAACATTAATTTAATTTTGTTCAAGTGATCGTCACCTGACGGCGAGTTTAAAACAAAGATGATTTTTGGAATTTGAACGCATTCACTGTAATCACCCGGTTCTGACGAAAAGTTCTGGAGAATGCGTCAGAACATTTCTTCGTCAGATTACGCAGCCGCTGTAGCCGTGTTTTAAGTGGCATTGGCATTTTTGTGTATGCACTTTTACTTACATAAAGTGTATACGTAAGGTAACGCCATTAAAACCATTGAACTTTAGCTGATGGGTACGCTAATTATGGTCGTGTTTATTTGCAAACCCTAAAGATATTGTTCGAAAATGCAATTTACATGTTAAATTCAACAACAACCAATCCCCTTCGGACTTAGCTATAAGTGCGGAGAATCCTCGAGGCTTAAGGTGCCAGTTATAGCTTTCATTGAAACTCATGATTGAACATTTAATGATCGGTTTTGAGGGACTTAAAAAGCAAAATGAGTACATATTTTGATGCCAATAAGAAGGCGGTGACTTAATTATTAATTCTTGCCAAAACAAAAATTCGTTTTGGCCCAACCGTCCACATAAAATGACTTTTATTATTTCAATGATTGAACTACCTTACCAATGATCATTGAAAAATTAAACTTCATTTTATGGCGAAATTTGAGAACGAATTAAATTTTTTTTTGCACAAAAATTATAATTTAAGCCATTAGCCTTATTTTTGCATCAAAATAATTTCTGAATTCACTTCCTAAACGTCTCAAAATGAGTCATTAAAATTTTCAATGATGATTTTCAATGAAAGCTATAACTGGCACCTAACTTAAGCACGCGGAGAAAAACTGTGTTACCGGCGTGAATTGCATACTCGTTATCGATAGTTTGTATGGAAACTCCATTTTATTTCTGTAATGGCGTCCCTAATCCCCGATGTCGTTTTTTTTTTCATCCAAATCTCCCGCCTTTGAAAAAAATACAGCTTATATAAAATTAATCTTAATTACAAAAGTCTGGCCAAATCAGAAGGATTTCGTTATCTGTAAAATTTATTTTTATTGTTATTATTATTCGACTCAATTATACCAAATTTTATTTCGAACTCTATTTCAGATTCCTGGCCACAACAATGTTGTCTGCTGGTGTTACAATAATGGATCCAATTGCCTTGACCATGATAGAGAAATATGGAGGTGATTTTGGAAGAGAACGTCTGTTTTCCAGCATTGGAATGGCCATCTTTTCTCCTATAACTGGCATCATGATTGATTACACTTCCCGTGGACTGGGCTATACAGACTATTCAGCTGCTTTCTACACATATGACATACTCCTAGTCATCTCGACAATATCGGTTTTAATGATGCCACTCGGTGAGAAGCTACCAGCCGACAATGTGTTCCGAGATTTATGGAATCTGTTGAAAATGCCACATGTAATCGCTTTCATTTTGTTCCTGTTTGTGTTGGGCAATTTCTGGGGCTTCATTGAGAGCTTCTTGTTTTTGTACCTGAAGGAATTGGGTGCACCAAATTATTTACTAGGTAAGTACTCCCAGCTCCCACATACTTACATAGGTCAGATTGTGTGTTTGGCTTTTGTCAATTTCTCCCATTGACCTATGGTTTCCATTTCACATTGCAGGAATCACAATCACTGTTGGTACGGTGAGCAGTATTCCATTCTTGTATGGAGCTGAAAAGATAACAAGAATTTTCGGACATGTAAATTTGATCATTATTGCATTCTTCTCGCATGCCGGACGGTTGGTTGGATATTCATTTATAGAGTGAGTGCTTTTCCGGTACTTGCACCCAAGGCCATTTTGTTTGTTCCAAATAAACATAATTATGTTATACTTGTTTTTGTGTGTGTGTGTGTTTTTGCAGGAATGCCTGGTGGTGTTTTCCCTTTGAGGCTATGGAGGCTCTCTCGTGCCATTTGATGTGGGTTGCAGCTGCAACATATTGCTCAATATTGGCTCCCAAGAATCTATTGGCTACATTAATTGGTGTTTTAGGAATGGCACATTTCAGTTTAGGTATGTACCTACTCGTTCATTTTGAACTTTGAATATTCAATAGGTTGATAAAACAAAACAAAAAAAAAAACACGAGTGACTTTAAAGAGCTCTCACTATGTAAGTGGCTTTCTGACATGTGTATTTATTATTACATGTACATATGTGTGTAAGTAAACAAATCAAAGAGAAAGCATTGAGGATGTGTTTGGGAACGTTTTTATTTCTGACGACAGGTTGTTCCATTTTATTACAAAATCTCTCAATTTAAATAAAATAAATTTAACAAAACAAGGACCACGTAAGCAAAAATATAAAGGAAAATGGTATTTTTTCAAAAAACATGCTCCTCGTCAACATCAACTCCTTGTTTGTATAGTATGTCAATTTTTATTTAAATACTTAGATATTTGCATTATTTTTTTTAAATTTTATTAAAATTACAAACCTCAAGTTAAACTAAAAGACTATGTGAAAAGCGTTTTGAAAAAATCGAATAAAATCAATAAAGCCTAAAACACATTGATTTTTAATTGGAATAAAACAAGGCAATGAATCGAACCACAACAGTTTTAGGAATTCGAGTTAGCACCATTTTTATCGTCGTCGGCTGTGCATCGTGGCTTCCAATTACGATTCTTAAGTTGGCGCCGTGGTCGACTTCCTGATTGAAATCAGATTATTTTGTGTCTGGTTAAAATAAATGAATTTAATAGGACACCAATGTATTTCTAATAAGAAGGGGATCGTCAAATATCCAGAAGATGTCGAGCAATTTCGAGCTGCCAATGATTGCAATTGCAAGTGTTCTTGTAATTACGAGACATTGCATTCATGGTATCATGCGCGAACATCTTCAATACGCTAGTGACTAAATGCTTCCAGCGTTGCCTCGAAACAGTCTATCGTCTCTTTCTCGATTTGACTCCGTGCGATTTTTTCTGATCTTCCATTTTTTTTTTAATTATAGTCGTACCAGGATCTAGGAAGCTTTTAAAGATAGCATTCAGACTTAAATATCCATCAAAAGTCGGGTCACAATGCTAGAAAAAGCGCACGAAAACCTCGATAAAAGGCTACTGGAAGTTGCCATTTGAAGCCCACGTTATTTGAAACCAGCATGCTAACCAAGGACAACCACGACAGAAAATTCCGCAAAAGTGGGTTTCCTCTTACTGTCCGACAGTTTGTTCGTCCATAATAAAGGGTGTTTTTTTAGACGAGTAGTTTTCAATCTGGCAATACTTTTTTCGGAGTTGGTCTTTTTGACAGCTGTCACTTGATTTATGCACAGTTTGGTTTGCCATAAAAAGACTTACTTCCGAAAAACGTTTGCAAATCATGCAAATTTATTACCAAAATAATGGCTCGGTTCGCGTGACACATCGCGCGCTGCGTCCAATATTCGATGAAGATCATTTTTAGTTGAATGGGTACGTTAATAAGCAAAATTGACGTATTTGGAGGGATCATAATCCACAATCCATTGTTGGGAAGCCATTACATCCTTAAAAAGTCACTGTTTTGGTGTGCTCTATATGGGCAGATGGAATCATTGGTCCATGTTTCTTTAAAAAAAGAAGCCGGCCATAATGTTACAGCCAATGGGGAACGCTATAGGGCAATGATTAATGACTTTTTCGTGCCTGAATTGGAGGATGTTGATGTGGACGACCTTTGGTTCCAACAAGATGGCGCTACACACCATACAGCCAACGAAACAATCAATTTATTGAAGGAAACTTTTGGTGAGCGCATTATCTCGCTCACGATCGTGCGATTTAACACCGCTGAACTATTTTTTGCGGAGTTATGTGAAGTTACTTGTTTACGCAGATAACCCTAGACGATTGACGCTTTGGAAGAGAATATTCGGCGCGTTATTGCTGACATAGGGCCCCAATTGCTGGAAAAAGTAGTCGAAAATTGGGCCTCTCGGCTGGAATTTATTCGAGCCAGCCGCAGCGGCCACTTGCCCGAAATCATTTTTAAAACATAATGGCAAACACTTATCTTTATAATAAAGCTAAATTCTTGGCCTTAGCATTACGTAATATACGTTTTATTTCTTCTTGAAAACCACACGTCTAAAAAAAAACACCATTTAAAGCCGGCTGCCATCATAAATACAACGATTTTGATTTTTTTCCAATTTTTTCAAAAACCCCTCTAATGATTTTGATTAAACTTTGCACCTATTATGAACGAAGGAATTATAAGAAAACTGTATTTAAAATTTTTGGCAAACAAATTCACATATCAGAAATAGGGTTTTGGGGTTTTTTGAGAAAATTGCCTTCAATTTGGATTATTTCCGTTTATCTTTTGAATGTCTGGATCGATTTTCTCATTATTTTTTTGATTGGTGCTTCTTTTTAGTTTACACAATATTCCGTTTAAAAATTTTACAAATACAAAAATCGAAAGAACAAATCCATTACTTTAGTAATTTTGACTTTTTGTACACTTTTTCCTTAACGATATTATCTTTAAGTTATGAACTGTTTTTGTGAAATATCTATAGCATTATTAAAGTTTTGAACGACAAGAGCAAGTTCGTGAGATCCATTCTAGCATTTTAAAATATTTTCAATAAAATTATAAATAATACATCTTTCCGCCGAACACCCTGTTCAGACAAAAAACAAACTTTCTCTGACGTAATTTTATTTTTTACTTTCACCAGGGCGTGGTAGTGGTTCGTTTACCGGTGGTCTGCTCATTGGACAATTTGGCACTCGAGATGCATTCCGATACATGGGCCTGCTGGCTGTTGTCGGTGGTATAGCGTACGGTCTACTCCATCTGATTTGGTTACGCAAATTTGACCATCAAATTGATGATAACGATGACAATGAGGCAATCGAAAATGGAGAAACTGAAAAACTAACCGAACTAGCTACCAAAGATCAAGGCACATCCATGTCTCTGGAGCGTTTGAGTCTCATGATAAAATACAACCAAATTGGAAGTTTGACCTCTCTGCCCAGAGGATCCAGGGTAAGAAAAAAAAAAAAAAAACCTTTTGTTTCCCATTTGAGTCAATTAATTTGAAATTCTAAACGCCACAAAAAAAAAGGTCGACATCCAAGACCACCTTCCTCACAGACGCAGCAGCTATAATGTCGAAACAATTCGAGTACCACGTCATGGATCGAAAGTGGATATCCTTAGGTCAGCACTCGAAATCAATCACAAAACATCAAATAATTCTGTCGGAGGCAAATTTGATAAAACATCCAATCAATCATTGGGCCGCAACCGAGCTGACAGTGCTCCAAAGTTGAGTCATGGAAATATGAAAAATATCTCGCAACCAGCTCTGGAGGGTGTCGTTTTGGAGGTCAGTATATTAAATTTACACAAAATATAATTAAAGTTTCTATATCATTCATTCATGATGCTAGAGTGTTGGTTACACACATTTATGCAAAACAAATTCTAAACAATCCTCTCCTTTGGGTCAAATTAACCCAACCAAAAAACAGAAAAATAACTCTCCCATAGACTCCCTCTCAGTGCCATACCAAAGCCTCTTGCAAAACTATTTTCAAATTCAAGCGAAACAATTCTAATAAATATGAAACTTTATCATGCATTCTCGGTACATAGGGCGTGGAGTCAACGTTTTTCCCAACCCGAATGAAAAAATATTCCAGCGGTTTACTAAACACAGTGGATCCTTCTGTAATCCCTAGCGCTTTGCTAATGGTATTTACTATAACACACATGCACACATTTTGTGTGTGTGTTCATTGCAAATTATTTAGAAAAAAAAAAAACTATAAAATACTGTTTGTATCTAGCATATGTATCTTTTGGCGAAATATTTTTTTGATCATTATGCATTTTGCTGTGTGATAAATTAAAAACCTTGCCTTAACAATTTTCCCTTAAATCTGATGATTGGTATTTTTTTTTTTTATTGTAAATATTATGTTGTTACTTACTTAGTGCTGAAAACTTTGCATGGTTTTAACAAGATTGTTAAAATTTACAGCTATGATATGAAATTGCATGAACAAAACAAAAAAACCACGTAGTAAAATTTGCATGTTTTACGTACTTTCGTATACCTATACCTACTCTACTAATAAAGGGAAGTAATCCATATAGAAACATTTTTATTTCAGAAAAGTGTTATTGTTCACTATAACCATACCAATCGATTTTACTTTAAAAATTAAACATAGATTGGCCTTCGTTGATTAGTAATAAATGGTCAGTGCATTTATGTATGCTGGGTTGTGGTTACTTTATTGAATATGAGGGGACTTGTGATTATTGTGAGATACAATAATGTATCTTGCTTGTTGTATTTTTAAAAAGGTTTTTCCTCTCCTTTTTGGTTTCATAAAAGGTTTATAATAAGATGATACCCAGTGTCTGGACTGTAGAATTAAAATTTTGAGAGCTGAACTGAATAATCGTGTTCAAAATTCTGAATAATAAACCAGCCTTGAAAAAATTGGTTCAGAAACACAGTCGCACAGAATTTAAAATTGAGGTCAGCTAATTTTAAATAAAATAAAATATATTTAAACGTTAAGGCTAATTTTAACAAAAGTATATATATCCTTTATTCATTTCACTACTACCACACTGACACTGGGGGTTTTAAAATCTGAGCTCAAACGATGTTAAAGCTTTTTTAATTTAATTCTGGGTTATAAGAGTATTTTCGAAATTTTAAACAATTTAACAATTTAATTCCATTTATGTCACTTTGACAATAACAATTGTGAAAAAGTTTTTTGCACTAACTGTCACTGTTTTAGGTGTGTTCAGTTGGAGTTTATCAAGAAAATAGGGATCTTATGATACTAGTTACAAAAATATTTAAAACTAAGAACATTTTAGTAAATTTCGCTTTGTTGTGTCAAAACTACCAAATTGGTGAACTGTGGAACAGGATTTGTCAACAAATTGTGAAAATTTGGCAGTTTTGATCTAAGTCTAGAGTAAACTTAATATAAATTAACAAATATGCGGGTAGCAATGGCGCAGTGGATGTAGTGCTTGACTGCTAACTTAGAGGGGTGTGGGTTCAAGCCCCACTCTAGGCAGCATTCTTTTCTATATTCCCCCAGTTATACAACTGAACCCGTAGGATTACATGAGATAGCCAATACCTCAATTCCCAGTCCACTGTGCCAGCGAAAATTCATTCCTATCCTTCTATACCTCCTAACTAGTGCCGTGCAATTCAGGTTTCATTTCAAAGACCTTTTGTCTTACAGGCATAAAATTAAAATTATTATATTATTATAAATATAAATTTCATGTTTTTTTGGGAAAAGAGTCTTATTTTTTGGGTTATTCACATAAATATCTTCAATGATTGAACCGATAATGTTATAGTTTTGCAATCTGGTGCTAATTAATAGTTCAAATAATATTGCGTTTAAAAGTATGTATAACAATACGTTTTAACCAAGAGATAATCCGGGATTTAAGGTTGGAGATTTAAAATTAATCTTGAAGTGTTTTCACCAGAGAAAAAAGAGATTAATTTGACGTTTTCAGTCTGAATTTTTATTCAATTTGAAAAGAGTAAAACAAATTAAGTTGGAAAATGTATAGCAAAAGGAAAAAAAAACAATTTTTGAGCAATAAAATAATAAGTTTTCAATTAACTATTTATTAAAAATGAGTATAGGTAACTTAAATCTATTGTCACAACATTTGATTCTTGAAAATAACATAAGATTGATAAATTGGTACATTGAATAGAAGAATTCTCTTAATTGGGGCAATTTATTGGCCCACACTTCAATGAGAAGCTCTTCCTCTAGTGCCCAGGTTTTCCGTTGTTTTTTTGTTTTGTTTTGGTTGTTCCATTATCTGGAAATTGTTTTGTTAGTGAAATATTATTATAAATAAAGGGTCCGCAAAATAACTTCTTTTTTTTTTTGAAAATAGCGCAAAACATCGAGTGTAGCTTCGGCTGTGTGGCAGGTAGCGCCGTCCTGTTGAAAGCAAATGTTGCCAATATCCTCCTCTTCAATTTTTGTGAACAAAAATTCGTTCAACATGGCCCGATAACGATCGCCATTGACTGTAACGGCCACTCCTTGCTCATTTTCGAAAAATGGCCCAATTATGCCTCTGGACCAAAATCCGCACCAAACAGTGACTCGTTTTGGGTGTATCGGCTTTTCAATGTATGTGTGCGGATTTTCTGTCCCCCAAATGCGATAATTTTGCTTGTTTACTACCCGCCAAGATTAAAATTAGCTTAATCTGAAAAGATGATTTTTTTGGCAAAAACGGCATCTTCTCTAAGTCGATCGCAGGCCCACTTAGCGAAGCGTATACACAACCATATTCGTTCAGCGGAAGGATAAAACTAATTATCTGTCAAATCAGACATGAGCTAAGTGTAAACATTCACGAAATAAGCACTAGTTGAAAAAAAAAAACGTTAGATGGCGGACCCTTTATATAAAATACTAGCTGGCCCGCCCGGCTTCGTACAGGTAGACAAACCTAAGCTTCGCATAAAAATTACAAAAGAAAATATAAATAAATATTTAAGCTAATTTTTGTAATCGAATACTACTTTATGGGTTTTAACCTACTTCACGTTATGTAAGGCTAAATAAGTAGAACATGATTCTTTGAGTCCCACGTTTATAATTTTG
This sequence comes from Leucozona laternaria, assembly GCA_932273885.2. Classification (NCBI taxonomy): domain Eukaryota; kingdom Metazoa; phylum Arthropoda; class Insecta; order Diptera; family Syrphidae; genus Leucozona; species Leucozona laternaria. The sequence goes on along the minus strand of OW026368.1, from coordinate 89,186,896 downwards.
TCAACACAGAGAGAATTTTTATAATAAAAACACTTCTTTGTTTTTATCCCATTTCACCATAAACAGCAATTTTTTTTACATAACCTTTCACACACAAAAAGAAATTTTGAACTCAGATGCTACTTTTCCTCCATTTCATCCTACAAATGCCAATTTTATGAAAAAAAAATCCAAAATGCCATCTACTAAAAAACAACCTTCCAAACACCAAAAGATTTTCTTAAATCGGATTTTTTTTTATTTTGATCCCATTTCACCCTACTAATAACAAAAGTTGAAAAAAAAATATCTCAAAAGCCATTTTCTAACCGCCTACAGAGCCTACAGAGCCTACAGAGCCTACAGAGCCACCAGTTGAACGGTAATTGAATTGAACTGAAAAACGAAATGTGTGAGAATTTTCTTTTTCATGAACCTTCGCGGAGCAATTATGAACAAATTCGCAGAAGAAAGTAACCAAATTGATTCAGTCGTTTTCAAGTCTTAAGAATCCGAACCCACCACGTTCCATTTTTATATACATAGATATTGTAAATATGTACTTACATTTATGTCCCTAGACAGCCAACGAGCGCAGATCAAATAAAATATGTTTGATAGTTTTTTTTTTATTGTCAATGAAAAAACTGACGTCGGTTGGTCGGTTCCACAAAATTAGGATTGTTTGATTTGAAAATCTCCTGCTTGCAAGAAGATTTCAATGAGATTTATTTTAAATCTTCATTTGAGGAGATTTAAATTTGTATGGATTTATGGTAAATCCACTTAAATCGGGGCTTAGTGCTTGGTGAAAATGTAGCATAACACTAAATTTTAATATAAAAAAAAACTATTCTTTTAGTACTTTTGACTTTTTTTTAACATTTTCTCGATAAAGATGTCATTACAATATTGAACTATTAACATGCATCTTCCATGTGTGGCATTACTGTATTTAATTGGTAAAATACTAATTTTGTCTTGATTTAATGAAAATCCCACAGAGTTTATATAGTTTTTTATTAAATATTTTATTTTTGGAATTTTCGCCTTGTAGGGTTTTTTGGGTTTTTAGAGTTTTGAATACAGGATTCTGTCCGACTTCTTATTCTGAATAGTACTTGCCACAACGGCAACTACTTCCAAGCAATGCACATATTTTCTTTCTTTTTTTTTTACATAGTTTAATTCTTCAATTTTATATTTTCCTTTGATTTTTTGTTTGTCAAATTTTGCACTGCATTTTGTTATCACTAATATATAAATCTATCAAAAGTTCCTTTCCAAAACGGGTGACTCCATACGCATATACCACATAATTGAGAATGTGCAGGCAGTAGTTTCCAAAATATAATATTTAAGAATTATGTCATATCGATTGTCTTCTCTGATGTAATTGACTACATATGGAGTTGTTTTTTCCTTAAGTGAAAAAAATTCCTTGATTAAAATGTATGTTAACATGCACAATTGCTGTTGCACTAATCCTTGTTTAAAAATGATTAGGTGTGAAGAAACTGGCCCTAAGAGTATAATTTTTTTGTAAGATTATAATATATAATCTTAGTAAAATTATTTTCTGAAAATATAATGTTGAATACTTGGTATTTCAGGTTGGGGGTCTTATTTTTTTTTTAAATTAAAATATTTCTTATGAATGAAATTTCCATTAAAGAAGTGCGTTTTCTTAAAGTATTTGTTATAGTTTTAATGTCTTCTAAATATCTCGCTTTTCAGATATTTGGGTTGACTGAGTTTTGGTATAAAATATTATTTCTCCAATATTCAAATTCAGATGTTTTTATTGGATCTTCCATAACGTTTTCGGTCCTAATTTTTGAATGAAAAAAAAAACTTTTATTAAAAAAATACATATAGTACCTTTATACTTACCAAAATATAAAATATTGCATTGTTTCAAAAATACTCCATTTCAAATATATTTACTTTTCTATTGTTATACAAAATATCGGAATGTATAATTTATTTATTTAATGCACGTTAATAACAATTTATTTTCAAAAGTAACAACAAAAATCTAAGCTCAATATAAAATTTATTCCTTGCAGGCTGAAGAACTTCGAAAAGTTATTCCAGAGGAAACAGAACAAGCAAACGCTGAAGCCAAAGCCAAACTTGCATTGGCAACAACTACTGATGGCGATGTGTCTGCTCAAACGAATGGAAAAAGTATAGAAGAATCTACAAATCAGACGAATAATGCCACATGATATTTGAAAAAATCCTTTTGCTATATGGAGAAAATGTTGGATACATATGTTACCTTTTTTTGCTGTACCGTATAATTAATTATAGATTGTTAGAAAATTACTCTTTTGTGTGTGTTTCTTTTATGAAAATGTTGAAAGAGGCAATAAAAGATTTTATTTAAAAATATAAACATACACCTAACTGATTTTGTATTTTTGAATAACGTGTCAAAAATTATGACACTGATGCGCGTATCCATTTTGAGACACTGGCATCTCGGGGTTTTCCCTGTGTGAATAGAGTTGAAGCAATCAACTTTTTGTATGAAAATAATAGTGTGCGGAAAACATTGATTTTTGTTCATGACGAACGATTCCGAGGCAGTAATTAGATCCCACCGGAGTCTATTTTTAAAATGATTGTACGGAGCCAACCCAGCCTGCTGTAGTTATTAATAATGTTCAAAATTTATTGATTTTAGTATAAAGAGTATCTAGGTTTCTTCATAATTTTTAATGGACATAGTAAGGTACATACCGTACCTACCCTGACAAATTTTAAGTACAACCCCAAACGACATAACCCTTTTTGCTTGAACTGCATACGGTATATCTAAAGCGGCCCATGCACATTATGCGAGTGTGCATACAGTTGTCATCATATCAGTGTGGCATTCCACCACACACACTGTACAAATCGAGAAACCGGCACAAAAACTTGACCATGTGCTACTAGACACACAGCGGTAAAAGAGTGCAACAAGGATCTGTTTCCTAATATCCACAAGCTTCTAAAAATTCTGGCGGCATTACTGGTTTCAACCAGTTTCATGCACACCGGAAAGAACATTTTCGACAGTGAAACGTCTGAAAACTTATTTAAAAAATTCTACTGGTGTAGAAAGACTAATAGGATTGGCGTTAATGTCAGTTCATTAACAAATTGAGATTGACACTTAGGAAGTTATCGCCGCATTGGCAGCTAAGAATATACAGCCCTATCGTATCCATTCGCAGACTTCTCCGATCGGAGAAAAGTTCCGATCGGGGGATTTATTTGCCTTATGGTAACCGAATCGTAAATGAAATATAGACGCGTGCCGACGCATGTATTTGACTTTTGTCAAAATAAAATATTTGTGAATAAGTCGTGAGTAAGTTCAACCAGCCGGTCGTATTGCATCTGGTTTGTTTTTTCTTTTTTTCTAAAAGAAAGAAACATACATGTTTACCAAATAAAAAAAACGCTTACTTTACGAACCTTTTTGTTGCTGAGCGTCTATTTCAGTCTTTAATTTTGTTGCGGGAAATTTTCCACTTCTAATTTTCTGTGGGGGAAATCGGAAAGCAAATATCTTCATACATCGCATGAATTCGTGATGCGTTGCTGCCATTTTGACATTTTATCGGCATGCAACGCACAAATTTGATATTTTCAACGCACATTAAATTTCTTTTCGAAGGTCTGCCCGATTGGCCTATCAGAACGACTACAATGATACAAAATTCGTAAATTTCGTAGAAATCGGAGAAATCGGCTGATAGTTTTGTAAAAATATGTAATACTTTTGTAGTGATACCATTTAATATTGATGTTATATGATCCTACCAAATAAATAATAACTTTAATTTTAACTGTACGATTATCTTTTATATAAATAATAAATTGTCGTAAATTTTTCTGCCTAGGTATCTATTCAAAGGAACATATATATCCCCCCCCCCCGAAATTTTTTTCTAGCTACGGCCTTGAGCCCTAGCCAGCTCTACAAAAATACTGACAAGTTTATAGCTTAATTTTTCGTATTATTGTATGGTGATTATAAAGCTCTTGTTTCTATTGTGTCCTGGATATTTTTAAAAGGAGAGCAAGACACAAGTTTTTATTTACATGAGTATTTGCCATGCTTTCCTTGTCTAGATTTTCCCTTCTGAAAACTTTCCAAGGCTCTGGCTAAACTTGTCACAAATTTGCAATTTTTCCAGGCGGGACAACTGTTCGCAATATTTTCCTTTCAAATGTTGCTAAAAGTCCATCCACCCCGTATCTACTCACACTATCCCATTGAGTATTATGACACATGCCAAAAAAGTGGAAAGAAAATCATGTAAAGGGTTTTTTAATTGGCTCGGGTCGATTTGACATCTGTCAAATCTGTTATTTATTATTCAGTTACTGATGCCAAATCACTATGGCAAGTAACACGATTGAACAGTCCGTCCAAATGTTAAAACTTTATCATACAAATCTCTTATGGCAACGATGCGTGCGTTGCGCCCATTTTACGGTTTATATGGTTGGCCTTCTCAGTCGACTAATCAACGTTTGGTGGGCAAAATTTAATCGATCGATTCAGTGAGCAATCCGTACGTCAAGGGAACACAAGATCTACCGAAAACAATGTTCGTGAGTCCGGATTTCGTTCAAAACGACACGATGACATTGCCATCACCATCAACGGAAAACGTTACCGCACGATAATACAAAATTTATTTTAGCCCAAATTGGATGAGATGCATTTGAACGGACATTTGAACGACAGAGCGGTGCTACGTTCCACACAGCAAACGCCACAATAAACATTCTACGATTTGAGGGTAAAACTAACTCTTGCAGAGGTGACGTGAATTGGCCACCAAGATCGTGTGATTTGAACTGGTAAAATATTTTCTTGTAGGGTTTCCTGAAATCGAAGGTTCATGCGAAGAACCACAATGGACCAAGGCCCTTGAGTTGAACATAACACAGGGCATCGCTTAAATTCAGCCGGATCTATGCGGAAGAGTCAAGAGGTGGGCATTTGAACGATGTCATATTCCATTCCATACATAATGTAAAACATGGGTTTTTTATAATACAAAATTAATTTTGTCCACACCTCACACACAGCTTGTTTTATTCCATTTCAACTCTTAGCTGCTCTTAATGAAAAACCCTGAATAATAGTGTGGAAACAAAATATGAGAGCTCATCCCAGAAGATGTGACTATCCATCCTACAAAACTTGACAGATTCCACACGATTTGGCACGACGTGACCATTTTAGGATTGATTCTAAAACCATCACACAGTAGGTATATTTCATTTCAGTGTTTGAGGGTGTGGTGAAACTGATTTGCATGGATGCAGGTGTGGCAGCATAATATGAAAATCATTTTCAACACACAAATTTGGCATTCTATTACACTTTTTTTTTAAATGTGTTAATACTCAATGGAATAGTGTGGAAGGACTTTAAGAGGTAAGAGAATTGACACATTATCTTTAATTAATCCTTCCCTATCTAGTATCAGTGTTGGAATCAGTCCCTAGTTGGATTGAGTTGCTCTAGATTATTTCTGACTTTGCTTGAATAAATTCAGTTTATGGCATATCATTTCAGTGAATTACTCCACCGTGAGTACAACAACTTTCTTTCGATTTATTCCAACGTGAGTAAGAAAAACTCTTTCAATTAAAGTCAAGTTGTGCTAAAAAAAAAAAAAACAAATTCGGTTAGAAACAAAACACGACTCTAACAGCCCCACCAATGACAACGTCATCTGGGTTTTTGACATAACCTCACCCATTATTGTCCTTGGATGAATGAAGGATTTCATATGGCATTGAATTTGTATAAATGCTTGCTAAGCTATTTCTGAATTAAGTAAGTTTTTTTAAGGTATGGTCAAACCTATAGTATGTTCCTTTGAGAATTTACCTTAATACCAGTACAAGGACATTATTTTTTTGACAATTTTAATTACTATGTTATATAATATATGCAACTTTTCTATAAAAACACATTCGAAACAAAAAGCTAAAGTTTAGTTATCGCACAGCAGCTGAAATCGGAGTATTAATTTTTCAAAATGTCTAGAAAGCTATGTCGAAGAAAAAATTCAAAACGGTTAGATAAAAGCGCTGCGTTATCATTTTTATCTTTAAAAATAATTGAAATAAAAATTTTGTGCCTTTTGATTTTAGATTCGAACAATCAAAACTTAACGGATTCATAAATAAAATTTATAATTCAAAAGATAAAACGATTGTTAATGATCACATCGAAAAAAATATCAATAATTATGGACATTTTCAAGCAGCTAAAGGAATATTTTTGGAATATCTCAACGACACCACAATTCATGGTTTGAAATATATGGGCGATCGAAAAAGACCAGTTTCGGAGAGGTTAGTTTAGTTGGTAGTGATAGTGACAGCAGTGTTCTTTTTATATTTCGTATATAATTTTTAATGCTGAGTGAAAAATCTTTAAAAATTTTGGAATTTTAAAATTTAGAAAATCGAAATCCCTCACCTTTTTGGTGACTCATTTCTTGTGGTTTTGAGATAAGAACGATTGAACCGTGTTTTTTTCGCGAAAAAATTAAATTGCGACGATAAATATAACAGTTAATCGGTGACGTGGCTTTTTTTGGCAGCATTTAGTATTTATTGAGTGTTTAGTATTATAGTACAAATTTTTCAATTTCTCCTGTTGTATGAAGCTCTGTACTTCTGCGGTGACATTATTTTATAGAGGCGAGTGGTAGAAAAAGAATTTTGCTGTAGCAAACGTTGGAATGTAATATTTTTGTAAGGATTATTTTTACTTATTTAGGTAGCCTATTATTTGTTCTTGATTTTGAAATCATAATCTTAAAGATCCGACCATTAGAACTAAAGTTATAATATAAGCTTCTATCTGAAACTAAATATATTACTTATCGTCTCTTATTCCACCCTAGACATTTTTTTTCACTTTTTTTCACGAAATGTGGTATCTGATTTCAAAATTTTTTTTTTTTGTTTCAAAGGTTATTTTAAAAAAATTGCTCTTTATAGAGTGAAATGGGATAAAAACAAAAATGTGATTTTTGATTACAAAAATTCTTTATGTGTTCGTAAAGTAATAAAGGTTGGACTTAGAGATCATGTTTTTACATAAGCCATTCATAACGTGAAGTACGTTAAAACCCATAAACAAGTATTCTTTTGTTATTTTTATGGGAAAATTAGGTTTGTCTAGGCGTGCGAAGCCAGGCGGGCCAGCTAGTATTTAAATAAAATTGATTGAAATTCCATTTTTTCTGATACTTTGCCTCTTTCGGCGAACTTTTTGAAAACGCAACTTGAATTTTACGTGAAACCTGAATCTTATCCCATTTTTTTGAAATTATATAGATAGTTACGCATGTTTATAGCATGACTGAAACTGATGATAGCTACCTTAAATGTAATAGAGATGGGTAAAGGTTAAGTTTTTAGTTAATTTTTGCAATTTTAGGTAAGATTTTAATGAAACCTCGTACTTGTAATATACAGAAAAATTGGAATTAAAATTCGTGTCAGGCTTTTGGCGAAAAATTCATACAACAGAAATAGGATATTGGTGGATTTTCGAGAAAATTGTGTTTTTATTTTGTTCCAATTATTCATAAAATGTAACACGTATTGTAGCCGGTGGAGTATTTTACATTATTCCGTTACCAGTCACCTTGAGAACAAGTTCATGCGATCTAGACGTATTTTTATTTTCATTTTTACTTGCTCTATAGGGCAAGTATTGGTTTCGTGTAGAAAAAAATGTTGAGGTTGTAATCAAAACTAACACTACGATAATCGAGAAGTCCAAAAAAATGGGTTTATTCATGCCGTCCGTGCGTCGGTCTGTAGCCTATTTCACCAACTTACAAATTGTAATTTACAAGCGATTTCTTACAAATTTTGTTAAGAAATCGATTTATTCTGTTTCACAAAATATTTGTAATGGGTGATTTTTTAAGAGGCTTAGAACTTTTTTAAAAAAAAAAACACAAAAAATTCGAAAAAATGAATGAAATATTTATTTGAATCGATAGTTTGAACCTTGCAATTTAATGTTTAAAGATAATTTCATGCAAATGTTGACCGCGGCTGCGTCTCAGGTAGCCCATCCGCTGAGTCCAATTTTGGCATACTCTTTCACACATATCGGCCGGTATCTCACGAATGAATGCATGGATGTTGGCTTCCAGTGCGTCAATCGAAGCGGGCTTGTCCCTATAGACATTAGCTTTGACATACCCCCACAAAAAATAATCTAATGGTGTCAAATCGCACGATCTAGGCGGCCAATTGACCGGCCCGAAACGTGAAATTAACTGTTCACCAAACTCGCCTCGCAATTGCGCCATTGTTTCGCGTGCTGTGTGGCATGTGGCACCGTCTTGTTGAAACCACATATCATGCAAGTCAAGAACTTCCATTTCGGGCAAAAAAAAGTTTGTTATCATCGCTCGGTAGCGTTCACCATTGACAGTAACGCTGCGATTCGCATCATCTTTGAAGAAATATGCCCAATAATGCCGCCGGCCCATAAACCGCACCAAACAGTGGCTTTTTCGGGATGCATTGGTAGCTGTTGCAATGCTTCTGGCTGATCTTCACTCCAAATGCGGCAATTTTGCTTATTTACGTACCCATTCAACCAAAAATGAGCCTCATCGCTGAACACAAGCAGCGCGCGATGAACATTTCGAACCGAGCACGAATTTTGATAGTAAAATTCAATAATTTGCAAGCGTTGTTCATTTGTAAGACGATCTATGGTTAAATTGCAAACCAAACTGAAGCTGTTTGACAGTGACACAAGGTACTAAACACACGTCAGCTGTCAAAACCAGTGTTGCCAAAACCAAACCAGCTTAAAAATCACCCGTTAGTTTACAAGTACAAATTTGTGAAAATTCAAGTTTTTTTATAAGTTTCTGTTTCACCAAATAAAAAAAAATTTACAAATTTGTTAATTTGTAGAAAAATTCTTACAGAAAAAAGTTCATGTGTAATTTTATTAACAATTTGTAATTTTGCAATAAAAATATCTTTCCGAACTTAAAAATGTATTTATGGCGAAGGCATAGTAAGTATACCGATATTAATAAAAGTGAATATTTTGCGATAAAAAGCTTAAGAATCTATCGGTCGCATATTTGCAGATTCATTTGCTTTTAATGAAAAGTTTTACATACACCGTATAAGGGTAGATTAAATAATAAGAATAATTGAAACACGATTGGTAATGAGCCTGAAAAAATGTTTTTTTAACATAAAATGGAAATGTTGACATTTTATAATGAGCTCTCCGACATGCACGGTATATCTAATGGCGAATTCCTTTCAACAAAGAAATTAATTTTTTTCTAAACAGAATCGAACTTTTTCTTTCAATTGAAAGGAATTCGAATTTCGTAAAAGAATCGTTTTTTTTTTGTGTGATTGTGTTTGTGTTTCTTGACGCTGCAATTGGCGCAAAACGTCAAGAAATTTTTCACAAAACTATTAAGTTTGTTTGTTTTTGTTGTGAGAACAATGTTTTAGCAATAGTATTAATTTAATAACTTTAATAACACCGGGACAATTTGTTGGTGCATTTTATTTGTTTGAACTTCTACTTGCACATATATTTTTAAAGAAAATTGTTATTGAAAAGATTTCATTTGCACTGAGAGTTTTTATAACGTCTTTCACTCGCGAAATGTATTTTTTTTTTGCTAAAAACGCCAAGATTTGTTTTGACAGAAAAGAATCGATTTTGTTTAGAAAGAAATTTGAACAGGATCGATTCTTTTGTTGAAAGGAATTCGGCATAAATCTACACGGTGTTCAGATGTGTCCATCGTGTTTGTGCAATCGTGGTTGATGTATTTTTGGAAAATATTGAAGGCTATATATTGCACTTAACGCTTCATACCTACTCAGCAGACTCTCACAAATTTGTGAGAAACAATTGTTTTTTACAAGTCTGGCAAAAAAGTGGTGAAACCGATTTTTTATTATTTGTAAATCACAACTACAATTTCCTCTACTTTTCTTACTCTTTTTTACAAATTTGTTGTAATTATGTTTGTTGTTTGTGAAACAGAAATTTAGTTTACAAATTTTTAATTGCAGATTACAAGTACAGGTTTGTGATTGTAATAGTAATTTGGTGAAATAGGCCACTGTGCGTCTGTACGTCCACTGTAATTTCAGCTAGAGCCTAAACAGATGCACCAATTTGCTTCAAATTTGGTACAGAGTATTTTTATGTGTTTCCCTAGAGGTTTAATTTGAATTTTTGTTTTAGCTCAACTAGAACGGGAAGGTGCCTTACAAAATAATTTTGGTTTTATCAAATTTTCTCGTTAATTATATACATCATGCACCTTCAATGTGTGGCTATACACAGTTGTTAACTACAAGAGCAAGTTCGAGCGATCAAGTCGTGCATATTTTTTTTTTTTGAAGTAAATATTTTTCTAACAAAACTAATTAAATCTCTTTAGACAGCTTTATGCCCAAATATTTTATTCTAAATATAATAGTCGTTTATTATTTTTTCAGAATTGTCTGGGTGTGCGCTCTAGTCTTGTCGATTTTGACTTGCTGTTATTTTATTACAAATATCTGGGATAAACGCAACAACACACCTGTTATTGTTCACTTCGATGAGAAACTAACATCCGTTTGGGAGATTCCATTTCCTTCCGTGACTATTTGTCCAGAAACTAAAACTCATACGCACATTTTTAATTACACCGACATGTATTGGAAATTGACTTGGAAAAACAATTCAAAAATTTCAAAAAAGGAGTAATATGAAAATAATATACATACATATCTACAGGGTGTTTTTTTTTGGGTGTGTGGTTTTAAATCTGGCAATACTTTTTTCTGAGTTGGTCTTTTTGACAGCTGTCACTTGATTTATGCTCAATTTGGTTTGCCATTTAAAGAACGAGTCACACGTTCGGTGAAAACGAGACGGCCCCCGATCCCGATTTTCACAAGAAAATTTTGTTCAGCGATGAAGCGCATGATACACAAGCTATTGTTGAGACCCCGTTACATCCTCAAAAAGTCACTCTTTGGTGTACTCTATGGGCAGAGGGAATCATTGGTCCATATTTCTTCAAAAATGAAGCCCGCCATAATGTTACACTCAATGGGGAATGCTATAGAGCCATGATTATAATGACTTTTTCGTCCCTGAATTGAAGGATGTTTATGTGGATGACATTTGGTTCCAACAAGATGGCGGTACATGCTATACAGCTAACGAAACAATCAATTTATTGATGGAAACTTTTGGTGAGCCTGTTGCGTGGCCTCCAAGATCGTGCGATTTAACACCGCTGGACTATTTTTTGTGGGGTTATGTGAAGTCGCTTGTCTACGCAGATAAGCCCAAAACGATTGACGCCTTGGAAGAGAATATTCGGCGCGGTATTGCTGACATACGGCCCCAATTTCTGCAAAAAGTGGTCGAAAATTGGGCCTCTCGGCTGGAATTTAGTCGAGCCAGCCGCGGCGGCCACTTGCCCGAAATCATTTTTAAAACATAATGGCAAACCCTTATCATTATAATAAAGCTAACAATAACATTAAATTATATGCGTTTTATTTCTTCTTGAAAACCACACGTCTAAAAAAATCACCCTTTACATAATCTGAGTTTCGTATAGCAAACAAAATTTAATCTTATATTTAAGGAAATATTACTGGGAGGCAATATCACAAACGTGTCTTTATAGTAGAAAAATGGACAATGGAAAATTGTTCGTAAATGTATCACATTTGATCAATGCTATACATGTGGCAGCTCCGGGATTAGAAGAGACACTGCTTTCCTGCACTTGGAGAAAATCTCGTATGATTTGTGATAAATATTTTAAAACACTTACAGAGGAAGGACTGTGTTTTACTTTCAATGGATTAAATCCGAAGAATATTTATCGAAATGAAGCGTAAGTCCACTTTTAATATCTATGCATGTATTTCAATTTTAAAAATAAAGAAAAAAAAATTAAGGTGGAATTAATTTGGAGATGAAAGCATTCAAAGATTTAAATTTAGATATCACATGAATAACTCGGATGAGGGGTTAAAATCTGGTCAGTGAAAAATCTTAAAAAGATAAAACTACTTAAGATCTTGGCGTAATTTTGTATTACATCTCTGTGAAAAATTAAGAAATTTACGTTGTCTGTTTTGTTTTTTTTTAATTTCAACACGGTCAGTCAAATTTTATACATTCCCATCAGAAGTTGAAAAAGCGTTTTTCCTGTTGCGAAATCTCCAGATTTGATTCATCTGATTATTCGAGTCTTGAATTTTTGACAAAGCAAACAATTTTTTTCTTAGCCTGGTTGAAGGGGTCAATTTGGACTACGAGAATAATACAACCAGTGAATGGGATCTGGAAAAAGGATACAATTCGAAAGCAGATGAAAATACTTTTCCATATCGTGTTCTAGGATCTGGGAATAAAGAAAGTCTATTGTTGTGGCTTACCGACAAGAAACTGGATGATGATTTAGTATGCAGAGGTCCTGTGCAGGGATTTAAGGTTATTATTCATACACCAGGCGAGCTGCCACAAGTGTCAAAGACATTTATGAATATTCCATTTGATCAGGCTGTTTCCGTATCAATAAAGCCCAAAATAATGACAATTTCGGAAGGGCTACGTGAATATGAGCCAAACAGGTTTGACGAAATGAATGTTTATATTTTTTTGAAAAAAACATTTTTATTTATTTGTAAGATCAGACGAAAGTGCTTCTATCAAACTGAACGATATTTAAGATATTTCAAGCTTTATACACAGGCTAACTGTGAACATGAATGTCTGTCAAATCTTACCCGGAAACAATGTGGATGTGTTAAATTTTCGATGCCAAGTAAGTTTATGACTTTCATATTTTTACAGATTTTTATTTTCAAATAAAACAAACAAAAAAAAAGGAAATGCTTCTGATGTTGTTTGTGGAGCCAAAAGTATTAAGTGTCTTTTAAGAGTAGAACGAGGTCTTCTTGTAACAAATTTCCAAAAAGGATCGCATAATACAAACCCAAATGAAAATGTCCAAATGGATTGTAATTGTTTACCAACATGCATAAGCATCCAATACAAAATGGAAATGGAACACCAGACTGCGTTTGATGCTGCTAATGTTTTAAGAGCTCTAAACACAGAACCCATTGAGCCATCAGTAGATCAAAAGTAAGCTAGTCTTTTTGTGATTAAATTTAATTTAAAATACATTTATTGTTTTTTTTTTGTAGAGTCCGATCAGCCCGTTTAACTATATACTTTAAAGAAGCAGTTTTCAACGCCTTGAGGCGCTCGGAATTGTACAGCACTTCACAGTTCATAGCAAATTGTGGTGGATTGTTGGGTCTGTTCATGGGTGTGTCGATTTTAAGTTTAGTGGAACTAGTTTACTTTTTCACAATACGACTATGGGTCGACTTGAAAATGAGAAAATCTAAACGTCATAATTTTAAGTTTGTTGATAAATAAACTGATTGTAATGATTTTAAACGAGCTCAGAGATTGGGCAGAGGTTTCTGTTTTTAAAGCGGGAATACTTGGCAAATATTGCTTGATGTTAATGTTAATAAAAATAAATAAATACCTAGTTTAAAATTAATAAATAATAATAAATATGTATAATCATTCCGAATTTCATAATCAAGTACGTAACCAAGTGGAACACAAAAATGGTACAAATTGTGAACCATTTGTAAAACAAGATCATAAAATTAACAAAATTTCAGCTCAATCCAATAAATATGATACATTAATAATTCTGTAAAAGTTTTTAAAAGATTAGCGAATGGTTCATTTCAAATATAAAAACAAAAAATTACCTGTCCCTAATCAAGTCAAACGAAGTGTATATAAAATCAATGTTTGTCTGTTTTATAGACTAAAATGCTACCGAATCAATCTAGAGGGAATTTGTTCTTTTTTGCAGGTTAAGTAAGGTTTAACATCTTTCGAAAGTTTAGCCTTTAAGCAAGACATGTATATTTATTTTGAATATCTGCTTACTACCACACTCACTTTTTATTATATTTTAATTTTTATTTATTTTATAGGTTGAAATATTGTACATAATTGACAAAATTTAATTTTTTAAAATTCAGGGATCATTTAGTTTCGCATAAAATTAAGTACACATACCTACCTGCTCTCATGTAGGTACATCAATTATTTTCTAAGCCTTTTTTGTCTAAGAATGTACATCAGCAACGATATGTACCTTAGTTGAAGAGTATCTAATTGATTAATTAATCTTTGATCATAAGAAAAACAATTAATTTGTACCGATTTTTTAAGAAAAAGTAAATTTTATGCTAACAATTTTTGGAAAATTTAAGAATGCCAATTTTGAGTATTATTCAAAGTGAAGTAAAAATTTAAATTAAAAAAAAATAATCAGAATTTTCAAAAAAATATTTTTTGGGGTCAGAATCCCAAAAACTCAAAATACCCCGAAAAACCAAAATCCAAAATCTAAATTATTGTAAAGATTCTTTTTTATTTTTTAAAAGATTAATTTGTTCAATAAAAGTTTCACAGAGAAGACAATTTCGAAGACTTATTTATTGTGGCCCTTAGGAAAAGTGGGTTTTCGGGTTTTAGGTTTCCTGGGATTTGGTTTTCGGGATTTTGAGTTTTCGGTAAAATTATTTTATAAAAAATCTGCATTTTAACTGATTATTTTTTTTTGAAAATTTATGTTTTTAGTGAACATTGAATCATACTCAAAATTGACATGATAATATTTTTTTTTAGATTCGTACAAAGATTTTTTATTTTGTTTCTCATAACTACTGATATTTTTGGATATGATACATTTTTATTTTGAGTTGGACATAATCCTGAAATCCAGAAAACCCCAAATCCTGAAAATTCTAAATTCATAAAACCCATAATCCCGAAAACCTAAAATCCAGAAAACCCAATAGCCATAAAACCAACAACCCAGAAAACCTATAATACCAAATGGCCAAAATCCAGAAAACCAATAATCCCGAATGGCCAAAATCCCGTAATTAAAAAAAAAATCTATTAGCATTGTGTTTCAGCGGTACATTCCCTTCATACATTGATTTTGACTACGAGAAGGGCTCATGACAGATCCTTCTTTATTCATTGTTGTTCTCAATCGTGATTTGCAAATTTTCTCCTTTCTTTTTTAACACTCTCAGTATTATACATCCTTGTTTTTTTTTTTGTTCGGAGGTTAGTGAAGCCGTCCAAACAATGTTTCTTACGCCCTTTTTTTCATTTTGACCATGGAGACATTCATTTTAACTACAAACACATTAGCAAAAACCATTCAAGTAAAGGGTCCGACAAATAACTTTTTCTTTTTTTGAAATGGCGCAAAACATCGAGTGTAGCTTCGGCTGTGTGGCACGTAGCGCCGTCCTGTTGAAACCAAATGTTGCCAATATCCTCCTCTTCAATTTTTGTGAACAAAAATTCGTTCAACATGGCCCGATAACGATCGCCATTGACTGTAACGGCCACTCCTTGCTCATTTTCAAAAATGGCCCAATTATGCCTCTGGACCAAAATCCGCACCAAACAGTGACTCGTTTTGGGTGTATCGGCTTTTCAATGTATGCGTGCGGGTTTTCTGTGCCCCAAATGCGACAATTTTGCTTGTTTACTGCCTGCGAAGATCAAAATGAGCTTCGTCTGAAAAGATGATTTTTTTTGGCAAAATCGGCATCTTCTCTAAGTCGATCGCAGGTGCACTTACCGAAGCGTATACACAATCATATTCGTTCAGCGGAAGGATAAAACTAATTATCTGTCAAATCAGACATGAGCTAAGTGTTACCATTCACGAAATAAACACTAGTTGAAAAAAAAAGTTAGATGGCGGACCCTTTATAAATATAAAATTTTATATTAGATATAAAAGAAATATTAAGACTCATCTAATGTAAAGAACAAAGTATATATAAATTTTAAATTATTTTCTCGAAATCACGAAAAAATATATAAAATGAAAATTTTTTTGATTTCGGAAAAAATGGCGGTTTTGGATTTTCGGGATTTTGAATTTTAGGGTTTTTGGAATTTTGGTTTTCAGGACTCCAACCAATTTTTATTCAAAATCGTTGCTTACCCTGAAAAACTTTAGCCATCGATTAAAAGATTTCTATGGCTGACCGACTACTGACACTTTTTTACTTTTGTTGACGTACCTTTTACTGATCTCTTAGATGGCATACTTTTTTTTCGCGAATATCCTACGTACAGGGTGCTAAGATCTTGGTGTTCCAATAGTAACGATTTTTCAGAATTTTTCTTCTACTTTAACATACCCTATACTTATTAAATCATCATACAAATTGTGAGTTTAGTTTATCTCAAAATCAAAAATTTAAATGTCCACTTCGATGAAAACTGCATATGCACATAACATATTTTCAAACTCTCTTAAAAGAAGGACAAAGTTCTACTCTATCCTGAATAGGAGTTCTTGAAACAAACAGTTGACCGACATAAAATAAAACCATAACATTTCAAATCTTTTTGTTTTTTTTTTTTCACACAACACTCTTGTGTAGACTTTATTTCTATTTTATAACTCAAATATTTTTGTTTTATAAAATCATAACCATAATAATTGTGTTAGAAAATCAAGTAAATATTTATTTAAATTTCAAAGCGCAGCCGTTTAATGATGCAATATTTTGTGTACTACACAGCAGGTACTAAGCAAAATAAATCAATAAGTTTATACTTTTTTTTTTTGTTAAACAAAAGCATAACGCCATTATTATAATTATGTTTTTTTTGCTGCTTAACTTATATTATAATATTAATAAACTGTTATTAAGTATTTTTAATTTAGGAAATAGAATTTCTCATATAAAATAAAATTAAATTACAACAGAAATATGATTTAAAAATGGCGTTATTCAGTAAAACATAAAATATAATTTTTAAAAATTAATTCCATGCTTAACTGCATAACTTTTCTGCACTTTTAACCAAAGCTTTAGATACTAGTCACTTTTTTTGTTTTAAATTTATGTTTAAATTACAAATTGTTTGAATTAAAATACTTTTTTAATTGTTAAAACTTTATTTCTTTGGCATCTTGAGCGTTTATTTTTTTGTTTTTTTTTTTTTACAATTTTGTGATTATCATTAAATTACTGCTAAATTTTTTTTTATGTGATTTCTAATATCAATTTCTTAAATTTATCAAATATCAAAATAAGAACAGTTAGTTTTGCTAATTTACGATTTGGTTATTCCTCCATCTTTACAATAAAACAGCAAATTAAAAAAAAAAAAAAAAAACAATACAATTATATTATATTATTCACACGTCCAAATCGTATGCGATTTAATTATATATTTTTTTTATTTATTTTGCTGTAAAACAAAGGCAAATTTGCATTTTTTTATCTCTAATATTTTTTTGTTATTAAATAATTTGTTTTTATTTTTTTCTTAAATATATCTAAACTCTCTTTTAATAGATCTAAGTGACATTTTTGGAACGTCAACGCCTCTACTGTCGCCACCACCACCATCGACACCACTTCCACCACCTCAAATACCACTTCACTGAATTAGGGGTGAGTGTTGGGAGTGTTCACTAAAGTCCACCGTGTAGTACATATCGTTCTCCAGATTCATTGCCAGATGTCGCTGAAACGGTCTTGTGTGGACCTGCTGTGGTGGTTGGTGCAATCCAGTCGTACTCTGGCTATGGTATTGATTTGGTCCTGTACCAGGAACATGCCCTCGTCCTGATTTTAGAGGATTGCCATTGCAGCTAGTACCACTACTTAGGCCACTTCCAGACTTGCCACTTAACCAATGCTTGTGAGACTTTTGCGACTTTCCACGACGACCAAAGCCGAGAATGGGAAAGAAAGAGGTTGATCGCGTTGAGAATTTGCGATACGTCTGGTTAACTTTACAATGGCAGATTGTCACCTGAAAGGAAATAAATAGAGTTTGTTAACTATTTTAGTTACATTTTTAGTTTGAGATGCAATAATTATATGACAAAAAAGAAATACATTTAACAAAGAAGATAAAAACCCAGGTGACTTAATGGGCAAAGCAATAAACTGTCGAGCTTTTTACAGTTTTGCAATTTTACAACCTTGTACTGAGAATAAGGAGGCATTAATTTTGATGCCAACAGTTTAACGGCAACGAAGACCAAAATACCGCTGTCAAAATGAATGAATTGGAGTTGAGTTATGTCGTGATATTTCAATCACAGGTATAGTAAGTGTGACTGTAATTTAAGATTCACTGTGATTTTTACCTGTGATTCATGAGTTCAAAATATTATTTAAAGGTCAACAAATGCCTAGGAGTATAGGAGATTTTGTATTCGCAGGTTGGTAATCCCAGGTTCCAGTAGGAAGAAGGTAACATTGACCGCCTTTAAGCGAAAAAAATCTTTACAAAATTGGCGTTGGAGAGGAAGATTCAAAGAGAAACTTTACGAGTTGTACAGCAATATTCAACTTATAAAGGTATAGTCAAGCGAAGTCTTCGAATCTAACCCGAATGAACAAGGCAGTAGGGGAAAACCTTGCTTGATTTGGCGCACACATGTGGAAGTCTATTTCTTCAGTCCGAATCAAATTTTTCTATGATCTGCCAAACGATATTTTTTTGCCAGCACAACAAAATCTGAAAATAAAACTAAATATTTTTCAATTGAATGAAATAATTTCGTATCCATATTGTCAGAAGACAAGGAGGATTAAGCCCTAATGGGTGACAAGGTTAAAACCTACGTCCTCGGTCCTATACTTAAATTCTTATATTGGATTATATCTCCCAAAAAAAAGAAAACTCAACTAAATTGATAAATAATATATGTTAGATCAACATAATGTTCTTTTTCGTTGAACAATTTTAAGTATCTACATATATGTTATTTGCGATAAAGGTAGGCACTATAACTAAAGGGCATGTTTTGGATACGTCAAAAAGTCAAAAACGTATCAATTTCTTGTTAAAACATTTTGTAATAAATGAATTTTGGTTTTAATTGAACGGCTTTAATAAGATTTGAATTCCGAATACATAATTTAAAGGTTAGAAATATTTATTTCATGATAATTTTGTATAAAAAGAGTCTATGACATCGGGTTTATACCTTTGATCATTTTTATTATAGACATGTTTTTTTGTAAGGACCTTTAGTTGGTTGTAATGCGCACGCTTAAGGCCCACGTTAAAAAATCATGAATACAAATTTAATTTAAAACTAATTAAATTTTTAGTATAAAAGATGTAGCCCTTCCTTCACAAAAATCTCTTCTTAGCACCAATTTAGTCAGAGATTTACCCTTATTTTAAGATGTCAACCTTTATGATCTGGTTATTAAACCATATAAGTTATTGGCTTCCAAAGACAAGCACCATGTACTGTTTTCCATTATTTTATGTACAGGGTGTTTTTTTTAGACGTGTGGTTTTCAATCTGGCAATACTTTTTTCGGAGTTGGTCTTTTTGACAGCTGTCACTTGATTTTTGATCAGTTTGGCTCGTCATATCATAATGATTAGACTTACTTCCGAACAACATTTGCAAATCGTGCAAAATGGGCTCGAAACTAGATCGTTATTGATCCCGATTTTCACAAGAAAATCTAGTTCAACGATGAAGCTCATTTTTGGTTGAATGCATGGGTACGTTAATAAGCAAAATTGTCGTGTTTGGAGTTATCATAATCCACAAGCCATTGTTGAGACGCCGCCGCGCCACGCTGTTTCATCCTCAAAAAGTCACTGTTTGGTGTGCTGTATGGGCAGAGGGAATCATTGGTCCATATTTCTTCAAAAACGATGCCGGCCATAATGTTACAGTCAATGGGGAACGCTATAGAGCCATGACTAATGATTTTTTCGTGCCTGAATTGGAGGATGTTGATGTGGACGACCTTTGATTCCAACAAAACGGCGCTACATGGCATACAGCCAACGAAACAATCAATTTATTGAAGGAAACTTTTGGTGGGCGCATTATCTCGCGTCGTGGGCCTGTGGCGTGGCCTCCAAGATCGTGCAATTTAACACCGCCGGACTATTTTTTGTGGAGTTATGTGAAATCGCTTGTCTACGCAGATAAGCCCAAAACGATTGATGCCTTGGAAGAGAATATTCGACGCGTTATAGCTGACATTCGACCCCAATTGCTTCAAAAAGTGGTACAAAATTGGGCCTCTCGGATGGAATTTTTTCGAGCCAGCCGCGGTGGCCACTTGCCCGAAATCATTCGTGGCCATAACATTAAATTATGTCGCTTAAGTTATTAGTGTGAAATTATTTCTTAATAATTTGTGTGCATAATTGTAGCCTGACATTCTATCTTTATTTAAAATCCTTAATATTGACAATCTGGCAATTAAAACCAAAGTTATCGGCTTCTTAGTGCACTCATAACTTAACTACTGTTTTTATTCTTTTTTAGCCTTTTCAGTTAAAAAGTAGTGCCAACGCAGCGTTGCTCAATTAGTAATGAGCGTAAATATATCTAGGTTTAGTTTATTTTTAAAAGCTTATTGGATTTTTCGATGTGTTGACATTTATACCGGCGCGCGTGGCAGCAGGGTGAACTAAAAACGTGGCTCCTAACGTGTAACACGTTCCGTGTAGGATGTTACGTGTAGCATGTTACGTCCAGCACGTTACTCCAACTTAAATACTTTCCAGAATTAAGCTCTTGAAATTTGAAAAAAAAAATCCTATAAGATTCTTTTATATCCTATATACTGCTGTACTAAAGTATTAATTAAATTCCGGCAATCGGACGAACGTTGATGTTTTCTATCTCATACTTGAGTGAGCGATCAAACATTCCTCGAAACGCAGAAAACTGTCATCCCCTTAGTCGCAAAGTTAAGAGCAATTTCCTACAACCCTGTCGTGGATTTTAATCTGTCCACTTTTGTTTTTGAAATATGGCCAGGGGATCAAAACATTTATGCCTGGTTGGTCTTGTTCGATACGGTTATCCTTACACAAAGCATTCCAGCTGATTGAGTATTACCACGCCTGATGCGGAATAAATCAAATACCGTTGTGTAGTGTTTGTTGTGTGAATAAGATTTTACATCCACCCACACAGAGAGTAACATTGCCATAAGCGTCCCATTTCACTGGGTAAGCAAATGTGACATTTTTGCCCGAGACAATGACATTTTCTTTTTCAGAATTATACTGACAATGAGTTGGACAGCAATAACGCCCCAAGGAATGTTTACGTTTATATAAATACAAACGCAAAGGCAATAAAATACGTCATCCTGTATTATTAATACATATATGCATACGTTCGTGACAATATTTTAAAGCCAAAAGCTAAAGAACATAACAAAACAGTGTCTGTTGTTCACATAGAATGAAACTTTTAATTGTTTTTAATTTATTACAAAGGATCTGCCCTTCATGCTTGTTTTCCTCAGTTCTAAAGTTTGCAGCCTCTCAAACTTTATATGATGATGGTAATGCGCCGCCATGCCACCGCCCCCTATAAACTCCTCTGGGTAGTTGACTCTTTCAGAAGTGACGAAGCGCACACAATCTTCTCAAAAAAAATTATACATACGTATAAACACATCCTTATACCTACTCGTACTCTGATGGGAGCATAAAGTCACACATCGAGAAAGAACGATAATATATTTTCCATTAAAAGCCATTAAGACTTTTCCATGCTTTAAGTACAAAGTGCTTAATGAGCGTTCAGCTTCTGGCTATATACGGGCATACGATTATATGTACAATATATACATACCTATGTATGTTGTGTGCATGTTCTTATATTAATTGTAACAATTTATAACCATTCACATTTTATTACAAATCTTTGGGTAGTTTTTGTCAATGACACTGAAACAGTGTCCAGTCGTCGTCGACACAAAAGACAATGACTAATTACCATATTTTTTTTATCCTTTAGGTCCTGGATATTAGCTGAGGGTGTATTGTGTCTGTGTGTATATAAAAAGAGAAGGATAATGGGGAATAATGAGGATAAAAAGTCAGTTAAGCAATGGCCATGCTTGGAAGTATACGGATGCGGATATACGCTTTGTGCAATTAACTATATAAGTACATATAAATGCCATAGATATGTTACAAAGAGTAAATTTGTTGTGAATGTTAAATTATTGTTATTAATTTCTTGTTTTTGTATGACGGAACTTTGCTTCGATGCGGTTTAGCAAAAAAAAAAAAAAAATAAACTACCACTTAAAATAATCTTTTTTTTTCAAGCGGAGATGATACCCATCAGGATCAAAATTAATTGACAGAGATGAATTCAGGTTGGAAGGAGGACTTAGGTCCAGTTTTTCAGTGTGAGGTTAAAGTTAAACATGAGTTAACTTAGCAAATTGGGTGAGTTAACTCTCTATTTAGTGAACAAATGCATTTGATGATTTATCCCCTGAGTTTTTAAGGTCAATTTGCATGAATTCTCTACTTAAAAACAGCTTCTTGAAATAACTGCATATAAATTTACTGTCAGAGTTAACTAACTTTGATTTAACTCACCACTGAAACACTGGGCCTTAGAGTGATTTGTTGATACGAAACTGAAATTTGTATGTGAAAGATTTTTTATGAAGCGCTTCCTATCTTGAAATTTAAATAGGCCTATCGATGCCATTATGTATATGGAATACAACATCCCTCAAATGTCCGCCGCGGCTTCTCTGGGGTGGCGCGCATCCAATTTTCCATGAATGTGGCACATAAATGAGGCTGAATTCGACCGATGGCATGGGTTATGTTGGCTTTGAGGGCCGCTGTGGTTAGTGGCTTATCCACGTAGACCTGCGACTTCATAAATGAGATGAACATGCCCTCAAATCGCTCGTACAGAATTTCCAATGTGGGCGTGAGTTGTGTGGCACGTAGCGCCGGCCGTCGCGTCCTATTGAAACCACATGTCGTTGGTGTATCATCCAATTCAGACCAAAATAAGGATGGTTATCATCGACCTATAGCGCTCGCCGTTTGATGGTGATGGTTTGCTAAACGTGCGTCGTTCTAAAAGAAATATAGACCGATGACAGCGCCAGCCCAAAATCCACACCAAACAGTGACTTTTTCGGGCTGCATTGGACGCTCTTGGATCTCATGTAGATTGGTATCGTTCGAAATTCGATAATTTAGTTTGTTGACACCCATCCATCCATTAAATGCGGGCCTCATTGCTGAAGATGACCGTAAATGGGCGAAGCGCACGGAACGTTACCCGAACAGAACACCCATTTTGATAAAACAATCTTATCATTTGCACCACGTGATATTGAATCCATCCATGGTGATCTGGCAGACTGAATAAATGACAGTCAATTTCACAGATGTAGCTTCAACAATATGGCCGCTATCAACTGTCAAAGTTCGGAAGTCCCTTTTTATAGATTTTGTATTACAAAAACCTTCATATAAAAATAAACCCTGGCCTTGGGCAAAAATATCCACTTATCCAGCTTATAGTGATTAAGAATCTTAGTCTTGTTGGATAGAGTTCAAATTGTATTTTTGATAAAAAGTTCATGTAAGTTGGACTGAACTTAATGAAAATTGGTTAATGACAAGGCATTGGGGCCAAAATAGCATAACACTTCATATCGCATGTTAACATGGGTTTAATTAAGGGAGATTATTGCTTACCAAGCAACAGTGCGAGGCAGTTGCTTAAATCATTAAATAGTGTAAGAGGTCAATAAAAGACAAAATATCACGAGGAGTACATACAAGAACGCATTCAAACATTAACAATTTATTACCATAACCGCACTCTGGTTTTTCAACAGCAATAATCTGGTATCGGTTTGGGTTGCCATATGAACGTTTATCAAAATATGGCACAACTTTATTAAAAGACCACGAGACCATAAGAGGATAAGGAAAAATGCATTTCCGTGGGTCAGTAATATAAAGGTGCTAATTGAGATAAATGGGATTGGCTGTTAATGAGGACAAGGCGAAGTTTATGCTATCATCGAGAAAGGAATCTCAACATCATCGACTCGGTCAAAACGTCACGATGGATAGGTACGCAACTTCGAAGTCATCAAGGACTTTGTCTACCTGAGCTCCACTATTACATCGCAAAATGACATCAGTGCAGAGATCAAACGAAGAATTACTCTTGCCAATCGCTGTTTCTTCGGGCTAAGAAGCCATTTGAGTATAGTAAAGCCCTCTCTCAAAGAACCAAGAAGACCTTATATAGGACAATAATAATCCCGGATGAGAACCTGCTTGGGTGCTTTGAAAGGAAGATTCTTAGGGTGATTTTCGGTCCAGTCTATATCGATGGAATATGGGGGAGAAGATTCAACAACGAGCTTTACGGGTTTTACAGCGACGTCAACCTGGTCAAAAAGCAGAAAATACAACGGCTGAGGTGGCTGCGTCACGTTGAGCAACACAAACTTGGAGCAGGGCTTTGTGCATTGAAAGTGAAAACAATTTATTTTTGAGTCAACTTCTTGAAAACTGCCTATGTATTAGTTTTTTGGAAGAAATGTCAAGGCAACATTTTATAGCTTAAAACATTTTACTTTCGTAAGATCAATTGATTTTGAGATAAACTTAAGTATATGCGCCCAGTACCTACTTTACGTTTGCGCGCAATTTTTTTTCGTAAACTTATTTCAGACATCTATTTTTTTAAAAATTGACATTTCTTTCAACCTAAATTTTATACAAATTCTAAACAGTGTTTCAAGTTTAAGGTAATTTGAGTGTTTTTAGCGCGTGGTTTAGAAGTGAAAACGGCTAAAAAGCTCTTCACCAAAATTAATTTTGGTTTTTTTTTTGTTAAATATTTCTGGGACGTTGGTTTTTTTGGTAAAAATTGTCATGTTTCTTGTTCTTTCTGCATTTTTCCAAGAGACTATTTTTTAACTTTTGAAAATATGATCTTTTTAGTAGCAGATGTAATAATTTGTCCCTTTCTTTCGCAAGTCACAAGAGGCAGCAGCCGGTTTCTTTTTTATTCAGATTTTTTTTTTTTTTTTAATAAATTTAGATTTTCTTTCATCTACGTTGTTATAAAATCTATTTGTTAGTGAAAATTATACTTCCATTATCGTTTTCATTAATTTCTACTTTTTTTTTAATTTCAGTACTTCCTGCACACATACAAAAAAAAGTGTTTTAGGAGCTCACCCTCTGTTCGGGGATTATCCTTAAGATGAAATTAGATGAGAACCATTGGAGTTAAAGTAGTGGGAGTGCGGTGGCGGGAGAAATTCTTTTTTTTTTTATCTTTTATCATAAACCGATTTTGCCGTAACGTCGCAAAAGGAACTGAATGAGCTTCAACTGTTTTATGTAGTAAATGATGATTGAAGTGCCTTATATTTTTGATGATTTGTCAGTTCAGTAAATACTTTCTTATTTTTGTTGAATCCTTTCATCTTAAGAACTAAATTCATCTCAAATAACTGGAATTGAGATTTATAGCTTTTTCTTCAGAATGCGGGGATTTACAACAACAAACTAACGACAAAGGAAAAGTTCAGTACAGATGGGCGGAGTAAAGTCTATACATAAACAAGACTTGAGTATATACAAAAACTCATTTTCAATGGAAACATCAGGTTGAAGTTGATATAGGTAGTGTAATACCCATAAACTGCGATAACAAGTAAGGAAGTGTAGGTTAGGTCAAGACAACAAAATAAATAATTTGAGAAGGTGGTCTATTTTCCATGTGCTTGAAAGTAATACCTCCGTTTTCGATTTTATTAAAAAAGAAGTGTTGTACTGCAATATGCCCGAATTTTGTGCAATCATGTGTCGTAGGTATATTTAAAAAAAAAACCCCATTTCATCAAAATATAAGGTTTTAAGAGAGTGGTCCTAAAATTCTCAAGTTTGCGAGTTATTTTATTTCTCTTCGGCACATGGCAGAATAAGTTGGGCATATTAGAAAGACACAACTTGTTTTTAAGAAAATACGGCCGTATTTCGGCCGAAATATAGGAAGGCTGATTTTGTATACATGAAATAGGACCATTAGAAAAGCTTATAAGTCTACTTTTCTGGACGCCATGACCCCGTCAAATCCTTATCAATTTCTCTGCAACTATCTATAGTATTTGCTTTAGCGGAAAACTAGTTGATGTGTAAACATCTATGCCGGCGATAGAGTAAAATAAAAACGTGGACTTTCTTTTGTGCGACGTAACGAGGTTACACTTAACAATGTAGCACGTTTCGTTACGAAAATCTAAATATTATGATATTGGGTAAGTTCAGCGATAAAAATCTGAAGGTCGCCTTCATAGCAAACTAGTCCGTTTTGGATCCGTGCACGTAGTCAACAACGAATGGACCACTTCGCATACGGATCGAAATATGGATCCTCAAAACTGCGCTTAGACAAACGTTGATGTTTACACATATTAACCGTGAGTCCTGGCACTCACACAATTTTTTTAAGTCAAAAATTGTAGGCAACGATATAATTTTTTTTTCTCATTTTCCCCATTCCCTTAGTTTTTAGTTTACGTGAATTGTTTTATTATAAAAATTGTAGACTGTACAATTATAACAATATTCATTATCATGATTCGTCTTCAAGAATACTATATCAAAGTGCTCGAAAATGTTTGCCCTTTAATTTGTGTTCTTTCAAAAATTTGTGTTAGCTCCTCAGGATCAATTGTAAATATATCAACTTTGGTTTAACAAATTTCCCCAATTTCCCGACTTTTGGAGTTTTTTGTTTCTGTAAATTTTAATCATATCAGATACCCAATTGATATGTATCGCCGCCCATCAGCGCTTTCCTCTATTTTGCACTTTAAAATGATATTTTCCTATTTGTTGAAGGGGAAAAGTGTGTAGATAAAATATGTAGCTTAAATACAAAAAAGCTACACGATAATGTTGTAAATGTTGCAGTGGACATACAAATTCAGTGACAGACGACTAGTGTACACTTGACGACATGACCTTATCCGTGATCGGTCGAAGTATGCTCGGATGTCGCCGTTTTCGGACGAATTTTATCTAATTGAGAGCGCGTATACCAACTCAACCGACATCGTCCGATGACGCCCGATAATTACCGGTCAACCGACGAAACCAAACTTATTTGGATTTCTCGGCAGTTTTTTTGGTTACTTCCAAAAATGGATACTGAAAAATTAATAAGTTTCATCGTCCGCGAACGTCAGGACAGGAGCGAACAACCGAGACAGTCATCCCAATAGCTCCCACCCGAAATAGGCCAATAGTTCGCAAAGGGATACTTTCAATAGACCGATACTAACTATAAGAATAACATTTTCGTATTTTAACGAGACCGAGACTAGACTTTTCGTAAACCTCTTGGCCATCCCTAAATGTTTCCACTTTGAGTAATTTTTTAGAAAATGGTACCTACATATCCAGCCTAACGGCAAAAATAGACATAGATGACACCAACTACCAACCTACAAGTTAAAGCTGAATTTCAAGGCTATAGATTTATAATATTTGTTTAACAAAGTTTGAGACGGAAATTCAGTTTAAGTTGTGTTTATTACAAAACCTAGTTAATTCAAATTCGCAGTCTCTTTTTGATACGACTTTAAATGATATCAAACTTAAATTATATATCGCTTAAATCAAATCATACAACTTTCAAATAACAAAAAAAAAAAACACAACAAAGTAAATTATTGGAAGATATACTTTTCCCTAATTGGTTATAGCCTAACCACTTGAATTTCAAGTTAAAACGGCAATATTAAAATACAAAAAAAAGTCCCTATTGGGCATTATACCCCTCTACCATAGCACAATTGAATTTGCAAAAAGCTCTCTTCATATAAATAATTCAAATCTTTCTTTTTTGTCGCAGTCTACAAATCTGAATTTTCATGGAACCAACAACCAACAACCACCACACGCCACACCTCCTGCCTCATCATGCTTTTCTAACAATTTAAACTTTGGTCATTTCCATGGTTACCTTATGAAGGAAGTTTTCATAACTCAAAAAAGTCGTTAGATAATATTTTTCATCAACCTGCCTAAATCTCTCTACAAAAACAGTTTCAACAGCAAAAAGAAAAAAGTCTTAATATTCAATCCCTGGTAAGTGCAAAGGTATAGAGAAACGAACTGGTATAATCATCACACAGAATTGTATATTTCCTTCTCCACACAAAAACACAAGTATAGGCTTCAATATATTATGTAGGTACCAAATTGCAGGCCTTACTTTAAAAGGCCGTTAAAATTTCATGTAAATACTTCCTTATATATACTTTTGAAATTTAACAAAAGAAATATAGGTATAGCTACTTAACTTTAAGGCGAAGTAGTAAAAACAAAAAAAAAATAAAATAAAACACAAAAATCATGCGGCGAAAGCAATTTTCGAAATCGTAAAACCAAAGTTTGTGATTTTAATACGCACACCTAATTGAGATAATTTAGAGAATAATACATTTTGATGAGCAAGTTAATGCTGTTCCTGTGAGAAAATAACAAAAAGGATCATTCTCACTTTGAGAGGGGTGTGTTCTGCTTCTTAAAGAAAACGAAAAAACAAAATCTTTAAAGTTTCCAACTTTGCCAACTCAGTCGAACAGGGGAGGTGTTATGCTGTATTCGCCTTGAGGCTTTAATGAAATAAAATATTCTCCTGGGTGGTACGTATACAAAGGTACAAGGTACTTATGACTTTAAGGCTCGAATAGCTTAGAATTTTTAGGAACATTATAATGCGAACATAATACAAAACCAAACAAAAATATAAAAACATAAGCATACCTTAAACAAATTATGTAGGTATGTAAAATAAATTTGAGCTTAATAAAAAGTATTGATTTCTTCGATCAACGATAATTAAGGAGAAGCAAAGGTTAACATCGTTAAATCAACTTCATACTTCTTAAAAGCAATAGTATAGCTGTAGCTGGAGTTTGTAGTACTGTAAGAGTTTAAAGGTATGAAAAGAAAAATCAAGCGAGATGGATTTTTTTTTATTTTTCCCAGTATAGGTATAACCTACCCTATCTCCCGGTACTTGCTTGACGTTGAGTTTCGGGACAACTTGAATATCCTATCCATGGGAAAAGTTATGAACTTAAATGTGAGTTATCTACACCTTTTTTTTTTGTCGAGCAACAACCTTATGTTGTTGTTTTTTGTCTATGGATTGGATATCAAAATATATAAATTTCGACCAATTTTGCATAAAAAACGAAATCGTGCGGTATGGCATCAGCTACCCCCTCTGGATGAACTAAATCTTAAATTCGAATCACATAAAGTGTTCTATCTTCTTTACCCGAGAAGTTTTTCGTCAAATTATAAGAAATAGACCAAGTTCAAAATTTCCAAAAACACGTGAAACGTTTGAATAAAAATTACGACATTTATCCAACAAATCGAGTGTGTGAAGTAATTTAAGGACATGTTTTGATTTCGTAAGGACAATCGAGTTCGAGATTCTGATCAAATCTGACATAGCATTGAAAGAAAACCCGAAAAAGTTGTTTCCTGTATTTCTGTCTGTATATGTAACTTAACCTGCAGCCTAAACCGCTAAAGGTATTTGCTACAGGCTCAGTACTAAAAGATTAAGGATGATTCCTTCGAGGGGAAATAGAAATTATAATTTAGGTCAGTAATCCAGAATGAACATAGAGTGGATATTAATTGTTGAAATGTTCAGATGGCGCTTGTTAGCCATAACTTTTTTGACTAGACAATGGGATGTGTTCTTAAATGCATCCCGGGGAAAAAAGTTGACTGTATATACTTTTTCTTAGACATGCGTATTATGTTAAGTCATTTTTCATTTCACAATAAAAATTTATTTTATACGAAACTTGACAATGCTTGACAGAGAGGGAATAAAATTTACTTTGACGTTTGCGAATATTTCGTTACAAAAAAAAAACACCAGAAAGCACTAAAATTGCATTTTTCAAAAAATATAATCTGAACATTTTGGGATTTTAAGATGTTTTTTAATCCATCTACACCGTAGGTATCCTCTACTGAAATTGGACAGTTTATTGCTAGACTTATAGGCAACAAACTGTATGTTGACGTCTGTAGAATATTTTTTTAATCGTTCAGCAAGAAAGAAACATTATTTTGAATTCAATTTGAACCAAAAACGTTCGCATATATGGAAATGATTATCACTGGACATTAACTATGCCCCGTGTAAACCACATGCAAAAAAGAACCTGGAATCTTGAAAGACGTCCAAACACATTTTAAAACATAAAACGAATGTTGGTTAAATGTAAATTGAAATTTTTAAAAACTGAGGTAAAATGAGGATTCATCAATTGGTAATTGGTGAGTCTGGAAGTTGTAATAAAGCAAGTTAATATAAAAGTGACAATTAGCGTTTTATTCAAAATTTTTTACTACGCTGGTTATAATTTTCACCAAAACACGGATAATATAACGATTTTTGATTTTTTTTTCCATAAATTCATATTTTGTTCGACGGAATTTGGTTTTTAAGCTCAATTTAGTTTGGGAAGTGTTTTATCAATCTAAAGAAAGACTTTCATGTTTTTGAACATTTTTCTCTAATTATCCATGTTCTTATTATATTCTATCAAAAAATAAAGTAGTCTCACATTTAAAAAACAAATTAGTTTTAGTAATTTTTGAAAGGCTGTATCTTTGTGAATAATGATCATATTGAACAAAAATAAAAAAATATTTTAAAGCTTTATAAGCTTTTAAGTCTCCTTTAAAAATCTGGAGAGGACATTGCTTCCATCAAAATTAATTAAATTGAAAGGATACAAGAATGTTCAATTATTTTTATATATAATTTTGCCCTAGGGGCGGTTCTGTGCGACTCATTTTCAAAATATCGGTTTTTGATGAAAAATTCTTTGATCATCGATAACACCAAAACTAATGTTGTAACAGAAAAATAGAAGGGAAGCATTGGAAACTTTAATCAATCTTTTGTCTTTACCTTGAACTTTTAACCAATGAAATGCAGTGATTCTTCAAGTTTGAAACTTAAGTTTTTAGGCGAAATTAATTTTTGTAAGATCCAAAAATAAGGTTATGTATACTTGCCATTCAACCGTTAAGATACAGGTTATTTACCTCGGAAATGGCTTCAACAATTTTTTAAAATTTGTATGTGTCGTGTACCACGTACAGTGTGCATTTCCGTAAAACGAAATTTACCAAAAACTGTTACTAACGGAACAAACCATAGAATGTTTTTTTGTGAAAAAAATTGCATAGGTACCAATTTGTTTTTGTCAAGAAATGTCAGAAATTTGATACGTATACAAAATATTTTTTTAAGAAAACTACTCCAACGATTTTTGAATTTTTTTTTTGCATTTATCAGAATTCAGACTGCGTTTTTTAAAATTCAAATTCAAGACTTTCTTAGTTGTTTAAGCAATTGGACGAATGAGTTTTATGCTTCTTTGCTATTTTTTCCTGTCAAAGTCTTACAATCATCATGTTTTTATTGCTCCTTAAACATCAATTTCCGAATGTTAACTTTCTTTGAATTTTACTTAAAAATGATCATTTATTGAAAAATTTATTTTTCAAAAAAAAAAAACTTTACCGCCAGAATTAGCAATTTAAGTGTTGGAGCTTTATGTTCAAAATGTCAAAAATAACGTATAACATTCTAGATCCTTTTTTTCCAAATTCTCGCTTCTTTAAAATATTTTTTCCGGTTTCAAAAAGAGCTTCAACTTTTATTTCAATAAAAACTAAATTCTAGAAACGTGAAAGTATTTTAAAAGTAATGGCCTATTTTTTTAAGAAAACCTTTGTTTTTGAATAATTGATGATAAATATTCACATGTGTTGCGAAAATATTAAGTTAAATAACATCAGCCTTAAAACAAACTTATTAAAATGTTGTGTTTCAATAAAAAAAAAGAATTAGGCTTTGAAGAAATTTTTTTTTTTATTTTTGAAGAAAATTATTTGAAAACCATTTTTTTTAAACAAAAATAAAATACAAGTGAGATTTTTTTTTTTTTGAATAATGCCTTAAGCACTTTTTGTGTCTTGATTAAATTAAAAAATAGGGAGAATTTTCAAAAATTGTGTTGAGAATTTTTTTTTTTCTTTTGCCTATTATTTTTGATTTTTTTTTTTTAACAAAAATCTTAAAAAAATTAGAAATATGTTCAAAACAGCTAGAACAATCTGGAAAATTTTGAAATTTTGGGTTTTTTTTTTTTAAAAAGAAAGTCTAGGTTAAAAAGTTGTCTAAAACTACAATTTTTTAAAAATATTTTTCAAAATCAACAACAATGGTATAACAACGTGGAGAAACTTTTAAAAATAACAGATTCAAAAAGAGGGCTTTATTGAACATAATATTTAATCGAGCTTTACTCTTGATTAATATGTGACTCATTCTTTTCCATTTGACTCATTTTTTTTTCTAAATTTAAGTTTCCTTCAAACCTTATTTCCCCAAAATAGACATTGAAAATTTTTTAGCTATAAAAATGACGGTACTTACTTGCCATATTCTATAAATATTGTATAGTAATATATTTAAAAGCTGATTTTTTTCAAAAATTGTTCTGAAAAATTTTCTCTGTTTTGCCGTATACGTAAGATATACTGGGAAGAACCCAATGTTGTAAAACAAATTTTTTAACGTAACGTAAAAACACTACTTTTTGTTCTAATAATTTAAAATATTCAAAAACTTTTTTCAAATAAGAGAATAATCAACATGCATATACCTACGTAGAGAATTTTGAATTTCTCTGCTTACTTGAAGATAATATGGTCGTAGGCAACTGCCATTTATGTTCCTTCAATGAAAACACCCGCTCCTGGGCACTTTTAAAACTAACACATCAGGAATTTTACATGTGCGTCAAAAGTTTCCGCGGATAGGTTTTCTTGAATGCCTGGATACCCCCCATACTGACAGTGTTAAATGTGTGCTTCGTCTTCTTTGTAACTTTTGTGCAAGAGAATGGGTTCGCGTATAAAAGTCAGCAAGGTTAAAAGTTCTTATTATGAGAAACTATTATTGAGATGAAAAACTAATTATTAATGTAAAATAATGCGATATTATTAAGTTTTGCCATCGTGCGTAACATTAATTCGTAACTTTTGAGATAGCTTCCTGTTACATGCAAGGAACTATACAAAGTAACTATATGAAGGGAATACGTATCTCTGAATCTGTGTAAATGGGTAAAATTATAAAAAAGTTATGAACAATGGGTTATTCCAATAAAAACGTATTTTTTTATTTAAAAGTACGATGGCTTCGAGCCAATGCAGGTAAAGTTTTTTTTGGAAGGCATGCGAAGAAATTTTCAGATAAATCTATAATTTGAGGCTGTGACACTTCAGAATTGGAAGGGGAAAATAAATGTATTTGAAGATTTTGAGTTGATTTTTTTTTATCAATTGAAGCTTACGTAGAGGCATCGCGAACACAGCCACTACACACAGCATACATCAATAAATAAATTAAAAGAAATTGTTTGTATTACTGAAAGAGCGTACAGCGACAGTCATATTAAAAGTTCATAATACATTTTTTGCAAAAAAATTATGTAAGATGAACAAAACAAAAAGAAAAAATGTGTATTTACTAGGTGCTTCCTTAGACCTTCTGCACACGAAGCGCCTCATCATAGACGCGTACGAAATTCGTCATGCAGCCAAGCTTCCTCTATGCCTAGCTTTCTGCACACAAAGAGTCTCGTCATAGATATAATACATTTTTACAATGTATCCGATATCTTACAAAAAATTTTCTATTACTATACGCTCGGCAATTTGCAGCTTGGGTATTATATGGAAACAAACATTAGCAACGCATAAGCTGCATACAAGCCGCCAATAAGCGTATAGCACACATCTATGACAAGACCAAAATTGTGAAAGGACTTAAAAATTGTTAAAAGTTATTTCGAATCTAAAACAAATTTATGTAAATTTCTATTTTAGGGATTAGCAAAAAACCGATGTGCAGCTTATTTTAAGCATTTCATTCTATGGGTTTAAGAGTTTTGGCACGATGTACAACTGATGGAAGCACAGAAACACAGACTGAAAGATTTCATGAGGAAAGCCACTTTTTTGGACTACTTCATCAGTCAAATGTTCGGTTTGATTAAAACCTCTCGAAACTAAGAATCTATATAAGGAAACATTTCACGTCTAAAGTTAAGATAAAAAATATGCACGACTTAATCGCACGCACTTGCTCTTGGTATGCAACCCAACATTGAAGATGCATGATGTATATATTTAACGAGTAAATATTAAAAGAGTCAAAAGCACTTAAAAATTGATTTTTCGTTTGATTTTTTTTTTGTTTATAAAATAATGTTTTCAAAAATTATTAAATGCGTTATTGTTTAAACTATTTAGAAGCATCATATTGCAAAATTTTAACAAAATCGACGTAGCTGTCAAAAAGATATATGCGAATAACCCAAAAATAAGACTATTTTCTCAAAAGACGTTGAATACCTAATTCCGTAATGTGATTTTTTTGAGAAAAACCTGAAATGCAGTTTTCTTAAAATTGACTTGGTTATAACCAGTACGAAGTTTAATCAAAATCGTTAGAGCCGTTTTAGAGAAAATTTGAAGAAACCAAAATATTTGTATGCCAGCTACCCGTTCTAGATGAGCTAAAACTGTGCCAAATTTCATGCAAATCGGTTCACCCGTTTAGGCTCTAGCTCAAATAACAGTGGACGCACCGACGGCGACGGAATTTCGAATTTTTTTTCTTACACGACACCAATAGGTACTTGCCTTATAGAGCAAGTAAAAATGAGACCTCACAACCTCAGAGATATCTCTTCGTCAAAAGTGAGCAAGTGAATCCAAATTGTTTTTCCTCAATATTTTGACATCAAAACTGAGGAATTTCACTGAGGAATAAGATCTCCGAGATCTCATTTTCCTGAAAATCACTCGATGTATATTAAAGTTCTCAAAATTTTATCAATATTTATTGAATTTGTCAGCTTATTATTCAAATTTAATCTTCATTGTTACCTACTTAATTTTGTGTCAAACGCATAACCATTTCCTTCTAGCTTGAAAATGACACATAAAGTACCAATTTTGATGCCCCCGCTCCCCCAACTTCCCACTGAGTATAACGATTTAATTTTCCAATACCTCGATAATATTCAGTACTTTGCTTTAACATCAAATTTCATTTTAACATTATATCACTTAAGGAACTATTAACACAACGAAAATGAAACGTATTTGGCTTCTTAAAACCATTGTTAGATCAAACCACAAAGCGACCTTTTGAATCTTTGTTCCTTTTTATAATATAACAAAAGAAGGCGATGACGACTCCGACAACTCTGGCGATGATGATTACGATGATGATGACGCTGACGCTGACGAAGACGAAGATGACGACGACGGTGTTAATGTAAATTATTGTGATTAGGGGCTGAAAAGCTGGTGCTACAATGTCAATGGCGCGAATAATAATTTCGAATGTAATCAAAGGGCGCGTGTTTTTATTAGCCACATTAACTTCGCTGAGTTGAATAAGGATAATATCCGTGAAATAATAATAGGATAATATGTTTTCTTGGAATATATGTAAGTAGGTAGGCATGTACAAAATTTTTCTGTTTTTGTATATACGGCAGAGAGTACCTAACACAATGCTTTTAACAATTTTGTAGTCAAGTATGCGCAAGGTAAGTTATGGCTTTTTTTTAAAGAGAGATTGTAGAGTTATGGGTCTTCTGCGGTCCGCTATGCAGGGGATTCGTAACAGAAAATGATTCACAAAAAATATGATGAATTTTTCGTTTCCACAGAAATATTTAAGGTATTTTTGCGTCACGTCAAATTAATTTTGTAAATATAAATGAGCGAAAAAAAGGATTTTATTTTAAGTTTAACAATGTGTACCACGTCACGTTTAAGCATTTAGATAATTTTTGATATTCCTAAGTTCTATTCATTAAAAACAAAACGATTTCTTTTGATAATAAACCACCTGGTTCAGTTAATTTGAGATCTCAGAGAATTTCGACATCTCATAAAAAATATGAATGGTTGAATGGTATACACAACCATATTCGTTTAGCAGAAGGATAAAACTAATTATCTGTAAAATCAGACATGAGCTAAGTGTTACCATTCACGAAATAAGCACTAGTTGAAAAAAAAAGTTAGATGGCGGACCGCCTTAGTTGGAACTAAGCGGCACGAAATGTTAAAATTTCAAACTGAATATTTTTCCAAAAGGAATTAAATTAAATCAATTTAAAAAAATTAATGTCAAAATGTGAACGTGTCATAATTTTTGCAAATGGAGTCAAATGTCTACAAACAGATGTTACACGAGTTTTTTCATATTGAGATCCAGCCATAGGCACCCTCAAGATTTCTCCCAGGGGGGATGCTAACGTCAAAATTAATATTATTGTGGTTAAACCACATAACGGATTCGGCAGAAAAATTATGCAGACAGGATCCATATTTATCAGATATCTTTTGAACAATCAAATTGAAATCGGATGAGTCCATCTTTTCAATTTATGATATTATGACATTACTTTTGCCACACCTTGTATTATTAGAGCATTACATTTGGATTTTTCGGTGATGAATATTTTGTAGGAGATACAAGGGGAAATATGCTTTTACTTCTATTCAATAATTTTATTAATTATACAGGGTGATTCCAATAAGGTTTCAGAAAAAGGAAAAGCGTGTAGATGGGGTTGTGACAAGAAGATCGGAAGGCAGGGAGGGGAGAGGTATTCTATTCTCTCACCGGGAGGGCCAATTTTATAAAACAAATTACTTAAAAAGAAACAAAATATTAAGAAAAAAACAACGGTAACGATTACAATTCCATGCTTTACATTTTTGCAAAACCAGAAATTTCACCTATTTTTTCCTTTTAAAATAAAGTTCTTTTAGTTAACAGTTTATAAAAAACTAATTTTCAAATTCAAAATTTCGAAAAAAAATTCGTTCATTCTAATTTTGTTCAAAATTTTACGTTACTCTTATTAATTCTGATCTACTAGTTCTTTAGAAAACTAAAAAAAAAAAACAGAAATAAAATTCCCTTAATTTGACTCCAATCTGTTGCTTAAGTTGCTCTAAAGATGCTTCTTCCACTACGTAGGTAGTAAAGTAGATTTAGTTATTTTCAATTTTCTCAAAAAGTAAAAGACATTTAAGCATCCGGTTTTCTGTTTTCTACTAAATAATAAATATAAGAGCATTGAATTTTGAAAACAGAAACTGTTCTTAATCATGTAAAATCTCATTTTTTTCCCAAAATTTTGTGTTTTTAAATTTTAATTTTCAAGTAATAAAGTGTTTTCCAATAAGAGGTGTTATTTTGAATAGCCCGCTATTTCGGTAGCTGTCACTTTTGAAGCTGTCATTTTTTGACATTTGACAAGTAGAAACTACAACTACGCCATTAATAAAAATGGAACGATACACGCTTCAACAACGCATTGAAATTATTAAAATTCACTATAAAAATGGTGAAAATTTGGCAGAGACGGTTCGTAAAACTAAAACATTTTTGGGTCGTCTTGAAGCACCTTGTCGGACCGCAATACAGCAATTGGTGGACAAATTCGAGCTGTTGGGACAAGTTAGTGATGTGAAGAATAAAACCCGTGCACGTCGCTCAAGAACAACTGAGAATATTGCTGTTGTAGCCCAAAGTATTGAAGAAAACCCAGGTTTGTCCATTCCTCGTCGTTCTTTGGAATTAGGCATTCCACAAACGTCATAACACCGTGTTTTGCATAAAGACTTGGGTCTTAAGGCTTATAAAGTTCAGTTAACACAAGAACTCAAGCCGGCTGATCATCAACAACGTCGTGTCTTTGCTGATTGGGTCCTTGAAATGCATGAAAATGATCCGGAATTTCATCGAAAAATCATCTTGACTGATGAGTCCCATTTCCGACTCGGAGGCTACGTCAGCAAGCAAAACTGTCGCATCTGGGGCTCGGAAAACCCAAGAGTTATTGTTGAAAAGCCTCTCCATCCTCAACGCGTGACTGTTTGGTGCGGTTTATGGTCCGGCGGGGTCATTGCACCTTACTTTTTCGAAAATGAGGCTGGAGCAACAGTTACGGTCAATGGATTGCGCTATCGAGAGATGATTAATGATTTTTTATGGCCGGAATTGGATGGTATTGATCGGGACAACGTTTACTTTCAACAAGACGGTGCTACGTGCCACACAAGCAATGAAACCATCGATCTTTTATGGGAAAAGTTTCCGGACCGTGTTATCTCTCGAAGAGGTGATCACAATTGGCCACCGAGATCTTGTGATTTAACACCTTGCGACTTCTTACTTTGGGGCCACGTGAAAGATAAGGTCTACGCCAACAGCCCAGCGTCGATTCAAGACCTCAAAGATGGAATTCGTGAGGCTATCGAGGACATAGGGCAGCCACTTTGCGATTTGGTTATGGAAAATTTCATGAAAAGGATATGGTCCTGTAAGCGTAGTCGTGGCGGCCACTTGGCTGAGATGTTGTGTTCCATTATTAACCTTCCTCTTTATAATGAAATAAACATCCGATCATTTATCTCAAAAAATGCCATTTTTCTTTGAATATCAAAATAACACCTCTTATTGGAAAACCCTTTAATATCATCAGTCATCACATTATTGAGTCCTTAGTATAGCCACGTTATTGCTTTTTTACTTTGTCCATAGGTCAAGTAAATATAGCTCGAAGTTTTAATCAAACTTCACATTACGGTGAATTATGCAGAATTTTAAAAAGTGGTTTTCGTTATTCCGACTATGCATCAATCTGTGTGTCCCAGAGCCTAAATTTTATGCCTTATTTGCTTAAAGTTCTGCACAATGGTTGTAATATCAACTCTGATTTAATAATTAATTCACCCACCTTGCCGATGATATATTATTTATTTGGAAAATTCAATTAAATAAATTTCTTCTGAATTCAATTACTCAAACAATATTGTGTGTTTATTATATATATGGTCAGCGGTTTATTTTTGTTTTTCTACATAATTATCAATGATTTTTTAATTATGCATACTCAGTCATTGTTAGTTCTTGAATTTAACTCGAAATATTAATTATCAAATTCACTGACTGTCACCGCGTTCACTATAAATTGCATTATTAAAAATGTCAAGTAACAATGAAAGAGAACCAACATTAAACATGAATGTGCTGTGAGTTGTGATACTTTACCAAGTAGATGAATAAATATTATATTATATTCATAAATTAAAGTGGCATTCGGTTTATCAAATTAATTTTAATTTTAAAATTTTTGAGGATCTGAAAAAGAGGAAATCCATTAAAGTTTGTAATTAGTTTCGAACCAAAGCTAATCAGGAATTTGAGAAAATATGATGAAGAAAAATAATAATGTTTAAGCAATACAAACACATTTAAGAAGTCTATAGCAACAAGACCATTAATGTACATAATATTGTTAAGTGTATGTATGTATATTATATATGTCCTCTCAAGCAGCCATTTAAAATTAGCTTGAAACGCAGATTCCTATGGACGATAAGTATTCTGACACATTTTCCATTTGAACTTTAACATTTCAAATAAATATAGATCCATTAGGAAATACCTACTTGAATTCTTACCCTACAACACTTTCATAAGTGGAATCCTTCAGCTTTGAATAGAATTCCTTATTTGATCGTTAAAATTTCAAGCAACATCTTGACCTTTGTAAAAGGACATTAAAATTCATTGCACGCGCATTGTTGGGCTGCTGGCGTGGGATGTTGTAATATAGTATATATTGTCCAAACCCCAAAAGATATTTATATAAACAAAAAGTTTCATTTCCATTCCACTCGAAAGTTGAGATTTAATTTTCGACCAAAAGCCAACATTAAATAAACGCAAGAAAAAAAAGGAACAAAAAAAAAACTTTATTGAAAAAGCCAAACTTTAAATGTCACATAATTGAAAAATATACAACAGATATTCCCATTTCCTTGGTTATGTCTCCAACCCCCCAGTTCCCCATACTCTCATCAGAATAGTTAATTGTCGTCGTTATTGTCGTTGTCGCCGCTTTAATTGCGACGAACGGATTAGAATATTTTTCTATACCGTATACCACCATCTACCACCAAGCACATAAGAATCACTTTATCTTGGTTTTTCTTAAGCCTTGTTGTTATAGAGTTATACCCATTTCCACCCCCACACCCATCCCACTCCACTCCACTCCAACTCTTCCTTCCTTCCTTGATCCTGTACCTTTAATAGTTCTAGATAATGAACAGCAGCAGTGGCCATGCTTTAGTAATAGTGCGAGATGAAAACGATACGCCAGGCCAGTTAGTTGCCTAATCGCTTATTATTTTTAATAGGTTATCTTTCGTTATGAAAAGTTTACCCTCTCGTCTTCGGTCTGTTCATATATATACTACATAGTTAAGAATTAAACTAGAGGATGTTTCGTGTTTGTGTTGAGGCTAGAGTTCTGTAGGCTATCATTGTGGTTGAAAATGAAATTGAGGAAGACCATTAGACGTGAATGGCAAAGGAGGTCAGGAAGGCGACATAACCTAATGTGGCATTTCTGTGAACTTCCAATTATAAGAAAAAATATTAATTTATGTTCATAAAATACTATCGACGCGATATATGTAGATGAATATGATCAACCTACAAGGTTTGTACCAACATTTGTTGGTTGAATTTTTATCTCAGGTCTTGAAGAATATTATTAAGACTCTAACCATAGATTTTAAGGTATTTATTTTCTTCGCTTTTATATAAAAAAAACAAATAGGATTGTATGTATGAAACAAATTTGGCTCTGGGATGTTAGTACCCCAAATGTGGGATATTCGTAAAAAAGGTCAATAATTGGTAAAAAAATGTCAACTAGTTTCAAAAATAGGTTTAAACCATAGGTTTTCTTTTAATGAATTTTGAAAGCTTTTTTCAAGGTCATAGAGATTAATGGGATGTTAGTACCGCAAATGTGGGATATTCGTAAAAAAGGTCAGTAATTGGTAAAAAAATGTGAACCAGTTTCAAAAATAGGTTTAAACCATAGGTTTTCTTTTAATGAATTTTGAAAGATTTTTTCAAGGTCATAGAGATTAATAGCACCTCATTTGTGGGATATTCGAAAAAAAATAAACCATCTGAAAGGTCAGTAAATCCTTATTAAACGTTAACTATAGGGTTTTTCAATAAGGGCGGTTAGATATTGAAATGGAACATTGTGGTGAACGCTGTGTGGCACGTAACGCAGTGTCGTTCTACCTATATGTTGTTCAATTCCAATTGGACCAGACCCAGAAAATAGGTTATCATCGATCGGTAGCGCTATGGGGTTGATTCTGATGGCAATAACATCGTCGTTTTCGAAGAACTTCGAACTCTCACAGACAGGGACGATATTTTCGGTTGATCTTGTGTTTCGTTGACGCAAGGGCGTTGGCTGATTGTTCGGTCGACTCAAATTCAGCCACCAAACTTTGGATAGTGGAATTTGAACGGAAGGTAAACGGTAAAATGGGCACGTATCGTCACCCCAAAAGATTTTGATATTAAAGTTTTCATCAATTGGATGTGTTGTTCAATCGTGTTGATTGCCATGGTGATGATTTGGCATCAGTAACTGAATAATAAACAATAGATTTGACAGAAGTCACCCAAGCAACACGGCCACCACAGGCCGCCAATATCTACCTGCGGCAATTGCAAAACCTTTTACGTAGTTTCAGAAATTGGTCAGCCATAGACAAATCAGGGGTTCTTAACATCTCATCTTCGCAAAAACTTATACCGTCTGAAAGGTTTTAGTGACCTCAAAAAAAGTCAACTGATTTCAATAATTTATCTGCCATAGATTTTTTTCTTTAATTTTTAAAGTTGTGTTGATGAACAGTTTTTTTTGTTTATTAAAAGACATATATGTAGCTATTAGTAGATACATACACATAATTACATACCTTTTTGAGAAAATTCAAAATCCAAATACTTTTCGACTTTTATTTTTAAATTTTGAGTGAGTGTGTGAAGTTAGCCTCCCTTTTTTGAATTTGTTATTTTTGAAAGTTGTTCCAGGTTGTTTCCGATTTTTTCCGCATTGTTCCAAAATGGCGTTTTTAGACCCAAAAAATGGTTTTTGACCTAGTCCCCCTTTTTTCGAAAACAGAATTTTTGAAAATTATTCTAGATTGATCTTTGAAAGTTTTCATAGTAAAAATTAATATTAAGAAACGAAATTCCGGAACCATTTAGAAGAGCCCTAGAACAACCTGGAACAATTTTTGCAATTTTTTATTTCTGAAAAGGGGGGCCAGAGAAAGGATAATAGGATATTTTCATTTAAAATGTTTTTTTGCTTTAAAATCTTCAATTTTCAATATTTTTGGATGAAACTTTGGAACAATTGTGTTTGAGCGATTTTGAACATGGAACAACTTTTGGATTTTTGTTTTTTTGATAAAGGGGGCTAAAGGAATTTTCGTTGTTTTTTTTAAAATTCAATTTTAGGGTGATTTTATAAATTTAGGGACATAATATTATCTTAACACATGTATTTATGATAAAAAAATATTAATCAAAGGTTTTTTTTTTTAAATAAAATTTTGGAGAGCCAATTTTCACGTTTTTGAAAAAAAAGTTTTTAAGGCCTTTTCTTTAAAAATAGGCCTTCGAAAGCTTTAATTTTTTGGAACAATGTTCAGAACACTTTTTGAAACCTTAAAAAAATTAAAAAGTTCGGTTTTCGAAAAAAAGGGTGGCTAGAATTTTTTTCGAATTTTGGCCATAACTTTTGAATTTTTTATTATAGTGGCCCAAAAACTTGGAACAATGTTCAGAACAATCTAGAACGATTTTCGAAAAAGGGGGCTAGGTCAAAAACCGTTTTTAGGGTCTAAAACAACCATTTTTGAATATTTGTCAAAAAAAAAAAATGCGGAACAAATTGGGAACAACTTTCAAAAGTAACAAATTCAAAAAAAGAGGGGCTAACTTCACACACTCATTTTGAGTTTGAAAATATTTTTGTCAAAAATCTTATACCAAAACAACTTTATGAAACAAAAATAAAACAATTAGTTTATGGATTTAAAAAAAAAGCCGTATTGAGTGGTGCGGATATTTTTTAATATTGCTTCGTATATGAATTTTAAACCAATTTTGTAGAAAATTGGCACTCCTGCACAAACAGACCCTCTCTTCTGAACAATTTCTTTATTAGACCATGCCTATGA
Source organism: Leucozona laternaria (assembly GCA_932273885.2). NCBI lineage: Eukaryota > Metazoa > Arthropoda > Insecta > Diptera > Syrphidae > Leucozona > Leucozona laternaria. The sequence goes on along the minus strand of OW026368.1, from coordinate 89,143,647 downwards.
ATTATTTCCAAAAGTATTGTGCATTAATTAGGAAACACCCTGTATAGTCACAAGCTGTGTTCATCGAATTAAAAATGAAATAAAAAAATAATAAGCCCAAACAGCAAGCTGCCTGCTTCTCCATTAAGTTAACAGAGACTCACAGACTCACGCCTATACATATTTATGCTTTTACACCACCAGTTATATAATTTTCAAAGTAGAAATGAAATCCTCGTTTAGCTTTTGAACAGAGGGTGTAAAATCTTTTTTTTTCCTTTAAATGCCATAAATTGAAATAATCCCATGAGACATATAATAAAACGAAAATAAAAAAAAGCAATAAAGTTAAACCTATATACCTACAAAATAAAAAGAAAAACATAAAAAATGCAACGAAAACTTACCACAACCGCAACAATAAAAATTGCTGCTGCCAAAACGCCAGCCGCAATATACGCGTTGTGCAGCTCAATTGGGCTTTTCAGGACAACAGATCCAAAGGCTTTATCGTTGAAATTCCGTGCGCTCGTATCGTCCACCATAAATTCACTCGAGCTAACAACTGTCTCCACAACAAATTCATCTGAAATAAAAACAAATATTAAATATTTTTTTATAGATACATAAAACAAAAATAAAATATAGTTAAATAAAATAAACAAGTATAAATTAGTAGACCTCCTCCTATACCTAGATGATATAATATAATGTCGGTGGTAAGGATATTGCTTTATATTGGAGAATAAAACATAGTCCTAAAAAAATCCACGCTATAAACGGAGTTGATTGCGATGAATACGAATTTTTTATTTCTCCTTAAAACCGAATTCGAAAACGTAGTCAGTTCAATTTGTTTATAATCCTGTATTGGTTGATTTCATATTAAAAATTTAGTTATTCAGACGGGAAAGAATTATACTTGAATGTTTAGAAATACAGGAGGATGAAAATGATTTAAATTTTGAATGGTTTTTACAGTGGAACAGAATTTCATAGACATTGGAATTAAATAAATAACTAGAGCTGCGTTTCCCATGATTTGATACGGATCAATTTTTAACACGTCATACTAATATTAATATCAGGGGATCCTGCTCTCTATATGGATATATTTTTTTGATTTAAAAATTAGTAACTATTCTGGCGGGTAGATGGCTATTTTGTTTGCAACTGTTGTGAATACTTTCAAGAAAACTTATTCAACAATCAGTTCAGTTGCATTTAACATTTAAGTATGTTTTATAAACGCTGATATCGGTGTGTTAAAAGTCCCGCAGCTAACCAAGAGATGGCGCTTTGAATAACAAATCAAAAGGTTGTCAGTTAGACTGAAAAAACACACCAGATTATACAAAACGATTTTTCCTGTCTCATAAGACAATAAAACACTGATTTTAATGAGTTTATTTTGTTTTGTGGTGTGTTATGTGCAGTGTTCGTAAAATAACAATCGCGAATCTTTTTCACTTTTTGTTTCAATCTTCTCAAGAAACATACCATACAAAAATATCGCGCATAAAATTAGTTCACAAACAATATATTTCTCAATCCATACAAATATGGGGTTCGCTTACGATCGAACTTAATCATTTTTTGTCCTTCGTTCGTGAGCGAACAAATTAAATTCAAGTAGAATATGGTTCGCAAGTTAAATGATTTGTAAAACGAATCATTCTTTATGAAGGATCCATTTACTTCGTTGTTGTAAAGTGGTTTTATTTTGAGAAGTAGTTTCGTTGAGTTAAGACATTTTAGTAGCGACTTGTTTATTGTGTAAAAAAATTGCATAGCAAAAAGTTTTTCAATTCGTAAAGAAAAAATTTTAATCGGTGTTCATTTACATATATGAAGAAATGTGATTTTTTTAAGCTATCAACAAATAATGTTTTGTTATTTTATGTTTATTCTATAATGTTGTTATGTAGAAATATTAAAAAAAAATATGCACGACTGGGTCGGACGAACTTGCTCTTATGTGCGATCACATTGTGGTTATATAGTCTGAAATAAATTAGCGATTGGAGTCTACATTTTATCCATTTGCCAAAACTTAGTTTAGTTGCAAGTGGTTTTATGTGAGTATACAAAAATTTACAATATAGCCCAGTGTTGCACATATGCAATATGCATTCAAGAAAATTTAAATATCCGAAAATTACTTTTTTGAAAATTTTGATATGCAATATCATTCAAACTTATAACAAGCTTTTGTTTAAAAAATTAAGTTTTAATCAGTAAATAAGATAATGCGATAGTCGAAAATCAAAAAAAAAACATTCTATGGGAAGTGCTGATATTAATTGTTAAATATGAAAATTGATTGTTTTAAATACTAAACCTGACTTATTACGTTACTGAAAAAAAAATTTATCAAAATCTTAAGAATCGTTTTTGGGAAAAAAAAGTTTTCCTTAACGGTTTTTAAACATTTGTATGGGAGGTACCATTTTTTTTAATCAGAAGAATAATTTGTGCCTAAAATCTTTTAGATAGCGTAAAAAAATGCTTTTCGCCAAGTTTAATACAAATCGACCAAGTCATTTTTGAAATATCGAGTTTTCAAAAATAAAATTTTTTTTAATTTTTTTAAAAATTCAAATATGTATGTATTATTTTTTTGAAAATTTTGGTACACAATTTTATTTCAAATGTATTAGTTCTTCTTCATAAAAAAAACATCAAAATCTGTTCAACAGTTTTGGGGAAATGCGACTATAAAAAAAAGATTCTTTGGGAGGTGCCATTAATAACCATTTTTCGGAACCATGATTTTTATTTAAAGGCAACTTAAAACTATTTAAATTAATTGAGTTCTTAAAAAAATCTGTGTAGCCGATTTTGAGAAAAATAGGTTTTTCCTTTTGGGCCAACAAATTTTGTATGACAGCCACTGTTAGTTTTGGTATTAAAAAAAAAAAAAAATGGGTGGGGGGAATGTCCAAAAAACGCTAGGTACCAATTTTAAAGAAAATCAACCCATCCGTTTAGGGTGTAGTCGAACAGTCAGACAGACGGACGGTTTTGCGAGACACACCCTTTTCGTCTTCCTTACGAATTCATAACTTGCCATATAAAGGGTGATTTTTAAGCTGGTTTGGTTTTGGCAACACTAGTTTTGACAGCTGACGTGTGTTTAGTACCTTGTGTCACTGTCAAACAGCTTCAGTTTGGTTTGCAATTTAACCATGGATCGTCTTACAAATGAACAACGCTTGCAAATTATTGAATTTTACTATCAAAATTCGTGCTCGGTTCGAAATGTTCATCGCGCGCTGCTTGTGTTCAGCGATGAGGCTCATTTTTGGTTGATTGGGTACGTAAATAAGCAAAATTGCCGCATTTGGAGTGAAGATCAGCCAGAAGCATTGCAACAGCTACCAATGCATCCCGAAAAAGCCACTGTTTGGTGCGGTTTATGGGCCAGCGGCATTATTGGGCCATATTTCTTCAAAGATGATGCGAATCGCAGCGTTACTGTCAATGGTGAACGCTACCGAGCGATGATAACAAACTTTTTTTTGCCCGAAATGGAAGTTCTTGACTTGCATGATATGTGGTTTCAACAAGACGGTGCCACATGCCACACAGCACGCGAAACAATGGCGCAATTGCGAGGCGAGTTTGGCGAACAGTTAATTTCACGTTTCGGGCCGGTCAATTGGCCGCCTAGATCGTGCGATTTGACACCATTAGATTATTTTTTGTGGGGGTATGTCAAGGCTAATGTCTATAGGGACAAGCCCGCTTCGATTGACGCACTGGAAGCCAACATCCAAGCATTCATTCGTGAGATAACGGCCGATATGTGTGAAAGAGTATGCCAAAATTGGACTCAGCGGATGGGCTACCTGAGACGCAGCCGCGGTCAACATTTGCATGAAATTATCTTTAAACATTAAATTGCAAGGTTCAAACTATCGATTCAAATAAATATTTCATTAATTTTTTCGAATTTTTTGTGTTTTTTTTTTTTTAAAGTTCTAAACCTCTTAAAAAATCACCCATTATTATTTTTTTGCAAATTTTGGTTCACAATTTTATTTCAAATGTATCAGTTCTTCTTCTTAAAAAAATCATCAAGATCTGTTCAACAGTTTTGGGGAAATGCGACAATAAAAAAAAGGTTCTTTGGGAGGTGCCATTAATAACCATTTTTCGGAACCATGATTTTTATTTAAAGGCAACTTATAACTATTTAAATTAATTGAGTTCTTAAAAAAATCTGTGTAGCCGATTTTGAGAAAAATAGGTTTTTCCTTTTTGGCCAAAAAATTTTGTATGACAGCCACTGTTAGTTTTGGTATTAAAAAAAAAAAAAAAATGGGTGGGGGGGAATGTCCAAAAAACGCTAGGTACCAATTTTAAAGAAAATCAACCCATCCGTTTAGGGTGTAGTCGAACAGTCAGACAGACGGACGGTTTTGCGAGACACACCTTTTTCGTCTTCCTTACGAATTCATAACTTGCCATATAGTACCTACATACATTCGCCAGTAAAAAAGTTTTAATTATTTGGAAGTTTTCATTCAGAATTTTGTTTTTAAGAGTTTTCAGTTGTATCTACACATACACCAAACTAAATAGCAAAGCAAAAATATTTTGTTTGTTACATTGTGTTTCGGTTGGTGTATTTTGAAACAAAAAACATTTTCATGACTTAAATGAAACAAAGTTGTTTTGTCAGATCGGGTGTGTTTTAGCTTTAAAATATATTTTAGTTCCTCAACAAGAGACGTGGGGAACTAAGCTAGGTGAAGCTTCCACATTCGTATAGTGCGGTTAAAGAAGGAATCTCTTTATTTAACAGTATACGTCCAAAGTAAGGCTCAAAGGGCATTCGAGTATGATGATTGGTTGTGCAAGCGTGATTTTGTACTTGCTCGAAATTACAAGTAATGGTTTTGTGGGAAACAAAACGTCTTAATTACGTACTAGGATGATGGATAATTTATTTATATCGTCCATTACTTAGTGCGTCATCTGTACGTCTGTACGTCCACTGTGCATCGAGCTAGATCCTAAATGGGTGAACTGATTTGCATCAAATTTGGTAATTCCCAAGAAGTTAAACTCCAAATTTTGGTTTAGGTCACCTAGAATAACGGGTAACTATAGCTATCTGCTATTCAATAATTTTGTTTTTTTTTTCAATTTTTTTTAATCAATCAGTTGTAATAGTTTTCATTAAGCTTCATACCTGTAATGGTAAAAGTGATTGCAAGAAAACAGCGTTTCAGGTTTTTTTTCAAAAAAAAATCCCAGAACGGAAAAAGTATGTTAACCTTTAATTTTTAGGAAAGTTGCCTTATTTTTGGGTTATTCTTGTTTAACTCATTAATGGCTAAACTTATTTTTTTAGCAATTTTACAATCTGATATTTTTGTATAGTGTCAATAATAACACAATTAAAAAACAACAAATCAAAGAAAAAAATCACATTTTTAATACTTTTGACTTTTTCCACATTTTTTCTCTAACAACATAAATGTATCATTACTTTCAATTGAATCTATATCTACATCATAACGTTACTAAACTACCATTTCCTGAATTCTCAATTATAACCACATCAAGCTTTGAATCACAACATGATGTTTCTGCGTCCAAGTTGTGGATTTAATTTTTGTTGCCTATCAAAATATGCTCAAAAGAAAATATTTTAAGATCCAATATTCTAAAAACGAGTTGATGATTTCTTAGTAATGAAATTAATAAGATTTATTGAGGAATTTATTTAACAAGTAACTTTTTTATCTACCTACCTATTAGTTACCAAGTTTTAATTATTTTTAAGACTAAATTCAAACTTTTCATCTTATATTCTGTTTATTTATGCTGTAAAATTATTAAACCAACAATATTTTTTGCAGAATAAATACTAAACATAAACTTTTTTTTTTATTAAAACGACGGCCTATTTTTTATATTTATTAATTTAATTTTAAATAAAAAAATGACACTAAAACCAAAATTTGAAGTCGAAATTTAACTTGAATATGAACAAAAAAAAAAATAACAATTAAAATGAAATATTTTATGTATTTGTATGCCTAATACAGCTGGCATAATCTTGATTAAGCGTGCTATAGCACTTCTTGATGGAACACTTAAGAAAACAAGTAATGTTCTTTGGTTGGTTTTAATTCCAATTTTCTTATTATCTTCAAGCATAGGACTCGTAAAAATGTTAATTCAACTTCTTTCTGCCTTAAAACGTGAGAGTAACACTCATTTAATATACTCTCTTACTGGCAAGGCTGTGCTGCTCAAGTACATTTTATATACATACTTATGTACGTATAGTAAAAACTGAGTTGTAAAAACTTTTTGAATTTAGGATTATAAAAACAAGATATGTGTGTTACGTCAAAATGGCCACATAATCCGCGCCTCGCTAACATAGATAAAACTTTCGTAGGTATAATTTTAGGGAATTTATGTTCATGCTATTTATATGTTTTTCGTTAGTTATCAACAGCGACACGGTCCCGGATGTGGGAAGCAACACATATACTATCTACTCCTGACATGACCGAGGGACTATACGTATGTGTGCTGATAAAGTGTATAATTATGATGGTGGCAGATGAAAGATAAACAACAGTATTATAGCGAGTGTTATTACTCGTCCTTGTCGGAGTGCTGACTTTTGCCAAGGATGCTGGTGCTAGTGCTGGAGCTGGAGCTGGTGATGATAATATAGTTTCGTCATGAGTGGATTTTATGACGTGGAGTACGACTAGTGGCCATGTGTGTCCATCCAGTCGACACAATAAATTACTTAAACAAAGGGAAACATATCGAGATATAGCATGGCTCTTCGATGCAGCATGCGTGGAAAATGTACGATACCCATAGTCAGTAGGTATGTAATACTTTTTGACGCAAAACCATTTTGATTATTGCGATGAAATTTCGCCATCAAAATTATTTCAGTCTGATGTGAGATGCTGGTAGAGAGCGTTAGAACAACACAACCCAAACAAAAAACACCACACATTGTTTGAAGGACAATAATCCAACGAGAAACATTCATTTTAACTAACAGAAAGTGTCGTTAAAGTAAAGCCGGGGATATAATGAAGCGTTTACAAAAGGAAAAACCCATATTAAGGGTGGCGGTGTTGCGAACTTTAATGTTGTTTTTTCCGTTTTGGGACGGAAAGTTTTCAGAAATGAGGTTTTGGGTCAAGTGATGATACAACTTTGTCTATGTATGACCATAGTTTTCCAAATTTCAAGTGTTGCAACATTCGATACTTCACGTGGCGTTTTAAAATATTTTCAACAGTCAGTTATTGGAATACATTTCAAGTTTTTTTTTTTATATTTAGCACGCACTAAAGGGGTTGTGACTACCCTTAAAATGATATACACAGCACGAGCGATTGGGTAGATTGGAGGGGGGGATTGAAAAGGAGATACCGATGCACATTGGTTTTAAATGTCTGAAGATCACAATGGGAGGGGAAAACAGGGCTGGGTAGAGCATTCCACATTCGTGTAGTGCGACTAAGGAAAGAATCTCTGTACTTTACAGTACGTCCGAAGTTGGGCTTAAGGGTAAACTGGTGAGCATTCCTAGAAGCGCGAGTATTACGGTTGAATTGTTTAAGGGGAGGAATGCAACTGGCTATTTCACTAGAACACTGTTTATAGAAATAGCGGTAAAATAGTGATAGACACGAAACATTGCGACGGTGCTCAAAAGATGTGAATGTTTCCGTTATAATTCTTCACCTATCATTTTTGGAGCTCTCTTTTGTATTCTATCCAATAGGCTCAAGTGGGTTTTTGGGGCACCTGCCCAAATATTGGAGTAGTCTTATATTTATCTGCCGATGTTTGAAAATACCAACAAATTTACAAAAACACTACTCAACTCTGGATTTTGTTCTCGTTAAATATATAAATCATTGAAAAGTGTAAAATTATTGAACATAGAGCTAGAGCCCAAACTGATGGTACCTAAACAAATTTAATACAATATAGTATGTATATAGTCTGTCAAAGGATTATGTCAGGATTATGGTCCTTCCAGTACTCACATATGGATCCGAGACTTGGGTGCTTAGCAAAAGGCACTCCGACCTCTTAGCCGCGTTCGAGAGAAAAGTCTTAGGGAAAATTGTTGGCCCCATATGTGAGGAAGGACGATTCCGGAGACGGTACAATCATGAACTGTTCGCAATCTACCTTGAAGCGGATATCGTGACAAAAATTAAGCTCGGTAGACTCCGGTGGGCAGGGCACCTAGCTCGCATGAGCGAAGAGGAACCTGCTCGGAAAGTTCTTTGTGGTACATTCTATGGTAGACGACAGCGTGGTAGACCATGCTTGCGCTGGAGAGATGGCGTATACCAGGACGCCCGGAGCCTTGGGCTGCGCAACTGGATGGCGGCGGCTCGAGACCGGGATGGGTGGAGAGACTTGTTGAAGGAGGCCAGGACCGGACCCCGGTTGTCGAGCCGATTATGATGATGATGATAGTATGTATTTCTATGAAGAAATTTGAATTTTTGTTTTAGCTCATCTGTAACGAATAGCTGTCATACCTACATCAATTTCGGTTTTTCTAAATTTACTTGAAAACGACTTTAGCTATTTTGATTAAATGTCGTACATATAATGTTAAAGGTAATTGCAATCAGGGATGACCACTAGACTTTTTGGTTTGGTTAAAATTGACAAAACTCCATTGTCATCTAAGTCTCATATATTTAAGTCACTACATGATTTCGTTTTGGTATATGGTCTTGGTTTTGTGGAAGAAATATCGAACTAGAGCAAATGCTAAATTTTTACGACTTGAGACAACAAAAAAGTCTAACGAGGTCAAATCGCATGACCTCCGGTGGCCAGTTCACATAACCTCCACGTGAAATGACCATTCCCTCGAATCGTTCGACATAATTTCCAATGTGGCGTGAGGTGTGTGGCACGTAGCGCTAATGTCCTGTTGAAACCACATATGTCGTTGGTGTTCATATCGTCCAATTTAAGCCAAAAGAAGTTGGTAATCATCGACCTATAGCGCTCTCTGTTGACAGTGATGGCCTGGCCAAAGTGCGTTATTCTCAAAGAAATATGGACCGATGACGCCGCCAGCCCAAAATCCACACCAAACAGTGACTTTTTCGGGATCCATTGGACGTTCTTGGATCTCATGTGGATTGGTATCATCCAAAATTCCACAATTTTATTGTTGACGTACCCATTCATACTGAAATGGGCTTCATCGCTGAAAATGATCGTAAATGGGCAAAGCGAGCGGAACTTTGCCCGAACAGAACACCCATTTTGATAAAACAATTTTATCATTTGCAAGTGTTGTTGAACGCTACATATCCGTCCATGGTGATTTGGCAAAACAGACTAAATAAATGACAGCCAATTTGACAGATGTATAGCTTCAACAATATGGCCACTATCAACTGTCAAAGTTTGGAAATCCCTCTTGGAAGACCCTTTACATACTACATGAGATGATTGAATTGCAAGAAAATAATCAATACTTCACTACACAATAATTAAGTTTTCAACAGTTTTAGTACTATGAAAAATGATCTCTATAGGAAAACTTTGAACATAAATAAAAAAAAATTAGACTTCAAAATTATTGTTTATTACTAAGGCCCAGTTTTTCAGTGGCGAGTTAAACTAGAGTTAGGTTATTCTAGAAATAAATTAACCCACAGTGAACTGAAGAAGAAGTTTTTCGGTGGAGAATGTATGCGGAACGACTAAACAAACTCGGTTAATCCTGAGTTAACTCACCAAAATTGATGAGTTAATTCAGGTTTAACTTTAATCTTGAACTGAAAAACTGGACCTAAAAAGGCAGAATTTGGATGTATCCTTAAAAATAAATTTAATTTCCTTAATAATGTTCAAAAGAAACATATCTATCTATCTACTGAAATATACATACATACATACATACATATCTAGTAGGTATACAATGATGATATATAATATGAGAAGCAGAAGCCAACATTCTTACTTCTTACATCAGAGGATCTTTAATGAAATTATTTTTCTTCCCTTAAATGTTCCTGAATAGATATATTCTAAGAATATGGACCGACAACATAATATCAAGTTCACGAAAATGTACCTGCTAGAAACATTGAATATGCATGAAGGGATTATCACCAAAATCTAATAAATATTCAGCTCTAATAGAAAAAACACTTCATTAATTTATTTTATGCAAAGTGTATTCACGGCAACATTTTTTTTTTGTGATAAACCTTTTTTTTTATCCTTGTATATGTACGTGTAGGTATATGGAAAAAGTGAATACATAGACTACGCAGTTTTTTTATTTATGTATTACACGTTTTACAGAATTTTTTTAACGTTCTGGATTTCGATGCAAAGTAGAGTGGTCAATGAATATGCAACGTTGAAATGAAGCAACAGAGCACATTTTCAATTTTTTGTTTGTTTTTGCATCATTCCTGTTACGACTACAACCATGTGGAAATTTGATTCTGAATATGTGTGTACGGGTATACGAATATATTTACGTATCTTTTTGTATAGTTTACTCTTGATAAAGTATCTACATTTTTGTAATATATGTAGGTACAAATGTATAAATACTTTGTTTATTTTTGGTTTTTGTGGAATCGGAAATTATTTTATATAATATGATGATTGATGGATTTTTTTTTTTTTGTTATATTTCATCACACATGGTTTGGTTAGTTATGTCAATGCTTTGGAAAATTTTTTTCTCAACATTGAAATATTTTTTTCTGTAGCTAATGTAGACCTTTTAAATTAATAATAGTTTGTTGTAAGGCGCCTAAGAGGTGCCATCGTTGCCACCACCAACAAGTAGCTGTCCAAAAACTGTTTTTGTTTTTTTATATCGAGGAATCAATGGGAATTTATTTCAAAGAAAAACATCAAACTTAGTCCAAGCTGAGAAAGCCTTTCTCTTGAATGTGGCTCCATGAAATAACTCCCCACACTAAAAATTAAATAACTCCCCAAAATTTGAAATTTGTATGGAATTTATATGTATATTGATCAGAAGTTTTTCATATGAGAAAACTCCCCAAAATTGGGGATTTATATCATCGGTTTTGGGGTCTTATTTAATTTTTAGATTTGGGAGTTATTTCATGATGAAGTAAGTCTCCAAATTTGGGGTAACGGACTTAATTAAATGGATGGAACCTTTAAGGTTGCGCCACAAGGTTGCTTCAGGCAGCTATTAGTAATATATTACGTGGAATATTTTGGCAGGGTAAAGGCTTTGTTTTTCAATTTGTAAATGAAAAAACTTTACTATAAAATCTAGTCTTCAACTTAAGAAGTGGGTCAGTCCTAAAAGAATTATAAATAAATTCAAATTCAAATTTGGAAGTTAATATTGTTTTTGACTCATGAAACTTATTTCTTAGGCTAAATAAACAAACTCATAAGAAAGCTTCGGAGACTTATTCGATTTTTGGGTGGAACTTATTTCATACGTTTTTGGGGACTTATTTCATCTTCGAACTTTGGGACTTGTGACAACTCAATTTTTTGTGCATGTTCTTGCCCTAACTAGGCAATCTTTTGAAAAAGCCACTTAAATTCATTCAGACAGAAGATATTATAGGGAAGTTCCCCTATAGCTTTATAATTATCCTCATATTGCTTTTATACCTGTCTAACTCCATTTTTATTTCTCTTTTCTTTCCTGTGGAGTGTATTAAATTATTATTGATATCAATAAAAGGGTGGTTCACCATATCGAATCATCACTCCTTCCAATTTAAACTTTCCGAAACAAAAGTTCAAGTTTATTTTTGTTGTAGTTTTTTGCTACGAAAACCGTTTTCTTTGAATTATTGATACTGATTTCACTTCTTATTGCAACTTAAGCTGCTTTGCAATGATTTTTGAAATACTTTTAATGTTATCTAAATGTTGGTGTGATTTAGTAGTAATACAGATTTCGTACACAAAATTATTTTTTTTTTCTATTAAGATATATTTAATAAAATCGCAGGACAATAGTGAACATGAATATGTGAAAATAATATTTTCCAAAAAATCTATGAACCATGATCATGTATTTGATATATGAGCAAAGCTACCAAAACAATTTTCTTCAGTTGGAACAAAAAAATCGATTTATTGAACCAAACATCATTTTATAGAACATATATTTAATGTGTAAAGCTTCATTTAAGAAGGACAAATTATTTTTCCCTTTTAAACATCTCTGCTTAATTCAGCTCAACATTTTTTCTTATTTCAAAGAGCTAAAACCTTAAAAAATATTTCAGAACCAGCATGTTTAATTTTTGCACTAATTGCTCAAATGCAATTCCATTTCCCTTCTCGTAATTAAAGGTCCATGAATTGTATTTAAAAATTAGCTTAAACCAGAAGTTCAGTTGAAAATTCTTTCATACTAAACAAGTACCTACCTAACTTATACCCAGCTGGTTCAATTTTTTCTTTTAAGTTTCAAGAATTTTAAAAGTCTCACAAGTGGAAAATATATTCTTAAACACTAAATGACCTTTCTTGGTGAAGAGTTCAACAATTTTGCAGCAGCCCCAAGTCATAAGGCCCTGTACATGTCCAGACACAACCATCGTGTATTCTGATGTTCATATATACACTTAAATAACAAACAGTTCAACATACCTTCACACATTGTCCCAGTATATCCGGGCCGGCAGGCACAGTAGAATGAATCTCCGCTGGACCAGCAAGTCCCTCCATGAGTACAAGGATTAACATTGCACTGCTGAAAGGAATTAAAAAAACAAAAACCAGAAAATATAAAATAAGAGTAAGTGAATACCAATTTACAATTCACTACATAACTACTAGTTAGTTTATACCTCAAACCAATCCTGTAGAAAAAAAGTCAATAAAGAACCACATCGCATGCAAGCCACACACAATTTCTCTCTTCCTATACAGCAGCTGAGTAAACTCTTACTCATACATATTTTAAAAATATAAGCGTAGGTTTTTCCGAATGCACACAGAAGTATGTACGTGTATTGTACATCAGAAAATATTCCACATACGCCACAGTGAACGTTCGAGTATATTTTTATATATGGCTGCCATTGCTGTTTGTTGTAATACTACTTTCGAAGATTACAACACTGGAGAACGCGACGCAACGAGACCAAGGAACTGGCTATGTTGGAATTCATACACTTATTTGCATGAATTTTATTGTTGAGCAAATCATAATTCAAGCAGAAACTCAATTGGAGGTAAAAACTCGAATAACAGGTGCATATGCATATGTGCTGTTTGTGCCAACAGAAGTAATGGCAGGAGCCAGAAGAAAATTAAAGGTGGAAATGCAAATGATGAAGACACTCTTCGTGTTGTAGTGCTTTTGGTTAGTTTGTTTATCCTTAAAAGGCAATGTATTGTTTTTATAAAAAACTTACCCAACTTGTTAAACATCGTAGTCTTTTACAGTTTGCAAATTTGTTATAAAGGTTTAGAATTTAATTTGTTAAAGCGATTTGTTTATCTATTAATAATACGTACAGATGGTTATCGATGTAAAAATAGGCTGTGAATGGGGAGCGAACACAAAAACAACGACGGTACGAGGAAGATATATTATCCATGTGAAAATGAAGTTATGGATTATTGAGAAATAAGAGCACGTACATGCAATCTTGTTGTGCAATAAGATTTTTTCTTCCTGTACATTATGATACTTGGTAACCAAAAATACAAGTGTAACATACGAGTACATATAGTTTACAAAAAGCACAGACTATAGTGTATGCATAGATGAGTGAATTTACATAAATATGTGCTGTACTGAGCTCCAATAAACCATTGCAAATATTTTGAAATAAACTGCATGATTGATTTCTACAAACCCACTCTTGATGGGTTCACTGGATGTACATATGTAGAGTTTTAAAATCACGTCCAAATAGCACAAAATTTGTTGGGATTTTTCTTTAATTGGCAATATTGCTATTCCATGATGAAGAGAATTAAAATTAAAAGCAGAGATTAAAGGAATTTCATAAAACTTTTAAAATTCAACGAAATTGATGAAATTTTATGACTTAAAATATTTGTTGGCATCAACATCCATTATCTTTGTGATATTTTAAAAATTTTAAATTCTCATAATTATGTCAAACTTTTATAGCATGCAATTACTTCCTGAAACAGCTGTGCCAGCTGCGAGAAATGTGATTTAAGCCTTCATATGTACAAAGGTATAGGTAAGTACTGCAAAAGTTCGTTAAAAATGAAAAAAAAAAAAAAAATAAATAAATATACAAAAATGAAATAAACTTCTGTTTGACATTATTTATCTTGAACAGTCTTATATGCTCCAAATTAAAACACGTACCACCACACCAATCCTCAAAAAAATATACGCATAAATACGAAAGCGAATGTGATACAGGTGTGTTGGTCGGCATGGCATGGTGAGGTGCTCAACGCAGCATGTAGCCATTTTGATGTGTTTTTTTTTTTTGGCACCAACGATGAAATGTTAATTGCTTATTCAAACAAGAGAAATGTGAACCATCGAATGGGAACAGAGCGGCAGTAGCACGTAACAATCGTATCCAACATCACATACATACAAAGACACACCACACCCGCATCGACGGAGTCCTTACAGAAGCGTATCAGTGGGTACGATTTAATTCCACCATAAACAATAGCACTTTTATAGCACTGGTGTAAGCTCATAGCCAATCGTTTAAGCTGAATTTGTACACTGAACAAAATATTCTTAAGCGCATATTGCTGTAATATTGACTTGGGTAAGATAAATTCTAAATTGCTAAGACCATTACTGGAATGACTTCAATTAACAAGTGACATTATAGCTTCGAACTAATATAGGTAGTTCGTACGATGAAGTAGTTAGTTTCTGTGCTTAACCTACTTCGTTCAGTATATTTAGTAATTTAGTCATGGTTTTTATGGGAATTTATTTTTTCATTGGGGAAGACATTTTTGTTTGACTTTGTTAGAGTAGGTTTTTAGTCATCACAAGTTTGCAGGGTTTTCGCCATCATGATTTAAAGAGTGAAATCGGTTTTTCCTATTTTCTAAACGTTGTGAGGTAGACAAATATTTTTGTCACTGATGTAGTTAAAAAATATAGGAAAGTCGTGCATATAACGAAAAGATCTGATAAAATCTTGGAATCGATATAAACGATACAAGGTTCGTTTTAAAGTCATAAACGTTGATATAGTAGACGTTTCACAAATAATTTGCAATAAATCAGGATGACTTTTGATGATGCTAAATTTTATATTTTTGGAATAAATGTGTTTTTGCGTAGAAAACAATTGAAAAACACAAATTTTTCGATATTAGTTTCTTTATTTTTATTTAAAAAATTGAATTCATCAGTTTGAGCGCAGAATATAATTATTAAAGTGTTTGCATGTCTAAGGTTATAAGTCATAAGGGAGTATGTACTTATTTTCGATTTCAATGGACAAAAAGTAGACTAAATAACAATTATTTTGATGCAAAATACGAAGCTGTACTTGCTATACGAGCTTCACCAACTAGTAAAGGTTAGGTTAGGTTAGGTAAGAAGGGGTGATAATACAGCAAGCCGCATGATCGCACTCGGATCTCAATATATCCATTGTGATATGTCGTCCCTAGGATATAAAGGGTTTTCCAATAAGAGGTGTTATTTTGATATTCAAAGAAAAATGGCATTTTTTGAGATAAATGATCGGATGTTTATTTCATTATAAAGAGGAAGGTATGCCGTTAATAATCAACATCAGCCAAATAGCCGCCACGACCACGCTTACAGGACCATATCCTTTTCATGAAATTTTCTATAACCAAATCGTAAAGTGGCTGCCCTATGTCCTCGATAGCCTCATGAATTCCATCTTTGAGGTCTTGAATCGACGCTGGGCTGTTGGCGTAGACCTTATCTTTCACGTGGCCCCAAAGGAAGAAGTCGCAAGGTGTTAAATCACAAGATCTCGGTGGCCAATTGTGATCACCTCTTCGAGAGATAACACGGTCTGGAAACTTTTCCCGTAAAAGATCGATGGTTTCATTGCTTGTGTGGCACGTACTGCGGTCTTGTTGAAAGTAAACGTTGTCCAGATCAATACCATCCAATTCCGGCCATAAAAAATCATTAATCATCTCTCGATAGCGCAATCCATTGACCGTAACTGTTGCTCCAGCCTCATTTTCGAAAACGTAAGGTCCAATGACCCCGCCGGACCATAAACCGCACCAAACAGTCACGCGTTGAGGATGGAGAGGCTTTTCAACAATAACTCTTGGGTTTTCCGAGCCCCAGATGCGACAGTTTTGCTTGTTGACGTGGCCTCCGAGTCGGAAATGGGACTCATCAGTCAAGATGATTTTTCGATGAAATTCCGGATCATTTTCATGCATTTCAAGGACCCAATCAGCAAAGACACGACGTTGTTGATGATCAGCCGGCTTGAGTTCTTGTGTTAACTGAACTTTATAAGCCCTAAGACCCAAGTCTTTATGCAAAATACGGTGTAATGACGTTTGTGGAATGCCTAATTCCAAAGAACTACGAGGAATGGACAAACCTGGGTTTTCTTCAACACTTTGGGCTACAACAGCAATATTCTCAGTTGTTCTTGAGCGACGTGCACGGGTTTAATTCTTCACATCACTAACTTGTCCCAACAGCTCGAATTTGTCCACCAATTTCTGTATTGCGGTCCGACAAGGTGCTTCACGACGACCCAAAAATGTTTTAGTTTTACGAACCGTCTCTGCCAAATTTTCACCATTTTTATAGTGAATTTTAATAATTTCAATGCGTTGTTGAAGCGTGTATCGTTCTATTTTTATTAATGGCGTAGTTTCTACTTGTCAAATGTCAAAAAATGACAGCTTCAAAAGTGACAGCTACCGAAATAGCGGGCTATTCAAAATAACACCTCTTATTGGAAAACCCTTTACATACATAGGTGAGGATGGATGAGGAAAGGAGTTAGTGTGGAGCTTAGGTGTGGGTAGGAGATGCCTCCCTGAACCACCCTGAACTCTGAATAAATTTTAGGATGTTCCTTAGTTACAAAAACGAGATGTCGCTCAGTTCGTATAAAAGAAGTAGTCTCCGCGGGCTATTTTTTTATTCTTACTAAGCTATGGCATTTACAAAAAAAGTGATAAGAACCCTCCTCCGCCTCTTCATCTTGACACCCTCTGTATATATCAGATGAGCTGATGCCCATTCTTCGCATGTGGATTCCTATTGAGTTGTGACCCGTTAGGATTCCAACCAAAATTGATAGTTGAGGTCTACTTAGTTCGAGAAGAAAGACTTTTTTTTTTTTCTTGGAGAGTTTCGGACTCGAGATTAATTGAGACCTGACAAGCATCAATTGCTGACAAACTATATCGTATGCGGCTTCAAGGAAAAATTTGTCAATTCTACCTTTTTCTTGTTCTAGTCGCCTTTAAAACGGAGAATTAAGTTTGGGTAAGATCAAGAGAAGATCCTATTTTAGCCAATTTATCCACCATTTTGTTAACATATTATGTCACGATGTCCTGGGACCCATCGAAGGGTAACTGTGGTAGATGCACTGAGTAATTTTAATTCGTTACGGGAACAATCAACCAGTATAGACTTTGTGACAATTGAAGCAACGAATTGAATTGACGACTGAATATCAATGAAGATGTCAAAGTTTCTAAAGGGTTTTTTTTTTTAAGACGTGCGGATTTTAATCTGGCAATTCTTTGTTCGGAGTTGATCTTTTTGACAGTTGTCACTTGATTTATGCTCAGTTTGGTTTTCCATTTTATAATTAACAGATTTACTCTTAAACAACGTTTGTAAATCGTGCAAATTTATTACCAAAATAATGGTTCGGTTCGAGCGAAGCATCGCGCGCTGCGTCCAATATTCGGTCGACACAATCGCAAAATCGCATAAATTCGAGCAACCATGGATCGGTTTCAAACCACTTTTACTCTAGTGGATAATGCGAATCTTCAGAGACGCCATACAGTGCGCACCGAAGACACTATTGCTGCTGTGGAGCAGAGTATCAGAGAAGACCCGAATGACTCCATCCATCCACCGCGTGAAACAATTTGAGCTGTCGAAAATTGGGCCTCTCGACTGGAATTTATTCGAGCCAGCCGCAGTGCCCACTTGCCCCAAATCATTTTTAAAACATAATGGCAAACCTTAATATTTATAATAAAGCTAAATTCTTGGCCATAACATTGAATATTATGCTTTTTATTTCTTCTTGAAAACCACACGTTTAAAAAAAACACCCTTTATTTACTAGTTCAAAAGTGGTAAGACTTTTTGCCGCCTTGTAAATTGCGGCACTTGTAAGACACAAAAAAAAATTAAGAAGTTTTATTGATCTATCTAGGGGTGGCTTATCTGAAAAGATTCCTGACCCTACCCCTTCAATCGTCTTGGAATCATCTCTAAAAACCGAAACATGATCAGTGTTTATGACCCGGTTGGCTGCCTAGAGGTCCCTCTGCTAGGGCAACTGGATCTCTAGAAAGTCTAGTATTCTTCATTGAGAATGAATATTCTTACTTCCCATAGGTACCTACTATACTCTGTCCAACAAAAATAGGCAGTAAACGTCTTATGGGAAAGCTTTTTCAAAATCAGTAGCGTTCCATATTTTTGCACCATACTAAATTGAAATAACTCCTCCACAAAAAGTGTTTGCCCGCCCGTGAATTTCCAATAGCATCAGGCACATCTGAGTATGCACTGAATTGCTGTGGTCAATGGCGATTGGCTGCTGCTTGATGTAAATTCAGAGTTACCCGTGTGCATTAGCTGATTCGTTCAGTTTTTTTTTCCTTGAGTTTCTGTTAACGTGCTTTTGATTTTCGAGCTTTAAGAAAAAGCTTTTAATGATGAGTGTTATCATGTAGACGACTACGACAACCCTGTGAAAGCTTTAATGAATAACAGATTTATGCAATCCATTGTAGCCAGAATGGGAGGCAAACGTCCTCTCTTGCCTACACTGCCAATTTTTGTTGGACAGAGTATAGTTATGAATTTGTAAATCGAACTAGAGATTTTGATCAAACTTTACATAACGATGGTAGGGAAGACGAAAAAAGTGGGTCTCTCAAAAACGTCCGTCTGTCTGTCTGTTTGGTTACAGCCTAAACGGATGGGTTGATTTTCTTTAAATTTTTTACTACCAAAAATGGTGGTATGTGTCATAGTTCAACTGATTTTGATCAATTTTCTTATGGAGAACGATTAATACATTTTGAGTAATATTGCGTACCAAAATTTTGAAAAAAAAGGTTTTTTTTGGATTTAAAAAAAAATTAAATTATTTTTTGAAAAGTCGATGTTTCAAAAACAGGTGGTTGATTTTTCGGCTGTGGATAGTAAAGGGAAATTGGAACATAGGTATGAGGGAGTACTTGAGGAACAATAAAATTCCAAGCCCACCTCTTTCAAGTTTTTGTTGATGTGCCCTTTATTTTTTTCCGTATCGAGTATTTAATACCAAATGTTTTTGAAAAATTAAATGTGTTTAAACACGCGAGATACACGATGTATTGTATTAAAAGCTTTTATTTAAAAAGAAAATATCTAACTATAAGAATCCCATTATTGCCCTTTATGATTTTTAAACCCTGATATAAAAATTATTTTATTTAATGGAATTTTTTTGTTTTGTTACAAACAGATTTTTTTGTATTAAATTTTGCATTGTTGTGTCAGTGTATATCTTTTATGTTACAAGGTTGGAGGCAGAATATAATGTATTTTTGAATAGAGGAAACGTTCAATAAGATACATACAAGTACTGCTACCTATATTATGTATGTAACTGCTTTGACGTGATATACAACAAAGGATAAAGAAAAATACAAATGCTGAAAGGGAGGATTTCTCAATTCTTTTATTTTATTTGTTTGTGTTTTTTTTGTGTTGTTTTTGAACGGAAATCGGTATATGGAAATGAAACTCCGATTGTAAATTTAATTGCATCGGTGCGGCGTTGTTTTATTGAAGATACGAGTTACGAATAAAATATTTTTAGATAGATATACGAACGAATGGTTTTATTTACATTTTTTATGTCTTATTTAATGGAATATTTATTGTGTGTATCAAGAACCAAGACTAGATAATGAATGACAAAGTGGCTTAACAATCCGAAAATCTTTTAATACCTACCTACGTTTATACTATATAAAACAAGAAAGTATACGTGTACACTTAGCACCCAATAAAACTGTTTAAAAGGATTTTTCTAATACTTGGATGCTTAAAGGTTTAAAATAAAAAGGGGAGACTTTTTTTTAAAGCTTTTCATAGGTTTCAGAGGTTCATAGATAAGGTAGGAGTATATGTTTGTTTTAATCTCTGTACCTTCTTTATAATGGGTGATTTTTTAAGAGGTTTAGAACTTTTTTTAAAAAAAACACACAAAAAATTCGAAAAAATGAATGAAATATTTATTTGAATCGATAGTTTGAACCTTGCAATTTAATGTTTAAAGATAATTTCATGCAAATGTTGACCGCGGCTGCGTCTCAGGTAGCCCATCCGCTGAGTCCAATTTTGGCATACTCTTTCACACATATCGGCCGGTATCTCACGAATGAATGCATGGATGTTGGCTTCCAGTGCGTCAATCGAAGCGGGCTTGTCCCTATAGACATTAACCTTGACATACCCCCACAAAAAATAATCTAATGGTGTCAAATCGCACGATCTAGGCGGCCAATTGACCGGCCCGAAACGTGAAATTAACTGTTCACCAAACTCGCCTCGCAATTGCGCCATTGTTTCGCGTGCTGTGTGGCATGTGGCACCGTCTTGTTGAAACCACATATCATGCAAGTCAAGAACTTCCATTTCGGGCAAAAAAAAGTTTGTTATCATCGCTCGGTAGCGTTCACCATTGACAGTAACGCTGCGATTCGCATCATCTTTGAAGAAATATGGCCCAATAAACAGTGGCTTTTTCGGGATGCATTGGTAGCTGTTGCAATGCTTCTGGCTGATCTTCACTCCAAATGCGGCAATTTTGCTTATTTACGTACCCATTCAACCAAAAATGAGCCTCATCGCTGAACACAAGCAGCGCGCGATGAACATTTCGAACCGAGCACGAATTTTGATAGTAAAATTCAATAATTTGCAAGCGTTGTTCATTTGTAAGACGATCCATGGTTAAATTGCAAACCAAACTGAAGCTGTTTGACAGTGACACAAGGTACTAAACAAACGTCAGCTGTCAAAACCAGTGTTGCCAAAACCAAACCAGCTAAAAAATCATAGCGAGTGAGTACCAGTAGGTATATTACTTAAGAAGTAGTTTTTTTTTTTTCCTAAATATCCTGCAACAATTCCATTAATTCAACGTTTTGAATAAGTTGTCATGATTAAAGTTTTGAAAGCTCTCTACAGTGGAATAAATTAATTAGGAAAATTTTTCAGAGCAAGAAATAGACATGTTTTTGGGGAGACGTTATTTGAAAAGGAAATTGTCCCGGAAAATTGGAAATTAACCCAAATCGTCTTGAAATAAGGGAAAATGGAAGAAAATATCATCAAAATTTTTATTTGAGGTTATAAGATACATGTCAAAAAATAAAAAATGTTTAGGTGATTATATCTAATTTAAAAATGCGACTTTTGTAACGTAGTGTGAAAAAGAAGTGAAAACAAGAACATCTATGATTGCATGGGCACGAATTACCCCGTGTGCCACACAGTGGCTCTTTTATCAAATTCTTGCAACAAAAAATATTTCTCATGCTAATTCATATTTATGAAAATTTAAGAAATTCATTTATGATTTCGGAACGCTTAATCAAGTGTCACTGTCTATTTCTGCCTGTTCAATATGAAGACTTCAATGTTTGGGTCAGCGAATATAGTACCTACTTAGTTTCAAAATTAAAACAAAAAAAAAAAACAAACCTTGTCCTTAAATGTATTAAAGTGATTTCAGTGCAGATATGTATACTTAATTAAGAAAAACAAGGTACAAAACTCTGTGGATTAGTTCTTATTTTATGTGCTATTGCTTCGATTTTTTACTTGCGGTATTCTGTAGGTAAATGGCATTCGTAAAAATGGAACTCGAACATTGAGTACCAGTTTTATCTAAAAAAACCGACCGGTACCCCTCTTGCCTGAAACACCATCACATTTTATTTGAAATAAACTCTCTTAATTTAACTCATTTTTACTGTCTGTGAATACGTGTGCAAGGATACGAAGGAGGAGAACTAAGGTGAAGGAAATATATTGCATTTCATTTGTGAAATTGAGCACACTGAGCAAAACTGGGAACAATACGTCCAAATGTGGGTCGATCCCATTTAGAATGCATGGGACAACTCCTCTCAGTATACAGCTTGTATTGACGAGAACGATCAACTTAAGACGGTTCTCTTGATAAAATATTATACAGGTACTCTATGCTTATGCCTTTGGGAAGACAATAACAAAATGGGCTTCGTGATTCTGCCAATTTCAGTTTGGCTTGAGTTTAAACGGATAAATTGATTTTCTAGAAAATTAGTACCAAGTGTCTTAGAACTGTCAAAATCGACACAATATAATGTTCTACTCCCTTGGGAATGGTATTTTCCACAACATTTCGATTGCTTGCTTTTATATTTCATTGGTAATGACTTCCATATAATGAAGCTATAAATTCAAGCATATATTTTAAGAAACTCAAGAATTGGTATTGGAAAAGATTTTTATTGCCAAAATTCAATCAAGAGACCAACGCACCTTGTAAAAATAAGTTGACTTGTTTTTCCTTCTGGGATTTTTGGCTATTTTTAAAAGTTTTTTTTTTCAATTTCCCCCATAAGAAGATGACCTAACCTATAGCTGAGTAATTACTGAAACTAACTGACCTTTTTGTGACTTATATGTGGCCATTTAGAAGCCGAAACTATTGGAAAAAACCTGACCCGACCGGCTTCATTTCACCCTACAAATAACAAAATTTTGAAAAAGAATACTCTCTTAAAGAAATTTCCGTAGGAATTTCCTTTCAAACACCAAAAGAATTTTTTTTAAATCGGATACCTACATCTTTGTTCATTTAACCCAATTTCACCCTACAAATAAAAAAAAAAAATCAAACAGAATATCCTAAAAAAACCTTTCAAATAAAATAAAATTTCTTAAATCTGACAATTGTTTTATTTTTACCCAATTTCACCCTAAAAATATTAAAATTTTTGAAAAAGAATATTATATCTTAAGCCATTTTCTAAGAAAAAACCTTTAAATTAAAAGAAGAATTTCTTAAATCAGACAATTTTTTTTTACCCCATTTTACCCTACAAAATGCAATTTTCTTAAAAAAAAAATATCCTTCAAGCCATTTCCTAAATACATAAAAAACTTTCAAACGCAGGTAGATTTTTTTGAATCCTATACGTGTTTTTCATAAAACCCCATTTCAGCCTACAAAGTGAATTTTTCCGATATTGTAGTTATTCTGCTATTCGGGGAGGAGACAAATCCAACAAATTAAAAATCATTAAAATCAGTCCAGTCGTTTTTTTAGTTATAAGTGTTGTAACTAAAACGACTTTGTTATGTATATTAAGATTTATTCATTTCATTTTATTTAGTTTGGAAAAAAACAGAAGATTTTGCAGGCCCTTTTTCACGAAAGCCTTTTGCGTCAAAAGAAATAATATCGGGGTTCACTTTAATAATAAAGGAATATAACATTGAGTGGTAGTCAATTTTTTTAACCATATTCGTGTCGTTTTCAACATTTTCACCAACTTTGTTAAAATTTTAGAGTCAACACTCCTAAACGCCAAATAATACTTTAGAGCTGCCTAGTCATACATCGGAAGCAGCGAATTTATAATATGAAGACTGCAGAGCACCTTTAAGTATCTGCCCAGAGTTAAAACTAGGGTATAGTGGCCCTCATTTGCCGATATATGTCTGTATAGGTAGCGCATCAAAACACTTTCAGAATCTCAGAGAGCTCGCCCTCACTTCTCGTATGCTTAATATAGTTGGTCCCACCCCAAAACCTGATTCGCTTGAAAGCCTTTTCTTAGGTATGGCCAGCAGAATATTGTTGTCCAGAAACAATCTTCTGGTAGTAAATTTAATTAGCTTCTTGTAATGAGTGGTTTCAGCTTCCTCATTCTTTGCATTATTGTCAAGATTGAAGCAAGCCTTCCTGAACTGTATCCGTATCTTGAGCAGAATGCTTTTGCTTTTTTGATTTCCCGTTTACAGCTGTTATGGTTGGCCTTCCTACAAAAGGGTTTCAGGTTAGTCCTGGTAAGTAGAAGAGTAACATTTGCTTTTACCGTCTATGATTCCTACAGATTTGGGGGTAATTAAAAGCATTCGAATTTCGAGTGGTGTATGTGTTTCCCTTAAACATCTCCTGGCTGGTGCAAAAAGGCCATTCTTAGATTCAGCGGCTGGTAAAACGTCTGCCATGTAAAAAGTGTCCATAGTATGGACATAACCAAGCCTTTATTCCAGCTAAATGTGCAAATGTTTTTTACTTACGGGTATTCTCTGCCTCTCTCATCATTATCAGTTAGGTATATTGAAATAAGCATGAAAGTAAAAAATGTAAGCTTTTACAAAATCTCTCGAATGTAACGTGAGTAAGGCAGCTATAATAGATTTACGTATTTAGCTATCAAGCAAACAAACATTTCTTGATCTAAAACTGGAAAATATGAAAAAGGGATACACACAAATATCAACGGCCGGTGGATTGAACTACAAAACTGTGTGCATTTTATAGTTTTTATATTTCCTACACACAACCACATCATCACTCCATCAACGCTTGATTACAAAGTGTGCATCTGTGCCTTAAGAATTCAAGTCCTTATTCACATTTTAGCTTCTATAAGCTTCCAACATTCTTTTGAAACTAAATTTTAGCCAAGAAAATAAACAAAACCCCCTACCCTAATCAGAAACTCTCTTTACCAAGTTTATTTTCCCCACTAAAACCACAAACGTTACCCATTTGCAAAAAAAGAGAGCAGCAAACAAAATTCACATAAAGTCTTACCTACTACACCAAAACCATGCACCGACCACTCATCCCTGCAAAGACGTCCTAAAGCTTAAGCTCCGACCAATTCATTTCCTCTAAACAAACAACCATAATAACCTCGTCCATATACCTATGTTAGGCTAAACTAACTGCACACAAGTAGTAACTCATGTAGCTCCTACCCGCACTGGTGAAGAATTATTTTTATCTTATTCAAAGAAGACATTGACATGGATAACCACAAACAAAAAATGAATCCTCACAGGAAACATTTTCTGGACCTTTTTCTCATGTTCCATATACCTAAAAACCAAGCAATGAACAACCCATCCTTCTTGTTTACAAAAACATTTGTTAAACAAAAAAAAAAAAATAAAATATAGATAAAACATGACTTACCGTCCTTGGAATTTGATTACAATCCGGGCCGTTGCGTCCTCCGGGGCACTCACAACTGAAATCATCTCCATGATCAATGCATCGATGTCCTTCGGGGCAGGGTTTATTGGCACAAAAATCCACCTAATCATGTTGCCAAGCCATTCGAGGTTCGAGAAGCAGCCCGAGGAGACACAACACGAAACCATAAATCGATTGTGTGTGATTTGTTTTACCAACAATGAACCGAGATATAGCGGCAACCAATAACAACGAAAGCGACAAAAAAAGAACAAGGAAATAGGATTACAAACAAAAAACAGTATTTGAATGAACAAACAAACAAAAAAAAAACATCCACAGACAAAACATCAAATTTATACATGATGGGGAAAAAATAAATTGAAAAAGTGCCACAGTTATAACGTTACTACATTGTACATACCTTAATCTCACATCGACTCCCAATATATCCTTTAGAGCACCTACACTCGAAGCTACCGATTTGATCTATGCACTCCGCTCCATTCAGGCATGGATTCGATTCACATTCGTTATATTCAAAATTGCAAAGTTCACCAGCGAAACCTACGATAGAAAAAAAAGAGAAACATAAACCAATCGAAGTGAAAAGTTTTATATGAAGGGAAATTGAAAAAAAAAGAGAAGAGACAAATAAAAATCAAAAGTTGCATCCACAAATCATCCAGGAAAAGCTATTAGTTCGAATCACGATAACAGACAGCGAATTCATTCGAATTATTAATTCCTTGTTGGAGTCTCTATGTCTTTTCTGTGTGTATGTAGTTGTGGGTGGGTGTTTTTTTTGGTGTTGCATTCGGTGTCTCCATTTTATGACACATTTTTTGTTTGTCTTCATTATGCATGATTGGATGATAAAGATATAAATCTCGTCTAAAGTTTTTTAATAAATTGATAATAGGGGTCTAGAAACAGAAAAAGTGTTTTATGCAGTGCCAGTAACCCTAAAAGGAAGTGGGAATTCTATGACGTTTGTCTCTGAATCTATAACAGCGTTAACAAGTGAGATATTGAGAGTATCATTTCACCCTCTATAGGCCTGAGAAGAATATAAATCAAAAGAGGTTGTAACTCTCTATAAAGACTAAATTTTTGAGTACCCATGTTCCCTTGCGCAAAAAAATAAAATTTTCAAAGCATTATATCGGACAATAGTATAAGGACAATTATGTTTGCCTTGTCATAAGCAACAATTATACAGGGTGATTCGTATTAGGTGTGACAAAAAGCTAGAGTGTATATTAGGTTGGGTCAAGGCAAGAAAAAAGTACTATAGGAGGGCGTTTTTATCCCCCCCCCTTTTAGCTGGGAGAAGCAATTTTAAAAAAAAATTGAAACAAAAATTTGCAAAAAAAAAAACTTTGTAAAGCCAGAAATCTCTTCTTTATTTTCTTTTTAAAAAAGTTGTTATAGTTAACAGTTTTTTAATTAAAAAAAAAATATGCACGACTTGATCGCACAAACTTGCTCTTGTGGTTAACAACTGTGTATAAACACACATTAAAGACGCATGATGTATATATTTACCGACAAAATAGCAAAGGAGTCAAAAGTACTATAAAAATGATTTTTGTTTGATTGTTTTTTGCTTATAAACAAATGTTTTAAAATTTTTTTAAATGCATTATTGTTTATGATATTGAGAAGCATCCGATTGCAAAATTATAACAAAAGCAGTCCAACCCAAAAATAAGACCATTTTTCTCAAAAAACTAGCAATACCTAATTCCGTAATGTGAATTTTTTGAGAAAAACGTGAAATGCAGTTTTCTTAAAATTGACTTGGGTATTACAGGTACGAAGTTTAATAAAAATCGTTATAGCCGTTTTCGAGAAAATTTGAAGAAACCAAAATATTTGTATGGCAGCTACCAGTTCTAGATGAGCTTAAACAAAAATTCGAATTTCCCCTCTAGGAAATCACACAAAAATACTTTGTACCAAATTTTATGCAAATCGGCCCACCCGTTTAGGCTCCAGCTCAAATTACAGTGAACGCACCGACGACGCACAGACGCACAGATGCACAGACGCACAGACGCACAGACGCACAGACGCACAGACGCACAGACGCACAGACGCACAGACGCACAGACGCACAGACGCACAGATGCACAGACGCACAGTCCGACGCACGGCATGATGAAACCCACTTTTTCGGACTTTTCGATTATCGTAGTGTTAGTTTTGATTATAACCTCGATTTTTTTTTTTTGTAAGAAACCAATACTTGCCCTATAGAGCAAGTAAAAATGAAAAAAAGAATTACAAACTTTATATTCCAAATTCAATGCTCTCAAAAATTTTTATTCGAAAACAGAAAACCCGATGCCTAAATGTCTCGTACTTCAGAGAACTGAAATTAACTATATCAACTATACATACGTAGTGTAACGAGCAACTTAAGAAGCGGATTGGAGTCAAATTAAGGGAATTTTATTTCTGTTATTTTTAATTTTCTAAGAAGCATTTTTAGCATTTGGTTTTTGGTGTTTGAATAAAAATGACTAAGAGCATTGAATATTGAAATTTAAAATATTACTTAATAGTGTAAAATTTTGAACACAATAAGATTCAACAAAAATTAAAAAAAAAATTTCCAAATTTTCTAAATTAATGTTTTAAATTTTTTTTCTTAAATCAACAATATTTAAAAATAAAATAAAAGAAGAGATTTCTGGCTTTAAAAAAGGTATAACATGATGGTGTTACCGTTGATTTTAAATAAGTTTTTGTTTATGTTTTAAGTATTTTGGTTTAGAGTACTGCCCCGCCCGGCTTAATGGGGGGAATAGACCCCCTCTCATACACGCTTTAGCCTTTTGTCACACCGTATGTTAATCACCCTGTATAGTGTTCAATTTAGTGTTTAAATACACTGACAAACTAGAAAAAGAAATTAATTTTCCATGCATCGAAAAATAGTTGTATTCACCACGTCATTGCATACAAATAAAATTATTTAGTCATAGTAATTCCATTAGATATATTGCCACTTGTGACTGTCAGTATATAGGCAACACATAAAATTTCGGTAAAATTTCGATGAATTAAGTTTAGCATAACAATTTATTTTTCGCATGGCGACTGTAAACAAGGATTTTAAAGCTAAAGCCTATTTTACAGTTACCGTGCGGTAAAAAGAACTATGGAAACACTTTTGCATGTCAAAATATTATTGAGGTGAATACGAAAAATATTTATTGGCATGCCAAAAATTCACATTGCTGTCATTTTTAAAATTTAAAATCACAATTATGAACTGACATTTTTACTTGCGATACACATAATAAGGTACTATTTATATGGCTATCCAATACTATTGGATTCGTAAAAAAAATATCGAAGACGAAAAAAATGGGTCTCGCAAAAACTTTTTTTTTCTTAAATTGGCTCCACTTTTTAGTAAAAAAAGTGTTTCTTAAAAATGGTTATTAATGGCACATCCCAAAGCACTATTTTTTTGATTTTCGATTTTCTCAAAACCGGTTTAATTGATTTTGATCTATTTTTTTTTATAAAGAATTGACATAAGGATTTGCAATAATATTGTGTACCAAAATATCCAACCAAACATATTTTGGATTTTTTAAAAAAAATTAAAAACTCAATATTTTAAAAAACGACTTAGTCGATTTTTATTTATATTGGTAAAAAGCGGGTTTTTACCATTATTTAGAAGATTTTAAACAAAAATTATTCTCATAACTAAAAACAACAGTATAAATGATTAAACACCGTAGAGGAAAATCTTATTTTGGACAAAAGCAACTCCTACGATTTTGATAAAAATGTTTAATTAATAAATTTTACATTTTACCATTATTAACAGTTACTATCTGATTGTTATCTGATCAACCGGTTTAAATAAAATTTTGTATGAGAAATGAATGTTATAAATTTAAAAAAATATTGCATATCACTATTTTCAAAATTTTTATTTCAAAAAATTGATATTTCAAAAACAGATATTTAATTTTTTTTGGAATTAAATTTTTAACTCTACATTAATAAAAACTTTAAATTGGCTTACCAATTTTTTTCTTAAAAAATGTACAAAGAATTAAATATACCTATACAAAATTAAATTATTTGTAAAACCGCTCCTACGATCTTTAAATTTTATTTCTAATAAATCAGATACTGTAATGCGTATAGGAGTCAAAATAGTTTCTAATTTTGCTGATTTCTCCACTCAGAAGCACAAACAACGAACCGAAAGCAAATTTCTGAAAATCTAATCATCAAAACAATGAACGGCAATTGTTTTGCGTGCGAAAAAAATATTATGGTGAATACCAAACATTTTTTGCGCTTACTTCGAAAAAAAAAAATTATATTCACCTCACAAGATTATTTGGATGCAAATGTTTTCTAAATCCAAGAATATTTGTCTTCCAGTTTTAGCATGTTCGTTTTTTAAATAAATGTAAATTAAACACTCTACGGGTTGCTTCATCAAGGCAAACAATTTTCACCTTGGATCTTATACAATTCGTATAATGTAAAGAATAGGTAGCAAAATATTTAAACAAAATTAATTACTTCGCACGGGAACTGTAAGGTAGTCTTAAACTCACATACTAACATTGTATACTTTTGGAGAAAATCTGAATAAAACTTAAGATTTGAATTGTAAAAGTAGCTATGTTTCAATTCCATTTTCTTCAATATTTTTACTTGTGATTCGTACAAAAATTGAATTTTTAAAACTTTTATCAAACTTGGTATTGTGATCCTGCCCAACCGTCTGTCTGTCCAGGTACAGTCTAAGCGAACGGGTCGATTTTCTTTAAAATTGGTACCAAACTGTAGGGCCATGGTAATGTTACCTGCCATCTTATTTTACTTAAAGACAATAAATTATTATGATCTAAGTAAATATCTTAAGGTACCAAAAAATGTCCAAAAAATAATTATCAATGGCACCTCTCTAAAATCACTTTTTTGATTTTCGATTTTCTCCAAAACATTTCAACTATTTTTGTTCAATTTTTTAATGGCGAATGTTTTCAATGTTTAAATAGCATTGCATACCAACATTTACAAACAAAAATATTTTGTTGTTTTTTATAAATTTTTCAGATTTTTTGTTTTTGACAATTCATTGCCTATTTCCAAAACTGGTTGATGATTTGTATTTTAAATTTGTTTTTTAACTGCAAATTAATTACTAGATAGGTACTACCAACTATATTTTTGAAAAAAAAAATTTAATTTAACCAAAAAAAAAACAAATTGAATTGACCTATGACGGTCGACTAAACTTCTTGACTTAAAATGTCAACTCAATGGAAAATCATTGGCTTCCAAAAACTGAGTCAAGTCTAGATCTGAATTATTGTATTGAATGGGGTATTTGACAAGGATATTTAGGTAATATGTATCACGGAAGACTATAAGACTATTTCACTTGTGAAGTGTGGCATGGGCACCTTGATTTGTTTTTAAAGAAAGTTCTCCAAATTGCGCAAGGGCAGTCTCAGTGGGAACATACCATTAGCTCTAAAATAGTGCCAAAGGGAAAACAAGTTTTTCAGCTCCGAATATGCACTTTATACAAAATTTAAGCTAATTAATTCCATTGAATTTCTACTGTTTCATTAAAATTTACATATTTTACATTATTTAATAGTTTTAATGTACCCTGATTAAGTCTGTTTATCAAAAAAGGGTTTAATCCGCACCTCCGCGCAGTACCTATAATGTTCATTATTTGCTTCGGTGGATTTAATTTTATTAGAAAATTGCATCTCCCTTGGGAAATTTTCAGAAGAGATAAAAATAAGAAGAATTCTTCTAATCTCATTACTGGTTACTCAGCATTCAACAGAACTTGATGGCGCACATAGTATAAAATAGCACAAACAAACCTATTTTCATATTTGAAACCCTCGAGAAATATCCCTAGATCTTTGGTAAATGTGTTGTGTACCTACATATATATACTATAGTGTGTATAAAATGTAAATGTAATTTCGCTTGTAGATTATTTAAATAATCACGCCTCGCCACAACTTCATTGAAACCATTAAAAAGGGAAACACCAGAATTATTTCACACCAACCAACACGAACACCATGGTTTTATTCAAAGCGGAAGCAGTAGCATCCACCGTTGTCATCATTGTCAGATGAATTTCCAACGTATTCTCATTTTCTCTACCGATCCCGAAGGATCTATATCTAAATTCTTACGCACTTCGAGTCTTCAAGGAAAAAAGGGAGCAAAAACAACAACAACAACAACAAGAAAAACAACTATGAACCAAGCAAAGCAAGAGGGGACAAAAAGGAATGCTTAACGCTTAAGCATACCAATACTAATCCGTCGAGGTAGATTACAAAAATAAAATATATTACGGTATAGGACCACAGGAAAAGAGAGTCATTGTCGAACAAACACAACACACCTTTCCATTTTCCACTCACAATACCTAACTACATTTACATACATATAAATATATTTCTAGATTGTAGGTTTGTTGCCTTTGCAATAGCTTCATTTACTATTTAAGCATTCTGTGTGTTTGCTTTGGAATCCTTTGCCATAAATTGCATCGTGTCGTTCGAAGGAATTCTTAGCTTTGGTTTGTGCTTTTAATTTAATTTATAATATTATGAGAGAGGGTTGTTAGGCAAATAATTGTTCTTTCTTGGGAATACCTTTAGGATATTATATTTAACTTCTTTTCGATATTTATTTTCTCTGAAATAAATTTGCATAAATTATTAAAAAAAAAGAAGTTTGTTTACTCTAATTTAAGTACCTTAGTAGTTTCGAGGTTGCTTTAAATGTGAAGATTGAATAAATATTCGCAGCAAAACTTGGATATTTTTAATATTTAATTTTAAAAATATTTAAAGATTTAAATTTTTAATTTTAGATTTTTTTTTTAATATTTATCATCAATTTCAAAGAATATTTGAATTTAAATTACGCTTAGATAAATTATCTTAAGTTAGTTCACATCAACAATAGAAGTAATTAGATTAAAGTAAATTCCCGCAAGAATATAGAAACATTTCGCACATTGCAGGAAATTCCCGCAAGTACACTGGCGAAAAATTTTGGTCGCTTTAGCTTGAATTATTATTTAATTTTTGTAACTTTTTTAATTTTTGTAATAAAAAATATAACGAAAATTTGTGAATGATAACTTGAAAATTCAATATTTTTCTATTAAAGATTAAAAAAAATATTTTACAATTTTTAAAATAACGGTTAATATTATTACGGAATTTTTGAACAACAACAACAACTTAAAGATGCTACCACCAATTGTTTACGAATTAATTTATGATTCCTTTATTTTGGCTAGAGATACAGCTGTTTCAAGGGGTGCTAAGCCGCCTATCATCAGTCTCCTCTTAAAAGTGGTGTTGAGCTTTAATTAAATTTTATTATGAAAAACTTTCTACATGCCCAACGCATAGGGAACGAACCCACGATATCAGATTTGCTCAGTCTTAGAAGCCGTATGCACTACGCATTCCGCCGCGTGAGACCACTGACGTCACAGATCAAAAATAGGTTATTTTTGTTTATCAAATGCATTTGGAGCATCAGCATTTTTCTAAGCGCCTTTAAGTATGCTGTCTGTTGGTGGTAGCACCTTTAAGTTGTTGTTGTTGTTCAAAAAATCAATGAAATTGACGGAATTAAGAATGGTCAAGTCTAATAAACTGACATTCTATACTCTGTCTGATGGGAAAGCTTTTTCAAAATCAGTAGCGTGCCATATTTTTGCATCATACTAAATTGAAATAATTCCTCCACAAAAAGTATTTGCCCTCCCGTGAATTTCCAATAACATCTGGCCAATGGCGATTGGCTGCTGCTTAATGTGCAGAGTTAGAGTTACCCTTGTCCATTTGTTAATTTGTTCAGCTTTTTTTCCTTGAGTTTCTGTTAAGGTGCTTTTGATTTTAGAGCTTTCAGAAAAAGCTTTTAATGATGAGTGTTATCGTGTACACTAGAACAACCCTGTGAAAGCTTTAATGATGGAAATATTTATGCAATCCACTGTAGCCAGAATGAGAGGCAAACGTCCTATCTTGCCTAAACTGGCAATTTTTGTTTGACAGAGTATAGTATGAATAGTACAATAAATAATAATAATAATACCTTTTATTATGTTTACATTTACCCCGGTTCTGTTTTTTTTTTTTATTTCTGGGGTAAATGTAAGCAACATTGTAAATGATCTTGAAGAATAAACAAGGTACCTATTGGGCTTTCAAAATTCGCAAATCTTTAATATACTTCAGGGGCGACCATTGGATGATAGTTAAAGATACGCATATAAGATTTGAAAGTCATGATCATGGTCATGGCAATGTTTTTTCGAAGGATATTTCCGAATGAATTGTATTTCGCAACAAATCATCTAAAATAACATTGTTTACCCTCATCATACTGTTTTCTTTTTTTTTTTTATTTAATATAAAAACCAAAAAAAAGATGAATCCCTTCGAGATTCTTTCAATTTAATGTCAATCAAATTTCATATCTTAAAAGTTTATTAATAAAAACTAAGGTCTAAATTTTGTTTAAAAAATATGAATACTTCCTGAAGCCTCCAGACTTGTAAAACACATTTAAATTGAACATATCACGAAAATAACAACTGCCAACTGAAAACTGTAAACACACGAATGAGTGACATGTATGTGCCAGATACCAAAGGTTTATTCAGTGGGTGCGTTCAAGAATGCATTATTTGTATGGAATTTGAGCTCTGTTTACATTTACCCACATTGACCCTTTATGACACTCCGACATTTATAGTTGGCAAAAAAGGTGTGTTTGGTTTTTTAAACGATCTGCTATCATTTATTTATTTATTCCATGTCATTTCAAGTGTCAAAATTCTTTAATATTTACAATTTTCATACTTTAAAAATTAAATGAAAAAGAAAGCATAAATATTCAACTTTGAATGACAGAAGTATACTTGTGGCAAGAAGTGCCAGTATTAAGTGTAGTTATTAGGCGTGTTTAGTTGCATTTTATTTAAAAACAAGATTTAGCACGATACTAAAGTGTGTATTTTTTAGACTTGTGGTTGTCAAAAAGAAATAAAACGCATATAATTTAATGTTATGGCCAAGGGTTTAGCTTTATTATAAAGATAAGGGTTTGCCATTATGTTTTAAAAATAATTTCGGGCATGCGGCGTCCGCGGCTGGCTCGAATAAGTTCCAGCCGCGAGGTCTTTGCCACACCGATATTTCAAAAAATTCAGTGATGACATATACTTTTTTTTAGCTCTAGTGAAAAGTTTATATTATTACCTTTAATTTCATATAAAATGAAGTGTACTTAATTAAATAAATACCTACCTAATAATTTGGATTTCTGTAAATATCTCGGTTTTTTTATTAGAGTGAAAATGCAAGTCATAAGCTTAATTAACTTTATGGAAGTGACTCTAGACAATCACGCCAATTTATAACAGTTTTGTTTATAAAAGTACTGTTTGAGTGAAAGCAAATATACTTCTACTTCGAGGCATCCAGATTTTTTTTTTCAAGGCACGCCAAGCTCGTTAATGTACACCCTCTTAAAGGTGCTAAACTGATTAAATGTTTTGTATTTGGCATGTCTCTAGCCTCGTTCCAAAAAAATAACTGATTTTGTTTTCTCAAAGTCTCAAAATTTCAATTGATGATTGCTATAGAGCTGTCGCCTAAGAGTTAAGCCTCGAAACATCTTAGGGCTTATATAAGCCCATAGGAAATTAGTAGTTGTTGTTGCATTTCCTGTCATGTAAATTTCTTAGCCTCGATGACCTAGATTTTTTCGGCCAATTCCCTTTGGGCTGGGAAAACCACAACTTGTATGCTCAACATTTGAGGGTTATCCTCAGAATTTGTATATACCGACCGATATACATAATATGTGTATGTATGCAAAATAGAATTAAATGTGAAATTCAGCAATTCAGCTGTATCCCTATATGTGACTCCTTCAAAGCTGAATCCTGTGTGTGACCTTGCAACCAGACAGACAAAATTTCAATATTATTAAGATGATGTCAACTTTCTATGGATACGCATCTTGCTGATTCTTATGTTACGTGATGTGGTTAATCAATTCTTTGAAAGGCTTCACTCTTTGTATATTATCTCCTAAACATTGCAAAAGTAATTAAATTAAGGCATAAATAAAATTTCTTTTGAATCTTTTAATTGAATTTCTGTCGTAGACATGACAAAATTCCAAGTTATATTATTTATTATATTTATGTTACTTCTGAGAAAAATATATACAAATTAAATTACTAACACGCACTTTTCTGAATTTTGTGAATTTTATTGGAATCAATTTTGTTGTTGTTTTAGTTACGTGTATTTGGCAGAATGTACCTACAAATTGGAGAATTAATTATCATTTATAATAATAAGGAAATTAGTGGAGCTAAAGCTTGTGGACCTTCGACTTAAAAATCTCAATTAGAATGTTTGAAATATTATCGTCAGGGCCTTCAACTTTCTGACAAATCTGAATGGCTTAAATTCACACATTGTCATGAAAAGTTATGCTCTTATTGCAGGATTTTTCACTTGTTCGCAAGAGCCAGTATCTGAAATTTTTTATTTTGTTTTTAGGTGGAATAAGTTATTGAATTTTATCCCCAGACCGCTGGCTAGCAGCCTAGAGACAGTCCTTTGCAGTAAATGTTTTCAGATTTTATTGAATGTTTCAAAATGTTCAACTACATATAGGTATGTATTTCTCATAACCTATACCTAAATTATGATAAGAGCTTCTTCAAAAAAAAAAAACAAAAGTGTCTTTAATCAGATTTCTCATTCATCCTTTTCCAAATTAATTACTATTAGCTATCCTGAACACTCTAGGTAATCTTTTGTAGGAAAATGTGTACAATAAACATAACGATAGATGCCGTTTTGTTTTGAAATTGCCTCCAGAAAACTAATGAAAATAATTAATTTTACACTTGAATAGGTTTAACCTTGTCAATCTGCTAACTGCTAGGCCCTGTCCATCTACCTATACCAAGTTCTATATGTACATGAACATACCTTATATACCATAAACTTTAAGATTAAAAACAAAAGCAAATAAGAAAACACAAAAAAGAAAATCGTTCATATCGCTTCACTGACCGCAAAATTAAAAAGGACAAAAACTTTCTTGGGAAATATGTCAACATTGGGAAAGGAGTTTCCCCATTTTGCTCTTTAACCTTCCACTGTGGGTAAATCCATGCCCATTGCCCGCACTGCTACCTCCCATGCCTAAAGTGTTGTTTCATAGTTAAAAGTTATATACACAAAGTAATGTATACCATCAGCGTTGAAATTACCACCGGGATTTCATGCCACCCGACCGGAAAGGTGCGGCCATGGCAGTATCCTTTCAAGAATCCCAAAGCATCCCAAAACATCCCCCCATCAGCATCAACAATACAATACGGAATTCAGATTTACCCAGCTATATAAAGCCCAGCCAGCGCCAACGACAACAACGACGACGCACGGCGATGGTAGACGACGAAACCACATAAATATAAATACTAACGCTTTTCAGGAACCGAAAACTCAAGGATCAGAGCGGAAATGAAGTAACGCGTGGATTACTGTGAAATACGACCGCAATGAAGGCGGGATTGCTGCATAATAAGCTTGTAGCAGCGTACCTATATATATTTCGTTTTCTTCTTCCACTTCACAAAAAATGTCCTTAAATTCAACCGTTTTTCTTTCATTTTCTTATTTTGCTCGTTGTCCTGTTCAGATTAGATTCTTTTGGCACAAATCGCATCTTTTCGTTCCAGCTTTTCGACTATTCTTACTTCAGATATTCATATTGATGCAAAGCCAACTAAAGGATTTGTAAAAAATCGAATGTCATTTTTCTAAAGACATGTCAATTTATAACAGTTTTGTTTATACAGGTAATATTTATGCGGCCTGGCAGGGGCAGAGCCGTCTACCTCTACTGCACATTAGTTTTCCCCATTATCCAAAAAGTCAAGTTCCAAAGTTAAAAATTTCGATGTTTTTTTTTTGTTTTAAGATATTATCTCTAATAACGGTGCCTACCACATTATCAAAATTAAATAGCTCTGTTTAGTTAAGTAAATATTATATTTCATTGCTATAAGTGGATGTGATACCAATATTTTAAGATTGTGTTGATGCCTTCAAACTCTTTCAAAGTTAACCAAATTGAAAATTACAATTCTTTTGTGCGATGTTGTGCGATGTTTTCTATGTTTTTTGTTGGGATTTTTTGAAATTCATATGAATTTAGCAAAAATAAACCAAAAATAGATAGTAAACTTTATTAATAAAAAAAACTTAGAAAACATCGCATAACAGTACTGAAATTGCCACAATTAATTCATGGCTGATCAACGGCAAATTATAAAGCAATAAACCATTCAATATTAGAAGTTTTTAACTCTATTTGAGGGGACACTTCGCTAATTTCATATAAATTTAGCAATTTAGCAGACAAAAAAAAACATAGAAAACATCGCAAGACAAATTGAAATTGCCATAACTAATTAAAAGCTACCGAACGGCAAATACTTCAAATTATTAATTAGTAAGCCATTTAATTTACGAAGGTCTTACCACAAAAAAAAAAAAAAAAAAAACATAGATCGGTGAATGTTGCTTCGCTAAGTTGACACTCATATATTCAATACAGCATTTGCTGCGGGTTATACTAGTCACGCACTTCCATTCTTTACACAAACAACGTGGTGGCAATCCTCCTTTACTAGTTTCACTCACCTTTCTAAGTGACTGTTACTAACATACTGGCATATATACATTTTAAGTTAAGAACAGCAAACTTATACAACTTTGTCGTTCCACTTTTTTCTTTTAACAAAAAAACTTCGTTTCATTTGAGTTGGTTTATTATATCTCTGTTTTTTTATCTTGAGAATAGGGTAAGATTTTTAGAAGGGGTTTTATATTTATTTGTAATTGTATCTTTTTTTATTTTAATTTAAGATAAAAGTGTATAACAATGTACCTATAGGTACAGTGTAAATAGCCTCAAGTGGGAAAATAGAATAAGGATTGTTTTCAATTTAAAATATAAAAAGTAAGTTTTGTTTTCACTTTTCAGCAGAGAGGATTACAGGTTAAGGAGGGGTGGATAAAAAGATGTTCCTTCTCAAAAAAGCCAAAGTGGTGAAAAATTCACGTAAATAAAATCTAACAACGATGCCAAAAAGCTTAATGTTCAGACTTATGGCAGAATGTTAAAACTTTATTTTCTGCCTTAAAATCAATATTTTCCATTATACGAAATTTCAAAAGGTGTAGACGAAGTTTATTTTTTTTTTGCTGAATTTTACTAGAGTTCCTGTTTTATTTTGTTTGGATGTTTTTTTTTTGTTTTTAAACTTTCATTTGAAACCAATTACCTGTCTTATGTTTTTAAGTTTGATATGTTTATTTAATGGCTGCCGGTTGTTTATGATTCAATTTCCTCTTTCATTTTATAGAAGTAGGTTTTCCGAGTGATGCGATGATTTGGCGGAAATGTTATATTTTCTAACAGTTTTTTTTTTATTTTTCTGTTGTTGTGGATTTAACAAAAACTTTTGTTTTGATAATATGATTTTCGTAATAGGAATTTTGGATGTTAAAGAGGTATAGTATAAAAGATTTTATGTTTCTATGTAATACAATATTCGGTTTACTTCGTCTAAAGTTTGAAATAATGTAATTTTAATAATTAAGTAAAATGTAGGTATTGAACATACGAACAAAATGTTAACAAAAAAACAGTAAAAAGTCTGAGGATCAAATCTCTACATATACGTGTGTATAATTCAATAAATGTAGATTATGCACTTCTGATTTCTGTGCGACAATACATGTGCAACCAGAGGCTGAGCTAGACCAAATTGAGACGTGTGCAAGATCAAATTTGCGGGGCCTGCGTAGTGACATCTTTAACGAGAAAGTGTTATACCAAAATCGATCCAACTATTGAAAAAATGTTATCGAATAATCCAAAAATAAACCATTTCAAAAGAAAAAATGCATTTGAACTTCTTTTTTACCAATCGCTTTGTTCATTTAGGTAGGTACAAAAATAAATAAAAATTGTTATAGAGCCGTTTTTGAAAATAAACTAAAAAAATAAAATCTAAAACCGTTGTGTGACAGCTACCTGTTCTAGATGAGCTTAAACTAAAAGTCGATATTCAAAAAAATGCCAACTGTTTAGGCTTAAGTTCAAATTATAGTGGACGCAATGACCAAAGAACGACATGACAAACCCCACTTTTTCAGACTTCTCGATCATTGAAGTGTATTTGTGTTTAAGGAGCAGTGCAACCATGGAAGTAGAGCCTGTAAACCACGTGGAAACCAACAAGAAAAAGGAGTTAAAATCCACAGGTTTTGTTTCTATTTCAAGGAGGAAAAAAAGTTAGCAAGTATAATTTCATATTAATTTGGTCAATATAACTCTAAGTGTGACGGGAACAAGATCCACTGTCGGCCCATCAACCTAACCTAACCTAACCTAACTCATGGGACTTATTTCTTCGGGTCTTATTGCAATGCACATTTGATAAAACCCTCGAATTTTTCCTTCTTAAACGAAGCCATTACTTGCCCCGAGCAATTATAAATTATAATAATTAGTAAAAAAAACATATTAAGGGCTTGATACCAACAGTTTTATTTATAA
Organism: Leucozona laternaria; assembly: GCA_932273885.2. NCBI lineage: Eukaryota > Metazoa > Arthropoda > Insecta > Diptera > Syrphidae > Leucozona > Leucozona laternaria. Next base: position 89,103,499 of record OW026368.1, on the reverse strand, counting down.
ACCCATTCCAAAGGTAGTTGAATTGAAAATAATTTTGAGGGAATAAATTAAAATTTAATTTAATAAAATTAAAACGGACACAAAAAAAAAGTAAGAAAAAAAAGAAATAAATGCGAAAAGAAAATTTAAGAAAAATGTATAAATCTGTATAATTAAAAACTGAAATTTAATTGAGTATGGAGATAAATGACGAACCACGTTCAGTTACAATTCTCAATATAATATAAAACCCCTAGAATAAGAATATTCTATTCTAAAAAAATTATGTTATGAAACTTTTAAATTTTTATTATTGGTGACTTAAGTCATAAATAAGTGCGTTAAAATGGCATTCTGAATATTAGGAAATTATTCCGATATAAACGAATTGGGCAGTGATGAGTATTTATATTGTTCAATAAAAATTGGCATTCTATTTTACCACAAATTATTTTACACAGGAATAGTTCATCCAAAAGACACGTGCGCTAAAACAGAGAAATCATCCTGAACCGGTTAAGCCGGTAAGGTTGAATGCTGCTTGAAAATTTTATATTCTAGATATCTGGTAAATTTCATTTGCAGTTTTTCAATTTTATCTAAATATGTACCATAAATAGTGTTTCAAATAATGGGTGATTTTTTAAGAGGTTTAGAACTTTTTTTTAAAAGAAAACACAAAAAATTCGAAAAAATGAATGAAATATTTATTTGAATCGATAGTTTGAACCTTGCAATTTAATGTTTAAAGATAATTTCATGCAAATGTTGACCGCGGCTGCGTCTCAGGTAGCCCATCCGCTGAGTCCAATTTTGGCATACTCTTTCACACATATCGGCCGGTATCTCACGAATGAATGCATGGATGTTGGCTTCCAGTGCGTCAATCGAAGCGGGCTTGTCTCTATAGACATTAACTTTGACATACCCCCACAAAAAATAATCTAATGGTGTCAAATCGCACGATCTAGGCGGCCAATTGACCGGCCCGAAACGTGAAATTAACTGTTCACCAAACTCGCCTCGCAATTGCGCCATTGTTTCGCGTGCTGTGTGGCATGTGGCACCGTCTTGTTGAAACCACATATTATGCAAGTCAAGAACTTCCATTTCGCGCAAAAAAAAGTTTGTTATCATCGCTCGGTAGCGTTCACCATTGACAGTAACGCTGCGATTCGCATCATCTTTCAAGAAATAGGCCCAATAATGCCGCCGGCCCATAAACCGCACCAAACAGTGGCTTTTTCGGGATGCATTGGTAGCTGTTGCAATGCTTCTGGCTGATCTTCACTCCAAATGCGTCAATTTTGCTTATTTACGTACCCATTCAACCAAAAATGAGCCTCATCGCTGAACACAATTTTTCGATAAAAAAGCGGATCCTCGGCCAGCTTTCCAAGAGCCCATTCACCAAAAATTCGGCGTTGTGGTAGATCGGCTGGCTTTAGTTCTTGCACCAGCTGTATCTTAAAAGGCTTTACGCCCAAATCCTTCCGCAAAATTTTCCACGTAGTGCTGTAACAAAGGCCTAACTGCTGGGAACGGCGCCGAATCGACATTTCGCGGTCTTCTGTCACACTAGCTGATACGGCCGCAATATTTTCTTCACTACGCACAGTACGTAAAAGTCTTGGTGGTTTAATGTCCAACAAAGTAAATTTGGTGCGAAATTTGGTCACAATCTTCCGAATAGACTGCTCAGAAGGTCGAGAATGCCGATCATAAAATGGAAGCAGCGCGCGATGAACATTTCGAACCGAGCACGAATTTTGATAGTAAAATTCAATAATTTGCAAGCGTTGTTCATTTGTAAGACGATCCATGGTTAAATTGCAAACCAAACTGAAGCTGTTTGACAGTGACACAAGGTACTAAACACACGTCAACTGTCAAAACCAGTGTTGCCAAAACCAAACCAGCTAAAAAATCACATATAAAAGGATGACTAGATGATATTTTTTAGCACCAAAAAATGTGAACTCAGCTTTATCATCTGACAACGATGTTGCATTATCGAATAAGTCTTTGCATATCATTTTTCATTAATTTCGATTAACTGTAGCAAAACATAGGAGAAGAGCTAGAAACGAGGGCGGAACGTCTTTGTTGACCATGAATCAGTGAGTAAGTTTTTGTATCTTAGAATCTTCACAAGTTTTAAGTAGATAAATCAAAAAAGGCTTAAGTAGGTGATGTGTCTGGATTGGATCGTGTTGTTTTGTTTCTTTCTTGGCATGTTGCGATGCCGATTGACAAATTCCTTGACATTTTCTTTTATGTTCTTAAGAGAATTTAGGACTTTCTGGTTTTAAACCATTTCAGGATAGGAGATTAGTTGGCTTTTAATCCTTAAGCCCTTCTCTTATTACGTACCTGGGCCCTATTTCATAAACACAGACAATTGTGACAGATGACAATTTATTAATTTATAACTTGACAACTGTCAAAATCTATTCCACGAAGAATTTGACAATTTTGTAGAATTGTCGGAAAACACCCGACAATTGTCAATTGATTGGGTTCATAAGAAAAAAATTGTTATGACAATTTTCAGGAATTTTCTGACAAATTTGTACTGAAAATTCTTTTATGAGATGAAAATAAATATACAATTTACATAATTGTGAGTATTTAATCGACAATTGTGACAGGGAACTCAGTTAAGGTCAAGTGTTGACAATGAAAAGACAAATAAGGTTGACCTAAATGCTAAATAATATTTTTTTTTAATTAAAAATGATGACGATTCTCAGTTGGAACTCAGTGTAATATGCCGCACCGGCGCGGCGCCCTTGACATTTTAAACGGAGAATACAAAATAATCACCCCAATTATGAAATTTGAACTTCGTTTCGCATCTCAAAAAGTATTCGTATCGTATTATATTTAAAACGCATATTATGAAAGTTGTATGCGATTTTAAAGCCAACGCCTATCAACGAATGTATTTTAAAATTTAAATGTCAAATTTTTGATACTAATAATTTATCTATACACATGTAATTGTTTTCAGCTCAAATTTTGTTTGTTTTGCTCAAATTGTGATGTGATTACCGAAATTAAATACAAGAAATAAATTCAATAGAATTGTTTTTATTTAAAGATGGTAATGAAGGTCGAAGGGAAGACTTATTATTATTAACAATTCGAAGATCGGATTAGGATTCCTAGTGTCAATTATTTTATGTTTTTTTTTTTTTTTTTTTTTAATCAAAAAAAATTAAGTGTGGCTTTGGATCCTGTAAAGTTGTTCTTCTTTCAAAACCTGCCTTTAATCAACTATTGGAAGAATCGAATATAAATGTGGAATGTTGTTAAAAATCCAAGGGTTCAGCCAGTTCGTTATCGAGCATAGGCCGTTTCTTATTTTGTTCAATCGAATCAAAAGCAATCGCCTGAGCCAAATAAGGAACTGCCTATAATAGATTGTATCGACTGAGCTCGATTGTATCATGCATGTTCGGTTCATTTCCCTGTTTTTGGTTCATTTCCTGCTTAAAATTTTGCAGCTCGTACAAAAATATCAAACGAGAAATGTGACAATTTTAACGAAGAAAATACGATTGTCGGTGAATTTCGTAATAAAACTATAAAACTGTCAAGGGTATGCGATGAAATGCGTTCGCCTAGTTTCAAAATCATGACTTTATTAACTACGACTAAATGTAAGAGAGACGAATCAAAGTGACTTTCATGATAAGGATGTTCAAAAAAGTCGTATATTTATGCTAAATACGAATTTTGTAATGGGGGTGAAAGATTTTGACGCATGCCTGCGTTCTGTAATTTCTATAACATTGAGAAAATCGATCGAGAAACGATGAAAATTGAAAAAAAAATTGCATAGTTTTTCTTCCATTTTACATCGACCGACGTGGGCAATGCATAAAGAGTTATGTAGGCCATGACAAACTTTAAGATCATGCAATGGCAAGTCATCACAGTCCACTAAAACAAAAACAAAAACAATATAAATTTTTTTCTATTGTTTTCGTTCTTCTTCTTTCGCAATGGCAAAATTGTCACAAAAAATGTGTCAGTATATGACAATGATAAAATTGTCACTACATTCATTTCACATAGGTGGAGGAGGCTGGGAATAGAACCCAGACCTCCAGCATGACAGTGCTACGAACTAACTAATACACTATCGGCTGCTACAATTCACATACATATATTTTGATGGAGTTTAAAAAGCGTTGGTTGTTTTTTTTTTTAAATTTTGAATACAAATTAAGTGAAATCTAAAGAAAAAAAATAAATTTAATACTCCCTACGTTGGTATGCTTGCCAAAATGGCTATAATAAAAATCCTCTAAAAAGAGCTATTGAATTTTTACTCATATATTTGGATGTATACATACAAACAATGTTTAACTTTCAAATTTCAAAAGCAAAGAACCCCTTTAAAAAAAAAAAAAAACAATAAAAAGAACTAATTCGATATAATTGCTTTCTTCATTCCATTCCATTTCATTGGAAACTTTTTGGCAAAGTAATTAAATTGTTATCGCAACATTAATCACCAAAAAGCAGCAGCACTTGGACATGGAATTCGCAATTTAAAAGTTTTTTTACCCTTAAACTTTGTAAATATTTTAGTAGGTATTGCTTTTGTACTTGATGTCTTGAAGTTCAATACTCACTATACCTAACCAAACATTCATACCCCTTCAAAGCAATACAACAAAAAAAATCAAATAAAAAAAGTTCGCTTGTTAACTTATTAAATGTTCCCATTCGATTCGAAAGTAACATCGGGCATTCGAAAAACGAGAATGGGCTGGCCATGGGAATGCGGGTTTTCCGTTGCTGCTCCAGAAATACCACCATCATGACCAAATTTATTTATTTATTGCTACCTACGTTCTTTTTTCTGGTACGAGTATGGTTGGTATTCTCCTTGGACATTTTGTGGGGGAGTAGAGTGGTGTGGAAATAAATCGATTTGGAATTTGGTTTTCTAAATAAAAATCAATTAGAATGAACTCACCTGGCTGGCAAAAACACCGGAAACCATCTTCCTGATCCACACATATTCCATGCACACACGGAGATGATTCACATTCATTCAAATTGTGTTGACACAGTGGACCAGTATAACCAGGAGCGCAATCACATCTACTATTCCAATCCAAATATTGACACATTGTGGGCAATTGGCATATTGGTTTGGATTTTAGGGTTTTGTGGAGTTGGTTGGCCGGACAGCAATTAGTTGTGACGAATTTTGTTTATATTGGATGTAAAAATAGTAAAATGAAATAAGGTTTGTTTCAGAAATAAAATCTATCAGAAAATTTGTATTTTTTATTTATAACAAAAAAATATACCTGAAATGACTGGAGTTGCCAACACATGATCCGCCATTCATACATTCAGCAGCGTTGCAAGGATCTAATTCGTACTGACAGTTTTTGCCGGTGTAACCTGAAAATCAAAAGCAAATTCAATTAATCACGATTTTCTGGATTGAATTTTCTACGACAGCTATTAGAATATAGACGATTTTTTTTGGCGAATATTGAGTTCAATGCGGGAATTTCATTTGAGATTGAAAAAAAAACATATACAGATATAGAAAAGGATGAAAATCATGCCCTTTGGAAAATAGAATTTTGACACGCTTCGGTTGGCAATGAATGTAAATTTAAGCATCAGTTTGATTCGCAAAATATTATTTAGCGCGCAATAAATACAATTTTATTCCTCTCTTGAAAAAAAAAACAACATTCAGGCATTTTTGTGTAACCAATAATAAAACAGAGAATACTTAATCTATAGACTTTTATGTGCGACGGTTGACCAACCCAGACTAATTTACGATATAGCCAATAGGAAAATCGTCCTTGTAACTCGAGATTAAGGTTATAGGCATTCATCATAAAACTTGTGATTTTTTTTATTCAAAGCATTTTGTATATTGTATGATTTATTTGAGACCACAAGAATGTGTCTGTGTCTATGAGTGTTTTTGGAAGTTTTTAGTGACTTTTTATGGTTTGTGTTAAAATGGACAAAGAGTTTTAACAACATGTGTTACATTTATTATATATGAAGTGACAAATAAGGATTAATACGACATTTGAATTTGATTGCTAAATATACGTATATTGGACAACTTAAGAAATGACTTTTCTGAAAAGCATACAAAAGATTTTGTGGTTCATAATGCGGATGTTATGAATATATTTTATGAGATGCGGATAAAAATATTACATGATGACTCATATTTCTAAGCTGAGGAAATTCTTCAAGTCGAAATTTATGAAAGGGTATTTACATTTTTATTTCTTATAAAATTCGAAAATATAGTCAAGTTAGTGGGTTTTTTTTTAAAGTGGTGTTTTCTTTGCAAAGTTTTTAATCTCGAAGGTGTTGCATTTGTCCCACTGTGTTAAATATAGTAGCAAACAACTGCTTTTCGCAAAATAATTGCGATAGCTATACCTGTTTTGTTTTAATATTTCCTTTTTTGTGACATTTTTTATACAAGTTTTGAATTTCTCCTGAGTTTGCCTTAGGTCTTGTTTATTAATATTAACTATACGAAAAGACCTGAAGAAGAACGTAATCACGTTTGAATCGTCGGTCATCTTTTTGAAGTTAATATTAATAAACAAGATCTAAAGTCCACTTAGGAGAAGTTCAAAACTTGTTTTGTTTTTATTAATAAAAACATTGTAGAAGCAAATTTCTTACTTTCAGTTATTTGATGAGTAACTTTAGTTCAGAATGGCGGACCACGTTTTAATGAAGCAAAATGCTTAAAATGAAAAACAAATTATGCACGATTGGATAGCACGAATTTCCTTTTGTGGTTTACAACTGAAATGTAGCCACAATTTTAAAAATTCAAAAGTACTATTGTAACGAAGCGTTACAATTCCTACATTATACCCAAATTGTATAGCTATACGATCTCATGTAATGCAAATGGCATAGTTAGCTGTGCAGTCACCTACAGTCATTTAACTCGAATAAAATTAGAGCCTATAAAATGTCACACAATTTTGTTATTTAATTTTCGTAGTTCACACTGTGTTATAGCAGCAGATTTTATTTTATAAGACGAAGTAAAGAAAAAGGACAAGGTTATAATCCGTGAGTTCCGACTGCTTTATTTCTTAGTTTGTGTGCTAGGGACAAAGGTTTTCTATAAGGATTCCTGACCGTTTAGTTCCTTTGAACTACTCTTCAAGAAGTTCACTGGGCAAGGTTCTCCTTCGAGAGTTCCACCCGCCTTAGGTTGTGTGCTAAGGAAAAAGGATTCCTGGCCGTTTGGTTTCTCCATGTTCCTACTCAAGGATCCCGCTGGACAAGGTTCTCCTCCGAGAGTCTCCGATCGTTTTGTTTCCCAGGTTGCGTGCTGGGGACAAATGATACGAAAAACGAAGTACTGTGTTAGTTATTTTTAATCCATTGTGATTGTATTATACGAAATACCGTGTTATAGTTATAATATGATGACAAAATATTGTAGTATATGAATACCGTGTTATTTATCTTAAGAAAGGGAATTTTCTTAACCTCACTTAAATGAAATAACGTGTTAGAAACTCGAACCAAATAAAATTAATGTAAATTAAATTAATCGAAAGAAATCAAACTACTCCATTCGGAGTTTAAGACCCTCCAACCCCAAGTTTCGTTGCTTCTTTAGGAAGAATCCTGGACACCTACGAGCTTATCTCAGTTACAAAGAAAAAGCATTAAACTATAAAAATTGATTTTTCAAATTTTTCCAAATTGCAAAAATATAACAAAATCCAAAAATTTAAAATATATTCGCGAATAGGCCAAAAGTGAGACAATTTTCTCAAAAAACGTGGAAGGCCTATTTATGTGATGTGAATTTTTTACCAAAAACCTGGAACGCATTTTTTTTTCAATAATTTTGCAGTTTTCGAGGAAAATTCAAAAGAAATCGAAATAGTTGTATGATAGCTACTAATTTTAAATGAGTTGAAACAAAAATTCGAATGCTCTTGACTAAATTTGAATCAATTTTGCCAACCCATTTAGGCTCTAGCTAGCTTAAATTACAATGGATGCACGGGCGCACAGGCTGCCGGATGGTATGACAAAACCCAATTTTTTGGACTTCTAGATCATCGTAGTGAAAGTTTTGATTACAACCTCGAAATTTCTTCTTCACAAAACCAATGCAAAAAAATGCAAATACGAACATGAAAGATGAATAAAAAAAGAATAAAAACACAAACAACTTCAGTTAACCTAAAAACTTCGTATAGAATCTAACTGAATTTCTGTTATGAGAGTATTGTAAATCTTTTCCAGGATGGTCATAAGGTCTTAGTTGAAGTTTTATGTGATCCATGTATTCAAAATTACCCTAAAATCACAGTCATATGTCAAAATGCTTAGATTGGCCAAAACAATTTTTCCAGCTTGATTAACCTTCCCACCTTAAAACAAGCACATCCTTTCTACCGTAGATATTTTTATCTCTACTCTTTTGATTCTTCATTCTCATGCTTAATGAGACGCTATGGCTTAGTTTCATGACGGTTTGATTTTTTTCATGTTTTATTTTATCTACAACATGGGAAAAATCCTACAGTCACCGTCATCTCTGCGTGGATAAAAAAATTCTGTAAAAAGTATATTTAGTGAAAGTACCCTAAGTTACTTCAAACAAACGGATTTAGAAATAAATATTTGCAAAATATAAATGGTATTTGAACTTGCTAGTTAACTAGTGAGATACTTAATTTTTTTTAATTGAAAATCTAAATAATTATATTTTGTGCATTCATTTAAATTCGACGATTTAACAGACAATAATTGATAATAATATGTAAGAAAAATTATTTTAATATATTCTTGTCACTTCCAACAATCTTAAAAGTCTTAAAAAAAGACGTTATGAATAGTGAAATCCCTAGCATCAATGTTTAATAGAATATTGTGCACTCGGGCGTATGTGGAATATTTGCTTAAGCTCAATTTTCAAACAATCTTTGTCATTACTGAAAAGAATGAAACAACTTTACTAAGTCCACAAAAGACCACCGTGCTTAAGTTATTAATATGAACACTGTTTACTTTAGAAAGTTAAATTGCTTCTTTGCCACCGGAGATAAAATTTTTCCGAAAAATCATTAAGGAAACAAATAATTATTCGAGAAGTTTTAAAAGTTCTGACTGAATAAAGAAAACAACAACAAAAAAAAAACAACAAAGGAACAAAATTATATGCATAATGTCTCTTAGCTTTGATAAGCTTCGATTGAGATAAAAAGAGTTTTGTGTTTTAGTTAATGCCATTGACGAGTTACTTTGTATAAAAATGGAGAAGCATATATATAATGGGTGATTTTTTAAGAGGTTTAGAACTTTTTTAAAAAAAAAACACAAAAAATTCGAAAAAATGAATGAAATATTTATTTGAATCGATAGTTTGAACCTTGCAATTTAATGTTTAAAGATAATTTCATGCAAATGTTGACCGCGGCTGCGTCTCAGGTAGCCCATCCGCTGAGTCCAATTTTGGCATACTCTTTCACACATATCGGCCGGTATCTCACGAATGAATGCATGGATGTTGGCTTCCAGTGCGTCAATCGAAGCGGGCTTGTCCCTATAGACATTAGCCTTGACATACCCCCACAAAAAATAATCTAATGGTGTCAAATCGCACGATCTAGGCGGCCAATTGACCGGCCCGAAACGTGAAATTAACTGTTCACCAAACTCGCCTCGCAATTGCGCCATTGTTTCGCGTGCTGTGTGGCATGTGGCACCGTCTTGTTGAAACCACATATCATGCAAGTCAAGAACTTCCATTTCGGGCAAAAAAAAGTTTGTTATCATCGCTCGGTAGCGTTCACCATTGACAGTAACGCTGCGATTCGCATCATCTTTGAAGAAATAGGCCCAATAATGCCGCCGGCCCATAAACCGCACCAAACAGTGGCTTTTTCGGGATGCATTGGTAGCTGTTGCAATGCTTCTGGCTGATCTTCACTCCAAATGCGTCAATTTTGTTTATTTACGTACCCATTCAACCAAAAATGAGCCTCATCGCTGAACACAAGCAGCGCGCGCTAAACATTTCGAACCGAGCACAAATTTTGATAGTAAAATTCAATAATTTGCAGCGTTGTTCATTTGTAAGACGATCCATGGTTAAATTGCAAACCAAACTGAAGCTGTTTGACAGTGGCACAAGGTACTAAACACACGTCAGCTGTCAAAACCAGTGTTGCCAAAACCAAACCAGCTAAAAAATCACCCTTTATAACGGCTGCGTTATCTTTTATGTCGGTATGTAAAGATTGAATAACTTTTATCAATCGATTGAATTGCGTAGACAAACGTCAATTTATTTGAACTATGAACCACTTCACAACGGAACACCGCGCCGGAATAGTGACGCTGTACATGTGTGTTAACTCAACGTTCACATCGTCGAAAATATCGTGGGCCGTAAATATCGTCTGACAACACTATTTGTCGTTTGGTGTCGAATTTTGTTGTGCATGGGATAGAAGAAGATCCTCGACCTGCTGTTCATCAACGCCTATAAGAAGTTCCAATGAACTGGTTGCAGCGCATTAAGAGAGAGTGTTGCTGAGAGCCCACGTGTGTGCGGGACCCCCTTGTTTCGTCTACTCTATCATTGGCATCTAAGGTTTGATCAAAATTCCGACGTCGATTATTGATGGTTCCTTTATGTGTAGTTAGTAAAAAAACTTTACTACTTAACATTTTATTTATTAGCTTAGATTCAAAATTTTGCATCATGAACCTTGATTCCGCATCTCATCTATTGAATCCTTAAAAACCAAATGGATAATTGATTTATCTATGAAATGTTGATGAAAATCATAATTTATTTTGGTGATTTTCGTTCACAAGACAGCTTTCTGACCTACAATCTACAAATATTGAGGTCGAACTTTTATTATTGCAGTGAAGTATCGTAATATACATATGTATGTATACTTATGGACAGAAACCACTCCACTTCGGAATGAGGACGTTTTGGGATATATATGAGTGCAATGAGAATTTACTCTAAGATATATTTGCCATCCAATCGATCTATGCAGCAGCAGTCCTTGAGGATAATAACCAGCAGCATAGCAAAGCAGATGATGCTGGTGTTGTGCCAAGGATATAAAAACTCAATATTTACTGTATTCAATTTGTTTTGCTTACCAGTTGTTTTTTCTTTTCCTTTTTAGCCTGCCCTTCCTGCCTGATGTGTGTGTGTGTGTGTCTGTGTGCTCGTAAATGCGGATTTTATAGAGGGGATAAAGTTTGTACAGAGTAATGTTCTCTTTCTCCGTTTCGGTCTCTGTGGAGGAGATAGACTGTGTCACGTCTTGAGACCCAAGGGGGATTTATTATTTTCGCTGTAGATTGAGTTTTTTTTTTTGTTTGTTTGTTGTCGCTGCCGTCTTCGTTGCTTTGCCAAAATATTTTCTTTTCATACTCATATAGGTACTATCTATTTTTATACTTAAGTAACAAGGACTTTTCTTAACAGGATCGGATCAGTGTGATACGTTAGAGAAAAAGGATTGCACCAAGAGGATATTGGGAAAAAAAATCAAGATAAGAAACAAAAAGTCCTTAAGCCAACAGCAAGTCTTTTTTTTCCGGCTTGTCATGGAACAGTACAATCAAGGTAACATCCTGCGATATTTTTCGTGCCCCATATAAAGCTCTTTAAATTACCGTTTTTTTTTGTTTTTTTTTTTTATTGTTCAATGGGAAACGCAATTGAATGATTGCAATACAGGCGTACCTATTCTTCTTTTTTGTGTGTTATCCTTTTCGAATGGAATTTTCGTCTGTCTGAAAGGATTTATTTTTGTGCGAGTGCAGTGTAGGTTATTTCTTTCAATATGAGATTCCTTTTTTTTTGCAGAGTCCGTTTGTGTTTTATGTGATGCCAAAATATAAAGAGAAAACAACATTCGAATGGTTTCTATTTACTAAACCTGTAAAGATATTGTCTGATAGGATAACATAATTGTGTTATTCTTGAAAAGGTATCAGATAAAAACTTTTTATTTCTCTAGCATGTAGGTATCTATTGTGAGTGGATTTTCTCATAACAAGTATGTATGTATGTATTTTGTTAGTGTGTAATATCTGTCTATAGAGTTTAAATGGTTTAAGTTGGAAAAGAGGGTATAATTTTCATCAACACAATTCTCAATAATATGGTTGTCACTTTTTAGATTGATTTATTTCTGACCTAATTGCTAAAATACACATTTTCATATAGATGGATAATAGCTTTGATGTTAAAAGAAGCAGAAATTTAATCCATTTTAATGGATGAGTTTTTGTTTTTATCAAAAAAAAAGAGAGAGAGAAAAATATGGGATAGAGGATGTATGCTTATACAATACATATAATAAAATGTAGCTGGATTCATCATTCTGTCAAAAAATGTTCTTTAGTGTATTTGTTGCTCGTTATTTTTATTCAACATTATGTTTGATTTTAATTTGACAAGAAAGAAATGCAAACAGCCGACCGTATTTTCATTTTTCTATAAAGATATGTACATAAATGTACATATATCTAAAATAATCTACATTGTTGAACTTAATATTCAATTACTAATAAGAACCAAGTTTTCGATATTCAGCCAAAAGAACTCACTTAATTCATCTTTTGATAGAACTGAGTTGACTTTTCAACCGATGCGACGCACGGCGACGATTGAAAAATCAATAGAAAGCTTTCAAGGCCATATTGTGAAAGATTCATTAAATTTAAGAAATTAAGTACAGTTTTTTTCAGTACAAGACCAAAGTTAAAGTCAAGTAAACTCATCAAATTTGGTGAGTTAGTTAAGGAATAACTGAACAGATGCCTCATCATTCAACTGTAGTTTAATTTACTTCTAAAGTAAACTTACTTTTGTTTAACTCACGATTGAAAACCTTGGCTTAAGAAATATAAAAAAAACTGACTTGGTTTTATTTAGGTAACTTCAGTTTTAAAAATTTCCAGAAAGTAAGTACATATTAATTATTTTGGGTAATTTATTTGGGGGAAAATGTTCAAAAATAAAAATTTATTCACGACTGTATCGCACGAATTTTCTTTCGTGGCTGTGACAACTGCAATGTTTAAACTATTAAGAAGCATCAGATTGCAAAAGTATAACGAAATCGGTCAAACCATTGAAAATTTTGTTCATTTTGTTCAGAAAACCTGGAATGCCTATTTCCGTTATGTGAAAGTTTTGCCACCTGAACGACAATTTTCTTAAAATCACTTTGGTCACTATACAGGTACAAAGTTTAATCAAGATCGTTTGAGTCGTTTTTGAGAAAAAGGACAACCCTTTTATACTGTAGCTCAAACAACAATACACACACAGATGCACGGAACGTCGAATGGTATGATGAAACCCTCTTTTTCGATCATCGTAGTGTTAGTTTTGATTACAGCCTCAAATTTTATGAAAATAAATAAATTTGGTGGCTTTTCGCGCCCCTCGTGGTGAGCCAGAAGGCCTTGTGAATAACACATTTCATACATTCCTGTGTGCGTGTTGTTTGTTTGCAGGAATGGAGGGTTTCTAAAGGGTGTTTTTTTTAGATATATGGCTTTCAAGAAGAAATAAAATGCATATTATTTAATTTTATGGCCAAGAATTAAGCTTTATTATAAAGATAAGGGTTTGTAATTATGTTCTAAAAAATGATTTCGGGCAAGTGGCTGCCGCCACAAGTTTCTTTCAATAAATTGATTGTTTCGTTGGTTGTATGGCATGTAGCGCCGTCTTGTTGGAACCAAAGGTCGTCCACATCAACATCCTTCAATTCAGGCACGAAAAAGTCATTAATCATGGCTCTATAGCGTTCCCCATTGACAGTAACATTATGGCCGGCTTCATTTTTGAAGAAATATGGACCAATGATTCCCTCTGCCCATAGAGCACACCAAACAGGGACTTTTTGATTATGATCACTCCAAATACGACAGTTTTGCTTATTATTATTAAAAATTGGACGCAGTGCGCGATGTATCACGCGAACCGAACCATTATTTTGGTAATAAATTTGCATGATTTGCAAACGTTGTTCAGAAGTAAAGCTTAAATCAGACGGTTTGTGTATATACACAAATTTCATTTGTGTATATTATACACAAATTTGAACACAAATGCTATTTATTTATGCCACAAATATTTGTGGTTCAGACGATTTGTGTATTTAAAAAAAAAAACACAAATTTCATTTGTGTAAAGATATACACAAATATGCTATACACAAATCAATTTGTGTATACAAATTTGTGGTTCAGACGATTTGTGTATTTCTTCACAAATGAAATTTGTGTACTCATTTGTGTTTATGTCATTCTGTTTATTTGATAGTGAATTGAAGTGTATCCGATTAAATTAAATAATTTCAATCAAACAATGTCCAAAAAAAATGTCTTGCCAATAGTTTAGCCGCGTATTTACTCGAAAGCGAAGAAGAAGACGAAAGCCAACAACAGGTCGTAGAAAGAGTACGCAAGTGGCGAACTTGTTGGAGAAAAAATTGGCTTGGCCACCGTGAGACGGAGAGCTTTTGCGCGAAATAACTTGTGGAACTACGTGCCGAAGAGCCGCAATTGTATCGAAATTTCGTACGAATGTCGGCCGCTCAGTTCGATCATTTGCTAGCTTTGGTAACGCCATATATTGAGAAGGCCGATACATTTATGCACCCCAGTATTCCGCCATCTGTGCGGCTAGTCTTGACGTTGCGCTTTCTGGCATCTGGCGACAGTTTTCGCTTTTCTTGTTTTGTACAACTTCCCGTAGTTTTTCAATTCTTTGTTTTCTACTTTTATAGAGAAATTCACCTCCTGCTTAAACGATGGGAGCCCAATAGGAGTTTTGTCTCCGTGAGCCGCTCAATTTGGACGCCAACAAATCGAATACCACTCCGATACGATTTTTGGCTTAACGTAAATGTGTTCATTTCATCTAAAACATATCACCCTGTATGTCCTTATGGTGCCATTTTACAAAACAAATCATTAAAATCATAGTTGCACATTAAAATTCGAAGAAAAAACCTTTATTGACTCGACTGATATTAAATATTCAGTTGAATTTTCAAAACCATTTGTGTATTCTCATGAAATTTGTGTATGCTTAAATTTTCAGAATACACAAATGATGTGATATACACAAATGGTGCCCAAATATACACAAATAGTCATAAAAGGATTTGGGTACCCGATCAGACGATTTGTAAATGTACACAAATTCGATTTGTGTATTGAATACACAAATGATACACAAATCGTTTGTGTACGTCATTTGTGTACATCAAATTTGTGGTTCAGACGATTTGTGTATTTTTTTATCAATAATACACAAATTTATACACAAATATTTGTGTATACACAAATCGTGTGATCTAAGCTTAAGTCTATTCATTATAAAATGGCAAACCAAACTGAGCATAAATCAAGTGAAAACTGTCAAAAAGACCAACTCCGAAAAAAGTATTGCCAGATTTAAAACCACACGTCTACGAAAAACACAATTAACAAGTTTTTGCCGAATCCGAATGGCTAAGGTGAGAGACACTTATTCATGACAAGGGATATATTCTTTGAGGATTTGTTATTTCCTCGCAAGAGACATTAGCCGATTCTTTTATTTTAGGTCGACGAGGTTGGGAATCAAACCCAGACCTCCGGGATGACAGTCCTACGCACTAATTGTTAAGCAACCGGCATTTTATTGAAACAGTGGAAAATTTATTCGTCTAATAATCTGGCTGGCATTCGTTGTCTTGACTTTGATATCATGAATTTTATTACCGTTTATTTGAAAAGACCTGCAATTTATTAAAGTCCCAAAGAAGAAGCCTAAAGGCGTTGAATTGCACGATTTTGGTGACCAGTTTACGTTGCAAGTTCACTGCACTGTATAGTTTAGCTATATCATGTTCTTAAATTGCTCTTGCTAAAAGTCCATTATGGAAAGTGCTGCGTGGCGTTAAGTGCCATCCTGTCGTTAATTATTTCCTTATCAAAAGGTTAATCTAGTTATCTAAAACTTTTGTTTTAGTACAAATCTCCCTGCAAATATACCTGCAGAATATCGTTCTTATGTAATAATAATTTTTTTAACCCCTATTCTCTATGCTTACAAATACTTTAAACTCTTTCAATTAAATTATCTCAGCCCATCACCACACTTACTTAAAAAAAGAAATTATTTCTCATTATTCTTTTCAAATCGAAGTGCTTTCTTCCAGTTCTTTTCTCGAAGTGTTTCCACACATTTTTTTAACAAAAGTGTTGTGCCACAATTTAAATGACATTTTATCAATTGTATTTTAGTACTTTAATTCAAGGATCATTTGAGTCTAAGGAAATGTCACGTGTATCTTTACTTCACTCGATTTTCCTCCAAAATTCACAAGAGCAATGCCTTTCATAAAAATAAATGAACAATTCCCTTAAATAGTTATTAGGGTATTTACGTTTCAGTTCCTTGCAAAAACACATATACCCCAACACACACACACACTCTCAACAGAACAATAAAACCTTCTCAGGAGGAAACCTCCATTTCTATGGAAGAGCAGAAAAAAAAAACAGAGAAGAAAACTTCTGGCAAACGTTTTAATGAAAATTCCCTTTCAGTTCAATTGATAAATAAGCTATAAGAAAGCAGTTCGAGTGCTCGAGTTCAATGGAAGACAGCAGACAAAGTCAGCAGGGAGCATAAGAAGCACCTCTCCCTAGCGAATATCCTTCCGAAAAATTGTATTCTACGTATATATCAAACTCGTATACATTACACAAACTCGGGAGCAAAGCAACACTATCAGTTCGGATAATACGTGAAGGTATTTATGTAATCCAAAAGTTGTTCTTCTTGACACACTTTGTGGATGAAACAACCGACAAAATGTGAATCGCTAGCGCTACTGATGCCATATAAGAGAAAGAGAATATGAAAACTATTGAACTGCATCAAATGAGAAATCATCACAACGTGAAAAAATAAAGAAACAAAAACTCAATAAAATCAAATTGGGACACAGGAACCCCCAAATACGAGCAAATACCCGCATTCGTATTCATATAGCTCGTAGCTCGGTATACAACTTCTATATTTTTAAACTTTTTCAATACATTGTATCTATGTATTTAGGGGCTTCATTTCGGTAGAGGTACACTACACAGAAACAAAAACATAGAATTACATCAAAGTCAGTGCAAAAATTCTCAACCTGTATCCTTGCACAAAAACCTAATTAGATTTTTTTTCCATTTTCGTCCTTCACTTTGCACAAATGTTTTTTTTTTTTTCTTTTTTTTTAACAAGAACATGGATATTATAAAATGCTTTTGGATGATAAGCGAGTTAAGGATGAAAATACAGTACATGACTTGGAGCTTCAAGTTAAGGTTTTTTTCTAGTTTTTGTTTTTTTTTTTTTAATTCCTAGTAGCACCATAGCTTCTATGTATGTATAAAGGTTCTGTGTAAAATTGCAATTCAGAGATTTTTCATCAGAATTGACAGAATCTTGTTAAAAAAAAAAATCTAATAAAATGCATGACTGCACTAATCGAATTTTGTGTTCATTTTTTGTTTTGTTTAAGGTTTTGCAAATTACACGAGTAAATTTTAGGCACAAGTCAATTTTTTTCGTACAATAAATTTTTGATTTAAAAAAATGTTAAAACGGAGGCATGCATACAATGCAACAATGATGAAAAAATAGCACCTACTGAATAAGAATATAACCTAATGAACTCTTTTAAATGACAAATTATAAAAAAAAAACATTTGTGTTGAAATCAACAAATACCTAAATATTAATGAAAAATATGAGGAAAAATAAGAGAAGGTATATGGGAAAACTACTACGGCAATAGTTAGACCGATACTAACCTACGGTAATCTAGTTTGGTGGAACGCGACAGAGAAAACAACAAACCTGAAAATCTTAACAAAAGTTCAAAGATTAGCATACGTATTTATTACAGGGGCGTTGAAAACCACCCCCACAGCGGGACTGGAAGCGATACTCAACCTGAAACTCTTAGATCTATTCGTGCAAAAATCAGCAGCACACAGTGCCTTGCGACTAAGCCAGACTAACTGCTGGAAGCAAAGCACACCGGGCCATACTCAGATTCTTCAGAGATATGTGGGAATTAATGTATGTTTGCACATCAGACTACACAACACCCCATTTAAACTTCGACAGACCATTCACTACCTCTTTTCCTAATAGAGAGGAGTGGAAAAACAACCAACCTCTCAGTAACGAATCTACGATAACTGTCTTCACTAATGGTTATAAGATGGAGACTGGAGTTGGTGCAGGAATCTTCTCGGAAACTCTGGGACTAGCTAGCTCCTTCAGACTTCCAGACTCTTGCAGCGTCTTCCAAGCAGTCTTGGCAGTGACCAAAGCAGCTACGCAAATATCAATGATGGCGATACCACGAGCTGACATCACCCTCTTTATTGATAGCCAAGCAGCAATTAAAGCAATTTCCGCCACCGAAAAACATTCGAAGCTTGTAAATTGCTGTCGCGAAGAGCTTAGGGTTCTTGGCATGCAGCATAACATTAGACTCTTCTGGGTTCCTGGTCGCAGCAATGTACAGAGAAACGAAAGAGCTGATGAGCTGGCGAGAACGGGATTGTCACTTGATTCAAGTCAAGCCGAACGACATATTAAAGTACCAAACTGTAACATCAAACAGGATATTGGTAACAAAATATCAGAAAAAAACAATGAAAGATGCAACCTGCTTGAAACATGCGCCACAACTAGAAAATTGTGGCCCAATTTCAATAAGCAGAGGACAGACAAAATTATAAAAATGAACAAAAAACATCTTCGTTCCCTTGTCAGCATAATCACCGGACACAACCTACTGGGATACCACAGAAAGAAAATGAGGCTCAGTACTGACGACCTTTGCAGAGGCTGCAGCGATGAAGAAGCACATGAGGACACCTTACACTTCCTTTGTCACTGCCCAGCACTCTGTCACTTAAGAAAGAAACACTTAGGTAATCATTTCTTTGATGATTTAGAGGATCTTTCTAGAACTTCGGCGAACAGTCTTCTGAACTTCGTCAATGCCTCTAAATGGCTTGATTGCTAACAGAACACATAGGTTTTTACATTAAGTGGGATACAACTTCCTAGGGTATCACAACGGATCTACATATATCTAAGTGTGACGGTAACAAGATCAACTGTCAGCCCTTCTACCTAACCTAACCTAACCTATATGGGAAAAAGAGATGGTAAAAACAAAAATTAGTATTTTTGTGGACTGTGTTGAATGAAATTCAATTGTTTAAGATTTGTATGACCGTTAGTCCCATTTCGTTTCGCTTAGATACAGTAGTTAGGGCTCATCAGTTTAGATGCTGATGCTGTACCCTTACTCTAAGACGCAAAACTTTGGTCGATGGTTATCGCCTATTAATAAAATAAACAGCGCATTAGCAATATAAAGGAACTTGGCTAAGCTTGTGCACCCAGAAAAAATACATGTATAGCTCGTGGTCTTTTTGTGAACTCTGTTGAATGAAATAATTTACAAAGCTTATGCGCTGTTTTTTTCTTAAATGTCGCTAATCATCGACCAAAATTTTGCATCTTTAGAAGGGTACAGCAGCATCTAAACTGATGAGCATAACTGCTGTATCAGGCTACCTATATAGGAACTTCATATCAAATTAACTTCCGCGCTAATCCCTGACTCCGGGATTGTAGCACCCCTTATGTGGGATATTCGCAAAAAAGGATGCCATCTAAAGGGTCAGTATAGATGATCAAAAAAGGGCAACTAGATTCAGAAATTGGTCTACAATAAGTTTGTTTAAAATATTTTTTCAAAAAAATTTTCATCTTCTTAGAGATTTTTGGCACCTTATTTGTGGGATACCATCAGAAAGGTCTAATTTAATTTATAAAAAGACAACATGGTTTGAGAAATCCGTGAGCCATGGTTTTTTTAAATGAATTTCTTAACATAGCATACTTTGTTCGCGAGTATCCCACATATTATAGGGTACTTAAATCCCGGAGCCGTAATCCCCAATCCATATTACACCCACATAGATTAAGAAAAAATTTCGAAATTGTATACATTTCTAACATAAATCTGGCAACAAATATACGTAAATCACAAAAGCAATTTTTTTATTTTCGTATTTCTCGAAAACGGTTAAACTGATTTTGGTCGTATTTTGTATGCAGAAGATTCTAAAAAGTTTAAATGGTAATTTTAATTTTTTATTTTAATATAAATCTACCCCGCTTACCATTGAGGTTCTCCAAATCCAACGTGAAGCATTCGTTATAACAATTAAATTTTTGCCTGTAATTAATTTACATTGCAATAAATGAAAGCACTCTCATCAAGGTAAGTGCAGCGAATCTTTGAATTGAAAATACAGAGTTGACCCATTTTTTATCATTATTCGTCGCTGAAAAAATGTTTCGCTTTGGTGAAACTCGTGAATTTTACTGTCATTTCTAAGAGGAGCCCTTAAAACCGACAAAAATTAAATATTGGAGAGTTTCCGATTTATGCTATTCCATATTATATTTAGATAAATTGATGAAAAATATGTGTAATTACGACGCACGTTATCTAGAATGGATGACAAAATCTCGAAATAATTTCTTTTAAATCTCGAATGACAAAGATCTTCAACGCATACAAATTTCGAACTGATTAAATGATTGATAAATGAAATTGATGTTTAATGACGACGCGACGTTTAAATCTTCTGTGTGTCTCCGTTTAAAGCTAGAGTGGTTTCGGGTAAGTGTGCGCAATATGTAAGTTAACGCATATGGATGTAAGCTGTTTAATCAAAATCGATAAAGACTGTTCAAAAATAGAAAAAAAAATATGCACGACTTGATCGCACGAACTTGCTCTTGTGTTTAAATACTGTGTGTAACCCCACATTGAAGATACATGATGTATATATGTATTTAACGAGAAAATATTAAAAGAGTTAAAAGTACTAAAAAATTGATTTTTTGTTTGATTTTGTTTTTGTTTATAAAAATATTTTTTTTAAATATTTAAATTCATTATTGTTTAAACTATTGAGAAGCATCAAACTGCAAAATTATAACAAAATCCTTCTAACCATGGCAAAGATATACGCGAATAACCCAAAAATAGGACCATTTTCTCAAAAATACGTGGAATACCTATAATTCCGTTATGTGAATTTTTTGAGAAAAACCTGAAATGCAGTTTTCTTACAATTGACTTAGTTATTACAGATACGATTTTTAATCAAAATTGTTAGAGCCGTTTTCGAAAAAAAATTGAAGAAACCAAAATATTTTTATGGCAGCTACCCTTTCTAGATGAGCTAAACCAAAAATTCGAATTTCACCTTAAGGGAATCACATAAAAGTGCTCCGTTCCAAATTACAGGCAAATTATGGTCCAACCGTTTAGGTTCAAATTCGATGTACACCTTACACCTGAACGCACGGATGAATAAATGCGGCATGTCGAAAACAACTTTTTGTTGGACTTAATGTTGAAGTTGAATTTTAGTATAGAGCAAGTACAAAATCGCATCGGAGGAGTAATATATTTGCTCCCGCTTAGGTGGGGGATTTTCTTTAAACAAATAACATAAAATAGAAGAAAAGGATGAATAAAAAAAATGGCAATACTTTAAAATAGTCCGCGATAGAAGTTCTGTATTTTTTAAGGGAATCTATTTTTATTAATTTTTTTCTTAAATCTGCTTGAGCGGTTTTTGAAATAAAATATTTGCAAATTCAAAATTTAAGAAAAAAGTTTAAAAAGAAATTTTGTAATGATTTTCTTCAAAATGTACTGATTTTGTTTCTTCTAATTAATGTTCTTCTAAATTCTTACTAAAAAGTTAAAAACCAAATCGATTTAAGTATAACTATGTACCTACCTATTAATTTGGTAATACAATTGAAAACTAATAAATTTTTTGTTAGTATATATATTGCCTCCCACTCAATTTGTTTTTTTTTTTTGTCCCAATCTACGTGCCTTATTTTGGTTTGCCGCACCTTATACAAAATACTCTAATGTTACTCACTATATAAACTAACGAAAAGGCAAATTAAACAAACAGCTTAGAGCGAGCATATGATGTATGTGACGAAAATAAGTGTCTCAGATTTGATAACGATTTAACCCTCCTTAACGTCATAGCGTCCATTTGGACTTTAGAGCATCTTTGAACGAACACTCATAACTTTTTTTGTTTTTCATTTGTCTTTGGGTTAATCCTCAGAGAACAAAATTTTACTGAAATTTTATAGAATTTTTTTGGGATTTTTTTTTGGAAATAGTTCATAAATCTGACATGGGGTTCATTTGGACTTCACTATTGAAGGCCTAACAAAGAAAATATTTTTTTTCTAACCAGGAATTTTTTATTTCAATAAGAACATTGGTATAATAAATTCGTGTAGTTTAACTAAAAAAAGAATCCCTGTACTTCACGGTACGTCCGAAGTTTGGCTCATAAGGGTATAACGATGGGTATTCCTGGCGTTGCGGGTATTACGGGAAAACTGTTTCAAGGGAGGCATGCATCTGGCAATTTCACTAGAGCACTGACTGAAAAAATAGCGGAAAGACAAGAGATATTCCTACGATGTTCTAAGGAAACGAATGTTTCCGAGATTGCCCTATCACCTATCAGCTTTAATGCTCTGTTTTGGACTCTATTTAAAAAAGATAATGTCGTTTTAGATGATCCAGACCAGATATGAGAGTTGTACTCTAGCTTCGGACGTATGTACGCCTTATTAATTGTTGCCAGGTCGGAGGGGGAAAAGAAATTTTTATATGGCCTGAGTAAACCTAAACATTTCGCTGCATTTTTAGCAGTAACTAGATTGGTTATGGACATACCAAGAATCGAAAGTTTTTTGGTTTCCTCGATTAATGAATCATTGACGAATAATAGTAGGGGAAGAATATTTTGCTTTAACTACACAAAACAGCTTTGGGTCTTAGATGCTTTGAATTCTACACGATTTTTCATACCCCATGTAACAATGCTTTACTGAAGTCGGAATTTAGCGAGTTTATCATACTCTCTCATTGCAATTTAACACTCAAAGAAGATGGGTGTGAGTTTGTAAACAAATATGAAAAGCTCAAGGGGCTGTCATCAGCAAAACAATTTAGTGGATTAGCTGTTTCAGACAAGAGATCGTTAATGAAAATGAGAACTAAAGTCGGAGACAGAACGGAGCCTTGGGGAACACCAGCATTTATTTTTTTAACTTAAGACTTAAAAACCTCCAAAACAACTTGAATTAAACGTTCAGAGAGATAATCGCTAATGCACTGAAGAAGTAATTCATCGGTGCCAAAAGCACGCAACTTTGATAAAAGACCTTGATGCCAAACTCTATTGAAAGCTTTTGAAATATCGAGCGCAACAACTTTACTTTCACCAAAACGATGTAGTGATTCATTCCATTTTTCTGTTAGATATGCCATCAAATCACCGGTGGGCCTGTTGCAACGAAAGCCGTACTGACGCGGTCATACTGACTGTTCGTAAAACTGGCTGAACTCTCCACATAGACATATTAGAGACATCCAAAGCTGTTTTCCTACTGTGTTGCAGGGTGTGAATGGTCATTCAATTTCGATTCCATCAGCTCCTCCGCCAATTTCGATGAGTTTATCGTTTTTGAGCAACTTTTTGTAACTTTTTAGGTGGATTGAAGTGACGACAAACTATGACGCTTGTTAGGGCGTGCGAAGCTGGAAGAAGCTAGTTGGTTGGGGCCCTGGTTCACTCCGGACAGTAGCGCAACCTAAAGTAAGTTATTTTAAATGATGTTAATGTTTTGGTTGCAGTTTATTATTCTCATTCGAGATTTCTCTATGTTATGCCTTTTACAAATGCTAAAGTAGACTTTAGACTATCCTATCAGAAAAGAGAGCTTTGCTCAAAGCACAAAAATACAAGCACCACACTTCTCTCAACCGTTCCCAGTCCATTATGCCACTTTATGCCGTTTTGTCTGTGAGAGTGTTTAGTTTGAACTTTCAAGAAATGAATATCTCTAAAAACTTCTTTTTGTTTGTGTATGTGTACATTTTTCCTAACATAACTATATACACACCTTTCAATAAAACAAGTCTATAAAAAATCAAACTCAAGTATGTACGAGTTGAAACTAAATTACTGGAGTCATTTGAATGAGGCCATGAGACACCTGGTACCTGGCAACTTGTTACCACATGCTTTTTATTACTTTTTGGTCGAGATGAATGCCTTTTCTTTTATGGGAGCACGTCCACCGGCCGGCTGACCTATATAAAATAAGTTTATAAAATAACAAAGTAGACAAAAAACCTAAATACCACATTATTAAAAGAGTAAAAAGTAATCCTTTTTTTGTGCGAAAGAGTAACCCATTGAAATCTCAAGTGGACAATAATTTAACCTCTGAAACTCCCTCAGCAAAGAATAAATCGAGGTAAGTTACGGCTTTCTTATTGTTAAATTCCTTGTTCAGGTATAAGGATCTAGACCTACCCACCTATAAGAAAATTAAATTTAAAAACAAATTTTCATATAAATCAAATAACTCAGATTCCTTTTTGCAAATTAATGAAACGAAAAGAAATTAAATCTCTGCTCAACAAATTTAACGATATTATCTCTTATTGGCAGCAAAAGAAAACGTGCGTACCCACTGCAAACGTGGCACTTCAGACTTAATTCTATTTGTGTATGGATTAATATTGAATTGAGACTTTTTCATGTACCTAAATATCTCCACAAAACTCATGCCTATTTGTCTCAATTTTATGAAGCAGCAGGACAACATAAAAAATATCATTAAGCAGACGAATTTGCTAAGCTGTTACCATTTTTATGAAAGAAAATTGATTTTCTCCGATGAACAATTTCATTTAATATACCTAAAACCCGAAACCAAGTGCTTGGATTCCAAGATGGCTTTCAGGCGAACACAGTGTCCTTTTTTTTCGATTTTATGGCAAGATAGCATCTCTATCTGCCTATACCTACATATTTGAATAGGATGTTGTTGCTTTTTTTTTTTTTCGTCTGCCAAATATTTTCTTTGTCAAGGATAATATTTTGTTGTTTGGCACAGACACATGAACAAATTTTGATAAAGCAAACAAGATGCAATGGAATGTAAGATCTTCAAAAAAAAAAAAAAAAAAAAAAAAAAAAAACAATTTCAATAGGAACCTTAATGCAGTGGTGTAAGCACGTTCATCTCAATATTGCTGGAAGGCCATTTCATCAAAGGAGACCTTATACTTTAGCTGTTATGATTTTATGGAGGTACATATACCTACTCCTACATATTTTCCAAGCTTTTAAAGTAAAGTCCTAAGAAATATGTCTTTTGTTGTTTGGATTTGGAAAAGTATAAAACTCCATGATGGTAATTGCTCTTGAGGAAGTCGTGGTTAAAATATGAGTGCGACATTCATCTTCTTCCTTGGTGCCACAGATGCTTCATGAGAACAATGTTAAAAGTTCATCGTGACATCTTTTTTTGTAGCTTTTTGTGTTTTCTATAGAATAGATACAATTTATAAATTGAAAATATCGACAAAATCTTGAGGGTTTCAGCTTATTTTACTTTACTAAGGTATATTCTCTGCACGTTGTATACGTTATAGGGGCACATTGGAGTTTTCTTTTGACAAATTAGTTTGAGAAAGTTTTTAATCTCTATAATAACCGTCATGTCACTTTAATTACTTCTAAACTTAAGAACTTTCTTTTGACACAAAATATTATTTATTCTTGTTAATAAAATAAAATGCGTGAACTTGTTACTGTGGTTCAAAAATATAATGTGGCTTAAGATATTGCAAATTTGTCAATTTGTGGTAATGTCTCAATAACGATAATAATCATTTGAGAAGAATGTGAAATAAATCAAAAGTACTTAGAATATGCACGACGCGATCGCATGAACTTGCTTTTGAGGTTAACAACTGTGTGTAACCACAGCAAATTGAAGATGCGTGATGTAAATATTTAATGAGAAGGTTAGGTTAGGTGCGAATGGAACAATGTCCTGGTAGTACACCTATCAATTTATTTATTTTATTTTGTATTTATTTACTAATGTACAAGAAGACAGACTGTCTTATAATTAAGACATAAGCTAAAATAACAATATGTAAGCTAGTGTTTGACACAATTGTAGTTATTAAATTAAATTTAAGTTTATAATTAATTAATAATAAATTTTAATACAAACCGGAATAAGAGAACAAAATTTCAAAAAAAAAAAATCGTTAAAGGCAATTATATTCTAATATTCTTTTTATTCCGAGAAATGCAATCGTATTTTATCTTTAAGTCTTGAAGCATCATTAATTTCTCTAATACATCGTGGTAGAAAATTCCATAATCTAATTGAATGAACAAAAAATTGACTTTCAGATGTAACTGAAGAATAGTTTGAATGAACAAGCATTCGGGTCCTTTGCGATTATGTAGGGATAATCAAATCATTTCATAAAGATATTGAGGTTGTTAGCTTAGAAGAATGCTTGAGCTACATTTTGAATATATTTCACAACCATATATATTAAAATTGGTATAACCAGCGTTTTCGCTTCTAGCACAAGCACTTTTATTGGTGTGAAATGTTGAGTTTACCACAAGGTTCGAAGCGTTCTATATGTTTTTCCAACAACTGAATTGATATGATTGGACCAAGTTAAAGTGCGGTTAGACACTACTCCAAGGTTCTTGGTAGTTTCAACATATGGGACTGGGTTATCATGCAGGATAATAGGTGGCAAACAGAAGATGTCAAGATTTTTTCTCAAAATTACAAGTGATTATGATTTTTCGGATTTAACAAAAGACCATTTACATGGGATCAGTTTGCAATAGCTTCCGTATCTTCATTAACACGACTTACAGCATCATTCATAGAGCCTAGTGGACAACTAAAATATAGTTGTACGTAATCCGCATACATATGTACTGAGCAGTGTCTAACAATGTTTGAAAAATTCATTTACATACAGAGAGAATAAAAGAGGACCTAGGATTGATCCTTGCGGGACACCACAAGAGATGGGGAGAAGATTAGATAGCACATAGTTTAACTGGATGGCCTGCATACGATTGCTGAGGTATAATGACAAAAGCTTCACACCACATGATGAAAATTGAAATTGAAATGACAGTTTTTCACATAAAACAAAGTGGTTGACCAAATCGAATGCCTTAGAAAAGTCTAATAATACTAGAATAGTTATATTTTCTCTAACCATTGATTGTCGACTTTTAGTAGAGTTGTAATGCAACTATGCCCTTTTCGAAAACCAGATTGATTGATTGTTAGCAAGTTTGAAGAATTAAGATGTATCATGATTTGACTTTGTATTATTCTTTCAAAAGCTTTGAGTCGGATATATCCCTGTTGTAAAAATTGAATTAAAAATAGGAGTTATAAAAGGGAGAACTACTGGTAAAATTATTTTTAAGAATAGTGGGTCCACTTCATCCATCCCCATAGCATTTGATTTAATCGAAAGCAAACATCAACACTTCAGCACAATCTACATTGATCTAAAAGCAAAATTTGAGTTGTTATTGTGGTTTAAATACCCTAAAGTCTCTGGGCTAGCATTGTATAATGGGGAGCCCGGAAGGGAAAAAAATTGTCTGTTTAATCCATTGGGGTCAATTTCATCAACGCAGCTTTTTTTTCTTTCGAATTCCGATTTGACGAAGATTTTTCCATAGCTCCCGTCCACTAAGCGATGTATTTAATCGAGTAGCATATATTTGACGTTTTGCGGCTCGTATTGCTGTAACAACGTTGTTCCGAAGCGAACGGTATGTGCATCGATGTTTGTCCAAACGAAATCTCTTCCAACTTTCATATGCTAGGTCTCGACTAAACATGAGGGCGCATAACTGAGGTGTAATCCATGGTTTGTTACTGGGAATGCAAATTTTCGTTACTAAAGGAACGTGCCTATCAAAACGAGCTAGAATATTTGAGTTTAGAAATTCGATTTTTGATATGTAAACATCTATGCTGGCGGTAGAGTGAAAAAAACGTGAACGTTCGTGTGCAACTTTAAGTCGTGCAACGTTACGGTGTGCAACGTTGCGATCTGCATACTAGGATGGCTGCGTTCAGTGAAAAAAATCTTAAGATCCCCTTCAATCGAAAACAAGTCCGTTTTGGATCCGCGCACGTTGATGTTTACATATATTAACCGTGAGTCCCGGCACTCACACAATTCTTTTTTGGGAGGTAAGGGCTAGTGCAGGTAGTAAATATCTTGCCAGATAATACTTCTTACATCTCCTTCCAAACGAGCATAATCAATACTCCTAAAGTTCCCATATTGAATGGTTTCAATCTTTGTGGCTAATTCAAAATCATAAGTTACATCAAGGTTCTAAATATTCTTTTTACTCAGCGATAGAATATATACTGAGTTTTCTTTTCATTAATTCTAGGCCATTAGCTCCTAGGATAACGCAATCGTTCCTGATGGACATCCAGGTTTTATTGTTTTGCTCTTTCGTTGTTATATCTATTTAACGAGAAATTATTTAAAGGCCAAAAAGTACTCACTAAAAATTGATTTTTTTTTTTTTTTTATAAAAGGATGTTTTTCAAAATGCAATATTCTTTAAACTTTTTAGAGGAGCACGAGATTGCAAAATTATAACAAAATCAGTCAAACTATCTAAGAGATAAACGTGAATAAACCAAAAATTAGACATTTCTCAAAAAACGTGGAACACCTAATTCCGTTATATGAACTTTTTTAAGAAAGAACTGAAAAGCAGTTTTCTTAC
Organism: Leucozona laternaria; assembly: GCA_932273885.2. Classification (NCBI taxonomy): domain Eukaryota; kingdom Metazoa; phylum Arthropoda; class Insecta; order Diptera; family Syrphidae; genus Leucozona; species Leucozona laternaria. The sequence continues at coordinate 89,074,642 of OW026368.1, read as the reverse complement.
AATTGATTTTGTTATTAAAGGTACGAAGTTTGATTAAAATCGTTACAGCAGTTTTCGAGAAAATTTAAAAATAACTAAATATATGTATCATAGCTACCCGTTCTAGACGAGCTAAAACAAAAATTTGGATTTCTCCTCTAGGGAATCACATAAAAATGCTCTGTACTAAATTTGAAGCAAATCAGTCAACCCATTTAGGCTCTAGGTCAAATTACAGTTGACGCACATTCGCATGGACGCAGAGACGCAGAGACCGACGCCGACGCCGACGACGGACGGCATGACGAAACCCACTTTTTTGGACTTCTATATTATCGTAGTGTTAGTTTTGATTACAATCTCGAAATTGATTGTTTACACGAAACCAATACTGGCCCTATAGAGCAAGTAAAAATTGTTGTAAGCATTTTATTTTCTGTGCAGTGATAGAGATTTTGTTCCGGAATGAGTTTCTTATATCCAGTGTTTATCTTATACTCGTATAAGCTTAGTTTAAAATGCATCTTTATGGGAGTGGGCATGACGCTTTGGAATGTAAATTATGTATAAAAAGCGTATTTTTCATATACTATGAGATCTTTTCAGGGCACCAACATTATATATTTTAATTTTATGCAGGGTGTTCGGTATAAGGTGCATCAAAAAACCAGACGGAGTAGATTGGGTTAATACAAGAAAAAAATCTTAAGGGAGGGGGGTGTATTTCCCCCCGTTTAGGCAAGAGGGGCAATTTTCTAAAAAAATTGACTTAAAACAGCAAAAAAAAATATTTGAAAACAACGGTAAAACTTACAATGTCAATGGCAAAGCCAGAAATCTCTTCTCTTATTTTCATTTTAAATTAAGTTGTTTTAGTGAATAGTTATGGAAAAATTAATTTTCAAACTCGAAATTTTGAAAAATAAATTCAAACTAATTTTTTTCAAAATTTTATGTAATTAAGTAAAATTTTTGTTTTCAAAATTCAATGCTCTTATTAATTTTCAAAAAAAAAAAAACAGAAAACCAGATGCTAAAATATCTTTTACTTTCTGAGCAAATTGAAAATAACTAAATCTACTTTACTAGCTACTTAGTGGAAATAGGATCCTTAGAGCAACGGATTGGAGTCAAATTAAGTTTATTTTATTTCTGTTATTTTCAATGTTCCAAGGAACTAGAAGAGATATTAACATCCTGTTTTTTAATAAGAGCATTGAATATTAAAAACAAAAATACTACTTAATAACATAAAATTTTGAACAAAATTAGTTTGAACAAAATTCTTTCAACTTTTTTTTTCAAAATTTTGAGTTTGAAAATTAATTTTTTAAAAACTATTCTCTTAAAGAACTCTGTTGGAAAACAGAATAAAAAAGACATTTCTGGTTTTACAAAAAGGTTTATCATGGCATTTTAAAAATAACCGTTGTTTTGAAATAATTTTTTTTCTGTTTTAAGTCAATTTTTTTAGAAAATTGCCCTCCCGATTTTTGTATTGTCTTAACCCGACCTAATCGCTCTAGCTTTTAGTTGTAGATATCTATATACCTCCCTACAGCGCGAGATTTAAGCCCTTTCAAGCTCAAATACCTCATAATCCCATATTACAATTTTAAAATTATTCTAATTACTAGGTATATTGCATTATGTATGTACCTAGTTAACATCAGGAATTATTTAAGAGTCACGACCATTGTAATATTTACTCTCGCTCAAGCTCCATAAATGTAGAACAACTGCTTTGTTTCTTATACTCAGGTAACTTCAGTCCTTTCTCAGCAAATACACGTGACCCCGTTGCGACCTTTATTCCCCCTACGTTCAATGACATCTTGTCCTTTAACATGCTTTTTCACCCTTTCTGTTATTATAAAACTATTATTTTTTCCTTAACCTCATAACAAAAGTACAAAGTGAATAATAATAAATTTGTGAAAGTATATTTTATGAATATTTTAAATAAAAAAAAAACGATATTCATGTAGGTAGATGTAGGTACCCAAATAAGCTTACACACACACACACGATATATGGTAATAAGTTAAAAAAAAATATTCTGGACACAAAAATAATATTAAGAGAAAAACTTTCATCCTTCTTACATACATACATATATTGTGAGTATGTCCTCTCATAGAATCTATCTTTTATACAAATTCCAGTCAACTTATTTTAATTTATTGCATAAACTTGAATTAAGTGTGCGGAAATTCGGCTCCCGTTGTCGTTCCTTATTCCCTTTTTAGTGCGCAGAATGTTTCACAATTCAAATTTATTCATCTTCGGTAATGCTTGGCCTTAAAAAGGTATTTCGTTTTTTTTTTTTTTGTATATTATTTAGTGGATAGAATGTGAAACATTAGGGGTAGTAAGGATATTGTTTATGGTTTCTTGAGATAAAGTCATAAAAAGATCAAGAAACAAAATGTTGTTTTAGGGAAGAAAATTCCTATATACGATTCTCAATGTGGTTGATTAAGTACCTACATAGAATACATTTATCATAATTCGGGAGCATTTTTTGTACTGAAAAAAATGTTATTTTTAAGTAATTAATTTCGAAATATCGATTGATGCTTGAAGGAATCATAAATTATTTTTCATATAAAGGGTGTTTTTTTTAGACGTGTGGTTTTCAAGAAGAAATAAAACACATATAATTTAATGCTATGGCTGAGAATTTAGCATTATTATAAAGACAAGGGTTTTCCATTACGTTTTAAAAATAATTTCGGGCAAGTGGCCGCCACGGCTGGCTCGTATAAATTCCAGCCGAGAGGCCCAATTTTCGACCACTTTTTGCAGCAATACGAGCCGTATGTCAGCAATAACGCACCGACTATTCTCTTGCAAAGCGTCAATCGTCTTGGGCTTATCTGCGTAGACAAGCGACTTCACATAACCCCAAAAAATATAGTCCAGCGGTGTTAGATCGCTCGATCTTGGAGGCCACGCCAACAGGCCCACGATGCGAGGTAATGCGCTCACCAAAAGTTTCCTTCAATAAATTGATTGTTTCGTTGGCTGTATGGCATGTAGCGCCGCGCCGCTTTATTGGAACCAAAGGTCGTCCACATCAACATCCTCCAATTCAAGCACGAAAAAGTCATTATTCATGGCTGTATAGCGTTCCCCATTGACTGTAACATTATGGCCGGCTTCATTTTTGAAGAAATATGTACCAATGATTTCCTTTGCCCATAGAGCACACCAAACAGTGACTTTTTGAGGATGTCTCAACAATAGCTTGTACATTATGATCACTCCAAATACGACAATTTTGCTTATTAACGTAACCAACCATTCAAGCAAAAATGAGCTTCATCGCTAAACAAAATTCGCTTATGAAAATTGGGATCAACGGCAATCTTGTTTTGGGCCCATTTGGGCACGATTTGCAAACGTTATGCTGGAGTAAGTGTATTCATTGTAAAATGGCAAACCAAACTGAGCATAAATCAAGTGACAGCTGTCAAAAAGACCAACTCCGAAAAAAGAATTGCCAGATTGAAAACCACACGTCTAAAAAAACACCCTGTACATAATTATACTGATTTTTATAATAGTCAGTACCTATACATTGACCAAATTTTTATCAAGCCTACTTCTCAAGTTCCTATAGTTAAGTGTGTAGCCAGAAGGGTACCACAGAATATCTAATCGATTATCCCATAGTAATGATGTTGAAATCAATTATTGAACTTTAAATTGAATAATAATTATTCAATCACTACTTAAACAGAATGAATTCGTATAATCATCTTGGCCAAATTCTGGACTCATAATTAAAACTTTTATTTTTATTTTATTAATTTTTAGAATTAAATTTTGTCTTTTGTTTCTGTTTTTTTTTTTTTGTTTTAAATGAAGATTAAGATTTTTAAATTAGATTGGGCTTCATTTAACGCAGCGATTTTGGGCAACAACATTTCTGAAAATGGGCTTTAGAAGTGCTCCTAGACCTGGCAATCGTGCTTGTATATTGTGAATAAATGTTAATCAAGGTTGAACCACTGTATATCCTTGAACTGTTAGGAGCAAATAGGTGTATATAATTATGTTGTGTGATCCGCTCGTGCAAGTAATGACCTACATCATTTCAAATCATATGGAATATATTGCCTCAAAAATATTATAGAACATGTGTTGGGTGTTATAATGAAATATGTATCTTTAGCATCATCCATCTAAAACTTGAGCAGTAAGTAGACACTTCGCAACATTTGAATATTTTTTCACAAAAAGATAAGTTGAAAAAAAAAAAAAATTAGGACTTAAGACGAATATGTAAACATAGATTTTACTTTTTTGTAGGGAACATATCGACGTGTATATCATATATTCCTAGCCACATATACACAATTTTGTATAACAAAATATATTCTAGAAATCATCCGAGAAATTCTGTCAAGGATTACAATATAAAAAAAAAATAACAAGTATTTCCTGGGGATCAATTATTATTTTATACTCACGTTCCAAGTTTGTTTTTTTTTGTGAAAATTTCGAAATTGGATTATTTGCTAATTACATGATCATGTATGTAGTCACTAGTCAGTCCATCCACCCACATGTTTCCACTTCAAAAGTGCTAATTGTATACAGAAACACTCGCCATATATTCATGTTTGCCCATAGGCAATCTTCTTAAATTATTGTTCATTATGGGAGTATGAAATTCTGTAACCAATAAAGAAACAGAGATACAGAGAGTATAAGGACAAACGAAAAAAAGCTCAAAGAACTTTAAAAGGCGCTGGTTTCCATGATAGAGGGCTACTTTTTGGAAAATTCATAGGGGAGGTCTCTTATAATTAGTAGTACTAAAGAGAAAGACCTTAGAAAAGTATTGAGTATTGACAATTGAGTTGGAAATCTTGTAGAGACTAATGGGCTCTAATTCTCTTTTGCAAAATTTAAATGACGTAATTTTATATACTTTTTTACCATTAATATAACATTAGCTGTGTTTTTTCCCAATCCCCGAAGAAACAAGAAACTGGACGAAAAAACAGGCCAGTGATAAACAATTTATATGTTAAATGCAACAATTTGCGTGTTTGTTTTCGGGGGTTAACTTTATCGCGGAGAAAAACTGTGTTACCGGCGTGAATATTGCATACTTGTTATCGATAGTTTGGTATGAAAACGTCAAAGATGGTGTCGTTAATCCCCGATTGCGTGCAAGTAGTTAGATATGGAATTGTTAAAAAAACACGCTTGTTATCATACTTTGGATTTTAGAGAACTACTCTCCCAAGTCGGTCGGTACAACTCTGTTTTCATTCATCTATTACAACTTTTAGAGGAGGTTAAAAAAGAAATGGACTTTAAGAACTTCCTCCGACAGCCCTGGATCAATAATACAGAAAAAGAATGCCCCGTACAGAAATATATACCTTCATTATAAAAACCAAAACATAACAAAAAAAAAAAATAACTAATTGAGACAGTTCACCGTTGTGCAAGTGCAGTTTTTTTACCAGAAGTTATTTGATTTCGTTGTCATACAGCTTTAGCTTGAACAAGACAAAAGGGGTTTGAACTTGATGTACATACAGTGTACTGTTGTAGACATACATATACCTTCGAAGAATATTATACCCTTGGGACTTTTTCTCTGTTCTTTGTTTTTCTTTTTGCAAAAACGGTATATTATTCTTACTGAGAAGACTCATTAAATTTTGCATTTTCCTTTATAATTCGGTATTTTTTTTTGTCAAAGGAGAGAATTTTCTTTCAGTGGAAGTAGAAACTAATAATGGTTGTAATATTTAAGAGCAAGGACTATACTCACTGCAGGCGTTGTTTCTTAATTTGGAGAAACATCTAACAAATATCAGAATGTCGAAAAACTTTTTACAGCAATTTTCGGCAATAACTAAGGGTCTTACTTTATATACATCTCATACTATACAATCTACAAAGGTGAATTACTAAAATAAAATAAAATACAAGGTCATTCATTTCGTGGTTTCAAGTTGGTAGCGCTGTAATTTGACACCTGTCAAAGTCAGCTGTTATTTGAAGTGTCATAATATTAGTTGAATGTTTGTCATTTACGATATTGGATTGCAACATTCGAAAAACGCGTTAGAAATATTAAAACTTACTACAAAAGTGGTGCTTCAAACGTAGCCACTTTTCGCGCATTACGCGATGATTATGGTCGTCATACGCAAGAAATCGGTAAAATTTTGAAGAAATTTGAAGAAAGTGGAAGCGCTAATGATCATCATAATGCACGCTCAGTTGAAAATATTGCTGCTGCAAGTGCAAGGGTTGCTGATGATCCGAATTTATCTATTTCCCGGCATTCTGATTTTTTTTGTTTAGCGTTTGAAGATCATGACTTGGACAATATGTGGTTCCAAAAAGACATGGCAACAAGCCACACAACACGACCAATTATGGCTTTATTGAGTGAGAAGTTTCCTGGTCACGTAATTTCACGTTCACGGCGAAAGTCAATTGGCAATCAAGATCATGCGATTTGAAACCGTTAGATGTTTTTCTGTGGTGCTACGCAAAAAACCGTGCTTACGCAAATAATTCCCGAACACTGGACGCATTAAAAACCAACATTACTCAAGTTATGGCCGAGATACCTCCGGAAGTGTGCGAAAAAGTGGTTCAAAATTACCTCAAAAGAATCGCATGCTCCGAATCTTCTCGAGGCGACCATTTGAATGATATTGTTTTTCACACTAAATGGAAAACTACAATCTTTTTTTTTTTTTACTAAATGTGCACTATATACCGTAAGACTTTAAGTCTTATTTTTAAACTCACATCTTTCTTTGAAATTGGTTTTTATATTTATGATCTCCACCATATAATGACCCCTAAGCCTTATGTTAAGATCTCATACGAAAAAAGAAGAACCCAGAGCAAACCAATTTAATGTATTTAAGATCTACTTACCATATGGACACAGACATTGATAGGCGTTCCCTTCATGCCCCTGAGATAAATCCACACAAATGCCATTGTTCGTACATGGACTGGGTGAGCAAGCATCAATTTCCTCGCAATGGGGACCGGCAAATCCGCCACAACACTGGCATTCGTATCCTTCCATAGATTCATTGGAATAGCAAATGCCCTTTCCCGAACAATCTGCATTCTCTCCACAGTTATCTGACTTCATGGTGACCTTCAGTCGAATACATTGGGGTCCCCACAGCTCAGACACAACTGAAAGAGAGGATTTCAAAAATGATGTTTTAAATGCCATATACCACACTCCACACTCCACACACTCTACATCTGGTGCATGTCCTGATGTTCATACAGCCTTACAACAACATTATTATCGATAGGTAATTTATGTTGAATGTATACAAATTTAATATGGTCGACCTCAAAGCCGGAAACAAGCTGTGTAAAACATATAAATGGGTTGGATTCTGGCAATGTAGCAGTGTGATGTGGTGTGGCATGGAGCCTGCTTTGTTTTCATGTAAAATAATAGTCTACACCAGAGGGCGCAACCAAGTGAAACCAATGTGTGCATTGTATAAGTTGGCACTTACCAATTAGCAAGTTTATTCCCTCGGTGAGATCTTTATCGTAGAGTGTTACGAGCTTTCTGCCGTCCACCACAAGAGGAGTTATGTCCAAGAGGATGCCTTCAGTGACATCACAATGTTCATGACCGGATCGGGTTACTTGATATACTTGCGTTGTGTGACCGCTTAATTTGTGTATGGGTATTATTGTTTAATTTTGTTTAATGTATTCCCACAAGCATTTCAAGGATTCCATTGTTGGTTGGTTGGTTGGTTCACAGGTTGTAGTGCACAAAAACAATATGAAAAGATATAGATAAACATAAATACTAGATTAATGGAAGAAGGATACAATCATAGTACAAAGAGAAGAAGGTTATATATATACATCATAGGATTTGTGTGGTTTTGTCATTAACAAAAGAAACAATTGAATGATAGGAAGGTAGGTATGGAAGGTATACTCCCCAGCTCATTAGTGTTTTTATTTTTATTTTTGTTCTTCTTTCTTTTGTTTAGTTGGCTCTTTTAATTACTTTTGTATTATGAAAACAAAGGATATGACAAAATTGTGTGAAGGACTTCTTTGAAATGATAAATGATACTATTTAAGTTTACCAGAATTTTACTTATTATAAATTGTCAGTTTTGTTTTAAGGATTGTTGAATAGTAAGAGTATATGATTTATGAATGTTTATAAGATAGAAGTTTTATCTATATTTTTATTAAATTATTTGATTTTTCTTAAAAAAAGGTTTTGTATTTGTTTCTTGTTTTTGAAGTTTAACATAAATGCAAATTAATATTGTGAAGCAACTAGTCTTAAAGCAATTTAACTCATGGAGTTAAGGTCTTACCATAATGTTGAAATAAAGCAATTACTGATATGCAAGAAGTTATGGCATTTTGTTTACAGGAAGAAGCACTTAGAGCTTGCCTTGAAAACCGCACTTATATCTTTGTTGTAAAGGGTCCGCCATCTAACTTTTTTTTTTCAACTATAGTGCTTATTTCGTGAATGGTCACACTTAGCTCATGTCTGATTTGACAGATAATTATTATTATCCTTCCGCTGAACGAATATGGTTGTGTATACGCTACGCTAAGTGGGCCTGCGATCGACTCAGAGAAGATGCCGATTTTGCCAAAAAAAACATCTTTTCAGATGAAGCTCATTTTGATCTTGGCGGGTAGTAAACAAGCAAAATTGTCGCATTTGGTGGACAGAAAACCCGCACGCATACATTGAAAAGCCGATACACCCAAAACGAGTCACTGTTTGGTGCGGATTTTGGTCCAGAGGGATAATTGGGCCATTTTTCGAAAATGAGCAAGGAGTGGCCGTTACAGTCAATGGCTTGCTGTATAACTTCCCATACAAATGTCAATATAAACGTCATAAATTATTTTTGGTTATTCCTCATCATCTTTTCGTCTATCTATTCGAGGGGTCTAATTCGTCCAAATCTTCGACTTGCTACTCCACCGCCGCTCCGGCCGCTTGCGAAATAAAACTAGTTTTCACATTAGTGACACTTCTCAAAGTGACATTCAAATCTTTTTGCCGATTTCAAGACAATCGTTAAGACATCACCTTACATCACTCGTGTTCTTGCATAAAGGGACTTTCAAACTTTTGTAGCACCAACACCAACCACTAACTATACGTACGGAATTAGTTGGAAAAATTTGTCGCACACTAAGCTACTATTTGCACCTCTACGGCTTTGAAGACATCTCACGGCATGTTATCTAAGGTCGAAGTCTTCATAACATAGTTGTTTAGCCCGTACAGCTTTCCGACGAATTTTATCCTGCAAAACTCCATCGATACACAATAGACATCATCACTCAAAGAATTCTTCCTATCAAATCAAACTAAGCTAATTTGGCCCCGTTCTTGACAAAGACTTCAAATTTACGTCGTAATTGCCTTCTAAAAGCAAAGCAACATCGCTCTATTGCTTGTCACTCTACATTACGTCGTTACCATTCAATCGAAAGTTTTTTAATTTTTAGTTGCTCTATAGGGCTAGTATTGGTAAGACAAACTATTATTACGATGATCGCGAAGTGCAAAAAATGGGTTTTGTCTGTGTTAGTCAGTCAGTCTGTGTGTCTGTACGTCTGTGAGTCCGTGTATCCACTCTAATTTGAGTTAGAGCCTTAACGGATGGGCGAATTCGCTTCAGATTTGGCACAGAACAGAGTATTTTCGTGTGATTCCCGAGAGGGGAACTTCGGACAAACTCATTTTAAGCGTGATGGCTTATTTTTTTTTTTATAATTTTCTCGAAAACGGCTCTAGGGATTGACAGCTTTTTTTCTGTTATGGCCAATAAGTAATTGCAAGAAAACTGCATTTAAGGTTTTTGGCAAAGCCCTAACCCTAAGACGTAGGTGGTGTTGGAAGAAAAGCCAGAAGGGAGAACTGTTATACTGGGTTGTTTCGAGAGAACAATTCTCTTGTGTGCAAGAAGGGCTGATGGGGAAGAAGATATACAGCTGTGAACTTTTATTTATTATTTATAACATTTATTATCATTAACATCTTTTAGATAATCAACTTTATGAGTATTATTGTGACAACTCGAATCGTTCTCCCAATAATTTCAATATCATCAGCATAAGGAATAAGCGGATAAGAACTTTTGGAAAATTATAACTCTGTTTCTCAATTGTCAGTTGCACCTTGCGCGTACAATTGCATTAGGAGTGATGTTTAAGAGGTTGCATAATCCGCGTCACCTTACCTTAGACCTTTCTTCACATCAAAAAGATTTCTCCGTCGTCATCTGGCTCCTTTGAACAATCATAATCATAACGAACTTTCAAACCGATAAACTGATGTTTTTTTTTTGTCGATCTGAAATTCAATTTAGTCGCCCGCATGAGCCGATTCGCCTGATCTGCCACAATTATTAGATGCCAATTGTTAATAAAATCAGAATATATCCGGCAAGATTTAGTATATGCGACGTCTTAGAGAATCATTTCTTTATAAATAGTTGACAGGGCATAATTATACGAGGCACACTATCCCGAGATCTATACTCAGTGTTGCCATTTTGACTAGTTTCCAGTCATATTTGACTGGATTTTATCGCCGTCAGCTGGAAATGAAAAACAAATCCGGTCAACTGTTTTTTTGACTCGATTTAATAATTCAATTTGCACATGAATTAACAAAAAAAAAATGTTTAAATACACTTCCAGGTCAGTGTTAAGCAAGTGTAAACGAGTAATTATGCAGTGAAATCAACGAACACATCCATTTTTGAATCTTTCTGACAAGACATCTGAGTTGACAACAACAAACAGTACAGCCAAATGCCAATGGCAAAGTTTTTTGTGTTAAATTTTGTTTTGAACTTCAGCTTGCTGGTTGTTCTATCCAATATTAATAAAATATATTTTTGTTTTCGTTAGAAAAAAAATTGGTACAGTAGCAACTCGATAATGTGAATTTCTCTAAAATGTGAACCGCCAAAACTTTACATTGTCATCTCTGTAATGTGAACTTCTGAAGTTTTCGAACTCTAAAATGTGAATTTCTTCTGTTAAAGGTTTTATATTTCTCTTTTTTCTCTTTTTTATTTTGCGTACGATATGAAGGACTAATTAACCGTTGTTTGTCTAGACATATTACAAGGTCCTTAATGCAACTGCATGCCAGACGGTGTGTCCTGCAAGTTGTGTTGACATGCTTTTTTGTTATGATGTTTTATCATCATTATTTTATTTATCATTTTTTCTAAACTTATTAAATGTTGAAACTGTGCTTTAGGAAATTATTTTGTGTTGTTATAAATGAAAACGAAAGTTGTTTCAATCAGTTTGTAAGAATTGAAAAATGTTCCGTTAATGTGAATCCCTCTAAATCAGAAATATCTTTGTTTTAATTAGTTCAAATTATCGAGGGACTACTGTATTGTCATATTTGACTGTTTTTTTGACTCGAAAAAAAATATCCTTATTTTTGACTGTTCTTTTTGACTGGATTCGGAAGAAACAAATCCAGTCAACAAGTCAGATTTGATTGGATTTGGAATTTTGAACGGGGAACACTATCTTTACTTTCGTCCGTCCAAATAAAATGGTGTACCTATATTCTCTTTGCGATGTCATCTCTCACTATATTAAATAGTTCGGCTTGAAGGCAAGCCCGGCAAGTAATATGGGTAGTGTGGGTAGTAAAACGTACTCGAGATTTTTCGAGTGGGTAAATCACCCACTCGATATTTCAGTATTTTCCAGAAAAGCTTACAAAAATTTGCAATCTCATTAATGAAAAAAAAATCAAATACAAAAAAACGACCGACTGTTTTTCCCTGGATAAATTCATTCCCTGTACTTTCTCGTGCTGACTCTTTATAGTGTGCATCTTCTTTTTCGTCTTTCTTTGTAGTAGTATAAGTTCAGTGGTCGTAGATGTAGAGAAATGATATAACAACGATATAAACGATTCTTCTCGTTTCTTCAAACTACTGGAACGATTCGTTGCAGTTAAGTTAAATTTTACAAAAAAGATATTGATAAACAAAGACTTATTAGCGATAGGGACGTATTACTACAGCTTTTAAAAAGACAGAATAGGCAAGCAAAAAAATTGAGAGAACTAGATTTTTTTTGCAAAAATACGCCTGGAGTCGTGGGATTATTCCCGAGTTTGTACGGTTCGTCCGGTTGATAATTACAATCCTAGGATCTTGCTCAAATGATTGAAGTTTCTACGTTCTTCGTCGTTTAACATCTTACCTAAGGTTAACAAAGCTGCAGGATCGGCTAAACAATATTGCTATATTGCATGTTTATTCTGACTACACGGAAAATCTAAATGAATTATTGAAAACATTTCTTTCAAAACACTCCAAAGGCAGTGCGCGGTTTTCCCATTAAAAAACTAGTGTTTCATCAAAAGAATATATTTAAAACTTAAAATGAAAAAATGTTATGACTTTTTTTTATTATTGAATTTAAGCTTTTACATCTTACACCAACTATACCCACTCGGGCTGAAGCTGTTCTGCCGGGTCTGCTTGAATGCCATCCACTATAAGCCTTGTACGTCTTTAGATGGATTTATAGCTTATCACACTTCATGTAGGTCGGGTGTGAATGGAAATGTTGAACATCTTTGTTCAAGTTGAATAGATTATACTGTCTACTAGCAGAAAGTTGGCTATCTTTGTCGATTAGCATACTAGCAAAGTGTTATTATGTTCTTACCCAGTAGGAAATTTCCAAAAATTCACCGAGGAATCCTCACCTTTTTCATCAAGGAATGGAAGCTACACCCGAGGAATTTGAGGTGAATCCATCGATGAAATTAACATGTTGATGTCATTGGCGTTCACCAAGTGACTTTCTTGGTGAATATTCAACAATGAAATCACTAAGTATAGGTGTAACTTGATTATTCATAAATGACTTATGTCTGATGAAAAATACCATGAATATGAATCAGTGATATCACTAGGTAAGTAGGAGTCTCTTATTCACTAGACCGTTTGGCTTAGCTAAAAAATGTCATGAATGTTCACCAACATAAATGATTTTCATACTATTACTTTTAACCAATTTTATTGATACTGAATGTGAGTAATAAGAATTAAAAAAAAAAAACAAAGAAAACTTATGAATCTGTACATTACTCCTCATCATTGAAATCCTCGCATTTGTCGGGACAGGTAAACCAAGCCAATTTTACGTTCTTATTTTATTCTCTTTCGCGGGAAGAAGTCTGAACAACACAGAGGATCCAACTAAGTTCACAAACTCATGAAGTTATGCATTACTTTTCATTAGTTAAATCATTGCATGAATTTGTTTACTGAATTTATATGCTGAACTGCAAGCATTGAATTCAGTTGAATTTTTGTACGAAGTAAAAGAAAGGGTAGTTGGTATATGAAAATACCAAATTGAGGAAAAGGCAATACCTTTTTCTAATGAAATCATAACATGCTGTTCCCCTTTAAAAGTATAGTTCATGAATTCATTGTTCTTTTCATCTAAATTTTACATTGAAGACGAAATTTCCTACTGGGTAACAATGACTGGTATTGGTGTATCTACTATCGTATTCCCTCTCTCATCTCAGCAGACTTCTGTTTTGGGCTTGTGTATGTATAGTCTTGGGTAGATCGTTTCACCGTTTCATATTACCCACACCCGCCGTGACAACCTTCAATCTTACTTTATCCCCTCCCCTAATCAGAAGTCAGTGGCGTTTCTCCCTACATTTTTGCCCGTAGAGCTCCTGATGGGCTGCTCTCAGCAGATCTGCTATTCTCAGTATTGAGTGGTAGGCCACTGCTATTTTTGTCCTTAATTTCAAATTCATTGCTATGGTATTTGAACCCTCATAATGTCTCGTGATATGGTGTTTGGGCTTTAATAACTTAAAATTATATTCTTTGCATCCTCCGTGTTATTGAATTTTGATGAATGTATTTTTTTTTTATATTTTAAATAATTCTTAAAATTCCATCAGTCCATAAATAATACCTACCTTTGTATTTATTGATACCTATACTCATATAACAAAATGTATATATATTTGCATATAAGTACTTTGAATATATGTAAGTACCTATCATATGGGAAAACTGAATATTTTAAATTTTTGATTACCTCAAGCTCCATTAAAAACTCTAAACACACCAAGGAACGGAGAATTACTCAATTTAAAGTTTTTTTTTCTCTTTGTTTTATCTTGGCACGTGCTGGTATGTGTGCTCACTTCAAATCCTTTAGATACTGTTCCATATCTTCCATCCCAAAACCCTTGCAGCCACCTAGTTATAAACTTTGCCTTGCTAGCTATTGCGTTTACTGTGTATGTATACAGAGAATATCATAATAATAATTGGGTGCCATTGTTTAAGTTCTCTTCTTCTTCTCTTCCAAAACCAATAGATCGATGGCATAATGAGTTGGAAATTTTATTATGAGTGAGTTGGTTTAATACATCAAATGAAGCGTACTTATCTCTGTTCAAAGAATTTTACATGTATATTTTTATATAGTTAGTAACTGAAGTGTTGGCGTTGGAATTAGTGTGTTATGGTTAGGGGAAAATTTAATATTTTGCTTTATTCAGATTTTCATCGAAGAGATTAATTAATATATGAAGAGAATATTTTAAGGAGCTTATTAAATAAACAGGGTTTAAAGAAACTTGACATAAATTAGACAAAAACAAATAAAAATAAATATATTGGAAAGATTTTTAACACTGAGCGTTATTGTAATGTAACGGTGGATGTCTGAACTATAATTTAAAACAATGTGTTACCCTTATGGAATAGGAAGAAAGGAAGAGTATTTTCGTCATTCAATGAAAACTCTCTTAAATCCATTGCTTATGTCTTTTGAATTTTACATTTGTTTAGTTTTTTTAATGACAAGAATTATAAAATTTGAGGAGCTTTAAAGCGTTCAAATGAAAAGGGAGGATTAAGTGAAATTAGTATAATTTTGAGATATAACACTTTTGTTTAGAAATTTTTGTGTTGCATTTACCACCTTTATACCATTTTCTAAAGCTCAAATCGAAACCAGATATCGTCGAAGGACGCCAATCATACAGAAATTTAAGTTTTCATTTAATACGAAAATTCATTTGAACATTTTTCACTTGAAAAATAGAATTAAGGAGTTTTTACAAATTTTTGATTTTCATATTAAGTTAATTATAGTGAATATTCCAGAGGAACAATTATATACATTGGAATTTCGAAAAAAATTAAAACTATGGAGTCTACATATTGAACAACGACGGTGATGTTCTTATTCAATTGATTTTACTTCGAACAAAGCTTACCTGCCAATTTTGTTTTCATAATAGGGATACAGACTTGCATCATTGATTTCTACGAGTAATACATCTCCTGATTGAATTTCAGCATCACCTTCCCAAGATACGAGCATTGGATTGCAATCGTTGAAGCCTTTACAATTCTCTGGAGTCTGCAATTAAAAATAAGAAAATAAAGACTTATTATTGAAAAATGTACATGTATTTGAAATTTGAAGACGAAACAGCATTTTGAAATGACAGCCTCCTATTTTAAAAGGTTAAACATAAAAACTTAGGCGCCAGTAATAGCTTTCATTGAATGACACCATTGCCAATTATCCGACCTTTTAGCTGCGTTCGAGAGAAAAGTCTTAAGGAGAATTGTTGGCCCCATATGTGAGGAAGGACGATTCCGGAGACGATCCAATCATGAATTGTACGCAATCTACCTTGAAGCAGATATCGTGACAAAAATTAAGCTCGGTAGACTGCGGTGGGCCTAGCTCGGATGAGCGAAGAGGAACCTGCTCGGAAAGTTCTTTGTGCTACCTTCTATAGTAGACGACAGCGTGGTAGACCATGCTTGCGTTGGAGAGATGGCTTAGACCAGGACGCCCGCAGCCTTGGGATCCGCAACTGGATGGCGGCGGCTCGAGACCGGGATGGGTGGAGAGACTTGTTGAAGTAGGCCAGGACCGGACCCCGGTTGTCGAGCCGATGATGATGATGATTGCCAATTATAATTGTTAGTTTTGGGACGATTTGAAAGAAAGATTTTGGTGCCAAAATAAAGCTTATTACTGGGGCTAGAATTTCCATGCAAATACACATTTTTTGACAAATTCTAGAAGCAAGAGGACATATTATTTTTATTCGAATCATGAATTTCCCTTTACAATGGCATTCAATTGTTAGTGAATATTTTAATTAAATTGGATATTTAGCATACTTTTGCATATTTTCTTAATATGTAAATGCATATTTTTAAAAAATTGACATAAAATTGAAAAGAACCAGTTTTGTGAAGAAATGCACTCTCACCATTAAATTAAGAATCAGTGAACTGAGTGTGTGAAGTTAGCTCCCCTTTTATGAAATTGTTCCAGGTTGCTCCGGATTTGTTGGGAACAGTCCCCATTTTAATATTGAAAAATGGGTGTTTTGTAGGTTCTCAAAAAACGGTTTTTGACCTAGCCCTTTTTTTTCGAACATTGAATTTTTGAAAATCGTTTTAGATTGTTCTAGTTGTACTGAATATTGTTCCAAATTTTTGGAACTCTTTGTTCAAAATGTCAAAAGTTATGGCCAAAATTATAAAAAAAAATCAAGCCCCCATTTTGTCTAAAATCACAATTTTAAACAGTGTTTCTACCATTGCTCCAAAAAATTAAAGATGTACTAAATAAAAGCCTTGTTCTGGCCCTCTTTTTAAGAAATCCAAAAATTCAAAAAAAAAGTTCCAGGTTGTTCTAGAGCTCTACTAAATTTTTCCAGAATTTCGTTTCTTAAAATTGATTTTTAGTATGAAAAATTACAAAAAATTACCCCCCATCCAAAAAGGGGGCCATAACAATGAAATTTTCCTTGGTGTTTTTTCGGCTTAAAATCTTCAATTTTCAATATTTTTTGATGAAGCTTTGGAATAATTAATTTGGCCGATCCTCAACATGGAACAAGTTTAAGATTTTTAATAAAGGGGGCGAACTAGTTTTTACAAAGTTCAAAAACGTATAGATGTGTTTTTTATTTTTTAAATTGATTTTTGGGTGATAATGTAAATGCAGGGTTTGCAATATTTTCTCAATACACACGTATTTATCATGAACAAATATGAATGAAAGGTTTTTTTTTTTTTAAATATAATATTGGAGAATTTTGGAATAATGCTAGGAAAACTGTTTAAAACCTAAAAAAAAAGTGTGATTTTCGAAAAAGTTTGCTATTTTTTCCGAATTTTGGCCAAAACTTTTGAAATCTTGAATATAAATGTCCAAAAACTTGAAACAATGTTCAGAACAACTTTCGAAATTTCGATTTTTGAAGAAAAGGGTGCTAGGTCAAAAACCGGTTTTGGGTGTAAAACGCCCATATTTGAATATTTAAAAAAAAAAAAAAATTGGGACAATGTGGAACAAATCGGGAACAACCTGAAACAATTTCCAAAAATAACAAATTAAAAAAGGGGGGCAAACTTCACACACTCCTATAAACTAGGTGAAAATGAAAGCAAATTAACAAACACACACTCCTTTTGAACACTTGAGAAGTCGACATTTGGAAAAACTTCTCAGGTTTCTTTGGATTATTTAAAATGAAAATGTGCGTCTATTTTTAATTTTAACTTTTTTTATTTTCAATTACTTGGTAAAAAGTGTCTCAATCTAAATTGTAGAAAATTAAATTTTCTATACAAAAGAGGTTTTTCCTTTTTTTCAGACCTATGGTATGGTTCATTCATGAGGTTTTTAGAGACCTCATCATTGTTAAAGAAGACATCCCCTGAGTTCCCAAAAGTAAACATGCTGAATGACTGCCAAAAACAATTGGAACTATTTGAATACTTATGTAGATTTTAGGTAAAATTTGATTTCATTGCTGAGAACAAACATCGACACTTCTAAAACAGTTAATAAAATATCAAACGGACAGTATGTATTTGGTTTCTTGGACAGATCATTAATGTGGCATTGTAGCCACTTTCACGAACTTGACCATACTCTTCCATATTGACCCATGATCAGCAGCTAACGTTGCTTAAAGCTTTCAATAACAATCAGATCTAAATAATTTGAATAACAAAGGAGCGGAGTATTACCCTTTGAGAATATAAAACTACATATACCTAATACCAAATACAAGATACTAGATAATAATGTAATTTGAGTTGATAGATATAATTTTTAAAAATAAAAAAAAAAAAATAATTTCTTGACTTGTTGACACAAAGGCTATATGAGACACAAAACTTACAAAGTGTTGTCTGTTTTGACTTTTAAAAGAGACAGCACTGACTTTTCATTGAGAAAAATACCAAATCATTCTTATTTAGTTATGGGTCTAATTCTTTGATACTTTTCCCCAGTTAAAAAGTTTTTGCTATGTAAAAAATTATTACAATCTTCACAAATTATGGTGTGAGAAAAATCTCAACCTATAATAATTTGTATAACACAACTTTAAAGGTTGAGTACTTTGGTGTTAAGTCCAACCATCTTATGTGTATGGAAAGAAAAATCTTCTGATGAACAGATGAAATAGAATTTTTTATGAAAAATCTCAGTCCTTTTATAAGCTTAATTTATAAGCTCCTTACAAACATCGACCTAGATAAAATGATAAAGAAGTGTTCGTCAACGAGCATCATTAATTCATTTATGTTATGAAAACTCATGAAAACTCACTTCATTTTACACATAGAAAATACAATCTATATAGAACCATCATAATAATATATTGAGTATAGTGAGTACTGAGTAGGTATAGGTACATTTATGTACCTACTTATGGCTTTGTGCGTACCTCACCTCCTCCCTTTTTGAATATTTTTGCAAAGTATTATAATGTACTCACAGTATAAAGTTTCTATAACACATACATACCTACTTTCTTTTATAAAATATAAGATAAATTGTAAGCTGAATGCATGTGTAGAACTTGAATCCTGAAACGTGCTAGAGTGGCATTAGCAAAAATAAAGCAAGAACACAACGGAAGAAAAAATCATTTCAATTTGTGAACCAACACACAATGGCACAGAATATTAAATGGAAGTGATTCTCTGAACTTCATAAACTACGTTAAGATATTCTTGCTTTGAAGAAGACAAAGTATGTATAATTGTATATCAGTACCATAAAATTTTCAAAAAGGAATTTATATTATTTTCATTTTGTCAATTAAAGGATTCTTATACTGGGACGACAATATTCTCTCTTAGAATTCATTTTAATTTTTTTTCAAAGTGTTTCTGTCTTGTTGTGTCGGCCAAAGACTAAAGCTTATGAAACTTAAAAGGAAGGACATAGACTTTTATGCTTCAAGTTTATTGTCAGGGTGAAATGTGAATTGGCTGGGTCATTATTTGTGTTAAAGGAGATTGCACTGACGTATGAACATATCAGTTCATTTAATTAAAGGATTCTCATTTCTTTCGAATGGAACATGGACAAATCGAAAAAATTAAAATCATTGATTTTAAATATTTTGTTTAGTTATGACTTTGATTATTACAATGCTTATTAGGTACTTTATTAAGTCGTCTGTAAAAAAGTACACATTAAAGTTTAAGCTTTTGAAGGTTCGAATTAAACACCAACAACCTGCTCTGAATCTGCTTCCAACAAGTTGAAAACTTTTTTCTTATAGAAATTAAGTAATAAGAAACCGAAGAGGCGAGGAAGAGGAAACTTTGTAAATTTGCGCACAGCGTCTCCATCAGAATATCGACTTGATTCTCTTCTAATTTCTTCTTGATATCGAATGTCAATATAGTTTGTTGTGTTTTATTTCTTTAATATTGTATAAATAAAGTCAATAAAACTTTCTTCTATTCCAATTACCCGCAATTTGGACGTAACTAATGATTCCTTTCGTTTGACATGCAATCGAATAGTAAACTGTTCTTGATCTCTTTATTTCCGTAACCAGGGACAAAATCACTTTAGAACTTTTTTTTGCCAGCAAATTAACAAATATACCTTCTTTTTTCTTTCTGAGTTTGTGATTTGAAATGAGTTTGACGTATAACAGAAAAACCTGGAGAGGATTAGCTTTGTAATGCTAATAGCTTAGTTGACCAGGTGGTATTTCTATGCTGCTTTGGTCTACCGCATAAAATTACACAGCAATTTAAACATAGCTCCACTCGAAATGCTTACAAAAAACATTGCAAAGAAATAGGCATTTAAAGGTTCACCAATTAAAAAGAAATAGCAAACCATGTTTATAAACGCATTCTAGCAGTTGTCTTGGTATGTTAGGTAGGTAGAAATGGTGGCCAAAAGCAACCTAGCTCAGTGGCCAAATTACCGCTGGAGTGAGCAGCATTGATTTTTGGATGTGAAGTGATTTTATTATATTGAATTGTGGATATACCTCTTTACGGATCTAAAAGGGGGTATATCCTTAGAAAACCTTAGTCCACTTTCTCACGGTCTTAGGAGTCCAACGGATGCAGTACAGGAATTAAAATCGAAGTCCGTCCTAGATCCACTTCGCGGCTTCGAGGAAAGAGGTACAATCTTTGATCTTCATCTCATAAAGTTCGTCCATGTGTTCAAGAAAACCCTTTCCAAATGATTGCGCTCTCGTTCTGGCCAGAGCGGAGCATTCACAGAGGAAATTAACGACTGTTTTCTTTTCCTGCTGGTCCCAACAACAAAGAAAATGAGTATGGTAAGGATTGCCCAGCTTCGCCACCTGCTCTCCGTTTGGCCAGTGACCAGAAGCGGTCGCGACGACCGTATGGCTATGCCTCGCCTGGTTCTATAAATATCAAGTCAGTAGTGCGGGATATATTATAAAGTGTGTTTTTTTTAGACGTGTGGTTTTCAATCTGGCAATACTTTTTTTTAGAGTTGGTCTTTTTGACAGCTATCACTTGATTTATGCTCAATTTAATTTGCCATTTTATAATAAATAACCGAACGACCATCAAGCGCGGCGCACATTCGGTAAATGGGCCCAGAACGAGATGGCCACCGATCCCGATTTTCAAAAGAAAATTTTGTTCAGCGCTGAAGCTCATTTTTGGTTGAATGGGTACGTTAATAAGCAAAACTGCCGTATTTGGAGTGATCATAATCAAAAAGTCACTGTTTGGTGTGCTCTATGGGCAGAGGGAATCCATATTTCTTCAAAAATGAAGCCGGCCATAATGTTACTGTCAATGGGGAACGCTATAGAGCCATGTTTAATGACTTTTTCGTACCTGAGTTGGAGGATGTTGATGTGGACGACCTTTAGTTCCAACAAGACGACGCTACATTCCGCATACAACCAACGAAATAATCAATTTATAGAAGGAAACTTTTGGTAAGCCCATTATCTAGCGTCGTGGGCCTGTGGCGTGGCCTCCAAGATCGTGCGATTTAACACCGCGGGACTATTTTTTGTGGGGTTATGTGAAGTCGCTTGTCTACGCAGATAAGCCCGAGACGATTGACGCTCGATTGAGGTTAGTTAATTGTTAATCAGAATTAAGGCTTGATAGTTCATCCTGACATTGCTGAATCAATTTAGAGAATGGTCCAGCCGAATCAATGGCTTTAACAGCTACCTGAGTGTTTGTCGGGAAAGTGGTATTTCGATTTTGGCTAGGGTTTTGTTTGAGTAACTTATGCATGCTTCCCAAATTGCAGTTGTCTAAATATATTTTCTAATCTGTTAATTTCGGAAACTTTTGGATACGTTTAAGGAACATTTCATTAATTTAATAAATATAATTTTTCAATTTCTAACTAGACTCAAATTTCATATATTCACTTTAGAATATGTTTGAACAGCCAATTCCAGTGCCTAAGTTAGACAATCGATGAAGAATGTTTACAAATAAGCTTTTAGAGTTGGACAGCTGCCTAAAGTAAGACATACTTTGGAATGGGTTTATATAAACTTGTAGTCTGCTGGCATACATTCTTGGGCTTTTATATTCAGAAATTTTGTAATTACAAAATGTGCTCTGTACCACAATCCTTATACATCCCTTAAGACTGCATAAATGTGGTGGATACAAACGCAGACATATCCGCTTTTATTAAATTTTTGAGTAGTTCAAAAATGTTCAAAAATGAAATATGCTTTGTTTAATTAAATACAATGTAACATTAGTCAAGGTTTAGGCAACCGGATTACCTTGTCGAAGTAAGATACATAAATTGTATACAATAATGTAACATGTTTATTTATAACTTGGACAGCCGTCTAAAGTTAGACAACGTTTATAAATACGAATGGAGTGTTTTATTTTACACATCTAGGGGAACTCGATTCCCGTTTTGTAGCCATTACCTTATTACCCAATTACTATACTTGGACTTAAACGTTCTTAACTCAGACACTAATGGACCACTATTTATTTCTTTCCACCCGTTAAAAATGTCTTAACCTTAAAAATTTGGTAAATGTTACAATAACGTGAACAGCTGAACACTGCGTATAACATCTAGAAAAGCTAATAATCATTTGACTCACGTTTTGCACAACTGACCTTTAGTATTTTTCTGATAAAATTTCACGATTGGTTAAGTAAATGGTTTTCATATCACTTCAAAAATGTTTTTTGACGTGCAAACATCTATGCTGGCGGTAGAGTGAAAAAAAAACGTGAATGTTCGTGTGCAACGTTACTTCGTGCAACGTTACGGTGTGCAACGTAACGATCTGCATACTAAAGGGTTTTCCAATAAGAGGTGTTATTTTGAATAGCCCGCTATTTCGGTAGCTGTCACTTTTAAAGCTGTCATTTTTTGACATTTGACAAGTAGAAACTACGCCATTAATAAAAATGGAACGATACACGCTTCAACAACGCATTAAAATTATTAAAATTCACTAGAAAAATGGTGAAAATTTGGCAGAGACGGTTCGTAAAACTAAAACATTTTTGGGTTGTCGTGAAGCACCTTGTCGGACCGCAATACAGAAATTGGTGGACAAATTCGAGCTGTTGGGACAAGTTAGTGATGTGAAGAATAAAACCCGTGCACGTCGCTCAAGAACAACTGAGAATATTGCTGTTGTAGCCCAAAGTGTTGAAGAAAACCCAGGTTTGTCCATTCCTCGTCGTTCTTTGGAATTAGGCATTCCACAAACGTCATTACACCGTATTTTGCATAAAGACTTGGGTATTAAGGCTTATAAAGTTCAGTTAACACAAGAACTCAAGCCGGCTGATCATCAACAACGTCGTGTCTTTGCTGATTGGGTCCTTGAAATGCATGAAAATGATCCGGAATTTCATCGAAAAATCATCTTGACTGATGAGGCCTATTTCCACCTCGGAGGCTACGTCAACAAGCAAAACTGTCACATCTGGGGCTCGGAAAACCCAAGAGTTATTGTTGAAAAGCTTCTCCATCCTCAACGCGTGACTGTTTGGTGCAGTTTATGGTCCGGCGGGGTCATTGGACCTTACTTTTTCGAAAATGAGGCTGGAGCAACAGTTACGGTCAATGGATTGCGCTATTGAGAGATGATTAATGATTTTTATGGCCGGAATTGGATGGTATTGATCTGGACAACGTTTACTTTCAACAAGACCGCAGTACGTGCCACACAAGCAATGAAACCATCGATCTTTTACGGGAAAAGTTTCCGGACCGTGTTATCTCTCGAAGGGGTGATCACGATTGGCCACCGAGATCTTGTGATTTAACACCTTGCGACTTCTTCCTTTGGGGCCACGTGAAAGATAAGGTCTACGCCAACAGCCCAGCGTCGATTCAAGACCTCAAAGATGGAATTCGTGAGGCTATCGAGGACATAGGGCAGCCACTTTGCGATTTGGTTATGGAAAATTTCATGAAAAGGATATGGTCCTGTAAGCGTGGTCGTGGCGGCCATTTGGTTGATGTTGTGTTTCGTTATTAACGGCATACCTTCCTCTTTATAATGAAATAAACATCCGATCATTTATCTCAAAAAATGCTATTTTTCTTTGAATATCAAAATAACACCTCTTATTGGAAAACCCTTTAGGATGGGTGCGTTCAGTGAAAAAAATCTTAAGATCCCCTTCAAGCAAAAACAAGTCCGTTTTGGATCCGCGCACGTTGATGTTTACACATATTAACCCGTGAGTCCCGGCACTCACACAGTTTTTTTCATTCAAGCGATTTTAAGATTTCATAGTCGTCTTAGTCTCATATAATACTTAGGCGCAGTTTTTCAGTCGTGAGCTAAACCAGAGTTAGCTAACTGTAACCCACTGTGAACATAAGGAAGCAGGTTTTTGGTGGAGAATACAGGCGGAGTGACTAAACAAACTCGGTGGATAAAACATCGAAAGCATCTGTTCAGTTAATTCTAGGTTATCTCACTAAATTTGACGAGTTTACTCGGGTTTAACTTTAATCTCGCACTGAAAAACTGGACCTTAGTCTCGTCTCGGTATCGTTTTGGACTTGGGGAACTTTTTCGATTTTAGTTGAAGAAATATCGAACTATAAAGTTTGAATCTAAAAACTGTTAAATATGCTTACATTGAAAAAATCAGTTTTATAAATAAAAATTGTAACTTTTTAGTTTTTAATCTTTTCTGCAAACATCACTTTGGCCGACAAGACCATCAGCATCCAAATGTAAGACCAAAAAATACGATCTCGGGTTGGATGTCTATTTCGCCTCGAGGAATTCCATCTATTTTACAATATACCTATTGTCGGTGGGCTGTTCTTGGGCTACTTGACCCCCTCCAAGCTAAAATTCTCGATCCGCACCTGACCAGAATATTGTAATTATTGTATTATACTTTTGGCTTCAAACACACCAATCAAAAGCTCATATATACTACATGACTTTCACTCATCTCAGTTTATTATTAGATAAATACATATATAGTTAAACCTGAGCCCACATCCCAAAGCCAAAATCTACACAGATCCAGACGTACCAACATACTTACCACCCATCACTTTCTACGAAGGAAACAAAAAAAAAAACCAGGTTGCTCTTGAACTTCGTTGAAAGATACTGTATGCTCATATGACAGATGTGTACGTCCTTTGTGCCAGAAGATCTGAATTAATCGTATAATCAGCAAAAAAAAAAAAAACAACCTAGCTAAACCATATTCGCATAAAATTTAGGAATGGTGACGCCTAACCGAGGTGAGCTCCTTGCGACAAGCGAACAAAAATATCATAAATAAGAAAAGGAATATGTCCCGCAAGCTTAAC
Source organism: Leucozona laternaria (assembly GCA_932273885.2). Lineage (NCBI taxonomy): Eukaryota > Metazoa > Arthropoda > Insecta > Diptera > Syrphidae > Leucozona > Leucozona laternaria. The sequence goes on along the minus strand of OW026368.1, from coordinate 89,049,448 downwards.
ATAAGTTCCTATTTCCAATTGAAAACCCAAAAGAAAGGATAAACACCTACATCATCTAAATCAATCAAGTCCATTGTGGAGCAGCATATGCGGAATGTGTGGATAAAAAATGGCTTCAAGCAACATAATGGAGAGGCAACCCTTTTTCGTTACCGGCAACGGGAGTGTTTAAAAGGCAGAATTTTTGTTTGTTTTTTTTTTTTTTTTTTGAATTTTTTGCTATACAAGCATGCTCAGCTGGGTTTACAATGAAGAAAAGAAGAAAGCTTTATACAAACATACATACAACGTACTCACCACAACTGGCAGCATCAGCTCGTGCGTCTCATTGCCACGCCATATGTGAGACTCCGACGGCAAGGTCTGGATGTCACACTCCAGGGAATTGATTTTTTCTTGCAAACGCGAAAGGATACGTGGCCTCGATATCGGTTTCGACTTGGAAGCCTTTGTTGGGCCCGTTGTAGTCGACTGGCTATCGACAGTTGAAAGCGGCGTTGGGGTAGTGTTTGGGGTTGGGGTAGAAGATTTGATGAACAAACCAGCAGCGATGGTTTTCTCGTTGCTAACTTTGTATGATGGAGTCGGTGTTGATGATACGCCCGTTGAGCTTGTGGACCGTAGTTGGATTTTGTTATTCAACGGAGGTAGCGGCGAAGACGGAGATGGCATGGGTGATGATGATGATGATTTTTCCTCATTAGTCCGAGGATTATCCTTAGGCGTATTTGCCTCACGTTCAAACGGAATTGCCACCTGAGGACCGATGCTTTTTTGCAATGCAATTTTAACACGTTTTAATGCCTTTGAACGTGCACTCGTTTCATCTGCCTCGGATCCCAGATTCGTACCACTGCCGCTGCTGGTGTACTCGTATTTGTTGGATTCGGTAATTAGCTGCGGAGAAGCCGTTGTCGAGTGTGAATTGCCGACAGTTGCGTCAGTTGTTGTTATTGTTGCATCTACTTTAGTCGCTTTCGCAACAGTGCTATCTGTTGTTGTTGTATGAGCCGCAACTGCTGCTGCTACGGACAATTTCCTCCGCTGGAGCATTTCGTTGTACAGCTCTTTGCTATTGTAGAATTTCGTAGTGGAAAACTCGGGATGTGCATCGGCGAGATGGTTCTCCACAGTGTCGGCTGTCTTTGCATTGTCAGTTTTGAACTTCGTGTTGGAGAAGCCAACCCTCGAGGCCGCCTCATGGTGCAGGGGGAAATCGAAACTTTTCTTTACCCTTCTGTCGATGAACTCAATTTGATGATTCACCATCAGTCTCGGCCTTGCATTTACTAACGACTTCGAAGTGGTCGACAAAATTGGTGTCGATTTTGTTGTTGATTGTTCGAACTCATCGAACCGGAATTTCTTCTCAATTTCCGTTATAACGCCATCTTTCTCCTGCAGCAGTTTACCAGTGAAATCCGTTATTTCACCCTTCTGCCGGTTGACTGATGGGATTCTTGTTATGAGGGTGGCAGTGGCATCTTGGCGCCCAACGCGAGGGTCGACAGCTTCGTTGGGTGTATTTATGTCCAATGAATTTGGAAACATATTTCGATCATCTTCCTCATCCGGGTGCTGGTTGTTCCATTTGGTTGGAGAATCCTTAAAGTAGATATTTTTCTCCCGGATAAGTTTTTCATTTGAATTTTTAATAATTGGGTTGAAGTCTTCCAGCTTTAGGGGATACAGGTCGATGATATTAATTTTGCCCTCACTCATTGGCAGGTCGATTGCATCCGGCTCCATCTTTGGCTGATGGGAAGAAATATAATTCCCATTGGGACTGTCCAAGTGCTGATTAATTCCCCCATTAAATTGGTCCGTGATAATTTCTGCTAATTTAATACGATACAGACCGTTTCCGAGTTTCTTTTCCACGTGTATGTCATTAATCAGAGTTTCGTGGGTCGTGGTCATGGATAAGGAGTCATTTGTTTTATTCATTGTACTGGCAGGGATTGATGTCGGAACTGATGGAGTCTGCAAGTGTAACTGTGGCAAGGGTGTTTTCATTGAGGTTGCTGCCGCACTTGATGTTGTTACTCCCCCTCCAACTATGGTAGATGATGCTGGCGGGCGCTCGTCAGTGTTCTCCTGATCGGTATCGGGCTGATTGGAAATTGGTTCACGTACTTCCAAAGGGTCAGTCAATGGAACCGACGACGTAGACACCGCAATTGAAGGTCGGGGCATGCTGCTTGTGTTCTCGACTGATGATGACGATGATGTTCCAGCTGAAGACGGTAATGATGATGAAGAAGCCGAAGATGAAAATGACGTATCCGTCGTCATTGTTGTTGTTGTTTTTGTTGAAGAAGTAGCCACTTCACTTGACATTTTGATTTGTGAAGCAATGGGATCTCTCGTTACATCAACCGAAAGTGAGTTAGGGTTGGAATTTATTTGAGGCACATCCGTGAAAGGTTGAATATCTTCATTTGCTGTCGATGAAATATACGCAGGACTTATGCTGCTGTGAAAACTTGTTGTGGGCGTTGTATTTGATTCACTGAATCCGATGCGACAGCTTACGAAGAAAATTAGAACCAACGGTAGAAGGGCTTCGTTTCTTTTAGCATTATTTGACTTCATGGTTTTGGGAATTGCTTTCATTTTTAGGTCAAAATTGTTGTTTTCAAGACAGTTGCTTCAAAACTTTATCTGAAAAATAAGTTTTGATTCATAGTTTTGATGTAATTTTTGGAAGAGTGTGTCCTCGGATTTGGATGCTGAAATGAAAGACAAAATGGTAGTTAAGTTTCTTTGCTAAATATAGTTTTGAAGTATTTTTTGTATATTTTAAATTTTGTTATAGTTTTGATTATTTATGTTTATATTGACAATTCTATCTATGAAAATAGATAAGGCTTTCGTACGGCTCAGTCATGCATTTTTTTGTTTTGTATCTGATAATGTAGGTATAGTCCTGCCATAAATTCTGTTATACAATTTCCATCGTTCATCATTCAAAACATATTGCGGAAAAAGTACCGTTAATTTTTTTTTTTTAGAACATTTATCAGTAAAGAATACTAGTCAGTTTGGTTTCAGCTTGCAAACTATAAGCATGGAGTGGGGCGTTAAAGAGAATAGAGTCGCGGTAATAGCGTTGCATAAGTGCGGAAAGAGCGCTGGCCAAATTTTCGAGTTGCTAAAACTACTCGGAATATCAAGAATATTCGTTTATCGGGCTATCGGTTGGTTCGGTGAATTGTCTGGAATAGATGACAGGCCAAGACGTGGTCGCCCACGCGTTGACCGTACAAGTGCGGGAATAAAACCAGTGCGAGAACGGATTCGGCGAAATCCCCTTAGGAAGCAGAAGATCATTGCCAAAGAATTGAATGTATCAACCAGATCCATGTCTAGGCTGATTCGGGATGATCTCCATATAAAAGATTATCGTCGTGTCGGTCCACGGTTCATCTTCAAACTCCTCAATTGAAAAAAATAGGCTGGAAAGATGCAAGCGGCTTTTGCAGTGGCACGCGGAAAATGGCCATGAAAACATTTTGTTTACGGATGAAAAAATTTGTAATTTGGAAGAGTTTTTCAACAAGCAAAATAACAAAGTTTATGCTACTTCATCTAAGGAAGCGAAAAAAGTTGTTTCAAGGGTTCAACGAGATCATCATCCCGCTTCAGTAATGGTTTGTTGGGGGTCTCTCACCAAGGCGTCACATCTCTCCATTTGTGTGAAAAAGGCGTTAAAACTGGTGCAAAGGTTTACCAAGAAGATGTGCTAGAGGGTGTTGTGAAAGGTTTGAACAATATTCTTTGCAATGAATGCAAATGGATCTTTCAACAGGACTCTGCTGCAACGCACAAAGCCAAAACCACGCTCAGTGTCAATAGTCCTGGCTTTCAGAAGATTGGCGTGAATAATTTGAAATAGGTCGAAAAAAACTATTTGTACTTGAAACAAGAGCAAGTGAAGGTATATCTGTTTTCCACATTAAGTTTGAAGAAAGAATTTTTGCTATAGGTTATATTTTAGTCATTAATACAGATGTAAACTACCAGTAAACTTACAGCATAATAAAATTACTTTTCGAAGAAGCCCTTCTTAAATCCCAACTATCCAATAGTTTTAGACAAATTTAAAGTAATTGAAAGTAACAAATTCGGTAGGTTTCTTGAAAAGTCACTATTTTTTCGTTTACCTGAAATTGCTTTCATTATAAAAATTGCAGGTCTTAGAGAAATCTTCATCATCCAATTTGTAATATTCAATTAACAGCCATATTATTCACTCAATTAATCCGGTTTTAAATTAATACCTTGGTTATAGGAGAGTTAAGTCTCAAAAGTTCAACCCAAGCGCATAATATTCACTCGATAAACCCGTTAAAAACCATATTTATTAAACCCTATCGCGTTTAATCCGATTCAATTTTAACAGCCCTTCAGGGAGCTGTTCAAGTAGTTGAACCCAGTTGCAAATTAAATATTTTCAGTACATTCACTCAATTTAGCCAAGCAAAGCGACATTGATTTTTTTTAATTTCGAACAATGAAATTTAAAAAACAACAACAAAAAACAAAAAAAAAGGAAATAAATATATGCTGGAAAATGTCAAATCATTGACATTCTGTATGTTTATAGTCTAGCTTAAACAATTTTTAATGCGGTTGTTACGTATTTTTAATCCCTCGTGTTTAATGCGAGTTTTGAGCCAATATTATCCACAAGAGTTAAATTTGAAAAGTTTAAAATATGCGGATTAATAGGACAGGTTCAAAATTCACTTTAACCTTATTTAGACCTGGGGCCTATAACACAATACATAAAGTGCTTGTTGAACAAGTGAAATTCAACAACTGTTTAACATTTGTGTAACACGTAACAACAAGTCTCGGGGATTTATAACAATTGTTTTGGCATATTGCAACAAGAGGGAAATTTCACAAATCCGCCATTTCTGTAACTGGAAACAACAAGAGTTAAAAAAAGAGAGAATAAACTTGTTAAATTATTGATAAATTTCAACCGAGAATCGGAAACTTGTTCGAAGTCAACAAGTCAGGGTTTATCATGTAAAAGGGTCGGGTAGCTTGTTTAAAATTATTTTATTTAATGTAAAGAAGAAAATTTGAATATCTTTGCATTGGTTTGGATCTGGATCTCGACTTATAAAATCAAATACGAGATTATCACACGAGTTAAGTTTCCTGTACTAACCCCTTGATGTATTGTTTTTTTTTGGTGTTATCTACTTTGGCTTTCAGAAATATTTTTTTTTACTTTCTGGAAATATATTCTTTATGTCTATACTTACCATGACATATTTCTTACAATTTTGAGAAGAAACATCACTTAAGTAGGTCCAATCTTTTCCATCAGGAACTATGTTCAAACTCTTAGACAGCAAAATTATCTCCCACCATTAATCACTTTTGATGGTTTTATTCAATGACTCAGAGAAAGCACCGAAAAGAATATGTTCGTTTTCTCTTATCTTAGACTAAATGCTTAATTTTTTTTCTTGCGGAATTTTACGACTCATCATATAAGACTTAATTATTCAACTGGTTCAACAAGTCGAGGGAAATTTTTGCTTTTGACAATTGTTACTGTTTTTGTTGTGTTACAGAAATGATCTTCACTTGTTGAACAAACGTGGTTGAACAAGAAATTGTTGACTAGCTTACTTGTTGTTCTGTGTTATAGGCCCCTGCAGTGAATAATATAGCTGTAATACTTAATCAATTTTTATTAAACTAAAATATCCTTTTACTTTAAGACTTCTATTAAACTTTACCAACTTATTGTGTAGCAATAATATCTGTTCTTCCAATGAGATTATTTAAGAGAAGCGTTTTGGAGAGCCTATGTATTAGCTATTTGCCCTTGATTTTAAAACCTCAAGCTTAAAGATCCGATTATCAGAACTCAAGTTCTTAGATTTTGACTGGAACCATATCACGATTTGCCGATGACTTTGAACAAAATAACTACATGTGAATTAGACAAAAAGAAGCCATCTTATTCCGGCTTAGTAGTTAAGTGTAAATTGAACAAATAGTAGCAAAATGCAATGCAAATTAATTTGGTTTCCATTCCATTAACATGTATTGATTATAAAGAACCCCATACACAACCATTTGGTTCTCAAATCAGCTAGCAATTAAATTGATACTTGGCCACACACTACATGAACTCAGTGGAAAGGCTATTCCTTCAACTGTCACAAACATTATTTTGCTAAAAAAAGGTACACAACTCGATTTCATCAATTTGTTTAAAAGCGCTAAATATCACCATTGATGTTGATTGCAGAGTGTTAAGATTAATGAATAACAAAATACAAAAAAATAAAAATGGCTAAAAAAAAAAAAAAATGTTAAGCAGTTTTGCAGTGAGGTTGAACTAACCACCGACCCCCTTTTAAATCTGGCGTCGGAATAAAATGAGTTTGGTTTGACAGTTAGTCTACAGACCTGCCTATATATACACCGTTCAATTATGTTGAAAGACTTGTATACCTAACTCAAATTGAACAAATTCAAAATCTTTTGATTTTCTTCAAATCAATTGTCAACCATCAAATTTATCAAATGACAAATCTATACAAGGGTTGATTTTATTAACAACCGACTGAGTTGCCAAGTTAATTGTATCGTGTTTGATGTACCTAAAACTGTAGAATGCAGCGTGTTATTACTTGAGCTCATCATAGCGGTTGCCAAAGAAAGAAACTTTTCAGGAAAGAATTTGGTTGAAAGCCTTATTTTTGAAAATAATATTGTATTCAATGTAGGACTTAGGTAGCAATTAATAACGCAACTCTACGATGTAACAGACAGTTCAAAAAAATCAACTTGAAAACCGCCTTCTTTATCTATTCGAAAGCGATTTTAAGCTGAACCAAGCATCCAGCAAACGTCAAAAAGGCAAAAACAAAAATCATAATTTTTCTGTTATGGAATCACATAAAAATGCTCTGTACCAAATTTGAAGCAAAGCGATTTGCTCACAGTGGACGTACGGACGATATGACAAAAACCACTGGTTTGGACCTCTCGATCATCATGGTTTTAGTTCTTACACGACACATTAGGGCAAGTAAAAATCTATGTATGTAGCAGTTTTTGAGAAAAATAAGAATTAAAAACAGGTAATTTTATTTTTTGTCCAAAATATTAAATTAAGAAAAATTGTCTTAGGAATATCATAGAAATGCTAGATGTCAAGCTTAAAGAAAATCCATCCATCCGTTTATGCTAGAGTTGAAGATGGGTTTAAATTTTTATTTCTTATTGAACTACAAACGGGTGTGTAATTACAGCAAAAAATATGAAAATGCCACATTATATTTTTCAAATATATTCCGCTTAGTGAAAATGGGTGCGGTATATGAATAAACCGGAGAACCTGCTCAAAACTCTGCTTTTCGAAGTAGGTTCTCCATTTGGTATGAATAAAATTCTTGATTAGGTGTTATAATTCCCATAGCACCTGCTCAGATTTCATATTGAGCAGCTGCTCTGGGCATAAGCATGTGCTCAATTTTCATTAATATCACCAAATAAATAGTTCAAATGATTTCCTAAAACTGCAACGATATCACTATTTAATCGTATTTTCATCAAGTACGGGGGGAGAACACACATTCCATTGTTTTCTTTGAACTTCAAGCAGATAGTTCCAATAATATCCAAGCAATCAATTTCCCATTGTTTCAAATAAATTTGATTGCAGCTCATGGGTTTTAGAGCATTTCCTAAAATACATTGTATGTACAATTTTATTATTACCTTAAAATTTCTTCACATAGGACCAAAGCCAATCAGCAGAGTATTCAAAAACAAAAATTTGTATAACTTGTTTTTTAAAGCTAATCCTCTTCTGAAAGTACCCACCTCCCCATTTTAAATTAAGTTTGCTTAAAAAAAGTCTCTTCCTCGATTGATTTTAAATCAAAATTTAATGGCAAAAGTTTCATAAACAGCACTCCACATATACGAAATACATAATTAAGCCTTTTTGGTTTTTAAAGCAACAACCATCGATATCAACTCATTTCAAAGTAAAAAGAATATTCTTTTGTTATTCGTATGCCATGCTGCATATATATATATAAATACAATACATTTACCTACATCAACATCTATATATGTATAGAAAGCAACTCTCGGTGAAGCTGTGATTATGTTTGGTGTATGTATATTAGGGTTATCCTCGTAGTTTCGGAACACAAAGTGGCAGAAAGAGAAAGGCAAAATCCATTAACCACTAATTTGTTTTCAAATCTGCAGAAACTCATTTGTGTTTTCATTAATTATGCGAAAATTTGGTTCATTTATCATTCTGTCGTTCGAATGTCAATTAATTTCCCACCGAATTAATCGACGACCCATTTTGAATTTCCTCTATAAGTGTTTGGTTTATGTATAGATTATGTTCGTATAGAAAGACCGCATCAATACAAAAACACACCAGAGTCGGACTTAAGGCTAATATACAGGCTCCCAGGCTAGTTTACGGAGTAGAACCAATTCAATATACTACTAACTGTATTATAGATAGATTGATTTATTTCACAAAAGACAAGTTTTCGAAAAAGAATCATTAAGTTTCTATAAAGTCTTTTTCCAATACTGTTTAACTAGCTCAAGCAAGGATCGATAGCTTAGTTCATATTGCCCTTTATATTCTTAGGTCCAGTTTTTCAGTCCATGAGTTAACTTCGAGTTAAATCAGAGTTAGTTAATCCTGCCAATACTTTAATGCCGAGTTAACTTAAAAGTAGTTTTTCAGTGGAAAATAGAATTTACCTCCTATAGTTGTCAAAAATCAATCAAAATCAAAGTGCGACTGCTTAGAAATAAATGTTTTGCTATCGAAATTGAGATGGCGACACTATGAAAATCACCTTTTCCATAGTGTCGTACCTCGAATTGAATAGATTTTTGACGCGAATCTCTCAGAAATACATACATTCAGCTAATCCAGAATTAACTCACCAATTTTGTTATTATTCAAATAATCTCTCTTCGTAAGAAACCGAACATTGTTTTTCTACCTTATGAATTTATAAAAATAAATTCTATATTTAATGATAACTGCTTATTTTTTTTCATATTTTTAAAATTGTTTTTCGGTGGAATAATTCCTAAATATTTAGTATTTTTACATTTTCTATCGAAATATTTTAGAATATTTTAGTTTTTCACAACTCCTACCCTGAATCATTCATACTCGAACATCTATGTATGGTTTAAACACACTTTGAAGCTCTGCACTATTGGTAAATTGATTCATAAGCCCCGTCATTTGTTTTTGAAGACATCTAAAATTTTGCGGACAGGTACGGTACGCCGCGCGCCGTTGAATTTAAATTTCAGTTTTTTTTTTTTTTTTTTTTTAAATATATAGCCATAAGGAAGTGGTTTTTGGAAAATCCCTTAAATAATATTTTCACAACCCTGTACTTGTACAAAAAAGCACTTTAGTTAATTTTGGAATCGTCATTGTTTTAATGAATTGTTTTGGGAGAGCTTAAGCTGTTTAATTTAAAATGATTTATTAAGCAAGCACCTCTCCAAGGTGGGTACAATAAAATCAACTTTTATTCTTCTGGAAACCATTAAAAAAAATTGGATGCTTATTGCCTTAAAAAAAAGCGTATTAAAAATAATATGATCGTTTAAAATTAACATTTCTTATAGATTTATCATTAGAATTTTTAATTTTCCAAATAAATTGTGTAGAGAAAAATAGTTTCAACAAAATCTTTCCTTAAAAAAATTTTAAATTTAACGCTCAAATTATAAACAAATTCTAAATTCTTTAAATAATTTATTTTTAAAATGTAAAATATGTTGAAGATTTTTGGTCCTTTTTGTACTCTTAAAAAAGTTAATTCTCAATAAAATCTCGACGAAGTTCGAAGTTGTGGTCAAAAAAGGAGTTCAGATTTTATCAAACAGCAAAATTGAATAACATAAATCGTTTCAGGGTAGTCACTCAGGAGCTGCATGCAGTGTTGCACGATGTCTCTATTAATAAATTTTCTACGGCCACACCGATGTGGAGAAAATTTACGTTGGCCATCAAATCGAAAAATATGGATCAGTTTTAGAGCTAAATACTTTGGTTTTCCAATTTTTTTTTTGGCGTTAGGAAAAAACACCCAAATCGATTTGGAAATATCGCCCAAATTTGTTTGTATCGCTCAACAAAAAAATTGGAAATATAGCCCAAATGATTTCAATGTAAATTGTTGTTGTAAAGCTTGGGCGTTATTTCCTCAATTTTTGAGGATATTTCCAAACAATTTTTGAATTTAGGCGTTTTTTCCTACATTTCGGGCAATATTTCCAAAATGAAATTTCAATGAAACTTGCGGCGCACTACAGGATTTGGGGTAGTTGCAAGGAGGGGTGTTTGCAAAGTGTCTTTTGCATTGCAAGAAATTTTGCATAAGTACACCCAGCCTCGCACTTACCCCAAATCCTATAGTGCGCCCAAGAAGGGGGGCAGCATGCCCCACATACATACCTCACTATTTATTTTATTAAAGTGAATTACAGTTGATTTGATTTGAAATGGAGTTGTTTCAGTACAATTATCGGGAAGATTTTGATTTGGATGTTTTTTTCTAGCTTTTGGGAGTTATTTCCTTTTTCTGTTTTTTTTTTGCGATATTTCAATTTTTGGGCGTTATTTTCCATTTCCCATTTAACTTTAAAAATTTATATTTGGGACTTTTGTTCCTTGAAAAAAAATGGAAATAACGCCCAAATCAAAAAAAAAAAAAAAACGACAACAATTGTAAAGAATTTTTTTGGGCGATATTTCCAAATAAATTTGGGCGTTATTTCTGTGAGCGTTATTGCCTTACGCCGTTTCATGTGTCTATCCCATTTCACTCTATAAATATAAAATTTTTAAAAATAACCTTTCAAACACAAACAGAATTTTGAAATTCGGATATCCCTTTTTTTTTGTAACCCCCTATTCACCCTATAAATATCAATTTTAAAGCTATCGCCGAAGAAAAACCTTTGATATACAAAAAGAAATTTTAAAATAAAATAGGTACCTACAACTTTTCATTTTTACCCCATTTAAACCTACTTATAGGGTTAAATGGGGTTAAAATGAAAAATAAAATTGAAAGAAATAATCCTTAAACCATCCGTTAAAAATAATTTTTGAAACACCAAAAGAATTTCTAAAATCCTACAAAAAACAAACTGTTCAATGGCATTCGCTAAGAAATTTGTAAATTATCGTTTCTTCGATGAAAAAAAAAACAACTTTTTGGAGTTGACAGGCCAGCATAACTTCTATGCTAGAAAAAGAAGCCTTCCAAATTTGTTTTTTTTTTTGAGAAAATGATGACTTGTGAATCGGTTTTCCACAACATATAGCTTCGAAAGAACAGAAGGCGGTGTTTTTTTTTAAATTTATATTCTTATTAAATATTTAGCAGTTTTAGTAAGACGTTTTACCGTTAGCACAGCTGTAGTTTAATTTATTGTATTATTTTTGAAACAGAGTCATGAGAATTTGATGTAGCTCGATGAATTCTTGTCTGCCAGCCTGCACTGCGTAAGTGCCTCTTTTCATATATAATCTCTAGCTACGGTGACCATATTTTTAAATTTCAAATAATGAACAAAAAAAAATTAAACCCAGTTTTTCATTATTATTTTTTTTTATTTTAAAAAATAACTCAACAGCAAAAATACAACTCAAGGATTCAGTCTTTGCTTTAGTTAATTAAGATTAATATTACAGAAGGAACTCTTAATTTGTATGTTAGAAAAAATAAAAAAATAAATAAAATTCAGTCTTTACTTTAACTAAATGCTAGAGTAAAATAAACGCTTAAAAACTAAATAAGTATCCTCATTATTTAAAATAAGGACCTAATGCATCAGGTACCATTTATTTGTTTACATATTTGAATACTTTCCTGAAGTAGGAATAGATTTTTTAAATTAAATCTGGTTTTTGTTTTAAATATTCTAACTCTAAACAGGTTATTTCATTGTTATATTTAGTAATTAAAATAGATTTCATAGTTTCGACTTTACATTCAGTAAATTAGGGCACGTTCGCATTATTATTTTATTGAAAGAATTTTGGTTTGGTTAGTTTTTCATGTTTTTTTCAACAAAATTAGATAAAATACTGAACAAAAATGAAGAGCTTTTGAAATAATGAACATTTTAATGTTTTTGAATACAAAATATTTCATAATGAACATCTACTTAAAATACTGAACAATTTATTATAATAATGAACGGATGGTCACCGTATCTATAGCACAACTGAATAATTCATTTATTTTATCCCACAGGCTAGCGGCTAATTGATATCAATAACAATACCTACATATTTCGTTAAATATTCAAAAAAGTCCTATCAGGGTCCAAACTCACTCATATTGTAGGGTTAGTATAACAAAAAGCATCTCTAGGATCTAGAGGACGACATTTTCAAAAATTATTATTGTACGATGTACACATATCTGACCTTTCAACTCACAAAAATAATTCCTCTTCACTTTAAAATTGAAAGTTCTTCATTTGTGTTCTGTAACACTGAATTATCATTATTAACTTTCGCCTTTTCAGACAAGTTTGTACAGTATTTTCAAAAAGTTTTAAGGAACTGACTGAAGACTCTGCAAACAATAAATAAACTTAAACAAGAGCTGCATGTTAACACGTCGGTCGTCTGTCTTCTTGGCTACATTGCTTGTAGACTTTAAAATTATGGAACAGGATAAGCCTTTTATGTGTGCATTGAGAAGTTTTTTTTGTTTGTATTTGAACTTAAACTGGTTAGTCTCTGTGATCAATTTCATATGTCGTCATTCGATGTTTTATGAATTAAGAAAGATTTAATCGGTTAACTTTAACGATAGATTTTCCTTTTTGTCGATGTTCAAATTATATGATGATGAAATAGAAACAGCTATAAGTATGATTTGCCAGAAAACGTATGCGTTTCTGAAAAAGGGAAAGAATAATAAAGCTGATTTTAGAAACCTCCCTATTTTAAAGGGTTTTTATATAAATACTTCCAGAGACGACAAAGATATCAATTTAAATCTCTGATTATGGGTCTTTTCAACTTATCGCTTTTATACAGCTTTAACACAGAGAAAGTTTGAAAAAAAGTCAATGAGACAAAAAACTAAAACGCCTTATAACGGGTGATTTTTTAGCTGGTTTGGTTTTGGCAACACTGGTTTTGACAGCTGACGTGTGTTTAGTACCTTGTGTCACTGTCAAACAGCTTCAGTTTGGTTTGCAATTTAACCATGGATCGTCTTACAAATGAACAACGCTTGCAAATTATTGAATTTTACTATCAAAATTCGTGCTCGGTTCGAAATGTTCATCGCGCGCTGCTTGTGTTCAGCGATGAGGCTCATTTTTGGTTGAATGGGTACGTAAATAAGCAAAATTGCCGCATTTGGAGTGAAGATCAGCCAGAAGCATTGCAACAGCTACCAATGCATACCGAAAAAGCCACTGTTTGGTGCGGTTTATGGGCCGGCGGCATTATTGGGCCTATTTCTTCAAAGATGATGCGAATCGCAGCGTTACTGTCAATGGTGAACGCTACCGAGCGATGATAACAAACTTTTTTTTACCCAAAATGGAAGTTCTTGACTTGCATGATATGTGGTTTCAACAAGACGGTGCCACATGCCACACAGCACGCGAAACAATGGCGCAATTGCGAGGCGAGTTTGGTGAACAGTTAATTTCACGTTTCGGGCCGGTCAATTGGCCGCCTAGATCGTGCGATTTGACACCATTAGATTATTTTTTGTGGGGGTATGTCAAGGCTAATGTCTATAGGGACAAGCCCGCTTCGATTGACGCACTGGAAGCCAACATCCATGCATTCATTCGTGAGATACCGGCCGATATGTGTGAAAGAGTATGCCAAAATTGGACTCAGCGGATGGGCTACCTGAGACGCAGCCGCGGTCAACATTTGCATGAAATTATCTTTAAACATTAAATTGCAAGGTTCAAACTATCAATTCAAATAAATATTTCATTCATTTTTTCGAATTTTTTGTGTTTTTTTTTTTTTTAAAGTTCTAAACCTCTTAAAAAATCACCCATTACATATGAAGTTAGGAATAAAAAATCTACATGCTACTGAAATTAATAAATAAAAAAATAAATTAATTTTTAAGTAAAGGGTCCGCCATCTAACTTTTTTTTTCAACTAGTGCTTATTTCGGGAATTGTAACACTTAGCTCAAGTCTGATTTGACAGATAATTAGTTTTATTCTTCCGCTGAACGAATATGATTGTGTATACGCTTCGCTAAGTGAGCCTGCGATCGACTTAGAGAAGATGCCGATTTTGCCAAAAAAATCATCTTTTCAGATGAAGCTTATTTTGATCTTGGCGGGTAGTAAACAAGCAAAATTGTCGCATTTGGGGCACAGAAAACCCACACGCATACATTGAAAAGCCGATACACCCAAAACGAGTCACTGTTTCGTGCGGATTTCGGTCCAGAGGCAAAATTGGGCCATTTTTCGAACATGAGCAAGGAGTGGCCGTTACAGTCAATGGCGATCGTTATCGGGCCATGTTGAACGAATTTTTGTTCACAAAAACTGCAGAGGAGGTTATTGGCAACATTTGGTTTCAACAGGACGGCGCTACGTGTCACACAGCCGAAGCTACAATCGATGTTTTGAGCCATTTTCAAAAAAAAAAAAGTTATTTGGCGGACCCTTTAGATGAGCTCAAATAAAAATTCGAATTTATATATAACAGAATCACATTAAATTGCTCTGTAACAAATTTGAAGCAAATCGGCTTACCCGTTTAATCTCTAGCTCAAATCATAGAGGATGATCGGACGCACACATCGACAGAAGATATGACTTTTTGGACTTTTCAATAAACGTGTTGTTAGTTTTGATTTCAACCTTGACTTTTTTTTAAACGAAACCAATACTTTTCCTTTAGAGCAATGAAAAATTATGGCTAGTCATATGTGACTTCCTGTTCTAACTGGACTTTAACAAACAAGTTTACATACAAATATCACTTAAAGCAAAATTGTGAAAAATTTGTTATAACATTATCATCTCCACTAAAGTAAATAACATTTAATTCATCAAACATTTAAGTACCCTTGAGGTTAATTTATTTTGTTTTATTAAATTTATTTTGAAAACATTAATTTATATACTGATGCCGTTAAAATAAAAAAGATAAAAAACAAACACATTTATATTTTCAACGATTCATCATTTCTGTTAATTGATCTCTGGTGACATGAAAATTATCCAATTTTCTACGATGGATAAGGAAACAGCTTCAAAATCAATTTCTGTTCAAACGCCCAAACGACCGACCCTTTGTTATCTCTCATTCGCAATCAGTTTTCGTTTTACGTTTAATGGAAATTACATTATCCGCTGTCAGGATTTTAGAATGAGAACAAAAAAAAAAAAAAAACAAGAAATCCAGCAGAGTTTTTGGTCCAATTCGACCAAAGTATAAACTGAACTATAGAAAGTTGAACTTAAGCTCGTAATTGCCTCATTAACCCTTTGGGTCAACCTTTTTAACTTTTTATTTTTATTATAATTTTAAAAATTTTGTCTGCCTAGGGATTAAATTTTTTTTTTTTATTTAACATTTCAATAAAGCAAACAAGATTATATATATGGAAAATTGATTTTATTGAGCTGAATGAATTTTGAGTTTTTGTTTTAATATCTTTTTTTTTTTCATGTTATGGTAGGTACGATTAAATTTTAAATTTATCTCTAGGTGTAAGATAAGAACCTTATTACAAAATTACAGAATATTTTTGTTCATTGTAAAATATAATTATCATTGAAAATACAGAACAGAATATTCTTAGGCGTGTGTCTGTGTATTACCTGGGGTATAAGGGTTATGCGACGCATAAATTTTCCCCCAAGAAAATTCCAAAGCAATTAAATCCATTTTAAATGTGTTTGTTCCTTTTCTTTTTGGCTGAAATAGCCATGACCTACTTTTTAAGAATTCTGTAATAAATTTAAGTCACAATAAATTGTGAGTTTTAAAGGTTTTGTCAACCATTTTGATATTGGAAGAGCAGCTTAAAGAAAGAGAGAAACAGAGCTATTTCATCGCGTTGGGTTGACTAAGTTTAGTTAAGTATTTATTTGAAACATTAGCCTTAAAAAAAAAAACAAGTTTTACATAATTCCATAGGTGTCAACTTTGCAAATTTTTGTTTTTAATTCACTTTTCGATTTTACACTTCATAGTTCAGTCAAATGGTAGTTTAGTTTTGCGTTAAATCAGAGTCCAATGAAATTTTAATTGAAAGTAGGGGGTACCACCAGAATATTGCCACTTAGTTTTCCTCCCTCATTTCCCATAAGGGGTGGCCCCCATCTTGAATTTGGTGCATTTTAAGTGTTAATGCAATTATCTCGATAAATATTAGTTTAAGAGAAAACAAATCTTAAACAAAAATATTCAAAATAAAATTTGCAACAATTTATGTTAAAAATACTTTTTTTCAAAATCTTGTATATTTTTTAAGATATAAGCCTTTAAAAACTTAAATTTTTTTCGTCAGATTCATAGGCTCGTCACAAAATCGAAAAAAAATCGATTGAACTTAAAAATATTCAAGATTGTGGAAAAAAATATTTAATATAAATTGTTTCAAATCCTATTTTGAATAGTTTTTGCCTTAATTTTTTTTCTCTTAAACTAATATTTACCAAGATAATGGCATTAACACTTAAAATGCACCAAATTCCAAAATGCCACCCCTTATGGAAAATGAGGGGGGAAAATTAAGTGGGAATATTCTGGTGGTACCCCCTACCTACAATTAAAATTTCATTGGACTCTGATCTAACGCAAACCTACCCCTTTTTTTTCGACGATTTGATTTTACTATTAGGGCAAGTATTGGTTTCGTGTGGAAAAATAATCGAGGTTGTAATCAAAACTAATACGATGATCGAGAAGTTCAAACAAGTGGGTCTCGTCATACCAACCGTTCGTTCCGTCTGTCTGCGTGTCTGTGCACCTCTGCGTCCACTATAATTCGAGCAAGATTCTAAACGGGTGGACCAATTTGCTTTAAAAAAAAAAAAAACAAAAAAATAGAGCAATTTTAAATTCGAGTTTTTATTTTGACTCATGTAAAACGGGTAGGTGCCATACAATGGTTGTCGTTTTCTCAGATTTTTTTTTCGAAAACGGCTTCAACGACTTTGATTAAACTTCGTACCTGGATTGATCAAAATATTTGTTATAAAAAACTGTGTTTTAAATTTTTGGTAAAAAAATAAAAAAAACAGATAAAAGCGTTCTAAGTTTTCTGAGAAAATATGGTCCTATTTTTGGGATATTCGCTTTTATCTTTTCAATACAGTATCCGATTTTGTTATAGTTATGCAATCTGATGCTTATAAATAGTTTAAACAGATTTGCATTTAAGTTTTTAGACATTTTTGACATTTTTATCATCTTCAGAGTGATATACACTACGAGTATCTGCATTCGGTTTTTTCTTCTTTCTCCATACTCGATTATAAGCCAACAATTTTCTAACGTATTATCTCCCTCCACATAAAGGGTCCGCCAAATAACTTTTTTTTTTTTAAAATGGTGCAAAACATCGAAGGTAGCTTCGGCTGTGTGGCACGTAGCGCCGTCCTGTTGAAATCAAATGTTGCCAATATCCTCCTCTTCAATTTTTGTGAACAAAAACTTGTTCAACATGGCCCGATAACGATCGCCATTGACTGTAACGGCCACTCCTTGCTCATTTTCGAAAAATGGCCCAATTATGCCTCTAGACCAAAATCCGCACAAAACAGTGACTCGTTTTGAGTGTATCGGCTTTTCAATGTATGCGTGCGGGTTTTCTGTGCCCCAAATGCGACAATTTTGCTTGTTTTCTACCCGCCAAGATCAAAATGAGCTTCATCTGAAAAGATGATTTTTTGGCAAAATCGGCATCTTCTCTAAGTCGATCGCAGGCCCACTTAGCGAAGCGTATACACAACCATATTCGTTCAGCGGAAGGTTAAGACTAATTATCTGTCAAATCAGACATGAGCTAAGTGTTACCATTCACGAAATAAGCACTAGTTGAAAAAAAAAAGTTAGATGGCGGACGCTTTATGTATGCAGTGAATTGTTGGCTTATAATCCAGTACGGAGGAAAAAACAGAAACCGAATGTACAACAACCAAACTTGTGGGTTACAAAAATGCTCGTTGATTCAAATATTCACAATAATTGTCAAACAATAAAACCTACCTACCCCAATGATGGACTTGATATCACGTATCTACTGTGGTGCAATGCGTATATGGCTCTGAAGACATTTGGTCTATGTTTCATTTCCAGCTAAGCAAAGCACCACTACAAGGAGTCTGATGATTCTAGCCTAGAAGTCTTGAAATAGAGCTATAACTCCAACCTTTAGTAACTTTTCGGTAATTCATACGCAAGTGGTATATTTTTGCTTCATTTTAAAACTTCATCATTTAAAAATAATTTAAACAAAGAAAAGTTGCACTTCAAATAAATAAATAAAATTATTAAAATACGAAGGCTTCTAAAATATAAATTTATGAAATTGTGTACTCAGGCGTATGAGCAACCTTTTTTTTTTTTTGTTTAAAGATTTTTGCATTACAGGCTGCAAAATCAATAATTAGTTGCAGCCGAGAGGACCAATTTTTGACAGCTCCAATTGTTGCGCGCGATGGCGGATGGACTCATTCGGGTCTTCTTCGATACTTTGCTCCACAGCAGCAATAGTGTCTTCGGTGGGCACTGTACGGCGTCTTTGAGGATGCGCATTATATACTAGAGTAAACGTGGTGCGAAACCGATCCATTGTTGCTCGAATTTATGCGATTTTGCAATTATGTCAACCGAATATTGGACGCAGCGCGCTATGCGTCGCGCGAACCGAACCATTATTTTGGTAATAAATTTGCACGATTTGCAAGCGTATTGTGGTAGGAGTACATATATTTTTAAAATTAATGTCAATAGGTTGTGCAGAAAATCTTTTCTTTTTCAATTCAAAACAATCTAGGAGGAATAAGCTAGAAAACATCTTAGTAAAAAAATTATTTAGAATACTTTTCAATCCTTTAAGCTTTTCCATAGAAATTACATTCATCAGCTTACACACTCTCATTCATATATCACATGCAGCAATGACATTCTAATGCAAATGATCTCTAATTAGCTCCAAGGATACAAAAAAAAAAGAATCACATCCATTTCACTACTTGTCTCAATTCATTTTTAAGAATATAATTAATGACAGCTTACATAAAATTTAATTACCATCGTGTAGGCTTAGAACTGCTAACGAACTATTAACACAAACACACGCAACGCTCACACACATAGAAGGAACAAAACTAAACTTTTAAAACTATATTCATACATATGTATACACACTGTACATGTATGTATTTGTATGTAGAGTTGATGTAGGCTACGAGTTTAAGACCCAAAACGTTAACTCATCTTTTATATTAACTCTCAAATTACAGACTTCAGCTGAGAAATTATAATCATGAGATAAATAAACACATTTAGATAAATTTATGTGTAGTTATTTACCTAATGTATTCATGTATATGTAGGTATATATATACATATTGTATATACATATATATTATATTTCTAAACCTAAAAGATAGCAGCTTAATGGCTTCAACAAGGACTTTTCTTCCCTCTAGTCATAATAATTCAACAAGACGACAAACAGCAATGAAAGAAAACCACTACACCACAACCACTATAAATAGAGAAACAAAACCCCGTTCCGCTGTACCTATACTGTTGGCGCCATCTTCATTCTTCAGTGAGGATTAAAAAGAAAAAAAGGAAAAAAAGAGTCTGCTCTGAAGTGAATATTATCATTACCGATGGTTCCTTCCTGAACGGGGGCGAAAGCATAGAGTGCTTCCACATCCATAATGCCCTAATGATGCCGTGTTACACTTTTAACGTTCGATATACCTACATATAGGTACTAATGGGGTTAGTTATGCATTCGTAAAAAAAAAAGAAGAAGTCGAGATATTTATTGATCAAATCTGAGAAGACGAAAAAACGATCTAGCTCCTGCAATACTCTGTCTATCTTTCTGCTTATCTATCCGTCTATATTTCTGTCTTTCCGTACCTTGACCTTCAATCTAGAACCTCTATGGCACTAAGGACTTTGAAATTTAATTTTTGTTATACAAAAATAGTACAGCGAAGGTGGATTTTTCATACCTACTTGAAATAGGGCTTTTAGGAAACGTTTAAATTCAGAGGTTTTCTACTTAACTTAATTTTACTTTAGATGGCGCTTACAGTTCAGGATGAACTACGACCTCAATCAAGAAGAAGCCCTTCCAGCCAGCTCAGTCCATAAAAAAGGTGGTTGAGGTCGCTCTCCACGCTTGTGCTTGCCACCTAAGGTGTTGTCTTTCTCTATCGTGCAGACCATCAGGTGTAGACTCGAAGACTCGTCGAGGTAGTAGGTCAGTGTTCATACTCTCCACATGTCTCAGTCATCACAGCCGCTGCATTTTCATCACTGGATCAAAAAAATGCTTGAAGAATCTTCCTTTGAAAGCACCCAAGCAGATTTTCATTCGTTTTCGACAGAGTCCATGCAAGACCGGGATGATTGATCTATATAAAAAAAGGATCGTGGTGGGTTCGACTGGACCAATTTGGATACTTACTTCCACGGGTTTGTTCGTAATTGCTCCGCGAAGGTTTAGGAAAAAGAAAAGTCCGAAAATTCTCAACAGGTGGTGCTGTAGGCGCACATTTCGTTTTTCAGTTCAATTCAATTACCATTCAACAGGTGGCTCTGTAGGCGGTTAGGAAATGGCTTTTTGGATAAGCTTTTTCAACTTTGTGTGTGAAAGGTTATGTAAAAAAAATTGCTATTTATAGAGTGAAATGGGATTAAAACAAAGAAGAGGTTTTTTTTTATTAAAAAATTCTCTTTGTGTTGACAAAGTTATAAAAGTTGGACTTGGAGGATCATGTTTTTACTTATTTAGCCATTCATAACGTGAAGTTGGTTAAAACCCATAAAGTAGTATTCGATTACAAATATTAGCTTAAATATTTAATTATATTTTATTTTGTAATTTGTATGCGAAGCTAAGGTTTGTCTACGCGTGCGAGGCCGGACGGCACAGTTAGTCTCTTATAAAAAGTCTCCTTGGTTCTCTGAGAGAAGGCTTTACTATATACTTAAAGCTTTCTTATCCCGAAGAAACAACGATTGTCAAGAGTGATTCTTCGTTCGACCTCATTGATGTCATTTGGCAAAGTCCTTGACTATTTCGAAGTTTTATGTTGTCGTTTTGCCTTAGTCGACGATGTTGAGATTCCTTTCTCGATGACAGTATATACTTCGTCTGGTCATCATTAAACCATTGTGCGTGGTGAAAGCCACCGTAGTTTAAAACGAAAAGTTATGGGTATTGAAATAATAGCATCATAGGTATTGTCAGTTTTTCAAAAAGACCCATATTGAAACAATTTATTGATGTACAAATGAAAATATTCGCCAATTTGTAAGATTTTTACTCACTTCCAGAGCTATAACTTTGAACTTCCTTCTCGCAGCATCTTCAAAAACATATAAAAAATGTTTAAAACACTGTGCTACGTAATGTATCTCTTTAAAACAATTTACGTATACACTCCTTAGGGAACGGGTAAAATATTCAAAAGTAAAGAAAAAAACATCTCAAATCTTACTAAAACTGTCCGTTTTTTGTAATAAATTTGTAAAATTTTAAGACATAAGAGCCATTATAAGAGCCATTTCATCCGACCCAGTTGAGTGCTTAATTTTTTCTTCGTATTTCCGCCAAATCCACATTTCATGTCTTCCGGTTTATATTCGAAAATGTTATATGTAGTGTGTATTTATATTTTGTATCTTACTTTAAGTATCCGCCAATGAGAAGACTAACAACACAATTAATCAATAAATAAGCACTGTGCGTATAATTAGTTAATTAATTCATTATGATTATCCTGATTGAAGGCTTGTGTGTGTATATACAGATCTAAGGGATTTAATTTAATAAGGCATTTGTGCTGCGGTGTGTGTTTTTGGTTTTTTTTATTTTTTCCTATAGCGACCGACGACGACGTCTTTGCTGTGTGGAGATAAATAATTTAAAAGTTCAAACCAATTGGGTAAGTGATTAAAATAAATCCTGTAGTGGATTAATTTTTGCCTACTAGGTTAATCCGGAATAAGTACCTGCTTGCAAAGAATTTATAAACTGGTATATATAATTAGGTGTTTCGAAAAAAAAATTGAGATACGAGTGAAATATAGAACTGTGTAAAGAGTAAACATATAAAAGATTATTCTATAAGCGGGTAGAATGACTTTTCGGTTGGCAATGATGACGTAGCTATATGTACTATGAAGGTCCCATTCATTAAGAACTTAACAATTTGTATGTTTTTTTGCACTTATCACTCGCATAGGTATAATTTTTTTAAGGCTACCTACACGAAACGATATTCAATCATGTTTCAGGCTCAACAAGGCTCCGAATATAAAGCACATTACAAATTTAAAAATCCCGAAAAGATTAGGTCCTTGTTCATGAGAAAATTGAGGCAGTGAGAACCATTATAGTGGCCTAACTGATTTTTGAACTTCTTTTTGAAATGTCGAAAACTAATATCTACAGTTACGAAAACAAATTTTTTTTTTGAAGCAGTTATATGCTTCATCAATCTATAGATATTATTGTTTCAAAATAAGCTGATTTTTGGTGCCATAAACATAAGTTTTCGCCTTTTTAAAAACAAATGCGAAAATCAGTTAGGTCACTCTGCTTCTCATGGCCTCAATTTAAAATTATCAATAAAAATAGATCAATAAAAATGGTTTTTTTCTAGAAAAATTAATGAATGTGTTACTGTCAACAACTGAATAGGCCTTAGCCTAGGTTACGCCGATAAAACATAGAATAGGTATAGCAAAAATTTGAAAATGTTCGCAATATCCAATATTCTATTTTTTACTGGGATTTTTTAAATATTTTATCTCAGTGCAATAGTACAATCGTATACACACACAATATTGAGCTCCAATATACCAGTGGGAATTTTAAATTTCCACACCTCGAAAAGCAAATTCTTTTTCAATATACTGTGCGAAATTTTAGAATATTTATACCTACTTAAAAATTGTATTGTATTCGATAGTAGGTACTGGCATAAAGGATTGTAGCATATTTATATGTATGTGCGTGCAACAGCTTCTGGGCCTCCGTTAATATGACGTTTCCAATTTCGTACCTAAGCCAAGTGGATGAATATCCTGGTCGCATCATCGAAGATGATGTCTGCCTTGGTTTCTTGAAACCTCTGGTATGTATGACGTTGAAGATCTTACGTGCTGGAGCTTCGGTGTTCATCCGCTCTATACCTGTCCCATCAGCAATCTTAACCGTTCTTCACTCATGTAGGCCAGTCCAAGTCCAATGGTCAAGTCCAATGGATAATGGATGTTTCTGCATTTTGCCATTACATTTTATAAATCCTGCTTTATCGTTGAATAACATTTTTTCTTAAACAAAAAACATTAACCAACTTTAAAAATATTGATTTTTCAATCAATTTAGTATTTTTTTTTTTAAATCCGAAAAAATTTACATATATGTAATATTTATTATATCAATTTAAAAGGACTTTTCGAATAAAAATTTTGATTAAAATCTATCAATCCGTTTACGAGAAAGTCGAAAATAAAAAAAAAAAAATCGTTCTATGGCGGGTAAGTAGGTACCTACTAGAATATGAAGAAAATTTGAAGAGAAAAATTCTTCTGTTTAAGTGGAGCGACTGAATAAAATTCAAGTTAAAAGCTTAAGTGAGCTCAACTCCATAAATGCGTTTCGCATCGGTTAAAATCGATACAAATTTGCGTCTTAGAAGGGTACGATAGCCATCTAACTGATGAGCCCAACTATCGTACCTGGGCGAAACATATTTATGGAGTTGAGCTCACTTGAACTTTTAACTTGAAGGTAAGTCGGTACCGTTAATAATTTTTGTTGGTATTTTTTATTACCAAATACATATGTATGTATGTACCATACGTACGCTGCCGCATCCAATAAAAACTGTTGTAGAAATGTTGAAAAACGATGTTCATTCTACTGCATTTATTATCATAATCGACACGACAACCACTGGTTTCAATTTAACAGAGACAGAATTGTGAACATAATAGCAACTGTTATGAATTTTACAGTCAGAAATTCTGTCGATACAACATTCATCCCAGCAAACATTTTTCTGAAGGTTCAGATTTTCTTCACCAAAAATGATTCCAATAAAGTGAATTAATTGTGAATGTTCATTTAAGAGAAGGGATGATGAGTAAATACCTTCATTTAAATGAATCATAATGCAATCATATTTATGATTCAGAAAAGATAAGGAAATAATTTTATAGACTCTTATATACATTCATTTAAATTAAGTTTAAATGAAGATCATAAATCATTCACAAAAGCGATTCATATCGGTGTCCAAGTGCCCAGGTAAAAGAATTCAAATTGCATCATAAGTGAATTCTTTTCCGGTCAGGTTCTTCAATTTTGTGATTTATTTATGATTCAATTTTGAATTAAAATGTTTGCTGGGATTGTTGAATGTAGAGCAGAATCAATAAAATAAACACATTTGTTGTATTTTTATTTTTCAAAACATGTACATGTTGTCATGTTGGAGATTGACTGCAAACTTTCTGTAGTTTCTACAACCTGTTGCAATTGTTATAGAAAATGACTGTTGATCTAACAATTTCGCGCTGTCGATTTTACAACAAGCAGTTGCGATCATTTTAAAAAAATTTAGGGTTAAGATGAAAGCAAACGCTGTTAGACTTGTAATTAATTGTTAATGTGAGTGCATTTGATGTTAAATACAGAAATTTGGAATAATTGTAAATTTGACTGCCTTATTTTGTAATATTTACAGCGAAGTTTTTTTTGGTGGGTGCGTGTTAACAGAAAATAATGAATCGAATCTTTTTTTTTTTTTTTTTAATTAGAGCAAAGGTTGAAATCTCTCCGATGGTTTTTATTGACAACTAGCTTGCCCGCCCGGCTTCGCACAGGTAGACAAACCTTCGCATAAAAATTACAAAAGAAAATACATATAAATAAATATTAAAACTTCTTTTTGTAATCGAATAATACTATTCGGCTTCTAACCCACTTAACGTTATGACCTCTAAGTCCAACACAGAAAGATTGTTTGTACTCAAAAACCACTGTTTTGTTTTTTTTTTAGTTTTTTTTTTTTGTCGAAGAGGGGGGTGATCAAACTTTTTTTACAATAATAACCGTATTCTAAAGGCTCTACTCAGCAAAATGAATGTTTTTATGAAAATCGTCTGAACCGTTTCAAGTATACAATTTGGCCTTACTTATATGTATATACCAGGGAATTAAACAAGAAACGAAATTAATTATTTTTGAATCTTACGATATTGACGGAAATCATTATTTATGTACCTATTTATTAAATTTAATTTAAAAAAAACCCATACTCTGCGTTTATTTAATGAAATTTATGTGTTAGTATCTTAAAAATTGTTTTTTTTTTTTTAATAATTTTAAAATTAAAAAAAACTATCGACTTTATCTTCATACTCAGTCTCAATGTTGACCTTGTCTGCAAAAAGATTCTCTATAGGGTCCGCCAAATAACTTTTTTTTTTTTTTTTAAATGGCGCAAAGCATCGAGTGGAGTTTCGGCTGTGTGGCACGTAGCGCCATCCTGTTGAAACCAAATGTTGCCAATATCCTCCTCTTCAATTTTCGTGAACAAAAATTCGTTCAACATGGCCCGATAACGATCGCCATTGACTGTAACGGCCACTCCTTGCTCATTTTCGAAAAATGGCCCAATTATGCCTCTAGACCAAAATCCGCACAAAACAGTGACTCGTTTTGGGTGTATCGACTTTTCAATGTATGCGTGCGGATTTTCTGTGCCCTAAATGTGACAATTTTGCTTGCTTACTACCCGCCAAGATCAAAATGAGCTTCATCTGAAAAGATGATTTCTTTGGCAAAATCGGCATCTTCTCTAAGTCGATCGCAGGCCCACTTAGTGAAGCGTATACACAACCATATTCGTTTAGGGGAAGGATAAAACTAATTATCTGTCAAATCAGACATGAGCTAAGTGTTACCATTCACGAAATAAGCACTAGTTGAAAATAAAACGTTAGATGGCGGAAACTTTACTTCTTCCAACACTCCTGTCCTTTTCTCTCACAAATGCAAAGCGAATACTTTTGTTCTCAGCGAGTTTCAACTTTTTTATTTAGATTTTTCACTAACGAATCTTTTGATCACGATTCTCGAAAGTAGAATTTTGATTCAAAAACCGAACTATTGATTACCGGTTTTTTTGGCTTACGCTTATTTAACACCCAGATTTATACACAAATAATTACACGATGTGATGCATTTTCTTTAGTTTTGGTACTTCAAAAACTTAATTTCATTGATTTATTTCTCCTCCAGAATATTATTTATTCTCTTGAGAACAAGATTACCTTAAATATCAGGACTAAAAGATATACAAAACTTAATGCTCATTTTCGGTTCAAATGTTGGTGGATACGAAACGTTGAAATGTCATAAAATACTGTTAAGTTCGAATTTATTTAATATTTCAATCCAGTTGGCCTACAGCCTCAGTAATTAAATTTAATTCAAAAGTTATTTTCAAAATTAAAAATTTTAAATTTTAAAACAACCATAATTCCACCATTGTCATCTTAATATGTTGAAAAGCAATGAGAAAGGCTTTGAATACTGATTCATAAATCAATTTTATGAACATTATAAAAAAGGTTTAGATACTACATACATTTACCTTCATAAATAACCCTACTTTAATATAATTCTCTTTTTTTCTTTGTTTCACAATTCAATGAACATGCGTTAATGTATATCAACCAAGTACACATACAATAAGCCATTCATAAGACTGTTTGGTCCCAAAATACGTTTCAGTATTTAAATTAAAATAAAAAAAAGGTGTAATGTAATAATAGCGTAGACCTTTAAAAGGTTAGCAACCATCTTTATACGTTCATAGGTAAAAAAATACACCTCTTCAACTCGCGATATTGTGTAGGTTCTATAATAGATACCTACTTAATCATTTCGCTTCCCTTACCTATATCCTGTGCACAGTCTCTACACACACCCACATCTTAAAATATCATGAAACAAAGCTTTTTAGACTTTGATACTGCCCACTAACATGCGCCTTTGATCATTCATTTAATGTTAATTAAAAACCCTTTTAATGGAACGGTTCACCGATCCGCAATTAAATCTTTACTTTTTCGTGCGCACAATATTATGTTAAAAAGGATGTGTTAAGGGAATGTACAAGCATTTTAACTTAACATATGAATGTATTTGTTAGTTCATAATGTTCCACTACAAAAGTATGCATCCATATGAAAATTAATGGTGAATGGTTTTTGGCTAGACTAATTGTTATTTGAAAAAATATGAGGTAGGGGGTTTTATAACGAAAACATACCTAACCTGTAGGTACCTACATTTTTAATAAATAAGTGTGTATATGTATACCTTGATTGAATTGAGACACCCAAAGTCAGTATTTCTGGTTTAAAACGCTAAAATTGTCTAAGGCACTCCGCACTATGTGTTTGGGTAGGTTTACCCACCTGTGGAGACCTTGGCCCTGGGGGGCTGAATCCGCATAGTATACTTTATTATAATATTTACCTATTATAAAACTGTTGTTGAGATCGCTCTTCCAATTTTTTAATTAAGTCTGCATGAATTCATGAAATCACATGCGGCATTTTGCTTTGAGCTCAATACTTTTTGCATGTATGTAGTTGTTTTAGGAACTTTAGGAAGGAATTTACATATATAGCTATTAGGAAGGGTCAAATAAATTATTTTTGTGTGTCTTCTTGATCTTAGGAGTTATGGATTTTCTGAAGGCCTCAAGCAACTAAAGTGACCTAGTTTTAAGATGAAAATGAAGTTGATTAAGCATACATCTTTATATCATCATCATCATCGGCTCGACAACCGGGGTCCGGTCCTGGCCTCCTTCAACAAGTCTCTCCAAGGCTCCGAGCGTCCTGATCTACGCCATCTCTCCAGCGCAAGCATGGTCGTCTACCATAGAATGTACCACAAAGAATTTTCCGAGCAGGTTCCTCTTCGCTCATGCGAGCTAGGTGCCCTGGCCACCTTAAGACTTTTCTCTCGAAAGCGGCTAAGAGGTCGGAGTGCCTTTTGCTAAGCACCCAAGTCTCTCTCTACATTCTTATGTACCTACTTACATTTTTTAAATGTTTATAATAATACCAAGCCATTCGAACTTTTAGTTCAACAAGCCCCTACATGGAACCCTGTCGTGCATTACATTTTATAATGGTTGATTATTATTACAGTTTTGGCTAAAGAATGATTCGGTACAGACTCGCAACAAAAGCAGCTAAAAGTTTTGCATTTGTATTTATTGGAATGCAAAAATGGGTGTTTCGGAATTTCGTGCATGTACTCATATACCTTCGAGTGATCCAAGATTTTCTTTTCTGGGCTCGTTTTAAGGCACCTGTTGGAATTAAGTTTACTTGGTCTTAAAAAAGTGTTACTTATACTTATTAAAAGCAGCTTTGCTTCATCTTATTCGATACAAAATTGTGGATGTTATGAATTTGTCATGCAATAGTATCTTGCTCATGTGTTGTTGGCAGTTCTACAATGTCCCCTTATGTGCTGATATTGGATTTTTTTTTCGTTAATAAATCGTATGGATGTGTTAAGGAGCATATTTTTAATCTTGAAGCGTTATAAAGTAAATAGAACTTTAAGTGTTCAAAAACTTCAATTTTATAGAGCATCATTTTTAAATTATATAATATGGAGTTGTATGTAAATCTCTTAAGCCAATTTTTTCAGTGGTAAGATAAACTTTGTTTTTATATGAAAAGCATTTTTATGCAAAGAGTACCCTAAAGTTGGACCGGAACGTTTGATTTTGTGGGGGGAAAGGGGAAAAATTATTTTTTTTTTTTAAATTGGTCGAAAGTTATCCGGTTTTTAGAAGACATTTCAATATTTTCACAAAAAAAGATTGCAACTCTTTTTTTGTAGGAGCAATTATTTTTGAAAAAAACTATCGCTCCAAACCTACCTTACGCAACGATATGAATAAAACTGGTTTTATTTTTACATTTGCGCAAGTTCTATTGTTCCTATATGTTTAAGAGTGCTGGTATTTATATGTACTGGTACACTTGCATGCACAAAAATTTGTTCATCACAATTTTTCAATTTTTACTTGTGAATTAGGTACTGGCAAGTTATGGATTCGTACAAAAAATAGAGCTCGAGATTTTGATCAAACTTGACATTACGATGATAGAGAAGACGAAAAAAGTGGGTCTCGCAAAATCGTCCATCTGTCTGTTTGTCTGTTGGGCTAAACTTGGTATACTTAGCGTTTTTTGGACATTACCCCCACACGTTTTTTTTCATTTTATTTTTATCACTAAAAATAACGGTACCTGTCATACAAAATTTGTTGGCCCAAAAAGGAAAATCTTATTTTTATCAAAATCGGTTGCACAGATTTATTTTAAAAAAAACTTCAATAAATTTAATATGCTGCCATTTAGTAAAAAAAAAAATGGTTCCGAAAAATGCATATTAATGGTACCTCTGAAAGAAGCATTTTTTTGATTTTCGCTTTTCTCGAACACGGTTCAACTGATTCTGATCAATTTTCCATATACCCACACAAGTGGGTCAAAAGTCAATTATGAAATTTTCAAAACCTACAAGATATGGTAAATAACAAAAAAAATAGACCGTAATTACGTAATTAAAAGCTATAGTAAACGATATTTCTTATATATTTTTCTCTTTCAAAAATTGAATTAAAATTAGTTCTAATCGATTTTTTGACAACAAAACTGAGAAATTTTTCTGATAAATAAAGTTCCTGTATTTTTTATACTCTGTTCAATTTATATTTGCAGTACAGGGAAGATAGGATATTTGCCTTTCAGTCTGACCATTACGGATCTCAATAAGCTATCTTTATCTTAAAGCTCTTAATAGGGTTGCCGTAGTGAGCATTTAAGATTTCCGAAAATCTCACACAAATATCGAAAGAGTAACGAAGTATTTATAAACCAAAAACTATTAGCACTTCAAAATTAAAATTGCACTTGAATATTAAACCGAACTTCTTCAAAAATTAGCGCGAATAAAAACTCTCTCTGAAGTAGAAATATTTGCTATCAAAAGCTCTAAAAAAGCTTAAATCCTGAAAAAGGAATTTCCATCAACTCTGATTCAAAGTCATTGTCAATAAGGGTTGGTCGCAAATTAACGATCATGTCTCCTTTCACCCGGGGAGCAGAAAGGTCGTGGTGGGATGTACGTGAGCTCAAAGAAGATTACACAAACAATTTAAATGTAACTCAGTGATTCTGTTTCGTATTTCAGTGGCAATTTCTTAAGTTAAGGTGCCGTGCAAGCAGCTGCAGGCACCAGAGTAGTATAAGTAGGTTTTGTTTGTATACCCAATATATCGCGCTGTTTTTGGAATACAGTGATGTGTCAAAACTTCAAAGCTTTGGGTTAAGAACTTTCAAAGATAAGCTATAAGGAACAAACCAAAATTTACTCATTTATTTATTAGTTTATAAAATATTAAGCTTAAATATTAAACTTAAACACAGAATTATAAATATTTTAAATCAACTCTATATATTATTTTTGGACCAATCTGTGCATTACAAAAAAACATACATCTAGATGCGACCTAGAGCGATTTGTTTTTACTATACTATTGCTGTCATAATTAAAAAGTTAATTATCAACTGCAAAATGAGTTTTCAATTAAATATAACAACATGTTAATGTTAATTTCGTATACCTACAGCTATTACCATGAATAATATTGATGTTTTAAAAATAGCCCTTCGCATGTAATAAAAATAAGTTAAAATCTTGAATGGACGTTCAAACAGAATGCTTGTTCTCAGAAAGGGAGTTTTCAACATAAATTGAAATTTTATCATCAACAATATTAAACTGCCAGTATGTATGCATGTATGTATATGTATAATAAAATGAATGAAAATGAATGAATGATGATGAAAAGTAAATTCTCATATAAAATTATAACTTATAAATTAAATAGTGGCATCAGAGAGTAAATGGAAGGTTCATGATGGTATTCCTGTGAAACCATCTTATATTTGATAGCAATTTAACGTATAGGTATTTCGTATTTATAAGTAAAATTCAGGAAAAAAAAACCCAACACAACCTTCAACTTTATTTGTCAGGCAAATATCATGTGTATCCTTTTCCTTATTCCACCCATAATACTATGCAAAATGTTTACCGAAGTCAAAGGAAAGATATTCAGCCACCCCTACTCACCATAAATCAAATGTTTTAAAATATACTATCCCTTTATATTTTTAAATTTCCTTTCCATGAGTGTCCTTTTTTATATAAATTTATCCGGAGGCTTCTCAACATCCTCATCTACATCCCCAGTCATTTTGTTGTTTTTTTTTTTTTTAAACAGGATATCCAAGTAATTGATTACTTGACAAAATTGAACCGATAAAACAGTTCATGCTGCTGATATACGGATATACCTAATGCGGATTGCTGTTGTCACTGTCACTGTCATCATCCTACTTCCCACTATATGCTCTTAGGTTGAAAGGTGATTCTGATGATGTAATCCTCAACAAAATATTTTCTTTTAGTTTTGTGGTAGGTGTGACAGGATTATATAAAATCCATTATTTTGTCCTTAATAAAAAAAAAAAACATTCGATATTATCCTTCAAACAAAGTCCGTTTATCTTCGGTTCAAAAGAAATATTAATATTTTATATGAGAATCAGAATACGTGATTATTGCCACGATATTATAAGAACTACTCAGGAATTGCCATAAAATAATGTCCCCGGAGGATATTCTTATAAAAATTTCCTCCATGAAATTGAAGTGTGTTTTCTAACTCATCCACATAAATGTTTGAACATGTACATCTTAATACAAAATCAATAACAAATGGAGAGCTAATGGAAAATACATTATCGAATGAAGATTATTATATACTAGTTTGCTCATTCGATTTAAAGTCAAAAGAAATTTGGATCCCTGTGGAGCAAGGCGATACGCCTTAATTTTGCATTAGGGAACAACCGTCGTGGCTTTTATAATAATTTATTATTATTACATTGCATTGACATACGAAATAAGTGCTTAATGCTACGTTTTACTATGAACTGTTGCAACACTATAAAACCATATGGTTCCTTTGTACTTACTAAAATAGGGGAATAGGGAAGTACATTTATATACATAAGTAAAATAATTCGAGATTTTAAAGGGTCATTCATTTTTCGGTTTCGAAACATTTTTGATGAAAACCTCTGCACATTGCTGGCGATATCTCGGCCATAGCTTGAGTAATTTTGGATTTTAATGCGTTTAGAGTTCGGAGATCATTCGCGTTTACACGGTCTTTGGCGTAGCCCTACAGACAAAAATCAAATCGCATGATCTTTGTGGTCAGTTGACGTCACCAAAACGTGAAATTACGCGATTATTAAACTTCTCACGCAATAAATCCGTAATTAGTGGTGTTGTGTGGCTTGTTGCCCCGTCTTATTGAAACCACATATTGTGCAAGTCATGATCTTCAAACGCTAACCAAAAAAAATCGATTAAGATTCGACCAATTGCTGCGAATACCGGGAAATCGATAAATTCGGATCATCAGCAACACTTGAAGCAGCAATATTTTCGAATAAGCGTACATTACAATGATACACAGGCCTTACGACATCAGTAACGCTTCCACTCTCTTCAAATTTCTTCACAATTTTACAGATTGCTTGCGCAGTCGGTCGATTATGACGTTTGGACAGGGCCGACCCAACCATATGTGCAAGATGTGCAAATGCACAGGGCGCAAAATTCTGGGGGCGCATTCCCAGCAAGCAAGAGCAAGAAAACGTAATCTGCACTTGCGCAAACAAATATATACTGCCATTTGCATTTAATCCACAAAACTTGTTTAAATAATCCCAAAATAACATCCACCTCAACTGTGTTAGGCTAATTCTTGCCCACTAACTAACTTCACTTTCATTGTTGCATTCAAGGAGAATTTAACTCAAAATATCGTAAATTTAAAGATCTCACTAGTCCTACGCGTTGAAAGTCTACCTTCTGGGTAATGTGGAATCGTCTTATGCATGTGTATCAGTGTATGTACATATATGTATCAAATATAAAAAGGGGAGCTTTCAAACAAATCCTGCACAGGGCGCAATTTGAGCTGGAGCCGGCCCTGCGTTTGGATCACCACTTTTGTAGTAAGTTTAAATAATTTTAACGCATTGTTCGATTGTTAAGCGATCCATTATCGTAAATGGCAAACGTTCAACTAATTTTATGACACTTCAACTGACAGCAGAGTTTGACAGATGTCGTATGCCAGCGCTAGCAACTTGAAACCACGAAATGAATGACCTTGTGAATTAAAAAGCAAATCTAAAATTGCGATTGTGTAGTAGTAGTGATTTGTCGGTATGTGTGTCCATCTGTTTGTCTAAATGGATGGAGGGATTTGCTAAGTTATCAAAAAAGAACTGACCATTCTATTTGACATCTAAAATTTTGAAAAGTCCATAATTGGGGTACAAAAATATGCAAATAAAAGGTCCGCCAAATAACTTCTTTTTTTTTCAAAATGGCGCAAAACATCGAGTGTAGCTTCGGCTGTGTGGCACGTAGCGCCGTCCTGTTGAAACCAAATATTGCAAATATCCTCCTCTTCAATTTTTGTGAACAAAAATTTGTTGAACATGGCCCGATAACGATCGCCATTGACTGTAACGGCCACTCCTTGCTCATTTTCGAAAAATGGCCCAATTATGCCTCTGGACCAAAATCCGCACGAAACAGTGACTCGTTTTGGGTGTATCGGCTTTTCAATGTATGCGTGCGGGTTTTCTGTGCCCCAAATGCGACAATTTTGCTTGTTTACTACACGCCAAGATCAAAATGAGCTTCATCTGAAAAGATGATTTTTTTTTGGCAAAAACTGCATCTTCTCTAAGTCGATCGCAGGCCCACTTAGCGAAGCGTATACACAACCATATTCGTTCAGCGGAAGGAAAAAACTAATTATCTGTCACATCAGACATGAGCTAAGGGTTACCATTCACGAAATAAGCACTAGTTGAAAAAAAAAACGTTAGATGGCGGACCCTTTAGCTATATGTTAATAACTGTAATATAGCCAGAAATTGAAGATTTAAAAAAGTTATGAAATATTCAACGACCAAATCTCTAAAAAGTAAAAGTAATACAAAAATAATTTGTTTGTGTAAAATTGTTCTATATCTTTGTCTATTTCTATACCTTGGCCAAAATACGATTGATTCTTAAAAATATTAAACTTAAAAGTACCACAGGAATCTGCGTTTTTTTTTTTTCTATGATGGTGACTGTGTTACAGCCTGTAAACAATCAGTGAACAAAATTAAGGGGTCAGAAATGTTTTTTTAATTTTTTGTTGGTGGTTTTTAAAAAGCTTTATCTTTGTGAATAATGGTAGTATTGAGAAAAAATTGGTGATCTAGCCTACTATGGTTCAGAGGTTAAAAATTGGCTAAATAAAGAGTACGGTAATCGTTGGATATGAAGAAAAAGACCAATTTACTGGCCTGCATGATCTCCTAACCTTACAATATTGGGTTTTTATTTTCGATATTATATCAGTATAGGAACTATGTACATATTTATACGACAAGTCAGGGTTTCGTAAAAAAAATTGAACTCGAGATTTTGATCAAACTTGAAATTAGGAATAAAGTGGGTCTCCCAAAAACGTCCTAAACGGATGGGTCGAATTTCTATAAACTTGGTACATAACGTTTTTCGAACATTTATCCGACATCTTTTTTAAAAATTTTTTGGACCAAAAATAACAATACATATTTGCATAGTTTTATTTTATTTTATTTCTTATTTTAGAAAAAATCGGCTCAACATTAAAATTAAATAAATTAAGGTTGTCTTTTAGTAAAAAAAAAAAAATTCCGAAAAATGGTTATTAAAGTATCATTTTTTGCCATTGGCTTTTCTCGAAAACGATTCAACTGATTTTGATCAATTTTTTTTGTGAAGAATGAAAATAATCAACAAAATTTTTTTGGATTTTTAAAAAAGTTTGAAGTTTTTTTTGGAAAAATCGAAATTAAAAAAAAAAAACGACAAGATCGATTTTTATTAAACTTGGCAAAAAGGAATTTTTTTTAACAATATCTAAAATATTTTAAACAAAAATTATTCTTTTAATCAAAAATAACGGGATTTCACATATAAATGTTTAAAACCCGTTAAGGAAAATCTTTTTTTTTGCTCAAAAACGATTGCTACGATTTTGATAAAAAAATTTTTGTCCATCCAAGTTAATACGATCTGCCATTGAAAGTTATTAAATTTCACATTTTACTAGTAGGTTTTAACCGTACCTCTCAGAGGACGGGTTTTTGATTTTCGTATATCTCATTATCGAGTTAACAGATTAAAATTAAATTTTTTGTATAGAAGCTTGAAATAAGTCAAAATAATATTTCATATCAAAATATTTAAACAAATTAGTTTTTGATTAAAAAAAAATTCAAAAATGTTTTTTAAAAATTCAATATCTCAAAAATAGATGGATGACTTTTTTTTTGAAAATCAATTGTTAACTCCACATCAATATATACTGAAGATTGGAGTACCAAATTTTGTTCTTAAATATGTTTACAAAATTTTATATAGTACAAAATTATATATAGTATTAAATTAATTACCCAGTAACCATTACCACGACAAAACAACACCATCTTTACCCCCCTATTCAATAGACTATGACACCAAACAATATACAATACAAACTTGTATTCGGTCGACGCCACTCCAACGATTTTTAAAATTCTTTTCTCGAGTACAAGTTGGGTAGAAACCGTTTCACAACTATTTTAATCACGTTATTTCTAATTTTGTTTATTTAAAATAACTTTTCATGCATATATAGAACACGTTTAAGGATTTCGAATATAATTAATAAGTGAGTATTAATAGGCGCATTCAAAAAAATGATATACATCATTTTTTCATTAGTATTCTTACAACAGAATTATGAAATTTTGCTGAGCAATCATTTTCATGAAAGTATGAGATAGCTGAGATCTCTGAGATCTAATTTTCTTGAATATGATGCCTAACGATTTTCAAATTTTGAGTTTTAAAATAGTGTTTTCAAAAACCATGTGATGCGTGTTGTCCATAATATTGAATATTAAAAATAGAAAAATAATTAAAAAAATAATAAAATGGGCTCAAATTTGAGGACAATCTATATTTTTATATTCTCTACTGAAACCAACCATAATAAATGCAAATTGCTATTTTTGATACAACCTTAGAATAAACAGGATGTTTATGTTTTCCTGATTCAAACAAAATCGTATGGCACTTATGACAGGGAGGTATATTTTAGTCCAAAAAAATTTTATCATGTTTTTCTTAATAATAAGGCTCATTTCAAGTTTCAATGGCTACAAAAATAAATCCTTGGTGCGAATTTCAAAACAATATAAAATCTATCACAATTTGAATGCATAAATCAGTCCTTCGTCAACTTCCAAAGCTGTTTTCGGTTCACCAAAACCCGTCCATTTTGGCCACCATAGCTGTTAATTTATAATGACTCATACTGGTTGGCTCTATCCTCTTGAATTCATTAGGGAATTTTTTTTGTTGTTGCTACCATCATCGTCCTTGTCAATCACAAGATCAAGCAAGAAGGCGCTAAATAAACAACACTCCTTTTTTTTCGACCACCCTTTTTAGGTACCTACATCTGAAAGGGTTTTTAACACACAATTTACATTCAAGTACAAGTATACAAGACATCATCAGAAAGACATCACCCTCCCTTGTTCGTCCTGATGGGAATGGGAATAAGAAGAAAAGTGGATGCTAATACCCCAATTGATTATATTTTGAACTGTAAATGTGCTAATGTTGTTTGGTTAATGGGTGGGAGCTGGTGCATAAGAAATGAGCAAGACGACATTAATTAATTATGATTTTCGATGCTTAAAGACACTTGCTATAGATAAAATAGGTTTTTTTTTTTGAAGCTTAATTAACATATTTTTATTTAAGAGAAAGATTCATATTTTTATTTATCTTTACTGTTAAAATTATATGAAAGTTGCGATGAGATGAGAGTGTCCATTATGATGTTTATTCCATTTGGAAAAAAGATAAAAATGAAAACGTTGTAGATATTAGCATTTCCATTGTCTCATAAGTTCTGAAAATTGGTTTGCGTCATTCTGGTGCCATCATGCCTATAGATTGACCTTGAATGTAGGAATAAATTTCCATCATATTTATTGTGAAAATAATTATAAAGGCATTCATCATTTAAGTTTTTGTTCAGACTTATTTATGTGTATATGTATATATACGTATGACCTCAATTTAAATTTCCCTTCAAATATTATTACACATTTTTGAAAATATCAATTAATCTTGATAATATTTGTGAATCCATAATTGCGGAGAAACCATTATAATTCCGTTTATTAATATCAAAAGGAGTTAAACCCTTTTCGGAAAATCGATTGGTTTTAAAAATGACAATGAAACATGTATTTGGAGATGTAATTCATTAAATAATAGTTTTATTAAAAATTAAATTGATGATTTCTATAAGGATTATTTTTTTGAAAGATTTTTTTTTTAAATTTTAAATTATTTTCAATACTTCCAGTTTTAAGCTCTTATTGAATTCATTCGAGGTAAAATGATGAAGAAGGGAGCTTGATCCCATATTTCTGACGAAAAAAAATATTTTACCTTGCGAAAGATAAGAGACAATGTTATTAATTAATTTAAATTGCTGGAAAGAATTAACAAAAAACAACTTAAATTACAAAAAACATAATAATTTTGTTCAAAGTTCAAATTTGGCTCTAAGTCTGAGCCACTGCTTTTGATTGTGTGGGGTTAAAGTGTGTTGCAAATATCTCTAAGGCTCGTAGGCACCCGGAGGTAGGGGCAAGGGGGGGGGGGGCAATTGCCCCCCTGGCTCTGGACAATACTACACAACTAACAAATTTTTCATTTTTTTACTATGAATTTTAACAAATACTTGTCTTCTCTCCATGATTTGTCCAACCCTGGCTCTGGACCATGCCAAATGTATCTGAAAATATTCTTAGTTAATATTTAATCAAGGACAATGCACAATGTTTGCAAAAAAAAATGGACAAAGAAACTACCTTTGAAAATGTGTATGGCTTATTCATTTGAAGTTTGGTGTATATGCCTCCAAAATAAAATAAAGGGTGATTTTTAGCTGGTTTGGTTTTGGCAACACTGGTTTTGACAGCTGACGTGTGTTTAGTACCTTATTGTGTCACTGTCAAACAGCTTCAGTTTGGTTTGCAATTTAACCATGGATCGTCTTACAAATGAACAACGCTTGCAAATTATTGAATTTTACTATCAAAATTCGTGCTCGGTTCGAAATGTTCATCGCGCGCTGCTTCCATTTTATGATCGGCATTCTCGACCTTCTGAGCAGTCTATTCGGAAGATTGTGACCAAATTTCGCACCAAATTTACTTTGTTGGACATTAAACCACCAACACGTTTACGTACTGTGCGTAGTGAAGAAAATATTGCGGCCGTATCAGCTAGTGTGACAGAAGACCGCGAAATGTCGATTCGGCGCCGTTCCCAGCAGTTAGGCCTTTGTTACAGCACTACGTGGAAAATTTTGCGGAAGGATTTGGGCGTAAAGCCTTTTAAGATACAGCTGGTGCAAGAACTAAAGCCAGCCGACCTACCACAACGCCGAATTTTTGGTGAATGGGCTGGCCGAGGATCCGCTTTTTTATCGAAAAATTGTGTTCAGCGATGAGGCTCATTTTTGGTTGAATGGGTACGTAAATAAGCAAAATTGCCGCATTTGGAGTGAAGATCAGCCAGAAGTATTGCAACAGCTACCAATGCATCCCGAAAAAGCCACTGCTTGGTGCGGTTTATGGGCCGGCGGCATTATCGGGCCTATTTCTTCAAAGATGATGCGAATCGCAGCGTTACTGTCAATGGTGAACGCTACCGAGCGATGATAACAAACTTTTTTTTGCCCGAAATGGAAGTTCTTGACTTGCATGATATGTGGTTTCAACAAGACGGTGCCACATGCCACACAGCACGCGAAACAATGGCGCAATTGCGAGGCGAGTTTGGTGAACAGTTAATTTCACGTTTCGGGCCGGTCAATTGGCCGCCTAGATCGTGCGATTTGACACCATTAGATTATTTTTTGTGGGGGTATGTCAAGGCTAATGTCTATAGGGACAAGCCCTCTCGATTGACGCACTGGAAGCCAACATCCATGCATTCATTCGTGAGATACCGGCCGATATGTGTGAAAGAGTATGCCAAAATTGGACTCAGCGGATGGGCTACCTGAGACGCAGCCGTGGTCAACATTTGCATGAAATTATCTTTAAACATTAAATTGCAAGGTTCAAACTATCGATTCAAATAAATATTTCATTCATTTTTTCGAATTTTTTGTGTTTTTTTTTTAAAAAAAGTTCTAAGCCTCTTAAAAAATCACCCATTACAAATGGGTCATAAGAGCCAAATTCATGAGTTTGACGTTTAGAAATGAACAAGACAGATATAGAGCCTGATTACACGATTCGTTTTTTTTTCGGTCGTTTCGTGTTTCGTCTTTTTAACAGATAAGTACCTTCATGATTACATACATCGGAAGAAGTCCATTCGTGTTTTTGACGTTAAAAATTTTGAGGTTCATTTATTCGATATTTCAAAATTGGGTTTGTGTCTGTTAAATAATAGTTTTATGGTAAGTTGCTTCATTTCAACCAAGTTGGCCCGCCCAACTTCGCAAGGGTTGACAAACCTAAGCTTCGAATAAAAATTACAAAAGAAAATATTAGTTTTTGACTTTGTGTAATCGAATACTATACTTTCTCGGTTTTAACCCACTTCACTTCATGAAAAGCTAAATTTGTTAGAATGTGATTCTCTTAGTCCAGACTTTATTGTTTTACCAAAACAGAATAGAATTTTTGTATTAGAAAACCACTGTTTTGTTTGTATGCCATTTCACTCTATAAATATCATTTTTTTTTAAATAACCTTTCAACATATTATAAATACCAATTTTTTGAAAAAAATATTCCTAAAGCCATCCACTCCCAATAACCTTGCAAACACAAACATAATTTCTTAAAAAGGATACTTTTTATTTGTACCCAATTTCAGATTACAAGTAACACAATCTTGAAAAAGAATATCCCTAAAGCCATTTGCTGAGATACAAATTTCAACCAAAAAAAGATTATTTTCTCAAATCGGGAAATTTTGTTTTCATTTTCACCTCATTTCACCCTACAAATAACAAATTAAAATAAAATGTCCTTGAAGCCATTTCCTAAGAATAACCTTTTAAACCCAAGTAGAGTTTTTTCAATCGGATAAGTCTTTTTCATTTTAAGCCATTTCTCCCTAAAAATTGAAATTTCCCGATACCTATTTCAAAAGTTAGGTATTCTACTATTCGGGGCAGAGACGAATATAACAAATCAGAGATTACTGAAATCGGTTTAACCATTCTTGAGTTATAAATGATGTAACTAAACCGACTTTGTTTTAATATTTATTATAAAGGGTGTTTTTTTTTAGACGTGTGGTTTTTAAGAAGAAATAAAATGCATATAATTTAATGTTATGGACAAGAATTTAGCTTTATTATAGAGATCAGGGTTTGACATGATGATGATTTTGGGCAAGTGGCTACCGCGGCTGGCTCGAATAAATTCCAGCCGAGAGGCCCAATTTTCGACAGCTCCAATTGTTGCCCGCCATGGCGGATGGACTAATTCGGGTCTTCTTCGATACTAGACTAAACGTGCTCGAATTTATGCGATTTTGCGATTATGTCGACCGAATATTGGACGCAGCGCACGATGCATCGCGCGAACCGAACCATTATTTTGGTAATAAATTTGCACGATTTGCAAACGTTGTTCAGAAGTAAGTCTATTAATAATGAAATGGCAAACCAAAATGAGAATAAGTCAAGTGAAAACTGTCAAAAAGACCAACTCCGAAAAAAGTATTGCCAGATTGAAAACCACACGTCTAAAAAAAACTCCCTTTATAAGACGAATTAGTAATTGATAAATTTGTCCTCCGGTAATTCCAACGTCATTTTGAACATACCATGGCTCTTTCGTTGGGATATGCATTTGGGGATATGATTTTTTTGGGTTTCACAGATAATATCAACATTCCTTCTTTCTTATTGTCAGTATCACACTCTGAACTTTAACAAAATAATTGTGTTAACTTTTCAATTTTCCATTTCTGTGTTCATGTAGGTGGATCTTTCAGTTTCTTCATTTATAAACAATGTTGTCAATTATATTTTGACACGAGAAACGAAATTCAAAGTGCTAATTTCAGCATACACAAATTTTTAATAAGAACTTAGAATCATATAATTTTTCTTTCTGTTCCTTAACAGTTCTATGGTAGAAAGAGTTATTTTCAGTTGTATATTTCGAAATACATATGTATGTATTAAGCATTCGAAAAAAAATTTTAACTTCGTTTTAAAAATACATTTTTGAAAATTTTCGTTATAATGCTATTAAAACTTTTTAAAAAATTCCTCATAAAATAAGATATATTGAAATTGAAAAAAAAGCTAACCACATCTAAACCAACACACGAATGGAATTGCGAGACCCACATATTTCTCGTTATCATCGTAATATCAAGTTTAATCAAAATCTCGTGTTCATTTTTTGTTCACAAATTCATAAATTCCCAGAGGTAGTAAATATATACATAATGTACCTATATATATATCGCAATTATGAAAATGACAAGGTTTTAATCGTCATAAGCTCCGTCGCTTCGGTCTGTGCTGTGCGTCTGTGTGTTCACTGATGGACATCGAGCTAAAGTCATAACAACAGACCGATTTGCTTTAAATTTGGTACATAGAATGTGTATATGTGATTGCCTAGATGCAAACTTCAGATCAATTTGAACAAATAAATGGCCAAAAATGATTTAGTTTTAACAGATTTTGTTAAAGCTGCAGGCATAACAACCTGATATTTCCAAAGTGATTTTAACAAAATTCCGTATCAGGTTTTTGAAGAAAAAATTAAATGACGGAATTAAAGTCCTGACGATTTATTTGGAATTTAAATAATTTTTTGTTATTTCCGTATATTTCACTTACAGTAACAGCTCACCAATTTTGTTTTCCAATTTTTCACCCAATTCTAATATTGCATACCCAAGTAACATTTTTGCTCTCATAAGACGCTCCGAGAGCGCTACGAGACTTATTTTAGGGAGCTTAATGCACTCTTGAGGAGTTCTTCTAGATTCTTATAAGATTGTTAAAAGCCTTAAATGGCCTAGTTATGGGAGCCTCTTGATCCTATAGGAAGAGTTTTATTCTTCTTATGCGATTATAGACGCCACTTTGTAAATTTAGTAAAGCTCTCTGAACTCTTCCTATGGGAGTGCGTCTCTTCCTACAGAAGTTGTTAAAAAGAGAACGAGTGTGTGTAAACTTAAAAAAAACATATATCTTTCGCATTTTTAATTTCTTTTTTTGAAGAAGGTAGGCGAATAGTTTTTATGTGTGTTCGTGATTCTCTCATGTCAAAAAATAATGTGTTTTTTGGTGCGAGTATTTATTTCACAAGTTAATTGACGTATTATATTTGTAAAAATCATGGCATATGTAGACTAAATTCTTGGTGCAATTAAAATTGCATCTACTAATTTAAACATTTTGCTTCGAAAAATAACAACGCGCTTCCAAAATTATGCATTTTTAAAATATTTTGTTATTAATTATAATCTTATTATAGGGTTACCATTAATATTTTTTTAGGTGCAAAAATCACCAAAGTATGTTTTTATACAATTCACAAAATGCGATCATTCATACCATATTTTTTTCCAATTACTGTCATTATCGTGCTTTTATGACAAAAATTGGAACTAGAGGTGTACAAAATATGACGCTTTTTCATTATTAAGATTTTCTGAAATTTTCCAATATATTTGTCATTAAAAACTGACAAAAACAACTAATTTTTAAAGATGCCATTTTACTTGTGTCGTGTTAATATACTGCTCTCACAAATTTTAAATAATGACATAACACAAAAAAGAATGTCCCCGCTCATTCTTCTCTGGTATAGTAGCTGTATACTAAGTTATATAAATCCATTTTTTATGCAACTAATATCATAAGCAAATAAGAGAAAACAAGATGAATATGACGTTTTGGTCAGAATGGAAAACCAAATATGATAATTCATTAAGAATATTTTTTTTTAAGCTACGGTAACCCTCAAAATATAATGAAAACATTTTGTTAATATTGCAACATGGCTGCTGTTGATTGATACTTTAACTCTTGTTTTAAGATCTCTATGAGATCTTTGGATGATGATGAAGTCCCATTACAACGCTTGAGCTCCCGTAAGAAGTGTCGCTCTCAGTAAATATATATTTTCTCTGAGAGACAGTACTTCTTATGGGAACTAAAATGCTCTTATGGGACTTAAATTTGACATTTAACTTTCA
Source organism: Leucozona laternaria (assembly GCA_932273885.2). NCBI lineage: Eukaryota > Metazoa > Arthropoda > Insecta > Diptera > Syrphidae > Leucozona > Leucozona laternaria. Next base: position 89,005,592 of record OW026368.1, on the reverse strand, counting down.
AACGAAACACATTTGTCTGTGGGGCGTTCCTTTTTATTGCAATTGCCAACTATTATTAAGAAATTTAAATGTGAAAGCAAAAAATCGATAGTTGTGTTAGATTAACATTTTGAAACAATGGAACAAAATTATAACCTAATAATTTTTCGAATAAAGTAACAATCAAAGTTAACTGGATATAGCTTGGTGTTATTTAAATCATTCCAAAACTGATGACAGCCGATGCAACAACAGCATAAGATATACCATAAACATTATGGGATACTCATGGTGATTTCCATTTGTACAATTAATAAGGTTGTTTCGATAAATTCTATCAAAATAATGCTTTTGAGATCGATTTTTCGGCAGATTGTTTCCTCTTTTTAATAACACTAATAATATTAACTACCTTGAGTTTGAAATGTGCGCTTTTGGTTTAGTATATTTCAGTGCTGAAAATTGTTGTTATAATATTTATGATCAAATTCACTACTACCCCGAAATTAGGCAAACAAACAGAACAAAAAATCGACCAAAGAAACTTGCTCGCAAAGAAAACAATCAAACTTTTCTTTGAAATCTAAAATTACATCTTCCACCACCAATCAAATAACCAATCCGATAGAAACATGAACAGAAGCAAGTTTTGTGAACAAAAAGAACGCACTGTACAATTCAACTATAACATCTGTTCGTTTGGTATTCAAAGCTGGCGTCGTAGCTCCTATTAGAATCTTGAAAAAAACTTATTTATGAATAGTCTCATTGAGGTATTGTTATGGGATTATAAAGACTAAAAATGACGTTTAGAGTTTTAATTTCATAACAAGATACTTATGAGACTTAAATAGATTTAGATATAGGATTTAAGTACTTTCAAATTTAAAAAATGCTTAGCTCTTACAATAAAAATGCTATGAGACGAATTTGAGTTTCATAACAAGAGATTCATTCTTAAGTATAGCAATAGGATTTAAAAGAATCTTATGGGAGCTTTTTTCAGATTTGAAGAGCTTAACTCCGGGAGTTTGTTAGTTGGGTAGTTTCTTATAAGATTTCCACGATGCTCATTGATGCACGCATATTTCAAATGGCTAAGTGGCTCTAGTGACTCTTTTGTTTATATAAAAGTATCTACTGTTTGGTTATTCTGTAGGCCCAGAGCAATCCGTAGTGCTGGTGGGCATACTTTGGGCACCCTGTTTTTTTTATCACATATTTTCAATTGGGAGAAAACTGATATACATTGCATTTCTCTCGTCTCATCATGATATAAACTGTAAAAAAAGGCATATCTCTAGCCTCGTCGTATTTAAAAGCTGAATCCGAAAATAAAATACCTCATATCCAAAGCAAAATTTTTTCCTATGCTTAAATATCCCGTAAGTCGTATAGATCATTAATCTCTTGTCTTTTTCCATTAACAACTATGCCAAAAAAATAACTCGTTCTTAGTGAAGATAAATACCTCATAATTCGATAAATTACAAAACACCTTAAACCATAATCCAAACAGGACAAATTTTGTGGCTGAAATATCTCGTAACTCATTGATATACATAGGAAAATACTGTGGAAGCGAGGAAAAAACCTCGTTAGCCCATAAAATACAATACGACTTCTTTCAACAACAGAAGTCTGATTCCCTGCAACCTATAAGATATTTATTTAAAACTTCACCTTTAACAGCAATTAATATAATGATGCACCAAAGTATAGCATCAATTAACGCATCTTCCACTTACAGAACTTAACAATTTTTGGCCAGTACGATTATGGGTTAAAAGCGTTTTTTGCGTCTTCTCAAAAATTGAATTGTCTGAGTTTTGAGGTATAAAAAATACAGGCACCGTATTGGAAATATTAGGTAAATTACATCAAAATAGGTCTCACTTCATCAGCTTTCTTTTTAATCAAATAAAGTAAACATAAACACTTTTCCATTTAAATAAATTTCCAAAATACTCGTGTTCGTGATAAATCCCTGTTTTTATTTTAAAATTATCACTTTCAGTTCCAAGAGGTAGGTATGAATTTGTATGTTCTTTAAAAAGAATCTGTTTCAGTATTAACTGCAGATAACTTGTGTCACACAACTTCTAACTTAAACTCAGGTTTTTAAATTAGCCATTACCCACGTCAACACAAAGACGAATTTTGCATTCAAAATCCTATCTTTTAATTTAATTTCACATCTCCTCGTGTTTTATTTTTATTATATCAAAAACATTCAAAGAAAAATTTCAAACCTGATTGAAAAAAAAGTTTATATTTATTCCCTGGCCATCCATCCAAGTCGAAGGATTTTTACAGTCAGTTTTCTTTATACCCACAAAACAAAAGAAGTAACCCAAAAAAAACGGTTGTCTCCGCGCTTGATTGTTATCAATTCACATCTAATCGAATTGAAAAAAAAAGAATACTATAAAATGAAACAAGTAAAAAAAAGTACTCATAGAATCCTTAATCCGAATCCCCTTCAATTTTGCACACACAATTGGAAGCAAAAGCAGCTGTGTTGTGTTGTGTTATATTTCTACACAAAAACACAAAACTTGTATAGAGTATAAATTTTGTGAAGCATCTTCTTAATACACAACTCGTCCTCCATCGTGTGTGTTAGTTAGGTATAGAAGTCCTATGCCATGTCGTACCGTCTTTAAATTCAAAATGAAGGACGGAAGGAACTCTATGAGGAGGAGAGAAGCGAGTGTGTCGCCTCTTAAGCAACCATTGAACTTACTTTTAACCACATCACTATCTAAGAAGAAAAGCTTCTTCTTAATTTTTAAACTTCATTATCTTAGGACAATCCTATATGTGTTTGTGTTATCATATGTTTTTTTTTTTTAACCTCTGTAAGGAGTCCCATATTCAAGCTTTTTCATTATCTTTAAACATGGTTAAGGGTTCGCCTTTGTTCATTGTGTTTTCATGTAAATACTTTCTTAATCTCTTTTTGAATTACTATGGGCTCAGAAGTGGAATCATGTTAATATGGATATTTAATACAAAATAATTAATAGAAAGCTTAAACTTAAATGTGTTTACCATAAGATCTCTATAAATCAAATATATTCCATACATCGCACATTAGCCTGACCTGCGATAGGAATCTGTCACATAAATAATTTGTGTCGCATTAATTACCCATTAAATTATGCGATATTATTATCTGAAGCGACATAATATCGCATTATGCTTCCAATAAAAAAAATCCCATAATCCATCGTCTCCCAAAGCCAACACGGCAACAGTAACAAAATTCTTGTGCTTAAACTTAGAAATTCAAACGGTACCTATGCAATACCATCGGAATCTTAAATAGCACCCCCCCCCCCCCCAAAAAAAAAAAAAACCTAAGGGATGCAAACTTACATTCAAACGTGACACAACAACACACCAATGTCGTTTGTGTTCAGCGGTTTATGTTGTTTGCGAAACGTGCGGTAATCCTTATTTATTATGCGTTCAGGCGAAAAATTATCCCAATAAATATTTTTTTTTTATTATTTCTTGCTTTAATATTATAACAGTATTGATTTTTATTTTTGTTGGTTGTGCTCAGGAAATATCCTTTGATTTGTTCCTTCTTATATTTTTATTCACAAATTGAAAATGACAATTATTTTATATTTGAAGAACTTTTTTTTTAAATTTATATATTTTTTTTTTTTAATTTAGCAACAATTCGGTTCACTATTAATTATGATTTTTAAACTTTAATCATAGAAAATGGGCAAAGCCCGTGTGCTATTTTTTATTTGCTTAGACACCTTATTTTTATTTTCACTCTCTAGAAATCGAAAATGCAAATGTTACGAGTTACCGTTATTTTACTGTCACGTTCAGAAATTCCACGAGAACTGACTCATCGTTTGTCGGATGCTGTGTGATGGAATCAGCTTACAGAATCTACTCATCGTCCTTCGTCCTTTCGGTTGGACGAAGAGAGCTTTTCTTGTTTGGCTTTTTGTATCGATTTGGACTCACGTGAGGGTATGATAGAATGTTAAGGGGCGGAAGACTGTGAAGGGGTGGATTGTTGAGAAAAAAAAACATGAAATTATAGGAAGAAAGAGAGCTTTCAAGTTTCAGCCTCATGGGATGCTGCGGATGCATGTGTAGCAGGAAAAGATGTCAAGGGGTGGAAATGTTGAAGATTTTGCAGATGAAAATTCAACGAAAGTTCTATAATATGGAGAAGTCTTCTGTTTGTTTTGAAATGGGGTTGATATTGGTATTTTAGGAGTTGGATTATTTCTGTATATTCAGCTGAATGTGATGCCTCGAGTCATGTGTGGGGGGGGGGGTATGAACTTAATTTTCACGTTTGGCATCTGGTTTGTTTTTATTAAGATTTTATTAGCTTGCTCACATTTTAATTATTTATGAAGAAAAGTAAATGAAATACAAAGTTTATTTAAATTCTGTTAGTTCAAATGTGGAATCAAATGCTCAATTTTTAAATTTTAGCTAACCTGTTATTCATTAGAGTCACAATGGGGTCAGATCGAGGGATAAAGAATATAAAGAGTTTTTTTTTTAGACGTGTGGTTTTCAAGAACAAATAAAATACATATAATTTAATGTTATGGACAAGAATTTAGCTTTATTATAAAGATAAGGGTTTGCCATTGTGTTTTGAAAATGATTTTGGGCAAGTGGCTACCGCGGCTGGCTCGAATAAATTCCAGCCGAGAGGCCCAATTTTCGAAAGCTCCAATTGTTGCGCGCGATGGCGGATGGACTCATTCGGGTCTTCTTCGATACTAGACTAAACGTGGTGCAAAACCGATCCATGGTTGCTCGAATTTATGCGATTTTGCGATTATGTCGACCGAATATTGGACGCAGCGCACGATGCATCGCGCGAACCGAACCATTATTTTGGTAATAAATTTGCCAGATTTGCAAACGTTGTCCAGGAATAAGTCTATTAAAAGGACCAACTCCAAAAAAAGTATTGCCAGATTGAAAACCACATATATAAAAAACATCCTATATTTGTCTTCTGGCATGTTTATGTGTAACTGTCTCTGTCTCTGAAATGTGGCTCATTGTCTATTTGACACAATATCCATTTTTATATATATGTATAGGATGCTGTTACTTAAAAGCTATAAATAAATTTAAAAGTCGATTTTTAAATACGTGTTGGAGGAATATACACGGAAGTGTAAACCTATAGCTCAAAACATGTTTGTTTCGCATAAACTCACATTTTTTCAGGAATACAAGTGACGTTTGAGATACGAACTTTTAAATAAGTTGTTTTATAATATTAAAAATTATTAAAGAACGAGTTTCATCGTTCTTTACCATTTCCTCTAATTTATCATTATATATGCATGTTCTACGAGAATAATATACAATCTTAAAAAATTTAAGCAACTTGTACTTCAACAGCAAGTTCGTGCAATCCAGTCTTGTAATTTATTTGACTTTGATTGCAATCCACTGAACAGACTTACAACTCTGCTATAGAATTTTACTTTTTAAATAATTGTTTCATTTAGATCCAACTGCGAGCGTGACCTCCACCGTCCACCCAGTCTAACGTCACTGATATTATACCGCTCCCCCGTATACTCATGTTCTTTTTGGTTGATTTGACATTTCTGTGCAATTTTTTACTTGCGATATAGGTACTATGTGGGAAGTTATGGATTCGTACAAAAAATCGAACTCGAGATTTTGATCAAACTTTACATTACGATGATAGAGAAGTAAAAAAAGTGGGTCTCGCAAAAACGTCCGTCTGTCTGTCCGTCTGTCTGTATGTCTGCCTGTCTGTCTGTTCGACTACAGCTTATACGGATGGGTCGATTTTCTTTAAACTCAATACTTAGCGTTTTTTGGTCACTCCCCCGACCCGTTTTTTTCTTTTTTTTTTTAAGACCAAAAATAACGGTACCTGTCGTACAATATTTTTCGGCCAAAAAAGAAAATCTTATTTTTCTCAGAATCGGCTCCACAGATTTTTTTTTAAAAACTCAAAAAATTTAAATAGTTACATATAAGCTACCGTTAAATGATAAAAAAGGTTCTGAAAAATGCTTTTAATGGTACCTCCTAAGGAACCATTTTTTTGAATTTAGATTTTCTCCAAAACTGTTCAATTGATTTTGACAATTTTTTTTGTGAAGAAGGATTGTTGTATTCTAATAAGTATGGTGTACCAAAATTTTCAAAAAAATTATTTTTTGATTTTTGAAAAACGTTTGAATTTTTTTTTTTGAAAACTCAATATTTCAATCGATTTTATTGAAACTTGGGATATCAATAAATAACGGTACCTCCCATACAAATGTTCAAAAACCGTTGAGGAAAATTTTTTTTTCTCAAAAACGACTCTTACGATTTTGATAAAATTTCTTTTGTGTATTGATATTAGTACGAACTACTTAAATATATAAAATATTAAATTTAACATTTGAGTTTTATTAACAGTACCTCTCATAGAACGGTAGTTTTGATTTTCGACTATCTCACTATCAGGTTCACCGATTAAAATAAAATTTTGTATATAGAAGCTCGTAACCAGTTTAAGTAATATTGTATATCAAATGTTTAAAATAATATGTTTTTGGATTTTTAAAAAAGAATTCAATGTTATTTTTTGGAAATTCGATATTTCAAAAACGGGTTAATGATTTTTTCTTAATTCAATTCTTAACTCCACATTAACAAATACTTAAAATTGGCGTACCACTTTTTTTCACACATGTTTACAAAATTTTATAAATAAAAAATTAATTATTTTTGAAACCACTCCTACGATTTGTAAAATTTTGTTCACATAAATTAAGATTAACATAACTATTTAAATGGATAAAATATAGACTCCCATAACTAATTTATTTCAGACTATAGAACCACAATGTGATCGCACATAAGAGCAAGTTCATGCGACCCAGTCGTGCATATTTTTTTTTTAATCTTGTAGTTTTTCTTCAGTGTGAAATTACGTAACTTGCCGTGAATGAAGATGATTTAAGAAAAAAAACTAAATTACGCTTTTAGTATCAATTTTTTGTCGTAAATTTTAATGCGAAATTGTAGTCTAACATTTCTCTTTTAACTTAAGACCACAATATTGATAATCCGATAGTTAGAACCAAAGTTATTGTCTTTTAAGTGCACTCGTATCGGCTTTTTATAGGATTTTGCATAAAACGAAAAATATCGTACCCTATAGCTAAATGGAATCCACGAACTGCATGGAATTCTGTGTATCCCCCACATGCCTAAGCATTTTTGAATATTCTGTGTTAATTTGTTCACATTGCTAGTAGGTATGCCTCCGCTTATACATTTTCTGATGTAAAGTTTTTGGGGTTCAGGTAGAATGTCAAAAAAATGTTAGGTGTATCCAGTTTAAAAATTGTTCATAAAATTTGCAAGGCACTTTCAAGAATTCAGAATAAAAAGTATGTATCTAGTAATTAGCTCCTAGTTAGTTGTTGGCAATTGTCTATCGAAAAAAATAACCACTCTGATGCGGATTGCGAAGAAATGAGTGAACTCGACGTCAAGTCATCAAACAATAAAGCCAAAATGATTAAATGTTTAATGAATTAAATGTTAAATAATTTCTTTAATCGGTTGTTTAAGTGGCTATAAAGATCGTATTTCCACTAAGTAATCAGAGTGTTGCCAGAATTGGCTACTACAACTTTTCAATCGCTCCTTCAAATTACTATTTGTGATTTGTCCAATTTGGGCTATTTGATTTTTAAATTGAGCGATTTTGACTTTTTAAGATTTCACGCGTTATACAAAAAAAAAAACATATTATTTATTCTCCATTAAGATTAGAACCTTTAATTTTTGAAAAGTCAATAAACCTACTAGGCGCCGAACCTGGACATTTTGCTGCCCTATAGGCAACAATTCATATTTTGCCGCCTCAAATAACAAGGAAGATAACGACAACAACATTTAATATAGGGTTTTTTTTAATAACAATCAAAGGCTTTCGACAAAATATACGTTTACCAAATTTTGAAACAAAAAATTCTGCTCGATTTAATTTTTGCACATCTTGTAGCGAGTTCTTCTTCTTAAATGTGATTAAGCATGTCTTTTTCAATTGAAATAATTTCAAGACCGGTTAATCGCTCTTGGGTCATTGTTGAGTGAAGATAGGTTTTTATAAGCTTAAGTTTCGAGAAGCTTAGCTTCACCTGATGCATCACTTACAGAAAACGTTAGTAGTATCTTATAAGGCCGTTAATAAATTTGGATACAATTCAAGTAAGAAATGTCAAGCTAAATAGTTTAAAATACACAAAAGTTTGAAATTAACAGCGTTTAAATATATTAATTTCATTCAAGAGATATTTAGCTATAATATCTTTTTGAACTTTTTTGTCAATTGTTGCCGTTAATATTGCGACAAGTCTTGCGTGGAAAAATGCCAAGATTTTCCCAAGTTTTGGCAAGATGCTGTCAAGTTTTCTGTAAGGAAATCCAGAAGAGAAAAACATTACAGACCCCTGCCTACTATATAAAATACTCGTGGGGCGCTTGCTAGTAACTCACTAATAAAATAATTTTATAAAAATTAATAAAAGCAGAACTTTGTGTCCTGATGCTGTAATGACAAACTAAACGTCATTGTTGATTTATTGTGCACATTTTTAAATTAACACATTGAATCAGTGAGTATATCAGTAGTTATATTAATAAATACAAATGTTTCGTTTATTTTAACTCGACTTATATAAATCGCTACGTTATAGAATCAATTACAACTAAAAGTTGCTTATAAATGACATTTTAACCTGTTTGCTGATACTTTACTTAAAAATGTATGCTTTCCACTAACGCTTATGTTCTACTTAAACGCTTATTTTCTCCTTAGAACGGTTTACCTGAAAGTACTATCGCAATTTATCTTAATGCTCCAAACAGTTAAAAAATTTCATTGAACCGAACCTACTAAAGGGTCCGCCAAATAACTTTTTTTTTTTTGAAAATGGTGTAAAACATCGAGTGTAGCTTCGGCTGTGTGGCACGTAGCGCCGTCCTGTTGAAACCAAATGTTGCCAATATCCTCCTCTTCAATTTTTATGAACAAAAATTCGTTCAACATGGCCCGATAACGATCGCCATTGAATGTAGCGGCCACTCCTTTCTCATTTTCGAAAAATGGCCCAATTATGCCTCTGGACCAAAATCCGACCCAAATAGCTAGTGACTCGTTTTGGGTGTATCGGCTTTTCAATGTATGCGTGCGGGTTTTCTGTGCCCCAAATGCGACAATTTTGCTTGTTTACTACCCGCCAAGATCAAAATGAGCTTCATCTGAAAAGATGATTTTTTTTTGCAAAATCGGCATCTTCTCGCGAAGCGTATACACAAAGCGCGTTAACGCACGCCCCCTTTGTATGGAAATTAACTGTTTTAACTGTTATAAAGTGGTATTTCTCTAGTCTCGTCCATATTTTTAACATCCATATAAATATCTATCTAGGTATCTTTTTTTTGTATCCTTCCAATTGTTGTCTAACGCTCAAAATATAAAAGTCCCCAAGAGCAAGACCACTAGATAATGCTATTATTATATCGGGTTTTCCAATAAGAGCGCTACAAAAGTTTTTATAAATAAAACAAAAACGGTTTAAATTTTTTGTTGAAATTCTTTATTCCTGTGAAAGTACGTTTGATTTGATTTGTCATTATGTATGAAACTCGATTTCTTTTGCATCTCCCCCACGGGCACGCTTGCAGAAGTCCAGACGCTGAACCCAATTTTCGACGGTTTTCAAGCATAATTCGGCCGATACTGCTGCAATTTTACGTTCGATATTCGTACGAAGTTCATCAATCGTCGCTGGCTTGTTGGCATACACCAGCCAGAAATGAGCCTCATCGCTGAAGATGATTTTTCGCTCTTAACGTTGAGGCCACTGACTCCGAATTTCGGTAGTAAATTTTAATAATTTCGTCTCGTTGTTGGCTCGTATATCTTTCCATCATAAAATGGCAAACCTTATTGAAGAGAAATGTCAAAAGAGCGGCAAGAAATATGGCGTCGTTTGCTGTCCCTGTTGCTCTACTTTTGTAGCGTCCCAGTTGAAAAACCCTTTAAAACAAGTGAAAAAAATAAGTATCCATACACACATTTAATTTGCAAAAAACTTAACATGATAAGTATCTACCTACCTACACCTATATGTATTATAAAAAAAAATGAACGTGCATTGTGTTGTGTATAATGTATATGTGAGATGCCTTTTGGTTTGTACTCGTATTAAACCAAATGGCATCCATAAACTTTGTTAACTTTTTAAAAACTTTTACCTCACAACTTCACTGGCGTAGTGGCGTCACCTGCAAACTGCAAATTTGACATTAGTGCGCGGAAAAAAATATTGTAAAACTCTTTTCGAACGAAATGTTTTCGAAAGTTGAACACAAACCACAACTTTATTTCTTATCAAGCAAAAAAGTTTGTTACAACCAGATATGTAATGTTGCTATATGCTTTTTCGATTTATTTCTTTTTCATCTTTTTAATAAGAAATAAATTGAGAACTTGAGTAATACTTACCACAAATGTATGTGCCTATACTCTTGCAAATTCTGGATAAGGACATTTTAAATGATATGCTAAGGAATTAACTGACTTAGAATTGCGAAGAATTTTATCTTTACATATTTTACTTTCTTGTGACATAAATTGATCGATATAGGACAAGAAACTACAACTTAAGATACTTTATAATTAGTAAGGCCCATTTTTTCAGAGCGACATTAAAGTTAAACCCAAGTAAACCCACCTTATTTATTGAGTTAACTCTGGATTAATTAAACAAATTCTCTTGTGGTTTTATTGTCCAAGTTTTTAAGTCCTTCCAAATGTGTCCTCCCATAAAAAATTGGTTATTGCATTAACTCTATAAGATACATTTATTTGCAGAGTTAGCTAACTCTGGTTTAAGGTTTAACTCACCACTGAGAAGCTGGCCCTAATTCTTTCGGATTTGAAATGTGTTGGTATTTACATATATTGTAAATGATGATTATCTAAGTTTCAAAGACACATTTCCCTTCAATAAACGTTAGGACTTACTTCCAGATACCAAAAGTTAACTGAAACATATTAGTCACAGGTGCTGCTTCTGCTGCTTTTGACTTACCAACCTCTCCCTTATCGAATAAATATCAAATCCTATTATAAATAGAATCAAAACTAACCCCTATGTATATGTACGTATGTAGAAACTAGAAACTAGAAAGTCTTCTTGTTACAGAACATATTTGACCATCATTTACCCTACAACAATGGCCTTTCTGTATGCATCATTAGCATCACATCACTTCTATGTATGGCATCTCTAGACAAAATCGTATTTAAAATTCCTGAAGTGTATCCGTTTATCTTGTAGCTGATTTTCAGGCGAATAAACCTTTCAAGAGCAATAACTAAGACTAAAAGAGCAACGCACTGGGTACACAACACACACCATATATAACCGAATAAATTTCTGTACCTACATAAATTGACTTTGGTTGGGGTGAATCTTTTGTCAGAAAAAGGACACACTTATAAAAGGAAGTTGGGTTTAAGGGTATAAGAGTACAATGTTACCCATATTATGTATGAAGGTAGGCACCACTCGTATAGAATTTGCCATTTAATAATTTAAAAGTTGTATACTTAGTTCGAGAACAAAGTTGGCTTTTTGGGGTTTTCATCATTAGTGGAAATGGAAGAAGATGGCTTAATGCTTGGTGATGGCGTTCTTGGAGGGAGCGATGCAAATTTTGTGTAGGAAATTTTAATGGAGCTTCGGAATGTTCAAAACAATTGTCATGGATAGAGTGTTTTGTATATAAATTGTTGAGTATAAAATGGAAAAATAATTAATCTAAACAGAGAGCACTTTAGGAGTGCAACCAAAATTATTTTCAACTAAAATATTAACTTTTCAAAATTAAAGTAGCTGTTGGTTCAGATGGACGAGCTAGAATGCAAAAAAAAAACACAGTCAAAAGAATTTTGCAAATTTAATTTGTATTGTGATAGGAATTGAGTGATGTTTAAGATAATTAAATATATGTATGTAAAGTGTGTTTTTTTTAGACGTGTGGTTTTTAAGAAGAAGAATAATTTTAATGATATGGATAAGAATTTAGCTTTATTATAAAGATAAGCGTTTGCCATTATGTTTTAAAAACGAATTCGGGCACGTGGCCGTTGCGGCTGGCTCGAATAAATTAAAGCCGAGAGGCCCCATTTTCGACCACTTTTTGCAGCAATTGGGGCCGTATGTAAGCAATATCGCTCCGAATATTCTCTCCCAAGGCCTCAATCGTCTCGGGTAGACAAGCGACTTCACATAACCCCACAAAAAATAGTCCAGCGGTGTTAAATCACACGATCTTGGAGGCCACACCACAGGCCCACGACGCGAGATAATGCGCTCACCAAAAGTTTCCTTCAATAAGCTGATTGCTTCGTTGGTTGTATGGCATGTAGCGCTGCCTTGTTGGAACCAAAGGTCGTCCTTTGGCACGAAAAAGTCATTAATCATGGCTCTATAGCATTCCCCATTGACTGTAACATTATGGACGCCTTCATTTTTGAAGAAATATGGACCAATGATTCCCTCTGCATATAAAGCACACCAAACACTGACTTTTTGAGGATGTAATGGCGTCTCAACAATGGCTTGTGAAATACAACAATTTTGCTTACTAACGTACCCACAAAATTTTTTTGTGAAAATCGGGATCGGTGGCCAACTCGTTTTGGGCCCATTCACCGAACGTGAATTGCGCTTAATGGTCGTTATGGCTTCAATTCTTGCAATGGCAAACCAAACGGAGCATAAATCAAGTGACAACTGTCAAAAAGACCAATTCCGAAAAAAGTATTGCCAGATTGAAAACCACACGTCCAAAAAAAACACTCTGTACATTACATTTAAAATAATGGATCCTTGTAATGTCACGTTTAATTATTCACATGTTTGGTGAATGCAAGTTCCGTTTTTTCAAGGAAATTTTTAAGAAAGTTTTGCTTACAAATAAAACATGTTTTAGTATCTTATTCTCTTTAATTATCATTTTATTCCTATTCCATATTTTTTGTTCATAAAAATAATTCTCTTTGACGAAGAATAACTTTCTTCTGTACATCATGTCATAATCTTACAATTAAATGTGTTGTTACAAATCCTATAAATTAGATAAATTATTTAGTTAAGGTTTAGGGACTCCAAAGCAAATGGCTTTTATCTCGTTTTAAATTTATTTCAATATCAATTTTTCAATTTTTGTCCATTTAAATGTCAATTGCATATCCCGCCAATGTAACACCAGGAGCGATTTCTTCCTCCACATATTCGCCGGCCTCCTTGAACGTTGTTGCTGAGCTATCTTCCCCTAGAGTCTTCCCAACCGAGCTGGACACGGGTTTGGTAGGCCGATTGAAGTTGGCATCGGGACGATTGAATGTAGTCGTATTAGAGGTATTGCCAAAGCTCTTTGGACCAGAGCCAGGAGTAGGACGAAGCTTGGGCATGTTATTAGAACTGGCATTTTGAGTCGAACTATTGAAAGTACGACTATTGTATTCCACATTGTTGTTTTCCGGTCGTGAGTAATTAGTTTTGCGTAGCATTGCTTTGAAGTTAAAGGGTGGATCATCTTCAGAAGTCTGAAACAACAACAAAATTGTGACTCATTATTCGGACATATTGAATTCGGTTGTCATAATGTGGATATTTGACAAGGGTTGAGCGATATTAAATGTCAAATTTTAACAACCTACATCCATACTTGATCGTCTGCCAAGCGACTGCATCTCCCGTACAGGGTTCGATTGTGATGGAATGAATTGCTGTGGACGATTGTAGTTATTCAAATTTTGATTGCGATTTGTATTCATTCGTGATGCATCGTCCCGCATCATGTTCATTGGTGGCATCGGTGGCGGTGGCGGTGGAGCTGGGTAGCTCTTCAGGGAATTTCGCCGGGATCCGGTGCCGGTTGATGTGTAATTCGGACGGTAATTGTTGTATTGTTGATTTGGTGGGATGCCATAGTAATTTTGATTGTATTGCTGTTGTGGATTTGGATAATTCGAATGGAAGTTGTAGTTCTGCCTGCTATAAAATAAAAAATGTTAATTTAGAAGTTGTATAGGTATAAGGTTACATACAAATCAAATAAAATTTCAAAGGTAGATAAGTTACAAAATTTTATTATTCAAAAAAAAAAAAAAAAATGGTTCAACTGCTAGAAAGGATAATGCATACTTATTTGCAAGAAAAAAGTTTTTTATTATGAACAATAATTTACTGTGTAAATAATTTTTAACTAAAAAGATGAACAAGCAGTTTTTGTATTACAATTTTTTTTTGTTTTGTGTAAGACAAGTTTTGTATTCGTAAATATGACATTATAATGGCGAAAAATTTAAACATTTAGATCCCAAAATTGATTTGGGTTCATCAGAATTTATCCAAATTTTAACTTGTCTAAATTTTGGAGAGAGTTTCATATATTGGAGCAAAAATTTGATTTCTTTAACAAAAATTTTAAAAAGGTTTTTTAACTTTTTTAACATTTTTAGGAAAAAGAATTGGCACACCAATTCTAAGAATTTATGAATTTGGAGTTAAAAATTGTATTCGAAAAAAAAACAAAAATCCTTTTTGTAATATTAACGAACATTAAGTTTGACAAATTTTGTAAGCAATATTCAGAATCACCCTTATACAGGGTGTCCCATTGTTGCTCCCTACATTTAGTTCACTGTGCATAACCTGAGTTGAACCCATTCAGCCCATTGTACTGTGTCGAAACATTATTGCTTGGAATAATCCTACTCATCAATAATGTTTCACCTTTGAAATTGGGCAAAGAAGGGAAACAACCGTGAATTGCGGAGTGGACTATTTGGACAGCAGCACCTAAGAATCGATCCGAAACATGAACGATCGCGGAGTCTAAGGGCCAGTTTCATAGTCAGAAAAGTGACACTTAAGTGTGGAATGTGAAAGATTTATTCCCAATATCACAGTGCACTGTTACCTGAATATGTGGCACTTAAGTCTCCGATGTTGGTGACTTAAGCCTACTTACGCTGGCTATGAAATTTAGCTTAAATTCCTAATAAGGGAATCCTAAGTGCTACTTATTCCGGTAAATGTCGACTGTGAAACTGGCCCTAATTATCAAACTGAAAGGTGTCGGGTGTTTTATTTTCGATCGATTACAACCTACACGTAACGTAATTGACTTTTATTTTTTTTGTTCTTACATTTAAACATTTATTAATATTAAGATCTTTTTTTTTATTTTTATCTTGTACGCTATTTTTCATAAAATAATTAGATAAAGTCATAGTTTGATCAAAATTAATTTTTTATTTCAATATTTTTATACCAATATTGACTCACACGAGTTTATTTCAGGATACTCTCGTGTGAGTCAATATTGGTTCTTACTTTTAAAATCTTGCCTTGTTTCCAAAAAAGTATAAATCTTACCTAAGCTGGCATTAAATCAAAAGTTAAAACTAATTGAACTCAATCAGACATGTTGCTAAAAAAAACATAATTTTTTGTTTTGTTCGTTTTCGTTGTAAATTTATTTTTTTGTTTATTTTTTTTTGTGATTATTTGTTGTTTTTTTACTGTTTCAACCCAGTTTTTCTTGCTTCATTTATACAAAATGTTCAAAAAGTTCCCCCTTTTATGCACTTATGCAAACCCGACAACTGTAAAAAAAACTATCTTTTTAAGTTTCTGTGTTTCCGGAGTTGCTTATTTCAGCAGCAGAAACTTGTATAATTTGCGGCAATTCAAGTTTGTTACTAATTAGTGCTTAGCATATAATTTTTTCTTGAGAGAAATATTTAACGGATTTAAGTCTGGTGACGAAAAAACCGTCTAACATTACTGCCATAACCGTCATGTTAAAATCACATTGACTGAACTATGGCAAAGTTAGAAACGTCTTCTTATAAAAAAAAATAACCCATTTTCCAAAACATCTAAATAAATTTAACAGTTTAGTGTATCCTTTTGACGACTCGTCAGTTCATAATATTCTATTGAAAAAGCCTGTATCCCAACCCTTTGTCTAGAGTCCCTTGGAAGTAAGGTTTGGACACGCTGCAAATGAAAAGGATGCAAGTTATTTCTTTTGAGCATCCTTTGATGGCTCGAACTGATATACTTAGTTCATTTTCGATAGCACGCAAAACTGCCTCATCGTGATTGAAATCCCAAGCAAAATGTACCTTTACTGTGGAAAGATTTTGAAAAGCAATAATACTGGCTAAAAATTCCAGTGCCAAACTAAAATAATTCTATGGAATTGGTTATTGTTTTTATTAAAATTCTTATCGAAAACTAAAAAACATTTTTGATAAGAGTTGGAAAGTTAGAAAATTCTTAAGTAGTATCATACTAATACGTTAACATCATGCTGTTTAAAATTTTGCACCAATATTTTTAAAAGTGGGTTGGCAAGACCACCCGCTCATTGTAAATTAGGCAATGCTATAATTATCTTTCTATCTGTAATCTGACGGTCACATGTCCATCTATAACAAAAAGCTTCTTTCAAATCAACTAAACCATTTTCGAGTAAAGTTAATTTTAAGTTTCTTAACTCACCACTTATGAAGGTACAAGACATTGTTATTTAGTGCTGTAAGCCTATAGATTTT
Source organism: Leucozona laternaria (assembly GCA_932273885.2). NCBI lineage: Eukaryota > Metazoa > Arthropoda > Insecta > Diptera > Syrphidae > Leucozona > Leucozona laternaria. Next base: position 88,988,911 of record OW026368.1, on the reverse strand, counting down.
TGACACGACAGAATCATATCACTGACAGTAAACATAAACATGTCACCCACTCTCACTGATAGTTCATATGTCAAATTTTGACCTCAACGCACGTACAAAGTATAGTAATACCGTCAGCGAGATTTAAAAAAATATATTTTCTGGAAGTTACCGTTATTTGTGGTCTTCGATTTTCTCTAACTGTTGTTCAAATTGTATAAAAGTTTGTTTAAAAAATACGTCAAATAAGAGCAATTTGCAAAATTTTAAAAAATTCAACCAACAGCAGGTTGAAAGTCACAACTGTAGTGTAATTTTTAATTCTCTTCTCTATCATCGTATTTCATAATTTCAGATTTGACCAAAATCTATATAGTCTGATTTTTTACCCGAATTCATAGATTGCCTTAAACTTGAAGTGGGTATTCCAAGTGCGGGGAGAGAACGATAACTTTGGCGCCAAAAATTGATAACGGTTTTTTGTAGAGGTGTCAAAAACAAGAATTTTTTACTATGAGGAGGTAGGAGTAATTTTAGAAAAAAAAATGATTAAAAAAAAATATTAAAAACCAACGGCAACACTTACAATAAAGTATTATACCTATTTTGAAAGTCAAAAATCTATTTTGTAATCGTGTCATAGTAAAAATCCTTGTTTTTGACCCCTCTACAAAAAACCGTTATCAATTTTTGGCGCCAAAGTTATAGTACTCGTGCTCCAAGTGCAAATAATTTTCTATGAAAAAATGCTCAAAAAAAAGAAGAAAAGAATAAAACTTAAGGCGTATTAAATCTAATAGAGCTCAATGTTAAATGTTAACTTAATACATAGGAATTTCAAAAACCAGTACAGAACACACCTTTTCCTAAAATGAGAGTCTTACCTCTCTTGCATACAAATTTTTAATAAACAAAAAACAAATAATGTCTTAAATTCCAGCCAAAATCCTAATAAGTGAACAAATTTTCCTCCCTTTAATGGCTGACTTTGTTATGCTCTTAGGGTTAATCCGCTGTGGGAAATACAGCTTAACTTGGCCTAACACACATTCATGGAAGTAAAAAATCAACCCTTATTTGTGTGTCTAACAACTATAGCTCTTAAATGCTTGAAATGAAACAAAAAAAAAGGTTTTCAAAAAAAAAAAACAAATCGTCGATGTTTATAGGACAAACACACTTTCCGCCCCCCTCGCCTTGCTTTAAATTTATATACCTTCCCATTAATAAGAGAAATAAAAGATGTACATAGTTTATTTAACTTATTACTTACTTCTTCATCAAATGCGGATCCCTCAAAAACGATTGATTATAAACAACATCACTCTCACCAATTCGATCCCAATTTGTTTGGCAAGCCTGCTCCTTCTTGTATGCATTGTATGTCATTAAATGGGTAGTTAATGAGGGATTACGCTGCAGAGGACTATCCCAGGCTTCTTCATCGTCGTTTGTTATGAAACTAGCTGGCAACGTGGTACGGGCCACCGAACTCACCGGATTACACATATAGCTGGTATCATAAAATGGTATTTGATCCAAACGGAATGGCAGCTTTTTAGTTGGTATTGGCATTGGACCCAACAATGCTGGATTGATTTGACGTTTATCGACTTTTTCCAAGGGAATTGGCCTGCTGACAATGGAGAGGGCAGCAACAACTCGTTGATTGTAGATGTGAACCTATAGGGAGGAAATAAATTGATGAGTAAGAACAATTCATAGCAGTGTGCCGCCCCATCATAAGGTCCGTCGGAATTATTTTGATGGGAGGAACAAAATTCAAAACAATCCTTCTTATGTGAAAGACCTTTTGACGGAGGCTTGAGAATAAATAAACAAAAAAATTAACAAACTTGTTGCGAAAGGTTAACCAGATCCTGAAACCTCGCCGCTCGATAGTGCAGCAACACTTGGAATATCGACTTTTCCCGCCATTTCTTAGCATAAATCCGCACGAAATTGGCTGTAGCTTCATTGATTTGTCCAGTCTTTTCATTGTACAGGGGTCCATACTTCTGCCTTTCGCGGAAGCCACGATATGCTGTGATGACGGAACCAGATGGACAAACGACCGCGCACGCAATGATGAAAATAGATCGAAAAGAAAAAAAAAATGTCGAGTCAATTAAAAAATGAAGACAACGGGGGAACAGGGGGCTTGACAATTTAAGATTAAAATGTAATGTTGTTGGGGGCCGATCGATGATGGGGCGTTGTTACGTTGCAGCCTTTATATACACGACACACATAAGCCATACGCCGGACGCCCGGCCGACTTAAATTGTTGCCACAATGAATTGCGTATACAATCGAGTATCCTTAATTTAATTAAAATTTCATTTATTTCCTTTTCATATCTGCATTTTTGCATGTTTATATCGCAGTCTCTGTGCGGACATTCCACACCTGTTTCGAATTTTAAGCCTCTTTTGTGGACAAGTTGGAGGCGGGGGGTTGGGTATTTTCATTATTGAATGCCTTCCAATATTATTATCGCCGGACAATGTCAATTATTGACGATGCAAATGTTCCATAAGAGGATTACTTTAGTCTCGCAGTTGGCAAAGTGCCCCAGTTTACCACTGAAGGCCGAAGCCATATACATAATGTAAATATATGCAGCAGAGTTTCGAACTACATTTTGCAGTGCATTCACCCCTTTTCTCGTTATGGCTGATGGAAACAATAAGACTGATAGGCGAAAACATCGTTTGTAAGATTAACTTTTTCATTTAAATTTTATTTCTATTTTTAATTGTTTTAACTTTTAAGTCTTTCTAAATACTGTTTTCATTTGCTCACACATATATGCAGGTGTGTTTGGTAATACAATGACATTTGATTATAAATCATGTTAGTTCAGATGATTTTTTTTGTTTTAAAAGCATAAGGTATGATCTTAGGAAGCCTCTTCTGGAGCAGCAGCTGATGGTGCAGTTTCTGTAGCTGAGTCTGCTTCAGGAGCAGTTGTGGCTTCAGGTGCAGTTTCATTTACCGGGGCAGATTGGTCTGCGGGAAGAGATTCTGCTGTTGGAGCAGGTTCTGATTCTAGAACAGATTCTGTTGACAGAACATCAGAATCGACTGCTGGAGCAGGTTCTTCTGTTGGGGCAGCTTCCGCTTCCGGAGGAGAGTCCACTGCTGGAGCAGATTCTGCCGCTGCATCTGGTTCTGCTGCTTCTGGAGCAGATTCTACTATTGGTACAGATTCAACTGCAGGAGCGTCTACCACTGCTGGAGCAGATTCGGCCGCTACAGTTTCGACTTCTGGCTGTGATTCTGATTCAGCTGGTTTTTCCTCAATTTCTGCGGGTGCTGCTTCATCGGCTGGCAGTCCAGGAGCTGCATTTTCATCTTGTACAGCTGAATTTTTACCATCAGGTATACCAACTGGTTTCGCTGGGAATTCATATAAATCCTCAGTGTCGGAGGGTGCTTCGCTCGTTTCAAAATATTCAATGTCAGATAAGGCCTCTTCGTCTTCGGCATCTTTAATGTCGAGAGTGTTTTTAGTTACTTCTACAGATTCTTTACCTTTCTGAATAGTAGCGGCTGCAATATCGGCCTCTGGTCCAGTTGGCAACTGGGTTCCTGATTTTGAGCCGGCTATAATTCAAAAGAAAAAAACAAATTGATTAGTTTTTCTTGGGCTATTTAAAATTTACCTCAATAACTTAAATGTCTATAAATTGAATCACACAATATAATGCTTACATTTTGCGTTTACCTAAAACCTAAGCCTTTAAAACAATCTTTGTGTATTGTATAAAACTAAAAAGTCCAAGCGACCCTTTTGAGCTCAGAAAAAAATGAAAAAAATGGAAAAACCTGAGAGGGCCATTTGTACTCCATTTTGTATGTTTTTTGTCATATTGTACTGATCCTATAAATATAACAGAGCAGTGATCAAATTGGTTAATAAAGTTGGAGAATCTGATTCTACTCTAAAAAAAAAAATTCAAAAACATTGGCACTATCTATGTAGGTATTTTTTGGTCAAAGCACCGTCGCAATGTTTCATGTCTATCATTATTTTACCGCTATATCTATAAACAGTGTTCTAGTTAAATATCCAGTTGCATTCCTTTCCTTAAACAATTCAACCGTAATACTCGCGCTTCTAGGAATGCTCATCAGTTTACCCTTGAGCCCAACTTCGGACGTACTGTTAAGTACAGAGATTCTTTCCTTAGTCGTACTACACGAATGTGGAATGCTCTACCCAGCCCGGTTTTCCCCTCCCATTGTGATCTTCAGACATTTAAAACCAATGTGGGTCGGTATCTCCTTTTCAATCCCCTCCAATCTATACCTAATCGCTTGTGCTATGTATATCATTTTAAGGGTAGTCACAACCCCTTTAGTGCGCGCTAAATATACAAAAAAAAAGAAATAAAGAGAGAACATCAAAACTTCTTTATTTGCCCGCTGAAATGCGGCTTGAATCAATGTTGCCAAATTTCAACTTTTATGAATCTCTATAAGGTGCAATTTTTTAAAAACTTCTAACAGTAGAAAAAAATATAATTTATAAACAATGACAACACTTACAATAAAGTGAATGGTCTTTCAAAGCGGATTCTCAAAATTGTTGTGAATTGTTTAGTTGTTTATAAAGGGTCCGCCAAATAACTTCTTTTTTTTTTGAAAATGGCGCAAAACATCGAGTGTAGCTTCGGCTGTGTGGCACGTAGCGCCCTCCTGTTGAAACCAAATGTTGCCAATATCCTCCTCTTCAATTTTTGTGAACAAAAACTCGTTCAACATGGCCCGATAACGATCGCCATTGACTGTAACGGCCACTCCTTGCCCATTTTCGAAAAATGGCCCAATTATGCCTCTGGACCAAAATCCGACCCAAATAGCTAGTGACTCGTTTTGGGTGTATCGGCTTTTCAATGTATGCGTGCGGGTTTTCTGTGCCCCAAATGCGACAATTTTGCTTGTTTACTACCCGCCAAGATCAAAATGAGCTTCATCTGAAAAGATGATTTTTTTGGCAAAATCGGCATCTTCTCTAAGTCGATCGCAGGCCCACTTAGCGAAGCGTATACACAACCATATTCGTTCAGCGGAAGGATAAAACTAATTATCTGTCACATCAGACATGAGCTAAGTGTTACCATTTACGAAATAAGCACTAGTTGAAAAAAAAAGTTAGATGGCGGACCCTTTATATTCAGACGAACAAAATGGGTCCAGCAAAAACGTCCGTCTATCTGTTCGGCTAACATCCTAAGTGATGAGTCGATTTTCTTTTAACCTAGCATTTTTTGGACAATCCCCCAACAAAAATAACGGTACCTGTCATCTAAAATTTGTGGGCCCAAAAACAAAATCTTATTTTTCTCAGTACACCTAGGCATCGCAGATTTTTTGTTCTTAAATTAAATAAATTTAAATAAGTATACGCTGCCTTTCAGTAAAAAAAATGGTTGCAAAAAATGTATTTTTTATGATACCTACCAAAGTACCATTTTTATATTTTCGCTCTTCTCGAAAACGGTTCAACAGGTTTTGATCGAATTTCTTACGAAGAATATTAATATGCTGTAAATAATATTCTGAACCAAAATTTTCAAAATATATACCTACCTATGTATACTTTTTGGATGTTTAAAAAAACGTTTGAAATTTATTTTAAATCAATATTTCAAAAACTACTCAGTCGATTTTTATGAAACTTATTGGCAAAAAGCGATTTTTAATATTATCTAGAAGATTAAACGGTTGATCAGACAATGAGATAGTCGAAAAATTAAAAATTAACGTTATATGAGAGGTAGGTACTGTTAATAAAGGTCTGTTTGTATGTATTCATTTGCCTTCTTTAAAGTCAGTGAATTCTATCTGTGAAAATCGACTTCTAAGAAACGAATACTGCACACCATTTGATTCCTTTAATACGAATCGAATATACTCTTTGGTAAATCTGGTGCTTGAATCAAAAAGAACACGAACTAACAGTTGTACACGCACCGAATACAAGCGAGTATAATATGAATGAAATGAGAAATGAATGAATAGAGTGGTTATTTTCATTTTTTCTCACGCTTTGATGAATAGCAAGTACTCTCCCACTAAAGGTAGCCCTAAACGACAAAAATGCTCGCCGAACTTGTTCGTTTGCTTTATCCCCTACACGACAAACACATTTGGCGGACATTCATTTCGTTCTGATTCATCAAAGAATAAACATTATGTGAGTAAACATCATGCACTCAACGACGTTCACAGCAAAAATGAGGTTTGATCGCGAACATGACCCTACACGGCGAACATCGAAGCCAACGAACACGACAAAATCGAAAAACCGTTCGCGAACCAGCCCCTACACGAAGAAAATATAGCGAGCACGAACAAGTTCGGCGACCAAACTGGTTTAACTCGGTGTGTGCGTAGGTGTATTTGGTGCATTTGCTAACGAGTACTCATTTATGAATACACGATTCTAATATTTTGGTTTCAATGAGTATAATTCGTTTGCTATGTTTTTCAAGATGATGTGAATGGTGTTTTTGAAAATAGTATGTTCCTATGTATACATATAGTGTTTTGAAAGTAGTTCCAAGACATTCGTTGCAGATATTTAACTGTTAACCATGGGAAAATACAAAATTTAATAATTTTAAATAATAAATCGTCCTAAATATGATACACAGAAATTTTTCTTAAGAGTTTTTAAACTTTTGTATTGGATGTACCATTATTTTTGGTTATCAGAAACATTTGTATTTAAAATCTTCCAGATAATATTAAAAACTGCTTTTTGCTATTAAATATCAAAATGTTCAATAAAATTAATTTTGGATTCTTAGGGCCAGTTTCACAGTCAGAAAAGTGACACTTAAGTGGGGAATTTGAAAGATTAATTGCCAATATCACCGTTCACTGTTATCTGAATAAGTGGCACTTAAGTCTCCGATGTTGGTGACTTAAGTTCCACTTACGCTAGCTATGAAATTTAGCTTAAATTCCTAATATGGGAAACTTAAGTGCCACTTATTCCGGTAAGTGTCGACTGTGAAACTGGCCCTTAAAAAAACATTTCAAAATTTTTGTTTTGAAAATTCAAAAATTAAAATTTTGACTCCGCATTAGCAAATACTTAAAATTGACCTTCTAATTGTTTTTCTTAAAAATAGTTATCTACAAAATTTTATATATACAAAATTTAATATTTCTAAAACCGCTGTAACATTGAATATACTGTTGGTATGGTGCATAAATGCAAACAATCTTCGACAACTTAGCTTTATAAAAAAAATCAGCTAAATGCAATGTGTATAAAAGACATCGTTTAGTACACTCAATGATATTCTTTCAATGGAATAATGTTACATCCCACATAAAATTAAAAATCGATATGAAATATCATCTCTATTTTAATAAGTAAAAGATGCTACGTAGGTATTTGATTACTCTATTGTTATATTTAAATTAATAAAAATAAAGAAGATTGAAAATAAAAATTAGAAAATAAAATAATTATTAAATTAAAAATAGTATTTCTTTTATGGTACAGCCATTTCAATATGTAGATCTGCTGGCCTACATTTTTTTTATGAATATTTTTTCATTAAAAACAAAATTTAAAATAAATAATTAACTCACCCACTTGACCTGGAGGAACTCCTTTGGACATTTTTTTTCTTGCGATTAAAGCTCTCATCATAGATTGTACCTTAATGATTTTTTTCACTTGTACTTCATACAATCTGCAAATAATAGCAAAAATATTCTATGAAATTTATACAAGAGTTTAACGAAGATACATAGACAACTTTTATTTTAAATTTTGTTACCATATAAAACAATTCAAATTCTCTAGAAATAAGAAAGTTTATGGATAGATGTCAAGTCACACACAACGAAATTCAATTGACAACTTCCCATTTTTCAATACAAAATTTAAAAAAATACAAAAATTAACATAAAAAACATAATAATATGTGAAATTTTGTACTTGTACCAAGTAAATGATGCCTCTTTCACTCCGCAAAAATTCAAAGTCCTTATAGAAATTGGGGGTATTTTTATTTGCTATCCACCAAAATTAAGGTTTGTCGAATTTTTTTCAAAGTGAAAGTCTAATTTTTCTGGGCTTAAAATATTAGTTGGTAAAAACATGAAATCAGTGGATTTTAAGGTAAAGGTAAATATTTAAATGCCATTCAGCATCAGTATATCACTCGCTTAAGTATGCAAACAATTTATTTATTTTTATCAGTTTCGTAAAATTACCTTGCCAAGAACTCATCGTTATAATAACGAAGAAACACTTTTGATTTTCCAATGGCCCATCCCTCCATTTTCAAACGAACCAACAGTAATCGGCAGTTATCTTTTGTTATATCGACAGTTTCATCAAAGTCAAAAGCCAAGAATTGGTATCTGAAATTTGATCAAAATCCATTAATTTTTATAATTTCTTAGGGCTTGTTTAGCTCATTGTATAAGTTAAGTTCTAATTAGTTATCCGACACATTTTGGAGTAGGTTGATAAATGAACTGACAAATAGCCTTTTGATCCACTTGAATGGGCTATAATGGATTTGTGTTAATATTTCTGGTTTGTGGACGGTTTTAATAACGAATAACTAACAGCTTAACCAAGAATTTATAAATTGAGAGCCCTTATTGCAATTCTCGTTTGATTAAACGATACACTAATTTTGACGATCATTTACGATATTTTTAGTTGCTATTGCCTAAGGTCTCATCAAATATGATTTCTGAAGGTATTAAAACAATCTTTACGTTTCCAGACCAGATAACTTTTTTATAGAAATTTTAACGCCGCTAAGTTTTTTTATTTGATCAACTTTTATCGCTTCAAACGTTGATAGACATAATTGCAATAAGGGCAAAGCTTTTAATATAATATTAGCAACTATACCGTTTGAGAAACTCCTGGAAGGAAATACGACACGAGTAGCCTTTTTGTCTCGCAATAACAGTATCTATAACTCCCAAGGCCTTCAATTGCTGTTGCACCATTTCAGGATGGAATCCATGTACCTGATAATCCAAATCAGCTCGAATACATCTAACAAAATGCATGCCGAGTCCTTGACTCTGACTTAACGTCTTCAAAATAGTCAAACATGTGTATCTAAAATTAGCTGACATAGTGCGTAAATTGTTAACTTGTGATATGTGTCCAAGTGAGAGTGTATTGAAGACCTACATTCATATACACCAGAAAATAGCTATTAAAATAAAATTTCCATGGATTTCAAAAGATTTCAATATACTCACATAAGCTCTCCGTTTTCCATCGTCCTGTTTGTGTTCCTTGTTTTCGAATAGCATTGTTAAGTTGCCAGCTTTGGTTAACATGTTTGTGAACATCATAACTGTGTTTTCGTCCAATGACGATCGAAGTGCCTCGATCATTTCAGGAGGAACGAAGTCACGATTTATATCGACAAAGGCTCTGGTGTCGTACAGAATGCGCCCGGTATAGTGAGAAACTGCTACTTCGGTGTTGGAGTGCTTCTTTACAAATTGGCTTTTCTTCTCCGCAACTCGATCTTTCAATTTAAACTTTTGTTGATTAAATCAATCAAAAATATTTTAGCGAATTGAATTTCTCACCCATGATTTGATCTTGATCTTGACTGGTTCGAGAAGCCTCGTCAATAATATAGAAAAGTCCATCGGGCTTGGTGAGCAAATTATCCAATGCGCTTTTATTGTCATAAAAATTCAATTGAATTGCGGGAATCCCATCAGCTTCCTGTGAATAAAAGAACATACATATGCTGGTTCAAATTATGCTCAAAATATGTGAATATGACGAAAGAACTATAAGAAAAATTCAAGAGAATTATTAGATCTACAAGAACAAATTTAACAATCGAAAATTCAGAGAAATCGTCCAAAATAGCAAGTGGCAAGAGTGATGGTGCGGTTTTTTTTCCAAAATTGACTTTGCAAAATTTTTGAAAGAAAACCCAGTGCAGAGTTGATAACAAAACTTGTTGAATTTTATTTTGAGAGACACAATTCGATATTTTGGAACTCCAACAATATTTATAAGCCCAGTTGCGAGTGTTAGTTTCTCCCGCACGGGACAGAGAGAAAGTATCTTTACCAAAATCTCTTACTAAACAAAATATTCTTCAAGAGTGATTTTCTTTAAAGCAATGAGAAATATAAAAAATATTTTTATGTTAAAGTGCGGAAATTTTGAGTTTTAACCCAGACAACAAAGTTCCATCGTAGTAGAATTACCTTTATTTTGATGTTATTCCTAATGAAAATTTCAACTAGGGTACAAAAATAAAAATCTCACCCATCTTTTCACCATTTTTGACATTCAAATACATTTATAAATTCCAAAAATCTCTTTTTCATCATCAAAATAAATTCAGGACTTTTTTCTAAGTTCGCCTTAAAATTAATAATAAAACCCCAGCTGAAATACAGAGTTTCAAAAAAATCCTTACTATACATTCTTAAATTAAATTTGCTTGTGTCTTTAAGGCTCACCATAAAAGCTATGGGTAAGATAATTAAAAACTGTAAAATTCTAATTGAGAAAAATGATGATTTAAAGTCGTCCTTTTGCGATTATTAAAACTACTTCAATATTATTATGTTTGTACTTTTAATGTTGGTACATACAAATTTCAACATCCTCCCTGGCTAGTGTAAAAACTGGGCACATTTTTGTTTGTGGTCATAAAATGTATGGCGCAGAATATTTAAATATTTCTGATCAAAATAATTATCAACCATAAAAACATGACTCTGTGTGGAACAATGGTACACTGTGGCGTATGCGTACTTTTTATTTTTATCTTCTTTGTAATTTTTGTTTCATATGTATTTTTTACTTGCTCTATAGGACTATAGGGCAACTATTGGTTTCGGATAAACAATCGATTTCGAGATTGTAATCAAAACTAAAACTACGATGATCGAGAAGACCGAAAAAGTGCGTTTCGTCATGCCGTCCGTCAATCGCTGTTCGTCCGTGCGTTTGTGCGTTCACTTTAATTTGAGCTAGAGCCTAAACGGGTGGTACTATTTACATGAAATTTAGTACAGCGCATTTTTATGTGATTCCCTAAAGGGAAAATTCGAACTTTTGTTTTAGCTCCTTTAGAACGGTTAGCTGCCATACAAATATAACATTTTAGTTTTTTTAATTATCCAGAAAACGGATCTAACAATTTTTATTAAACTTCATAAATGGAATGACGAAAATTTAATTTAAGCGAAAAATTCACATAACGGAAATAGGCATTACAATGTTTTTGAGAAAAAAGTCTCCTTTTTTTATTTATTCGTGTATATCTTTTCTATAGATAGACCGATTTTGTTATAATTTTGCGATCTGGTGCGGATATAGATGCACTAAAAAACACACTTATTATTGAACCATTCACATTTTTCTTCACTGTGTGTCTGCATTACAGTTGTTAGCCACAAGAGCAGGTTCGTGCGATCCAATTGTGCATATTTTTTTCTTTGGTTTAACTTATGAGAAGTGGAGAACAAAAAACCGTTAAGAATTTGTATGTTTTTTCTACCAATATTTGAGTTAATAGACAGTTTGTGTAATATCATTCTTTGAGCTTGGTCACATAATTAGCACAGTGGAAGTTTTAGTCAGAGTTATCTCAATATTTAAATTTTTAATAACATTAATCGGAGCAGTAAGTTTTTATAAGTGGATTTTAAGAAAATTTCTGTAAAAATATACTACAGATATGGGAAAGGGACCACATTGCTCAACTGAAAAAAGGGTTTGATAAACAAGATGAAAGCTCAAAGGAGAACGGTCACAGAAATATCGGATTTTTTATACTGTTCCAGAAAGCTTGTTTATAATTCAATTCAATATTTCGAGATATTTGTAACTACAATTAACGCCCCGAGAGCACCATGTGCAAGAAAGACCTCCGTTGGAGAGGATCAGAGCTTCAACTGGAGACCCATATAAAACTTCGAAGTAAATTAAAACAGATGTTGAGTCACAGTACTGTATTTCTCTTTTTTCTAGAACAATAAGACGCCGGTTGAATGAAAATCAACTAAGTGGCTGCATATCCAAAAAAAAAAAACCATTTGTTTCTAAAAAGAACTTTAAATACAGAATCCAGTTTGCTAAAGAACACCTTAGAAAACCAATGAGTTTTTGGAAAAACGTGTTGTGGAGTGATGAATCCATGATCTGAAGATTTGGGTCGGACGGAAAAAAAACATGTTTGGCATCCACCTAACCAACAACACAACCCAAAATACACCCTCAAAACAATAAAACATGGAGGGGAAAATGATATGGTGTGGGGAGCTTTCTCTTGACCCGCAGTGGGTCCAATTGTAAAGATTAATTCAAAAATGGATCAACATGATGTATATAAGAACATATTGGAAGATAACATCATTCCCTACGCTGATGACAATTTGCCTTTAACATGGCATTTTATGCACGATAACAATCCGAAGCATACTTCTCGCTTGGTGAAATCGTGTTAAGAGGGTAATTTTGTCGATGTTTTGCAGTGGCTGGGTCAGTCTCTCGATCTCAACCCGATTGAGAATCTGTGGAATGACATTGAACGCCAAAATCGAAGGTAAAAATCCCAAAAGCTTTGAAGAATTATGGGAAAACATCAAAAGTGCTTGGTATATGCAATACCAATAGCACGCTGCAGGAAATTGGTCGAAAGTTTGCCAAGAAGATGTCAAGCTGTGATTGCAAACAAGTTATTTCCAAGTAAATAATAACTTTCATGTTGACATTTAAAGGTACATTTACTTTTGAAGGTTATGTGGTAGTTATACGTCCAAGCTTCTTTGTATTAATCGTGGTATTTGTATGTTTTTACTTACAGAAATGACTGCAATATTTCAAAAAAATGGATTATTATCTATCAGAAAATATTCTAGTTTCCTAAAAATAGCAAAAACATATTTGTATTTAAACATTAACTGCTTCCTTACATAAACTTTAATAAAAAATACAAATTAAAAAAAAGTGTGCTCTATTTCTATGGGCGCCACTGTATACGGATATATAGACCACTGGACTCATTAAAATCAAATATTTAACCAAACATTTTTATTCAATGTGCGGTCATAGAACTTTTTTTTTATTTTCGACTTTTAACCGAAATAAACTCGGAAAGTTTAATATATTATCTTAACAAAAAATATGTATTCAAATCCGTGAAACCAAGATATAAGAAAAGTGAACGTGCCATATGGGTATAACGTCTTATTTCAGATGAGACTTTTATAACAAAAAAACTATGCAAGCTACAAATATGGGTTTATGCTATTAACTAAGTTTAGTGATCAGGATCACTACTTCATTTTCGTGTAAATGAAAATTTTTATTGTTATTCCTTTTTTAGATTTTGTAAGCAACATATTTTTTGATTCCGCCAAAAGTATCCGCCAAAGTAAAGGACGTCTTTTATTTCTATTGACTGTCCCAAATGGAACAGGATAAATAACATCCAAGGAAATAAAACCCGCGGTCGGCGGCAGCAAGTTTTATTTTTGACAAGCAAAATAGTTGGCTTTGACTCATGCATAGGTCTGCTTTTTCCGATAGTGGGCCAAGAAGGACTTTTGAAAAAGTTTTAAATTTTATGATCCCTTACTATGAAGAAGTTCAAAGATTAGGCTTTAACTTGCAAAAAATACAGTTAAATTTGTACAAACATTAAATAGATATTCTTGCCCTCCTCTGCCCTCCTCTCCCCACAGACTTGACAGTTTTTCTTCAAACAAAAATGGCTTGCAAATGATTTAACCAGACTTATTTTATTTTTTGTTATTTTGTGAAAAACCTCCGAGTGTATCAGTTATTCGTATAGTTTGTAGCTAGCGAACGACCATAACAGGTCTGTAAATTCGCAGGTAAATATGAAAATATCCTTTTACCCACGTTTTTCTTAATGGAAAGATGAACTGTTATTCTCTTTCCTCCCCTAAAATCTTATGTAGGTATGTATAATAAAATCAATATTCGAGCAAGAATCTTCTCACCTGTTCAAGCATTTCACTAACGAATATCCTCTGATTGTAATGATATTGCATTTGTTCGTTAATCGTGTTTATCATGAGCTGTTCAAAGCCATTACGATGGAAACACTCAAATCCATACAAATCGTAAATTACTATGGTATTAGCATCACCACTAGAATGAGAATCACCAAAATAATTATATTTCCCAATAATCGCAAGTATTGTATAACTTACAAAACAGCCCTGGGGAATGCCATGTTCATATTGATTTTATTAATAATCCAATCAACCAAGCGATTATAAATAGTCGAAGCCACAGCATCACGTGAATCTCTAGCCTCCTCTGACGTATACTGCTTCCTCTCAGCAATGCCACCCTTAACTTTAATATAATTTGTCAAAGACCAAACGAATTTCTTCTCATCAACCCGCAATAATTCGGCAATTCTTGTTACAACTTCCGGATTCTCAATACTAGCATGGCGTCCGCTCTGTTGGAAGCGGATATTGCCAATATTCAAAATTGCCGATAGCATTTTTCGTACTGTCTCAATTTGTTTGTGGTTGAAGTCCAGATCGGCGAGAATTTTCTCGAAATCACGGTATTTTTCAACATTTCCCGTGGGGTCATCGCGAACGTATTTCAATTTTGTGGGTGGAGATTCGGGTGGGATGCGCAGGTATCGGTGATTGCGTTCTTCTTGCAAATGGTATTCCTTTAATTTTCCCTCGGCATTCATGAAATCGTAGAGATAATAAAAGATATGGAAATTGTGTTGGTTCCTGAAACAAAAAAAAAAAATCGAATTGTGAATGTTTTGATGATTGGATTGCCTACGTACGAGTAGGAATCTACCTTCAAGAATAATAACTATTGATATACTTTTGAGCTAGAAGCTGCGAAACAAAAATTATTTTAGCTCAAATAGGTTGTCAACTTAACTAAATGGTTCGACACTTATCTACTATAAATGTGCCCAAGTTTGGGCTATTTGAGCTAAAGGTATCGGGCTCTACTTAGCATAGCCATCAACTATCGGTTCATCACTTAGCTACAATAAATTTGCCTAGAAATTGCTCATTTTGAGCTATTTGAATAAAAGGTCTTTGTATCTACTAAGTATTGACAAAATTCTTGGTTTCTCACAAAACTACAATAACTGTGCCTAAATGGTTTGTGACAAAGCTATTTGAGCTAAATGGGTGTTTCTTCCGCTTATCGAAGCACTAAACCCCAGCTACCCAGGACACATACGGTTTATCTCTTAACTATTGAGCTAAATGGTTGTCTATTCTGGTTGTCAGATGGACTCACATATCCGTTGACGAAACGCGCATTTTTTCAAGCATGTACATATTGAAGACAGCACCACTCATCTTTCCGGTATTGCCAAATGCAAGAAAATATTGTATTATGCATCTTGTCGAGTCGTTATTAATTGGTGTTCCAGCATTGATGAGCATTTGCAAAGCTCTAATGGAATTTTCAACACGTTCCGTAGCACCCCTGTTCCCATTGCCCAAATAGCAGAGGTGGTTGATCAAAAGACGAGCGTTCGTTGATTTTCCGGAAAAACTTTCACCACACAACATCACATGTTGCGGTTCCTTGTGATGCATCATATCCTGGTAGGCAATATCGGCAACCGAGAATATATGAGGTGAGTTTTCGGAGCGTGATTTAAAGCGATACCTTGCATGAAACTAAAGAAAAATATATTTTATAAAATTTATATAATAAATTTATAAAAAATTAAAATTTTGTCACCTCTTCTGGGAAATCCTTAGTCAAGTCATTGGTATTAATTGACAAAAGAATATCGCCAATAAAACTATAACCACTGCCAGCTTTGCAACGATTTCGGACAGCATCGAGGACAACTTCTTCAACTGGATTCTCTATGCCAGCCAAATCTTCAGAATACATTTTTTCTGGTTCAGCGTCGTATCTCTTGATGTAGCCCTGGGCTACTTCGACTTCTTCGATTTTATCTGGATCGGGTGCTTCGCTTGCCATTGAGAGGAGAGTTTTTATTTCCTCTTGCATCTATCCAATAAAAAATATTACATACATACACATGTACATAGTAAAATGAGCTTACATCACTTTCATTGTCAAAAAGTTCTGTCAAAAATGGATGTTCGACCATCTCCATCATCATCGGACGATTCTCTGGATTCTTCTCTAAGCATTCACTGATAAAATCGTTGATGGTCTGTGACCAGTTTGTGGGCTTAAATAATGTTGGCGGTGGATTTCTAACAATTTGGAACATTGCTCTGGTTGGATGCATGTCACTAAATGGTGGTTTTCCATCAGCTAATTCAATGGTAGTAATGCCAAGGGCCCAAACATCAACACGGCTGTCATATACTTCTGGATCAGCTATATGAGTTTAAATTATTAATAATTTTAGTAATGATAATGAATGTTTAGTCCTATTCTCACATCGAAATGTGATATTGCAAATTTAAAAAAAAAAATAGTTTGAGTGAAAAACACCTAGTTATACCCCTTTTTTTGTTTTCTTAGAAATCATCACCAAAACAGGGTGATTCGGATAAGGTGTGACAAAAAGATAGAGGATGAAGGTTGGGTCAAGACAAGAAAAAAATCGTATGGGAGGGGGGGGGGAGTCTATTCCTCTATTTCTTAATGATCATTTAAACTTTGCCATTGCCGTTATTTTTCAACAAGTCTCTTAAAACAGGTCAGTTTTTAGATCAGTGGAAAACATCTTTCATATCGCCAATTTTCAAATCGGATGCAATGAAAAAAGGATGTAACTACCGCCCCATTTGTAAAATATCTATAATTCCTAAAGTGTTCGAAAAAATTGTTTGCGATAAACTTAATTTTCTCCCAAAGGAACTCATTTCTGTCTCACAACATGGAATTATTTCAGGAGATCCACATCTAAAAATATCACTATTTTATGCAATTCAGTTATAAGAGCATTCAAAAGTGGTTTTCAGACTGATATAATATTTACATATTTTGCAAAAGCTTTTGATAAGGTAATAACCACGAAATCCTTATTTATAAATTGTCTAAGCTCGGATTCCACTCCATATTTCTGAAATGAATCTGTTCTTACATAACTGATCGAAACCAATATGTAAGGTTAGACAGATTTGTTTCCAAATGTATTTGTATTACTGTGATCTCAGGTGTCCCCCAAGGAAGCCACATCGGTTCTTTATTATTTAATGTATTCATTAATGATATTTCTGATATTTATCATTATCAGTTTTCGAGGAACCTGTTATTATGCTGATGATGTAAAAATTTTTAAAACATCCAAAAGATACTTAAAAAAAAAAAACGTTATGATGATCTTCTTGCTAGGTATGCATTTTAGTAGTAATCTAAAAAGAGAAATGTCTCAAGTTGATGAAAAATGGTTTTTTTTCTTGTCTCAACTCAACCTTACTTTACCTTATGCGAATTACCTTGTACCTATATTCAATTCTCTTCAAATCTGTTTTTTTTAAAGAAAATTTAGGAAAATCGTGTTTCAGGATTTCAACTTAAAATTAACTTTACTATAATATCGATGGTATGGATTTTATTTTAAAAATATGAGCTCCTATGTTGATCTTACAACAAATCTTTCATAGCGCCCTCTGAACAGGATGATTAGCATAAGAAGCGAGAAAGAGACTTGTAGATTGAGTTTAGACATATGTAACTCGTTAGCAAACTTTTCACCAAAATTACCAAAAAAAAAATTCTAACGACATTACCTGCAAATTTTACTTACGAAAACTAAAATACCCATATCCTTTATATTTTCAACTCAAAACTGAGTAAATACCGAAAATACCTAATTTGTATTTGTATGGCATTCAATATCTCATAAAAGAACTTACTTGTATCGAATGCTGTAACAAGCTCCGGAGCCATCCAGCATGGCGATCCAATGCAAGTTCCTCGCTTTCCAAGTGTCGAATTCACCGCTCGACTTAATCCAAAATCACATAGCTTAATCAGACCTTTCTTCGTCAACAGAATATTACTTCCTTTGATGTCCCGGTGAATAATATGGTTGCTATGCAATTCCACTGCTGCTCGGCATACTTCTCGGATGATGTAAGCGATATGTTCCTCATTCAGTTTTCGATTCAAATACAAAAGTTTTTGCACCAGTTGAACAATGCTTCCAGCATCACAATACTGAAAGGATATCGTGACATAAGATTCATTCGAATTTGGAGAATAAAAAAAAAACCAACTTCAATGATAAACCAAATTTCATCAGGTGCGTTTGGCTTCTTCATCTTGTAGGCTCCATAAAAGTCTGGAATGTTCTTGTGGCTTGAATAATCTCGCAGGGTGCGATACTCCTCCTCGATATGAACTTGATGCTCATTGTCGTATGATTGAATTTTAATGGCCACAGTTCGGTCATTCGATAATTCCTTAGCCCGATAAACCTTGAAAAACCAACAGATTTAATTTTTGATTCCCTTTCGTTTCAAGGAATCCTCAAAGGAAATATTATAGCTAACCCTTGCATTGACACCCCTGGCTATCTCCTCGTAGAGCTGGAACTTATCTGTTGCGTCCGGAAGTTGGTCGTACGGCATATACATGATGATCCTGTTAACTTGCACTCACCTACTCACTTAATTGGCCCACTCTCAGGGACTCACACTCGGTTTCCGAACAAAAACACAAACTGAAACCGAAAGGATTGACAAGTTTCACTCCTCACAAACTTATATCTCGACCGCGATAAGAACGCTATTGTTTGCAAACTGCATACTACGAGCCACTAAATTGAAATAAAAATTGCAAACGAGGATACCCTGGTAACGAAGATTCTTTTCGTAATTCAATAAAGGTCCAAATCCTATTAGCAACACTGAACACAATTGTAGTGCTGTACACTTTGGCTATGCGAAACCATACAACAGCTATAGCCTTCTTCTCTAAGCCCATGTCTTTCGTTTATTTCATACATATAATAGTTAATTTTATTTTTACCTGCGTAAGGATGGTCACAAGATAGTAGTGTTGGTAATTAAATCGACGTTTTTCACGACAGAGAATGTACTTAGTCGTACTTTGCACTTTTCTGCAGAGTCGCCTGGTGCGATGGAAAGCTGTTGTTGAGGAAAGGGCTACAAGGCGGTGTGATGGTGTGGCGTGTGGGTGATGTGGTTACTAGTTAACACTTAAATAGGCATTTTTTTCCTGCATTAAATACAAAAGGTTTGGAAATTGATTTTATATAGAACTGACATGACGTATACCAAAAAGCTCTAGACACCTTATAAGGCATAGAATCGATTTTATAAGAACGTGCAAAACGAGCGGTTTAACTGGTATATTGGATTTGAGGTCAGTTTTTCTTTTAGACGAGGGGCTTGGTGATATAACTTAAATTAGTTTATAAATTTCTTCAGTATATAAAGATAATTTAAGTTTGCTATACTATTGTCTGTCTTCAATTTTTTTTTAATTTGAAATTATACACGCACACGGACGTTTAAGGTTGATCGCATCATATCGACCCTTAAAGAAAAGAAATTAAAACGTTAAATAATTCACACCAGACATAACTTTGTTCTTGGTTGTCTAGACTAGATAAGGTCGGTAACAAGTCAATTTTTATATAGAAACTGAATTTGATATAGAAAATAAATTAAATTAGAACCTCTGCTGGTAAAGTGGATTCTAATGTTGTAAACAGGAGTTATTCCTTGTGCACCAAGAAAATTAGGACAAACAGTCGAAGGATTACATCGAGGTACAAATGTGGTATCGCGCCAGGTCCTCTTACTCCTGGGGAGCTAACTATCACTTGAAATTTAAATTCCATACTTGATGAGGAAACCTAGTTCGTGGCGAGCGTAACCAAAGGGTGTTTTTTTTTTTAGATTTATGAAACAACACTATTTTAAATGGCGGCCATTTTGTCAGCTGTCAAGTGATTTATTTTTATGTTTGGTTTGGCATTTCAACATGAATAGACTGATGCCTGAACAACGCTCTTCCAAATTGTGCCCAAATGGGCCCAAAACAAGATTGCCGTTGATCCCAATTTTCATATGCGAATTTTATTTAGCGATAAAGCTCACTTTTGGTTGAATGGATACGTCAATAAACAAAACTGCCGTATTTGGAGTGATGGTAATCCTCAAGTGTATGTTAAGACACCGTTACATCCACAAAAACTTACTGTTTGGTGTGAGTTATGGTTTGGTGGAATAATTGGTCCGTACTTTTTTAAAAACGATGCTGGCCAGAACGTTATAGTCAAGAGTGACCGCTATGGAGCCATGATTAATGACTTTTTCGTTCATCAATTGAACAACCATGATGTGCAGGAGCTGTGGTTTCAACAAGACGGCGCAACATGTCACACAGCTCTTGCCACAATTGATTTATTGAAGAAAACCTTTGGTAACCGCATGGTTTTACGTTACGGAACCGTGAATTGGCCTCCAAGATCGTGCGATTTAACGCCGCTTGACTATTTTCTGTGGGGATATGTGAAGTCACTAGTCTACGCCGATAAGCCCGAAACGATTGACCACTTGGAAGACAACATTCGCTGTGTTATTGCCAATATACGGCCACAAATGTTGGAAAAAGTCATCGAACAAAAATCATCTTTGTTTTATTCCATTTCAAAGTTCTATATCTCAAAAAAAAAAAAAACACCCTTTATAACGAAGTATTATAATATAATAACATGTTATCGTGACTGTTAAGAAATGAGAATGAAAGAAATTGATTAATTTATACACGGTGTTTTGAATAAGATACGACAGAAGGCTAGGACGGTTGTGTCAAGAGAAGGGGTAGGTATATTTCCCCCTGTTTAGGCGGGATGGGTAAATTTTACAAAAAAATGACTTGAAATATAAAAAAAATCATCAAGAATCAACGGCTATACTTACAAATGTCATGATATACCTTTCTCAAAGGTCAAAAATCCATTTTTAATTCCGTTTTTAAATAAAATTGATTTTGTAAATAGTTTTCGGAAAAGTTTATTGTCAAACTCAAAATTAAAAAAAAAAATGGAATTTTCAAACTATTTTTGCGTTATTAACAAGCATTTGTGTTTTTAATATTCAATGTTCTTATCAATTTTTACTCAAACGCTAAAAAACGAACACTTTATTGTCTTCTATTTTTAAAACAAATTGGAAATAACTGGATTCTACTTAGTTTACTACTTACTGAGGGGAAATATGATCGTTAGACCAACTTAAACAACGAAATGAAGTCAAATTAAAAGAAACTTATTTTTGTTATGTTCAGGGGAAAATATACAACACTACACCCCCCCCCCCCTCCACCATATCCCATGCGATATTTTTTTTTGCCTTGACCCAACATACAAACCCTAACCTTTTTTCGCAGCTTATGCAAAACACCCTGTATAGCATAGGTACCTGATTAGTTGAGGAAACTGTATGACAATAGGCAGTAGTAAAGAAAGATTTTTGGAAAATGTTAATATGTTACTATTCACAAAGCTTTGCATTCAGTATCAGTTTTTACAATTTTTCTAGCCCATTACTGACAAATACGATACTTAGGGCCTGTTTCACAATGTCTGAGTAAAGTTCGGATTACCTGATCGACACAGAGTCATGAGCCCACAATACAAAAAGATTTACTTCTGGATTTATGATCTATTCAGCATTCAGGTTTCTCAAAAGATAATTATGATTTTTTCTCCAGTGGCCTTATAACCTTTTCCCAATATTTATGTGTCTAATCAGAACTTAACTCAGACATTGTGAAACTGGCCCTCAAATAAATTAATAAATAAAATGATAAATAAATTATCCATCCATCTGTTTTGGCTTAAACTTACCCATGTATATGATGTATGAAGAGATATAATGGATGCACAAATAGCGGAAGATATGTGGAATCCTAATTTTTGGACTTCGCAGTGTTAGGTTTGGTCAAAACTTTTTTTTGTATTTACACAAAACCATGGCATGACCTTTATAGACCACGTACAAGGAGAACAGTCTTTTAAAAAATACAAATCTGTCTCTTTAATCCACACCTTCAGGGTATTTATGAAATTAAAAAATTAAAATCGACTGATCTTTTCATTATATAGACAAAATATCTTATGTCGGCTTTCAAATGTTGACCGTAACTGAAGTTCCTATTTTCGATGACGTATTCGATCATTTGCAGTGATATTTGGTGAATGAAGCCGGAACCACACATGTCTCTCGTGTGTTGTGTTGTGTAGCTATCGCCAATGTATTACCATCAAATAAATATATATATATATTAAATATACCTATTTATAAACATTTTTTTTTTTAAATAACCTTCCAAACAAAAAAAAAAAAATTTCTTTCATTGGAAAAATTTTTTTCTTTATCCATTTCACCCTAAAAATATTAAAATTGTGAAAAAGAATAACTCTAAGGCCATTTTCTGAGGAAAAAATTTAAATAAAAATGTCTTAAATTGCGCATTTTTTATTTTTATCCCATTTTAACCTACAAATAACTAAATTTTGGAAAAGATTAACCCCTAAGCAATTTCCGTAAAAAAGCCCTTTCGAACACAAAAAGAATTTTTTTAGTCCGATACATTTTTTTGTCATTTTACCAAATTTCAAAATTTGTTGTCAAAATTGTTAGAGCCCTTTCTGACATGAAATACATTTTTCATATCATTATTTTCGGAGGTAAACAAAAAATTTCAATTTTCACTCCTATAGAGAATCACATCATCTGTATCAAATTTAAACCTCATCAGCCAACACTTTTCAGATTGACCTCAAAAAACCCTCTTTCTCGGACTTCTCGATCATCGTAGTGTTAGTTTTGATAACAGAAATTCAGTTTTTTACACGAAACCAATAGGGTAGGGTGGGGCACTTTCAACGGTGGGGCACATTCGACTTTCACAATTGTAAAAAGACAGTTGATTTCTAAATATAATTTTTGATGGCATTATCGGTCACACTATTCTCTTCTATCGCATACGAATTTTCACAGTTCTCTTTCAACAACTGTGGTGTCTAGAGTATTTTTTTTTTTAAATTGAGTGATTTTGTGTAACTTTACTCATGCACGAGGCAAGTTTTTTGATATCGGAATTTGATGGGCCAATTCAAGTATTAGCGTCAGTGTTGCCAGATAAAAAAAAATTCTCCCCCCAGAAAAATTGAGAAACCCCCCAGATTACCACATTTTATCAACGAAAACCCCTAAATTTTTTTCAACTTTTTATTTTTATTCACAGCTCCTTAATTGGTTTTTAATTTTAAATTTAATTAATTCATAATATTTAGTTGAATAGATACAGTAAAAAAAAAATTTCTAAAAAAGGTACTTAGTAATAAAAGAAAATTTGTTTAGGGTTTTCTCCACAACGTCTGAGCAAAAATTCTGACTATCTACTCCACATTTTAGTTATCTGCATATTAAATCCTCCCAACAAAAACTTCGTTTCACAATTTTCGAAATAATAAATGTATGTGTCAATTAGATGTTCCAATTTTCCAGACAAAATAGTTTTGACTGATGAAATCTTGAAAAAAATAAATAATAATGTTTAAATTACCAAGTAAATTTGCTAATCGACACTTCTTCGGGCCATTAAAATACGTTGAACTTTAATTATAAGTTCATATATTGTGAAACATAAGGGAGGTTGATAGATTGACTAATAAGTTCCAAGTTGCTTATTTAAAAATTTCAGTGCGCTATTAAAGATAAGCCCGAGTTAAATCATCATATTTGGTGGATTAACTCAGGATTAACTGACCAGATTCTTTTGATGTTTTATGCAACGAGTTTGTTTAGTCATTCCGCATATATTCTCCACCCAAAAATGGCTTCCTCAGTTCACTGTGGGTTAATTTAATTCTAGAGTTAGCTATATCTGGTTTAACTCAAGAGAAATAAATAAATATGAAAATTAAAATATAAAGGAATTAGAATTTTTTTTTGCACTTCTTTAAAAAATTCTAATACATTATCGTCATCTTCGTTTTGACTGTCGCATCGGTTTGATATATCTTCTCACTTGTGAAAAATTTCAGCGTTTCTTCTGTTGGTATGTAAAATTCTGCTATCCAGAATGTAAGGAATGTATAATTCGTCAGCTGTTTCAATACACAAACGATTCCTCAACCATTTAGCTCTAGATGAGTCCCAACCAGATTTCCCCCCAAACTTCTCTTTCCCCAGATTACCCCCCAATGACAAAAAAAAACCCCTAAATGTAGGGGGAAAACCCCCAAACTGGCAACCCTGGTTAGCGTATACTATTATCATAATATTTTTTTAACTTTGCATAGTTATCTTTACAAGTTTACAACAAAGCATGAGGAACTTTCGATGAAAGCACCTGGTGCACTTGCGACAAGTGATATTCTAATAATATTTTCTTTAAAGATGTTGACATGAGCCCTAACAACGCGCAATAAATTCTTTTACACCAAACATTTACCTTAACTAAAAAGTCTCAATACCTTTATCGATCAGTTATTTTTACTTTGTGATTTTATCGTATGAAAACTGAATGTGAATTTATGAAGTTCCTTATTTAATATTAATATTTTTGTTAAATAACGGGTGATTTTTTGGCTGGTTTGGTTTTGGCAACACTGGTTTTGACAGCTGACGTGTGTTTAGTACCTTGTGTCACTGTCAAACAGCTTCAGTTTGGTTTGCAATTTAACCATGGATCGTCTTACAAATGAACAACGCTTGCAAATTATTGAATTTTACTATCAAAATTCGTGCTCGGTTCAAAATGTTCATCGCGCGCTGCTTGTGTTCAGCGATGAGGCTCATTTTCGGTTGAATGGGTACATAAATAAGCAAAATTGCCGCATTTGGAGTGAAGATCAGCCAGAAGCATTGCAACAGCTACCAATGCATCCCGAAAAAGCCACTGTTTGGTGCGGTTTATGGGCCGGCGGCATTATTGGGCCTATTTCTTCAAAGATGATGCGAATCGCAGCGTTACTGTCAATGGTGAACGCTACCGAGCGATGATAACAAACTTTTTTTTGCCCGAAATGGAAGTTCTTGACTTGCATGATATGTGGTTTCAACAAGACGGTGCCACATGCCACACAGCACGCGAAACAATGGCGCAATTGCGAGGCGAGTTTGGTGAACAGTTAATTTCACGTTTCGGGCCGGTCAATTGGCCGCCTAGATCGTGCGATTTGAGACCATTAGATTATTTTTTGTGGGGGTATGTCAAGGCTAATGTCTATAGGGACAAACCCGCTTCGATTGACGCACTGGAAGCCAACATCCATGCATTCATTCGTGAGATACCGGCCGATATGTGTGAAAGAGTATGCCAAAATTGGACTCAGCGGATGGGCTACCTGAGACGCAGCCGCGGTCAACATTTGCATGAAATTATCTTTAAACATTAAATTGCAAGGTTCAAACTATCGATTCAAATAAATATTTTATTCATTTTTTCGATTTTTTTGTGTTTTTTTTTTAAAAAAAGTTCTAAACCTCTTAAAAAATCACCCATTATAAGATTGATTTATTCAAATACATATAATAAGCCGTTCGCCACAAAAGAGCAAGCAAATACATATTATTTCTTCTACTTTTTGAATCATTTGAATTCGTGTCAAAAGTGCCCCATGAGTACGACGAAAGTGCCCCATCCATGGAACACTTTCGACATTTTGAAGTATTTTCTTAAAATATTTTTTTTTTTTCCTATTGGGGTTGAGTAAAGTCTTCAAGTTTGTGAATAATTCCTTAAAAAAAAAAATAAACTACATGGTTTGCATTTTTATAAAAGTTTGAAAATGTGTCGAATCTGCCCCACCCTACCCTATTTACCCTGTAGAGCAAGTAAACATCTTGCGTCCATTCTAAATTAGCAAAACAAAACTGTCAATAACACCACTTAAAATCACAAGATCTGTTAATCCAAACCACATTCGTAATTCGTAAGAAAAAGATGTCATACTTCACGGTTACTAATTCTTTTATTTACATATTATAAATAAATAAAGTAGACTTTCTTATTTTAATCTATACAAATATAATATTTTGTTATTTTTGTTTCCGATTAGTTTATTTGATTTGTTTTTAATAAAAATATTAACCTACGTATTTGCGACTTATCTGGTGGTATTTATTTTTTTTTTGCAGATAAATAATAGTAAAAAGAAATAAATTACAATATACGCACATAAAAAAGTTACAAATTTTAAATTCTTTTTATTATTTTTTTTGTTTGTTTAATTTAATTACTGTCTTATTTTATCGAAAGTTAGATCTAATTTTAATATTCTTATCGAAAATTTAACATTCTTCCATAACCTATACATAACAAAGTTGTCTAAATTTAAATTTTAGTCTTTTTTTTTTGTTATTTTAAGAAATAATTAAATTTTATTTTCGAGAAGATTCTTTAAATTAAAAATATCGTAAGAATAAATTTATTATTGTTTATGTATGTGTGTGTGTCGGTGTGTGTTTGTGGGTGTGAGTGTTATTTTCAATACACTATTTTGTCTTATCAAATTTGATTCTAATTGAAATTTGAGCTTCTATATTGCATTGCCTCTAATATTAATTGCAAACACTAATCCATTCTTCAATTTGACATTCCTCACATTCGACATTGCAGCACCAGTTGAATTTACAATGGCAGCGTTCCAAACGTTTTTCTTTAACTAAACTGTAGCCTCGCCCGCAGCAGAGTGACGTACAGCCATCATTGGTAGTACTATTGCGATTGCACTTACGCCCGACCGTTCCTGAAAGAAATCAATAAAATATTGAATATGAAATTATTAAAAATTAAAAATAAATAAAATTATATACCTAAATAACAACAAATGCTTTATATTTGCATATTTGCATACAAGAAAACAAAATAGTTTGGAAACCGTTTAAGTAAACGTTTTCGACCTATTTCTCTTTTCAAAAACAAACTATTTGCAAGGTTTTTAAGCCTTTTTTGGTTCTAAAAAATTATTTTTGGTATGAATTTCTAGTTATAAAAAAATATGACTAAAATTAATAGATTAAATAGTCTTTTTTTTGAAAATTCTATCGATCGAAAACAGTTTAAAATTGAATATTTAATTTTTCCTAATGGATGTACAAATTATTGGAAATTTTGTATCAAAATTTCCTACAAAAATTAATTTAATTTATTTTTTTTTTAAGCAAATTTAAAATTATTATATCGATACAAATAAATTGCAAAAAAAACATTCAGCTAACCTTGAATATCAGCGCTTAGGTCGCGTTCACAAAAATTCGGCGAACGCTGATAGTAAAACAGCGCCGTTTCTAACTTACGCAGCGACCTTACAGTATTTTTGTCTT
This sequence comes from Leucozona laternaria, assembly GCA_932273885.2. NCBI lineage: Eukaryota > Metazoa > Arthropoda > Insecta > Diptera > Syrphidae > Leucozona > Leucozona laternaria. The sequence continues at coordinate 88,961,605 of OW026368.1, read as the reverse complement.
GTTGCAGCTTTCTCTGTGATGGACGCTCGCTGCGCTCGTTCGAGGAACCACTATTGGATTTTTTATTGCGTGACCGCTTGAGTACAACTATTGGTTCACCATTACCTAAATTCGATTGATCTACTAAAATGGCACGACGGAATTGATGTTTGAGGACTCTTCCAACAACATGGAAATCTGGTGCTGACTTCCAGCACGTCTTCAATTGGCAACTGCCAGACATGCCATGGCATTTGCAACGGAATTCCATATTATTTGAAACGGCCTTGAATAAATCAAAATTATTGCTTATTCAAAATATAATTCTTTTTTTCTTTTTTTTTTATCTTACCATTCTTCCAGCATGATTATTGTGTAAATTAATTTTCGATTGAATATCACCGGCCTTTTCCCGACAATCGAGAAATAACTTGGAGAACTCAACGCCAAAGTCCATGTTGTGTGAGCAGCCACCCCATTTCCATCGACTGGCGATTTTCGAACGTTCGTATTTTTTCTCCTCTTCAGGAGTGAGGATTTGATTTGTCTCGAGATATTGCAGAAACATTTTCTTCTCCTTGTCCAGACTCTGGCGGAGATTTTTATTGAGGGTCTTCCTATTAACCGATGGGTCACAGCCACAAGACATGAGACGTCCTTGACTGCAAGCTCTCGCTACACTGTGTGCAACACCTGCAGCTGATATTGCAAATGCAAATGCACTTTCCCGATAACCTTAAAATTAAATAGAAAAAAATTATGAATATTTAAAACGATCTTGGAATTCTTTAGAAAATTAATTGGATTTATGAGGCCTATTAGAAAAAAGAAATTCTGTGTAATTTTTTGCATTCATTGATTCTTCCATAGGAGTTCAAATCAAAGAAAATATATGCAATGAACATTGAATTTGCTTTTAAGAAGTGTGAATGGAAAAAAAATTGCTATCGTCCTTGTTTTACGTTTGTCGTTTTACTTAAACAACAGAGCTTTTAAGTAAAACTTAAGCTTCAGTGTCACCTTCCCTCTAATATTCGCAACTTAATATCGAAATTCAAAATGCCTGACTTTGATAATGCTTTCGTTTTTATTTTGAAATATCATGCACACCATAATTCTAACCTGAGGTTTGAAGTCCCCATTTCGAATACAAACAAATCGGCAAAACTAAATTCTTTAATGCCCAGTTTCACAGTTTAAATTTAAACCTAAGTTCAGCTGAACCTCAACTTGAGATTAAATTTGAAGTTCAACTCGTCTGGTTTCACAGTGTAATCTGAACTTAAGTTCAATTGAACGTCGGCGTCGCTTAGATCAATTGTTTGAAGACAAGTTGACAGCATTGATCGTAGTTGCTGTGTCATTTGACGAAATGTAAACATTGTCTTCTCTTTCTCTTTCTCTTTCTGAAGCAAATATCAAAGAACAACCAAGCGAAACAACAAATATTTTAAGGGTATTCATGCAAAGGCGGAAAACTCGGATATACCTCAGAAACCAGATAATTTTATCTCCGCAGAAACGAGCTGTCAAAATTGGTATGGGAATATTTTTCTGCAGATCTGATAAATTTATCTCATCAATTTGATGTGGAAAGCGTAAAGATAAACCTGATAAATTTAGAAATGACATTTGTGGTGTGTTTGGTGTGACATTTCACAAGTATTTCTAAGGGGTGTTCATGCAAACGTCCTGGGGAAAGCTATATTTTTCTGCAAAGCGGAAATTTATCTCGTTGCATGAATACCCTTTCTGTGTTGCTGAGAATCGGGGAAAGTTTGTTTTGTTTCAAAATAATTACCTACCGTTATGACCTTTGATTGGATTATTTTTCACAAATTATTATTTGGCTGATAGAATTGGTAATGAAAAATATGCACATTATAAATTGTCCGCCATATAACTTTTTTTTTTGAAAATGGCGCAAAACATCGAGTGTAGCTTCGGCTGTGTGGCACGTAGCGCCCTCCTGTTGAAACAAAATGTTGCCAATAACCTCCTCTTCAATTTTTGTGAACAAAAATTCGTTCAACATGGCCCGATAACGATCGCCATTGACTGTAACGGCCACTCCTTGCTCATTTTCGAAAAAATGGCCCAATTATGCCTCTGGACCCAAATCCGCACCAAACAGTGACTCGTTTTGGGTGTATCGGCTTTTCAATGTATGCGTGCGGGTTTTATGTGCCCCAAATGCGACAATTTAGCTTGTTTACTACCCGCCAAGATCAAAATGAGATTCAACTGAAAAGATGATTTTTTTTGGCTAAATCGGCATCTTTTCTAAGTCGAACGCAGGCCCACTTAGCGAAGCGTATACACAACCATATTCGTTTAGGGGAAGGATAAAAAAATTATCTGTCAAATAAGACATGAGCTAAGTGTTACCATTCACGAAATAAGCACTAGTTGAAAAAAAAAAAACGTTAGATGGCGGGCCCTATAGAAAACAAAAGACTGATTCAGTGCAATACAAAGAAAAAAAAAACCAAAGCATCGGAGGTAAACGACTTCAGCTATACACATTCGTAAATGAATTCAAAATTTGGTTATGTACAAAATGGAAGCTGCAAAATTGAAATGTCACTGTGTTGTCAAGTGGTTCGAAACGTTGAACTGAGGTTTAAACGGAGGAAAACTTTGACTACAGAATAAACTCAGTTTGAGGTTTAAATGAGACTGTGAAATTGAATTGATTGTCGAACTGAAGTTTAAACCAAAAACGGAGTTAAAACTTCCACTGTCAAACTGAGGGTAAGTGTACCAAATTTCAATAATGTTAGTCAAGAATTGCTGTTAGTGTTGCCAGAATGGGATTTTTATTGCCAATTGAACTTTACTCAAGCTCGTTCGAATAACATTATTTATAAAAACTAAGGGAATTCACGCAACACGAGATAAGTCTATCTTTTAGATAAGTTTATCTTTTGGTAAAGGAACTGTCAAATTTTGTATGGGAAATGGTTAACGCAAATTGGATAAAATTATCTTAGGATTTTGCTGCCGAAACTTATACAAATTTATTTGGATAAACTTATACATACGTCATTGTGGCTTTTAGTATTATACGTTAGGGTGTCCCGTCGATGTATGAGAAACATTTTTTTTCGAGCTACACTATTAAAAGGGGTATCAAAATTTGCGTAATTTTACACAGATAAAGAAAACGTCAAAAAAACTGAAAGAACATGTCATATTGGGGGTAGTACCGGGCTTTGAAGATTTTTAAATTTCATGTTTTTACATACTTTAACCGTTTGAATAAAACTATAAACAAAATTAAGTTTTAAACGTATTTTATTATTAATATTATTTAAACAAATCACATAAAAACAAAATTAACAAGAAATAATTTATAATTAATGACATAACCTTAGAATTTAAACTTATTTTTGTGTCCAAAATTTGGCATTTCTGCACGAGATTTCAACTTGTTTTTAATAAAGCCATCTCTAGAAGTAGGGTCAGTTACACTCTGTGATGCCTCTGTTACCAGTTTAACACATCTTTCCACAGATTGGGTGTGACAGGGAAAGTCAACAATTTCCAAGCTCTTATCTTTTGCCATGATGTGAAGGTCTTCAAAAGAAATATGTCGAAGAACCGGGGGTGATGTTACCTGACATTCGTACCACAAAATAATTTCGGTATAATCTTTAGCAGAGAAGTTGATCTTTGGTGGTTTATATATCCTGCGTTTGTTGATATTTTCAGCTTCTCAAGCTTTTTTTATTCTTCGCAATGCCAGCTCCCGAATGTGGTCCCTTTCATCAAACAACATACTGATAAGCAGGTTTTCTGGATGTGCAAAATAAGCATTTCTTTCTATAACAGAATCCACAACACATCTCAAATTTTCGGGTAAATATCGAGAGTACATAATTAATTGGAAAATATGTTTGGCTCCATCCTTAAAAGACGCCTGTCGCTTGATTCGGAACCAAATTGGAGCGTATACTTTGACGACGTAGTTGACAAGCAATAGCAAATTCTCTGATGGACGAAGAGTACTAACATAAAGTCTCAGTATGCGATTAGCTGAAGTAAGCCATCTCGAGTGCGCCATTTTTCCAGGTTGACGGTTTGCCAGCTCAGGAGAACAGAAACCAGTAGATACAGCTTGACATATCTGATAAAGATATTTTTGATCCGTACTAAGTTCATCAACCACATTTTTCGGCAAGTCAGGCATATTACCAGCCACTGCACAAAAGCTCACGGTGGTTTTACTTTCGCAATCAGCTAATTGTTTCCCAATAGGTCCAGAATATTCTCTAGGACCCGAAGTGCAACCATCTAATGTCAAGAATAAATGACGAAGAAGTAACTCATTACACTATATAACAAGAGTTGAATCTTTGGAAGAAACCAAGCCGAAATCAGCCAAAACAGCAGAAGCGACAGCAGCAGCAGATCGCGTCGATAAACCGTATCGATCACATACCTTGGCAACTGTTGGCAACATCAATCTATTGCGGTAAGCTCTTGAAGTCGATGGTGCCTCTGTCAAAGGGGGGTTCGTTGGGGATGCCTCTGTTACCGAATGTGTTTCTGGGGAAGATTCACGCACCAACTCTTCATTGCAGTTTCCTGAGACAATATCCGTTTCCTGCGTAGACCATTTTTTTGCTTCCCTCTTTGACTCTTCAATTTGCCTCTGCTGTCGTTTCTTCAAGATATTTGTTTCTTTCTTGTCAACCCCGCTTATAACCATTTTCCTTTCATTTCTTTGATCCAACAAAAAACTTCTCTCATGGATGGGAACTTTCTTTGGTTTTAAACACGAACAAGTTTCAAATGAAGTGCATTTACAAGCAGCAACGTCGAAAAGCTTCTCAGATGACTCTAAAAAACACTTCAGTTTGTTTTCGAAACTAGCATTTTGTTTGCTTTTGGGGTATCGCTTCACAATATTGTACCTTTCGAAACAGGATTTAAGTAATTGAATAACTCTTTCCTTAGTTACAATTGGAATCGAAGCTTTAGCCCAAATATTGTCGATTTCTTCAAAAACAATCGCATAGCTATATTTCTGAATGGGAAGGATCCTTTCCGTTGAATTTAAGTTTTAGTTCGTTCCTTACAAACAAAATGAATTTAATGACATCTCTTGTAGTTGGTAGCTGCCGATCGTCAAGTTTTTTGTATGATCCCAATATAGCACAAGTAGTCCCACTACGTCTTGAACTCATTATTTTAAAAAAATCACAAAAATTGCTTTTAAAACTGTTACAACGCACTTTACACAACCCGTTGAGGATCTCGAATCAATACTAAGGACTTAAGGAAAATGATGAAAATAGCAATATGCGCCAAAAATTAAAAAAATTCAATTTTGGTCACCTATTGGGGGTATTTTTAGCTTAAAACCTTATAAATTTGAAACCGCTGGAAACGCATTGTTGCATGCAAATCAAAACGTCAAATATGTTCTAAACCTAATAAGATCAAAAAGTTAATATTTTATAATAAATAGTAGCTCAGGAACCGAAATTAAGGAAGGGAAAAAAAGCATAAAAATATCAATTTGTCAAAATTTTGAGGGTCGGTACAACCCCCTAGACAAATTTTAATATTTTTTTTTTATATATTTTTGTAATCTAAGTCCAATTACGCAAGTTTTGAGAGGTCTTTTGTTCGGAAAATCCAAAAAAAAATTTGTCGGGACACCCTATTATACGTGTATCTAGAATTCTCAGCCATAACCATGGTAAGTGTTTGATCTTCTAAAATTGTATCCTCTTTTATCTATTGTTAAAAGTTAATTAGAAGAATTTTACTTTTGTAACAGAAAATGCACAAACCATCATTTTTTTCCGAATAGTTCTAAAATGAGTAAATCATTAAACGCAATTTGTTCATATTATAATTTGGACTAATTTCTGTTTTATTAAACTTTTTTAATTTTTTTCAGGAAATAATTTGTTTGCACAAATAAATTTTTGACGTTTGACGAACAGCTGATTCAAATACGCAGCATTTATCCAAATGAAAAAAAGGACGTTTACGTAAACTTTTATGTAAACTTATCTTTTTTCACAATTGGTAAACTTATCTCGTTGCATGAATACCCTTACTATTAATGAGATTTTATTTAAGAAAATTCATCGAAATCGGTAAAGATGTAAGCGATAAAGTGTAGAATTATAAATAATAGGGTTGTGAAAGGTACCATTATTCTTGGTCATTAAAATAAAATTTCTAAGATTTCTCTGAGGAATGTCTTAGAACACTAGGTACCTACCTGGAGCAATTTACAAAAAAACCTGATTACACGAATCCTTTCTTCGATTGTTCCGTGTTTTGTCTTTTTGACAGATACAAGACTTTTTCGGGTTGAACATTGACGTTTATGGTTTGACAACTGAGTAGAGATGAGCAGTGATGATTATCGATGTTAGCAAAAATCGTTGTTGAGAGAAAAAACATCGATATTTCAGTATCGATTTTTAGATAAATTACATCGACTACAAATAAAAATATAAACATGCAAACAAAATGGATTCTTGAAATCAAATAATATGAAAGCAACTTCGGAAAAATATTCGTTGTTTGTCTATAAATCGTTTTCTTGATTTTTATAAATAAAAACATTATTCTTTACTTGTCAAAAGTATGTTTTTTTATGTTTGACTGGATTCCTTGAAAATTTGGCAAAAACACAATTGTTTCATAGAAAAGGAATATGGATACTTTTCATACCACACAACGTTTTCGCAAAGAGGGTGGGTGACAAATTGAGCTATGCTTGATATGTTAAAAATAAAAGTAGGAATTTCATAGTTAAAAAATTTACTTCTAGTTACTTTTCATTTGGGAATGATAAAAGTTAAAAATATAGTTGATATAGAAAAATATCGAAATTCCTTTGGAATGAATAATCAAGAAAAAATCGTGATTCCAAAAATTGTTATTTGCACTTTAAAAATGCATACAATTTGCAAATTAAATTTGTATCAACTTAATTTTTACACAAAATCGAATCATTGAGAAAAAGAAATACATATATGCAATTTTTCATTATGGGAACAAATTTTTTTGATTAAAAAATCAGCCACATATTTAAAGAATAAAATATAGAAAAAAGAAAACAAAAATTGACAAAAAATCATTCACTTAAATATTGTTTTCTAAAATCAAAGATAACCAGAAAACGAAAGCAATTTCAGCTTAACCATTCTAGGAATTCGATACTAAAAGTTACTTTCTGACACTTCATCTTTGAGTTAAGCAAAGATTTTTTGACGTCATAACTTTTTTTTAATTAAAAGAACGAAGAAAGTTGACTTTAGCTTACTACATAAAAAAATCAAGAAGTTTTAATCAAATTTAATAAACGATGACGGAGAAGATCAAAAAAAGTTTAAGCTATACCTTCCGTCAGTCTGTTCATCTATAAGTTATGGTAGAGCATAAACAGGTGGAGGTCTTGCATTTGGAACATAATATTTGTATATAATTAAATCAAAATAGAAGTTAAAGAAATTTAATGTTCTTCTATTTATAGTATCGATTTTGAAAAATATCGATAAATTTTTTCATCGATTTAATTATATATCTATCGGTGGGTATAGCACGTTGATGGTACCTGAGGTAGATACTTTAATATAAATAGTTAATGATGGCCTAAATTCATTTTCTCCAGAGCCCCTACATAATATGATTACTTGAAAACCCGTTAAATTCCTCGATAATTTGCTTAAATTGCATTACAAATTGTCCTCATCATCATTATCACTTGACACTCTTTTCAACCACACACTTCATGTCCTAACTACTTAACTTTAAATTCTAAACTACAATGTGTTCGCTATAGTTAATCTCCGAGCAGGCTGGCTGTTATGGGAGCATAAGAACCACCATTTTCTTATTTTTGTTGAAAATTTAAATTGAATCTATTGCTGCCACCGATAAAATGCCTGCGTTATACAAAAAGCCGCGAGATATACTAATGCGAATGTTATTCTTGTTGTTGGTAAATTCCCTTCATCTTATATGCTGCTAAAGTCATTGCAATACTGACTGTGACTATACTATCTCCAATAGAGACGATGTCCGACGATAGCTGTCTCGATTGTCCGTCTGTCGTTTAAATCTTTGAAGACATGTCGACGACAACTCTTCTTCAACTGAACTCTCCATCTTCTTCCATAATATGGTAGGTTACGTATAGGTACATGCTAGCTACCATTCCATTGTCGAAGAGAAGAAGCAAAATGCCTTCCCATCAGAGTCGTCCTCGTCCTCGTCCGATCCCAATCCAAATCCAAATCCCAATCCCAGTTCCAAGATCTGAGAATAAGAGTGAACGATTTATTCAAATCCCGTCCTTACTCTGTCAAGATAACAATTTAAATTGAAATTGAAAGAAGAGATTCGGTTACAATATAATTTATAATGTGAATGCAAATAAATTACGTATCGTTGTTCTGGGCTGTTGGGACGGTTTGTACCCTTTCTACCCATATTCCGAATTGCCCCTGTGGAATGTGAAATTGATCGGCACTGCTTGGGCTTGCATCAGTCGGGAATCGGGCAGAAGCGGTAGCAACAATGAAATCACTTCCAACTTAAGGTGGTTGCATATGTAGTGCGCAATTGCTCTGCCCCCTCCTTACCAACAGTAAGTATATGGACGATGGACAGACGAATGAAAGAACGAATATATGGACAGGGACAAGGCAACAACTAAAGTCAAACATCAGTATTCCAATTTCCGAAAGGCTTCTGCGTTACTTCAATGTGACATTGGCATTGTTTAAAGCTGTCCATCGCCCTGTCGACCTTCCTGCATACTGTATCGTCCACCCCCGACGCCGATGACTCGCACCCATCCTCCCGGCCGACCCTGCTGCTCGTTGAACGTTGATGTCCTTTTTTTGAATCTCGCAGGTATTGTTAAATTGTGCTTGACTCAGAATCAGCTAAATTCCATAGCATGCAAACATTTTTCGGTTCACCAAGTATAACTTCTGTCTTGATCAGCAGCATCAAGCAGTCTTGGCTTGTCCTTATTTTGTTTGTTTTTTTTTTTTTTTTTTTTTTTTTTCTTACTTTGATCTGATATTTTCGAGAAACTTTTGATCGGTAGTGTTTACAGAGGCATCGCAACTAGAGGAGCATCTCTCGCTTGTGATACGTAAATCTGTCGTCTAAACAAACGACCAGAATAGGTGACATATCTCTTGGGGATGTGAAATGAATGCATTGCATTTTGGTCGAGTTATTCCCTGAAGGTCAGAAGTCCATACAAGCAGTTTTCACCACCGCGCGGGAATGGGAATGGGAATGGGAATGGGAATGGGAACGGGAACGTATGCATCAACTAGAGTCGCGCAGTGATTTAAAAGTAGACTTTTAAATCAGTTGCATTCGATCTCGATATGTGTCTTTTGATGCAACTAACTTACATGTTTAACTATTTTACCATTGAAGATGGGAAAAAGGATTCCTTTGTCGATTTGATTCGATTCGTGATAGTTATGGCTATACGACGCAACTTGTACATTGATCTTAGTTTAGTAATTACCAAGTAAAAGTTTGCTTATTTATACATACACATAACAATACTTTTGTTTGTGGAGATTTGATTATTTAACACAAGGCCTCATCATCCAAGGAAGATATGTATCCTAAATGTATATTCTAAATAATATAACTTATTTGAAGAAATTTGTAGCAAAATACAAACAAAATTAACTCAAAAAATGTTCAACAAAAAATGATTAATTTTTACCAATGTTATCAATTATTTTTAAATGTGTCAAAAATTTAAATTTATGTTTTCATCTGAATTTAGATTGTTTTTGAACATTTTTAGACCCGAATTCGAAGATAACTTGAGATATCAATAGAATCAGCTACACGATAGGTAGAGTGAGGTACAGCATTATCTATGTATACAAAATTCCTCCTACGGACTCCAAGCGTCTTCTGCGCAAAAACTAGAAGTTTGTGTTCTCCTGTTCGGGACCATTATTCATCGATTAAACGTAATACGTAAATGCTTACATTGATACTTTGTATACAAAATAGAAGCTTTACATCAAGAAAATGTAAAAAAAAGTAACTAGATGAAGACGGGATTCCTATCGAATTCGATAAAAAAAAACTGTACCTGCTACACTAAACAAAAAAATTAAAATAAAAATATCTCAGTTTTCTTTGGTATTGTTGGAACACCTATTATCTTTTTAATAAGTATTCTAAAGCTCTATGAGGAACAGCAAAAACTTAATTTTTAATTTTTTTCGAAGATCTTCATTTTCATCAAAATTTATTCATCTTTAATTTAATTTTAACTGTCGTTCCACAATTTTGATTGTATGAATTATCTAACAAAAAATGATGCTACATTAAATAAATTTCGTACAATATTCTTTCAAAACTTTATAACGATTATTTTGTCTTACCCTTGACCATCATAAACAAAAAACAATGACTTTTGTGGAAATTAACAAACCAAAAAAATTTCCCAAAAAATTAAAAAAAAAACACCTCATTAATTTTTTTCAACATTTAAAAATTCTAATAGTGAAATTTATTTTGGAAAATTCTTTAGGAAAATAGATTTTCAATTCGAAAAAATTTCGACAAAGCTGAATTTTGGTGGAGAACATCATTTGCATGTGTTAAACATTTCCTATGAAATACTTTAAATTTCAAAGAAATTTTTCATACTAAAAATCAATTTTAAGAAACAAAAATTTGGAACAATTTATAGAATAGCCCTAGAACAATCTGGAGCAATTTTTTTAATTTTGGATGTCTAAAAGGAGGAGGGGGGGGGGGGGGGCAGACCAAGGATTATTGGATATTGTCATGTAAAGTGTTTTTTCGGCTTCAAATCTTCAATTTTCAATAGTTTTGGATTAATCTTTGGATGATTTTGAACTTGGAAAGACTTTTTGAATTTTGATTTTTGAAAAAGGGAGGCTAAAGAGTTGTTGATTTTTTTTAAATTTTGATTTAGGGTGATTACTTATATAAATGTAGTGAAACAATATTTTCTTAACACATGTATTTATCATCAAAAAATATAAATCTAAAGTTAAAAAAAAAAAATATTGGAGAGCCGATTTTTGCGTTTTTGGCACAAAAAAAATTTGAAGGGCTTATCTTTAAAAATAGACGTTTTGCAACTTTAATTTTTTTGGAACAATATTCATAACACTTTTTGAAACCTAAAAAAAAAAAGTTCGATTTTCGAAAAAAAGGGCTAGAATTTTTTTGAATTATGGCCATAACTTTTGATATTTTGAACACAGAGTTTTGGACTTGGAAAAATGTGCAGAACATGTAGATAAATCTAGAACAACTTTCAAAAATTCGATTTTCGAGAACGGGGAGCTAGGTCAAAAACCGATATTTTGGTCTTCCCCATTTTTGAACAAGTCGGGAACAACCTGGATGAATTTTGAAAAGTAAAAATTCAAAAAATAGAGGGCTAACTTCGCACACTCATAACAAGAAGCCTTTATTGTATCTATTTGCCCAAAGCAGAGTTTAGTTGAAGGTATAGTATTATGTGAGTAAACAAAAATGAACAATATATCACCGTGTTGCACACATGCATATGCACTGTATGGGAGGTATCTACCATTCTTTTTGGTTATAAAAATAATTTTTGTTTAAAATTATCTATAGGTTATAATCTAATAATAATCGACCAAGTCGTAATGGAAATATTGAGTTTTCAAATTAAAAATTTAAAGCTTTTTTTAAAATTCCAAAAAAAATATTTATTTTTTTTTAATTTTGGTGCAAAATGTTATTTTTAAAGTATCAACAATTCTTCATACAAAAATTTATCAAAAATTGTTAAACTGTTTTCGAGAAAAGAAAAAATAAAAAATGGTAACTTATTTAGAAAAATTGCAAAATTTCAAAAAAATTTCTCCCTCCCTAAGAACTTAAGCCCTGATCACAATTTTATACTCTTAAGAATTTTTTTAAAATATATGAAAACAAAACAACTCTCAAAATTCAACTATGTCAGAATTTTTCGAAGTTTGACCCTTTTTTGTGTAATTGCCATGGACTATTGTATTTTCTAACCAAATGGAATTTGTGATACAAAAATAATTTGGCTGTTATACTGATCGAGGAACAATAGACGCATTTATTAAAATGAGATATCACAGATATTTCTCTCAGGCATAAGTGAGCAAGAGAATGTAAAACTTTTTTCCTCAGGCATTTGCCAGCAAAACTGAAAAATTTGCATGTAACTGAGATTTCTGAAGTCTCCGCGGAGATTATATTTTCCTTAAGATGCCTTATGAATTTTCTCATTCGATTCTGACTGATTGACAGTGTACTGCCATCTGTCATTAAAGATTGCATTCACAAACGATTGCATTCTGTTACAACCCTGATAAAGTCGAGTAATCGTACCCAATCCCTTCCGCTTCCATGCATATCATTTTAAAAATGTCACGGCTTGGGACGTATTCAACACAAGTTTATTTTAAAAAAATATTGCCTTACATGAAAAAGTTCTTAAATAGTACTAATACTTTCTAGCCGTTAGGCTTTTACTTCAAGTGAAATGCTTATGATTTGACTGATTATTATTTACCCCACACAATTGATGTTTTCAAAGCGAGGTTTTCTACCTTATATGTCGTATAGCGATGTACTGATGTCCAACTACCAAATATCATTCAGTTTTGGTGACGCGTTTTTTTCACATGAATTCGCACATTATTTTTGATCTTCAACTTCGATTGTGCGTAGCTTCAAGTGATTGGCTGGCTATAGTCAAAGCGAGGAAGAAAAACGCGACCTATATCAACTGTCCGGAGAGCTTCTACTTTGTTTTGTTTTGTTTTTTTTTTTTTGGTGAAGAACTACTTCGGTATATTGATGACCGGGGATTTCAAGTTCGATCGAAATGTGTACAGCATGCGAGTTTCACGGATCAACAACGATCGCAATGAATCTTTTATGTCGGTCCCAAGGGAACCACAGAGATCGTAATTTATGTTCAACGGTGTTGTTGCCGCTGCATAAATTTATGCAGACGAGCCGACCATCTCCTTCCACGTTCCACATGCATACATCTCGCATATAATGTTTACTTGGCTTGGCTGATGCGCATGCGCATTCGCATTTACTCTTTGTCTTCTTTTGAAAAGAAGAGGCAAACGACAGACGTCCGTCTTCGTTGACGGGGACGAGCATACCGAATCGACTTCTCGAACTCAAATCGAAACGCAGTCAATTGGATTGGGGAGTGAATCGAGTGGAGGATCGATTTGATTGATGGCGATTTAACAATATGTTTAGTGATCAATTGTCATTGTCGTAATCAATGATCACCGAAATGGCAACAAGCGTTCAGTGGTTTGCCACCAACAAACCACCATCACCAACATTAGCTGCATCACCATCATCATTGATATGCGGGGATGACAATTCTTGTTCCGAGTGCCATGCCAGTGCCATTTACCGCACTCGTCATTGTGCCATCGTCGATCGGGCTCGGGCTCGGGCCATCGGGCCATCGATCGTGGTCGTCATTCTCATTGCAATCGGAAAAAGGTTGGAGTTGGAGCAATCTGTCACATCAATGTGAGTGATAGACGTTGTGGCTTAATTCAAATCCACTCCATCAGGTTTGCATACAACATTATTTGTTATAGCGTCATCGTCTGCATGTCAGTTGTCGTCAACTTGCTGTATGGGAGACTTGAGACTGGAGACATATGCATACAGCATGCTGCACCTTCGATTGATCTTCGGGGTGATTTGATTACGACTTGATTGAATGCACTGATCATGGATTGACTGGATGGACTGTTGACAACTGACTGATGTCTTTGAATGTGTAGCCATGTGTCAGTTCCCTTGGCCATGGAAGCGGACGCGCACGGACGAACCATATAAAAACTGGAAATGTGCATGATTTGATGATCAAACACAGATATAATAATTTGAATGCTGGATATAATCATCTTGAACTACACATGCGGTATTTAGATTGATTTGGGTATAATGTCATAATTTGCATCTTAAATACTTGGTCTCAGAATGTGGCGGACAGATGTTAGAATTTAAATATTTGCCCTGCTTCGGATATCTTCTGAGAGATTTGGAAAGACGTAGAAGACATCGAATTCAATGATATGGCTTGTATTTCTCGTTTTTGTCTTGAATCATTTTAGGAGGGGAAAGCATTTGAAAAAAAAATGCTTTCTGCATTAAGTTTCGTCTCCATTAAAGCTTGTGCTATCCATAATGTAGGTGTGCAAACGATATTCCTTGACTAATAAAGGGTCTTCCAATAGGGACTTCCAAACTTTGACAGTTGATAGCGGCTATATTGTTGAAGCTAAATCTGTCAAATTGGCTGTCATTTATTGAGTCTGTTTTGTCAAATCACCATGGACGGATATATAGCGTTGAAAAACACGTGAAAATGATAAAACTGTTCTATCGAAATGGGTGTTCTGTTCAGGCAACGTTCGGCGCTCTTCGCACTTTTGACGGTTGCCATAATCCTCCTACCGAGTGTGGTGGATAAATTTGAGTCCACTGGTTCATAAAACGATCAACCGGCTGTCCGTGAGAGTGTGAAGTAGAATCCGAGGCAGTCGATTTCGTGTACAAAATTCAACTGACCCATCAGGAGCTGAAGCTAAACGACCATATAAAACGACGTGTGTTTGCTGAATGGTCTCTGGATCAGTTGGAAACTGTCCCTAATTTTCATCGAAAAATCATCTTCAGTGATGAGGCCCATTTCTGAATGATTGGGTACGTCAACAAAGAAAATTGTCGAATTTGGGAAGATACCAATCTACATCAGATCCAAGAGCGCCCAATGCATCCCGAAAAAGTCACTGATTGGTGTGGATTTGGGCTGGCGGCGTCATTGGTCAATATTTCTTTGAGAATGACGTTGGCCAGCATACCACTGTCAATGGCGAGCGCTATAGGATATATGGACACCAACGACATGTGGTTTCAACTGGTCGGCGCTACGTGCCACACAGCTCACGATTGGAAATTCTGCAAGAGCGATTCGAGGGCATGGTCATCTAACGTGGAGGTGATGTGGACTGGCCACTGAGATCGTACGATTTGACTCCCTTAAACTTTTTCTTGTTGGGTTTTCTGAAGTCGCGGGTCTATGCGAATAAGCCACAAACCACAGCGGTCCTCAATGCCAACATAACCCATGTCATCGGTCAAATTCAGCCTGATTTATACGCCAGAGTCATTGAAAATTGGACAAGGACGTGCGCCACCCAGAGAAGCCGCGGCGGACATTTAAACGATGTTATATTCCATGCATAATGGCATCGATAGGCCTTTCAAAGGAATAAAACATTCCTGTGAAATCTGACACACACACTTTGTTTTATTTAAATTTATACATAGAGAGCGCTTAATGAAAGACCCTGTACATACAAAACACACATTTGTTCGGAAAAACCTTTAAAACGGTATAATTTACGTCCTTTCCGCTTAGTAACGGGTGATTTTTTAAGAGGTTTAGAACTTTTTTTAAAAAAAAAACACAAAAAATTCGAAAAAAATTAATGAAATATTCATTTGAATCGATAGTTTGAACCTTGCAATTTAATGTTTAAAGATAATTTCATGCAAATGTTGACCGCGGCTGCGTCTCAGGTAGCCCATCCGCTGAGTCCAATTTTGGCATACTCTTTCACACATATCGGCCGGTATCTCACGAATGAATGCATGGATGTTGGCTTCCAGTGCGTCAATCGAAGCGGGCTTGTCCCTATAGACATTAGCCTTGACATTAGCCTTGACATACAAAAAATAATCTAATGGTGTCAAATCGCACGATCTAGGCGGCCAATTGACCGGCCCGAAACGTGAAATTAACTGTTCACCAAACTCGCCTCGCAATTGCGCCATTGTTTCGCGTGCTGTGAGGCATGTGGCACCGTCTTGTTGAAACCACATATCATGCAAGTTAAGAACTTCCATTTCGGGCAAAAAAAAGTTTGTTATCATCGCTCGGTAGCGTTCACCATTGACAGTAACGCTGCGATTCGCATCATCTTTGAAGAAATATGGCCCAATAATGCCGCCGGCCCATAAACCGCACCAAACAGTGGCTTTTTCGGGATGCATTGGTAGCTGTTGCAATGCTTCTGGCTGATCTTCACTCCAAATGCGGCAATTTTGCTTATTTACGTACCTATTCAACCAAAAATGAGCCTCATCGCTGAACACAAGCAGCGCGCGATGAACATTTCGAACCGAGCACGAATTTTGATAGTAAAATTCAATAATTTGCAAGCGTTGTTCATTTGTAAGTTGATCCATGGTTAAATTGCAAACCAAACTGAAGCTGTTTGACAGTGACACAAGGTACTAAACACACGTCAGCTATCAAAACCAGTGTTGCTAAAACCAAACCAGCTTAAAAATCACCCGTTATAAACCAAATAAAATCCGAAAATAATTACTTCAGATGCTTTAAAGAGACTTCTTTGTCTCGTGGCCAGCCTCAACTGGAAGCCCTAAAAAATGACAAATAAACGGTATTAATGCTCAAAAGATTGCACCGAAGCTTTAAAAATAGGTCTATTTCCACCCTTTAAGGAGGTTGTTGATACAAAAATGTATACCATAGAAAATTTCCGTATTTTGATAGATGTACACATTGTATACTTTAAAGTCCACCAAATGTTGTTAAAGTAGTATAGTTACCTAAGCACTTTCACTTGTTCACTTGTCAATATTGCCAGTTAAACTGCAAACCACCCATCGCAAGCAAACCAAATAAAAAAGTAAAAAAAAAAAAACAGAAAATTCAACACAATGTGTCAACATCAATTTTTTTGACTCGATTGAACATCATCGAACAGAACCCCATGACATCGTCGTTATTATAAAGAACCACACACATAGTGAATATTATGAAAAATCCGCATGCAAGTCTCCATCAGTCCAGTCCGTATATTAATAATAAAATAAAACTGACACAAATATCTAATAAACATGAAGTGACAAGAGCTGATAAATCAGCATTTTAAAAAAGTGGTTCTATATAGCCTTTTGCTGCATCATGCACGTGCAGACGCACATGTACATTGGTAGGCACTTTTATTAATAAAAAACAAAATTAAAAAAAAAAAATAGAACTGAAATCTTGAAATGAGGTGGTCTTATGGAGAGATCTCTGAGAGTACTATGATGATTCAAAGTTTGAATCCGTAAAGAAGCGACATAGGTATATGTATATGTTGATAGATCTGTACTTCTCATATTCACTTCACCCATAGGCGTAAGCCAAGAATTAAATTATAAAAATGTGACTCACATGTGACACAAAATTGCAACCACATATGTAGCAAATCATATAGCGTATTCATCAAAGTTAGAAAAGAAGACTTCAGCATTTTGCTCGAATTAAAAAATAATGCAATTATTAGCTTGTGGATACATTGGTAATTTTTGTCAATCGATTGAATAGTGTCAAGAGAATCATCAATTCTGAGCTAATCCATAATAATGTGATGATCGATGCTTTTAAGAATTTAGAACACAATATTATAAACACGAGCACACCCCACTTACCCCTCCCAGATAAATTTCAAAACATCTTCATTTCAATTTCAATTGCGGCCAACCTAAAAACTGAATGGAGGAAATCTATCGCAATGCAACAGCTATAACGAATCTGACCTGGCACTCTGCGGACTGATTATTGCGACAGCCAATAACTTATGTCGCTTACACAATTCTTTATTGTTGACATTCGCTGTCAACGGTGACCAATTAGTGTTTAAAATTATTTCAAAACCAAGTGCTTGGTTCTACCACACATCATTGTGATGCTGCTGGGTCCTCAGCATTACCACCAATACAAACCACCGCTTACACCACCACCACCACCACCGCGTGCTGACCTAAACGTCACCGTAGAACAACCACAGGCATCGCAGCTCGCAGACGACGACGACTACGACAACGGACAGGATGAACGTCTCCCATATTATAAATATATGTAACCTCAGATTTGGCATCAGCATCTCTTCAACTATGCAACAGAAGCTGAGACTGAATCTCTGATGCTTGCTGGTGCTGGTGAAGAGTTTGGGCTGAAACTGAAGCTGCGCTGAGACATTACCAAGTCTGGATTTACGGATACCCTCACCAAAGTCATCGTCGAATACAATCGATCGTTTATCTGGTGACATGATCTGTGATGTCGATAAATTTATTTTGCTCGATTTGCGATTTGTGGAACGCATGCAAAGCGAATGGGTGGGCAACGCCGAAACAGACTCATACAATGCGCTCCGTTGTGCCCAGAGTCTCCAGAGTTACCATTACCATAACCATTACCAGCAACACAGCGACAGCACTAGCTCCTCCATCAAGTTTACAAAGCAAAATACAAAAAAAAAAAAAAAAAAAAATGCTCTAGGAATATATGTAGAGCCTCGCAGGGGGGTAAGCCTTGTTGCGTTGAATAATGGCTAACTGATATTGAATGACAGCCAACTTGACTATATATTTACTGTTGTAATTGACATATGACATTCGAGTTGCCATCAACGGCCAGCAGCAAAATGCGGCGATAAACTATCTGCATAATCACAGCATAATGCGCACCGCACTGCGCACACACATCTAGAGTGTGACTCCTTAATTTAAGCAAATTCGATTAGCCTCCCGGCGAAGAGTCTTAAATTAACGATGCCTATCGAGTGGCGTTAGAAGAATAAAGAGACAGCGAATAAAATTATTAATCGAAGGAGGATCGTTAAAATCTCGAGTCGAGGTTTTGATAATGATTGATCGATTGGGCCGGTCTGTCGGACTGTGCGACTGGTGAGAGACGCTTAAAGATGGTATAAGCACCGTGTGACATTAAATCGTTTATGTCAGCGAGTCTTTTAATTGATGGCACTATGAGAAACCATCATCAAGAAGAGTTTTATTGATCATTTGGATTTGTGTATAGCTTCACCTATATTGATGAAACTTTTGCATGTATTGTTTTCAAATCTTTTAATGTGTGTGTGTGTTTTGATTTATCTGTATTGATTTGTATTAGTATTGTATTGGATGGTATTTCATGTTGATACCTCTGCAGAGATGTTGAGCGAGTTATTGAGATTGATCGTTATATTTATTTTTTCAATGAAGTGACGATTGAGAAGGCCCACCAAAATGTGTAATTAATAGGGTATACTTTATTGGCCTATCATATCTATGTAAAGGTCTTGTACACCGAAAAAGTTCAATTTACGTGTTCGTAAAAATCAAACTCAAGGTTAATTATTACCACGATATCAATCTGAGAGAAAAGATTAAAAACGTTTCATTTTGAAAACCAGTCCACTATAAGATTTGGCTTAAAACACGTACCAATTTCTAAAATTGGGATACTGGGTTTTTTGACATCATTCATTGTGGTTTTTTTGAATTTTTGTCAGTCCCTAAATTAATAAAATAAATTATTTCTCAAAAATGGTTTACAATGGATGGTATACAATAAAAATAATTTGTCTACACAATCTACGTTTAACCGTCTTTTGAGCAAATACACAGTTTACCTAGATGCCTAACAATTTAAACACAACTTTTTTCAGCTTGTTTTCAAAAATTTTCTCTTGTTATGAATTCAGCAGGAAGTCAATGAGGAAAACATATCGAAGAGAATGTAGAAGGACCTTTAAGCTCAATTTACTGAAGGTATTTTTAGAAACACTGTCAATGTAAGGGTTATATGACATTATATTGCCACAAAGTCATACTTAGATAGCGTTTTTGATGAATGATGGGCCTTAAACCTTCTCTGCTCCAGTTCCATCCACACATTCAGTATGTGACTACATTATAATTGATTATAGTAAAAAGGATATAGTAAAAAAGATATATCATCTCTTTGGTTGGTGGAGTAACTGTTTTCTATTCCAAAATTTGTTTTCTTCATTTCCAAAATCCAATTAGGATTCAGAACATTTTACATTAAAGTGAGACCTCTTTGAGAACCAGTGCTTATAGTGACTTAAGATCTCAACCATTGTGTCACTGGCCATCAGAACTTATTGAATGTAAAATTTTCCAATCCAAAAGGCTTAGATCAGAGGCATATTCTTGGAGGATCCCAGACCTTCGACTGGCAGGCACGGCCGGCGGGGTGATCGACAGAGTAGTACTACGCACTAAGCACTACCTCAAAGGCTACTACTATGTTAGGTAAAATGTGATGCTTTTGCAAATAACTTTAGTCAATCTTTCATTGATACTCCTCTTACCGTAGACGAAGATTTCTTTTTCTACTTACGAGATTCTCCTCAATCCACCTTCAATAATATCAAAATCACAATAGACAAAGTCTTATATAATCTGTCCTTACTTTATGATGATTACTCATCTGGACCAGATGGAATCCCTCCAATAATCTTGAAAAAATGTAAAACAATATTAGCTTCCCCTCTTCTACAACTTTTTTCTTTATCCCCAAGCTCGGGTAAATTTTCTTGCATATGGAAAAAATCCTTTATTACACCTGTTTTTAAAAAGGGTAGTAAATCTGACATATGCAATTACAGGCCAATTGCTAAACTATCTTGTATTCCTAAGCTTTTTGAGCAGTTGGTGTGTCATGGTTTGACTTTTGTCTGTAAAAGTATTATTTGCAAACAACAACATGGTTTTATGAAAAAGCGATCTACGGTAACAAATTTACTTACATTTAAAAATAAGTGCTCTAATGCATTAGAACGTGGGCAAGAACTTGACTGTATCTATACGGACTACTCGAAGGCTTTTGATCAACTTTCTCATGAAATTATTTTATATAAATTAAAAGTTTATGGGTTTCCCCCTGGACTAATCACTTGGATTTCATCCTATCTCCAAAATAGATCCTACCAAGTTAAATTCAGAAACATTTTCTCCAACCCCTTCATAGCCAGATCGGGAGCTGCTCAGGGAAGTCACTTAGGACCCCTTCTCTTTATCTTAGCTATCAATAATGTGCACCTCTGCATACGTTATAGTGAGATACTAATTTTTGCGGATGATATGAAAATTTTCAAAAGCATTACATCTGACAATGATCGTGTTCTTCTACAAGATGATATTACCAGATTTGTTACTTGGTGTAATAAAAACGCTTTGAATATTAACCCTATTAAATGTCAGGCAATGACTTTTTCTAAAAAAACCAATTCCTGGGTCGCAGCACACTTTACGTCGAGTCCATGGTTTCAAAGACCTTGGAGTTCATTTTACCTCTAATCTTGATTTTTCGAAGCATGTAAACTTAATCGTCAACAAGGCCAATTCAATGCAAGGCTTTATTAAGAGATGGTCCAAGGAATTTCTAGGACCCGCATGTTACTCTTGCTCTTTAAAACTGCTTAGTTCGCCCCATCTTGAATACGCGTCCCAGGTCCTTTTTATGATATTCATAAAAATAGATTAGAAGCAGTACAACGTAACTTTATTCGTTTCGCTTTAAAAGGCCTACCGTGGTCCGATCCCTACAATCTTCCTCCTTATGAACATAGAATTAAACTTCTTCAAATTCAGCCCCTGTCTCAAATCAGGATCAATAATGATATAGTTTTTTCTCATCAACTTATAACTGGCGTCATTGATGCACCCGATTTATTAAGTTGTATTAATTTCAATTATCGTGGAGGAAACCACGATATTCGTAGTTTTGATTTAATGCATCTACCTTACCACCGTACTAATTATGGCATGCATGAACCATTTACCCGCATGGGCAAACTCTTGAATTTGAATTCAAACCTTTTTGACTTCAATGTAAGTAAGAGTAGTCTTAAAAATATATTAAAGACCAGTGTACCACGCTCTTAATATTTTTGATATGTAATTTTAATTCTTATTGTCATTTCATTTCTTGTCTTCATTTTATATGTATAAGTATTTGTTTCTTAATGTTTTGTAGATTTTCATTTTTCTTAATGTAATATGTCCAGTTGTCTTGTAGTGTGTTAGACATATATACAATTTTTCTACCTACCAACAACTAACACCGCGCTAAGTGATGACTGTGACAAGTTGTTTTTTCCCAGTATCTAAAGGCGAAAAAGCCTGAAGAGAAAAGAAATATTGTTACAAAATGCTTGCAGTACTGATAGCGAAAAAAAAAAATGAACAAACAAAGGTTTGAAGGTCAGCTCTTTTGTTTTAGTAAAAATTGTATTTCTTTGAATATTTCATCAAATAAAGTTTATTGTACCTATCGATTAAATAATCATTTAGCATTAAGAAAATATTATTTTACAAGTTTTCAATTATTTATTAAATTCGACAAGAGGATATGAGGAGGAGCAAAATACATCCACAAAATGCAAATATTTCCAAAGTATTTACGACATATGCTAATATTTATTGTTATATATAGGGTGTTTTTTTAGACGTGTGGTTTTCAAGAAGAAATAAAAAGCAGATTATTTAATTTTATGGCCAAGAATTTAGCTTTATTATAAAGATAAGGGTTTGCCATTATGTTTTAAAAATGATTTCGGGCAAGTGGCCTCCGCGGCTGGCTCGAATAAGTTCCAGCCGAGAGGCCCAATTTTCGACCACTTTTTGCAGAAGTTGGGGCCGTATGTCAGCAATAACGCACCGAATATTCTCTTCCAAGGTGTCAATCGTCTCAGGATTATCTGCGTAGACAAGCGAATTTACATAACCCCACACCAAATAGTCCAGTGGTGTTAAATCGCACGATCTTGGAAGCCACGCCCCAGGCCCACGACGCGAGATAATGCGCTCACCAAAAGTTTCCTTCAATAAATTGATTGTTTAATTGGCTGTATGGCATCAAGCGCCGTCTTGTTAGAACCAAAAGGTCTTCCACATCAACATCCTCCAATTTAGGCACAAAAAAGTCATTAATCATGGCTCTATAGCGTTCCCCATTGACGGTAACATTATGGCCGGCATCATTTTTGAAGAAATATGGACCAATGATTCCCTCTAAAGCACACCAAACAGTGACTTTTTGAGGATGTAACGGCGTCTCAACAATGACTTGTGGGTTATATACACTCAAAATGCGGTAGTTTTTCTTATTGACGTAGCCATTCAACCAAAAATAAGCTTAATCGCTGAAAAAAAATATCTTGTGATAATCGGAGTCAACAACTATCTCGTTTCGAGCCCATTTTGCCCAATTTTTCATGCGTTGTTCAGGCGTCAGTCTATTTATTATGAAATGGCAAACCAAATTGAGCATAAATCAAGTGACAGCTGTCAAAAATACCAACTACAAAAAAAGTATTGCCAGATTGAAAACTACACGTCTAAAAAAAACACCCGTTACAAAGGTTTGGTGATTTAAAATTTAATACATTTTCAAGAGCTGGTATACGAAATTAAACTTCTTTAAAATTAGGAAAATCCTTATTTTAACCTGGTATCATGCTTAAAATATTTTAACATATTCTACTAAATAGACTGAAAATGCGCCAGCATTTTTAAACTTTTGAAAATATTTTTACTCAGGATTAAGTTTTTAGATGGTATGCACAATTTATCAAAAGTTATGAATCCTCTTTCAAAATATGTTTGTATAGAAATTATAACCTGCAGTACTTTTACTATAATTTAAAAAAAAAATATATTTATTTTACGCCAAGAGTTTAACGCTAAGAAGTTAAATCTGCACTAAGTAGGTATATACCAAATTTTACTTATTCTACCCAGACAAATTATAATTATTTTGTTAAGCTGTTTTATTGTTTTGTTAAATTTTCAAACTGAATTAATAATTTAATGAATCCATTAAATGACCCTATGATGGTGGGTTAACACAAATAAATAAAGACTAGTGGTCAAGTCTGTCATCTTAACATGAAACTGTAGTGCAACTTAAAAATATTGTATTACTTTATAGAGCTAGTATCAGTTTTAATACCTATAACACGCGATAATTATTACAATGCACCTGGAACAACCGTGTCTCAACAACTTTCTTACGTTGTTTTTTAGGTTAAGTATTCGATGTCAGTTGTTGTATGAACACTAAAAGAGAAACCGTTAAAAGTAAATTAAAAGTAGATTAAAACGCATCGCCAACAACAACTGTACCATGACCTAAAGATGTTCTAATAAAGACCATTGTCCATTCGGGATGAAAATCTCTTGTCTAGAAAATGTCTGGGTATCATTTTCGCATAATCATATATGAACCGTTGCTCTTATAAAGAAGTAGTCTCAAATGGCAATGTGCTTAGGGTTTTTCAACTGCGCATTATAATATTAATTTGTGTATAGTAACTAACATTGTTTGCTTAATGCTACTTTTCTTAGTCTATATTATTAGCAAACTTTTCGGTTTAGTGCTTCTGATGATGGCGGTGAGATATTGTTTCAAAGAAAGGTGGACATGATCTTCGACACCTTTGTTTGTATTTATAACAAGAGTTTAATTGCGCAATTCCCATATGTACTTCTTTGTGTTTTTATGAGAATTTAAAAGAAATTCAGTTTTGTTTTATAAAAGCCGCCATTAGGAGTATTAGCTTTGACATGTGTTATCTTTAGAAGTGCTACCACTTATGCGACTTAAAAACACTTTGCTTCAAAAAAAAAAACATAAAAATCCACATTCAAAATTGTGTGAGTGCCGGGGCTCAACGGTCAATATGTGTAAACACCAACGTTTGTCCAAGCGCAGTTTTGAGGATCTATATTTGGATCCGTAAGAAAAATCATCCACACGTTGTTGACTACGTGCACGGATCCAAAACGGACTAGTTTGTTTGAAGGGGATCTTCAGATTTTTGTCACTGAACGTACCCAATATCTTTTAATGCAGTTTTTCGTAACGTAACGTGCCACATCGTAAAGTGTGACCTCGTAACGTCGCACAGAGAAAAGTCCACGTTTTTATTTCACTCTACCGCCGGCATAGATGTTTAGTTTTAGTTTAGTTTAGTTTATTAATTTTGTAATTGATACTAACACATTAAGATGAATCTTATAAAATAGTGAAAGTTTATGAATAAACAATAAATATGAATAAAAATCAATAAATTCAAGGCTAGACAATTGGAAGCTGATCATCTAAGTTGAGTAACGTGATTCCAAAGCCAAATCTAATTTTTGTAACTAACCTTATTCTAGATCTCATAAGTTTTCTTACAATTAATAAATTTTAACAATTAAGTATTGCCAGAGAAATACAAAATCGATTGTGTTATTTTTAAGACCGTGAAGTTAAATTATTGACTTGAAGTACAACATATAGTTCAGATCTTGAATTTAACAACTGATACTTTCTGAAACGGAATACGAGGGTCTGCGAAACTTTAATTGTTTCCTTAAAAAATGCGAATAAATTCAAAAGAGCTAAGTGTGTCTTTTACCTTTTGTTAAAAGATTCGATGAATGTGGATTACCGCTTTTTGTGCTTAAAGACGAACAGTTCCAACGATGCCATTGAAACTATAAATAAAACATTTAAAAATCAAAATTAATAAATGCATATTAATAATTATTATAAATGATTAAAATATGAATATAAGAATTTAAAGAAAAAAAATACACGAAATTAATATATTACACTCACTTGAACCTGGCACTCACGTATTGCTAGCTCGAGTCCTTCTAATGCCGTTAATGTTACGTCACTTGCTTTATAACAGAGCTCTAATTGATCTTTTGATAGTCCAGGAACTGAGCGACAAGTAGCCCTTGTATCTGGCACACAATTTAACCTTTAAAATAAATACAAATATTTTATTAAACAATTTGATTTAAATGAGAAAAACAATATGGAACAGTGGATCATAGTCATAGTTTGAATACAAAAAAAAATTCAAATCCAACAAATATACACGACTGCATCGCATGAACTTGGTCTTGCAACAACTGTATTGTATTCACAAGTTAAAGATATATGCATGTTAATGGTGAAAATGGCAAAAATGTCAAAAGTAATAAAAAATGATTTTTTTCAAAATTTTTGAAATGCAATATATTGTTTGATTTGTATAAGTTAGCATAATTTGCATCGTCGTCGCCGTTCAATCACCTGAATAAGTCACCAACGTGAAACACCGCCACAGTTTGCTTCGTCATCATCAATTATATCAGCAGGGCAATTGCCCTTGTTACCTTGGTGCTTATTCTTATTGTTTAGTTAGAGAATTTTGTTGAATAAATGAATAAAAAGCACTTTATGTGAAGTCACCAAATAAAACAGACGTGTTTTTATAGTTCTATTTACTTATAGAAGCACTAGATTAATCCATTATAAACAAATCGGTCCAATCATAGAAAAAATGTACGTAAATCTTCTATATATATAAATGGATCGTGATGGGTTCGGATGCTTAAACTTGAGAATGCTGGACCAAATTGGGTACTTCCTTCCACGGGTTTGTTCGTAATTGTACCGCGAAGGTTTAGGAAAAAAGAAAAGTCTCAACAGGTGGCGCTGTAGGTGAAAAATTCGTTTTTCAGTTCAATTCAATTACCGTTCAACAAATGGGTCTGTAAGCGGTTAAGAAATGGCTTTTGAGATATTCTTCTTCAACTTTTGTTATTTCTAGGGTGCAATGGGGTCGAAATAAAATAATTGTCCGATTTAAGAAATTCTCTTTTCAGTTTGCAATTTTTTTGTTAGGAAATGGCTTAAGGTATATTTTTTTTTTAATTTTTCTATTTATAGGGTGAAATGGGGTAAGCATACAAAAGTGTCCGATTGAAGAAATTGTTTTTTGTTTTAAAGGGATTACAAAAATTCTTTCTGCTTTGGGAAAGTAATAAAGGTTGGACGGCGTAGATGATCATATATTTACGAATTTCGCCATTCATAACGTGAAGTGGGTCAACACTCAGTAAGTAGTATTCAATAACAAATAGTAGCTCAAATATTAAACTATTATTTCTTTTGCAATTTTTTAACGAAGCTTAGGTTTGTCTACCCGTGCGAAGCCGGGTGGGTCAGCTAGTTACGTAAAAAAAAAATTTTTTTTTGCCATAATCCTGAAACTCTGTTTTCCACAATTACTTTGGTCATTAAATGTTAAAATTTTAATCATATGACAGCTACCCGTTCTGGTTGATCTAAAACAAAAATTCGAATTTCACCTCTAAACAATCACATAAAAATGCTTAGTACCAAATTTGAAGCAAATCGGTTAACCCGTTTAGGATCTAGCTCCAATAACAGTGGATGCACGGACGCACAGACCATGATAGTTTTGATTACAACCTCAACGCTTGTTTTACACGAAACGAAACCAATACTTTGAGCAAGTTAAAATAATTCAAATCCAAGAAATTAATTTATTATTGAATTGAATTGAAGATTTTGGCAACTCACTTTCGAGCTAATTTACCGTTAGAGCTATAAAGTTGGAGTGGGCGCAAAAAAATTGCATTTAAAAAATCTTCAATTTTTGGGAAAAAAAGGCGCTGTGTCATTAGTCCACAGGATGAGTTATAAGTTTATAGATCAATTGTGATGTTATAACCTACCCAAGTGGGTCAAAAGTTCACAGAATTTGTTGTGGACTAAAAACCCGCAGGTTGTGGTCTTAAGGCTCATTTAGGTGGGACATAAGTCCTTAATTATTTAAAGTGCTTTGTATATACATTCTCCGTTTTCTGAAGTATTCTCTCTATAGGTTTTTTTTAACTGTAATTCAGGAGTGCATTGACATAACATAAGCTAAGGACAAATTTACCAATTTGGGATTATAACGGGTGTTTTTTTTAGAGGTATAGAACTTAAAGTTGGCAATACTATTTTAACTGGCGGCCATTTTTCAGCTGTGAAATGATTAATTTTTAGTTTGTTTTAGCATTTCAACATGAATAGACTGACGCCTGAACGACGCATGCAAATTGTGCAAAATGGACTCGAAACGAGACCGTTGTTGATCCCGATCTTCACAATAAAATTTTTTTCAGCGATGAAGCTCATTTTTGGTTGAATGGTTTCGTCAATAAGCAAAACTACCGCATTTGGAGGTCGACAATCCTCAAGCCATTGTTGAGACGCCGGCCAATACATCCAGAAAAACTGACAGTTTGGTGTGCTTTATGGGCTGGTGGGATCATTGGTCCTTACTTCTTTAAAAACGATGCCGGCCAGAGGGGTACATTTGATGGAGACGGTTATAGAGCCCTGATTCATGAATTTTTCGATCCTGAATTTAATCACCTTGATGTGGAGGAGCTGTGGTTTCAACAAAACGACGCAGCATGCCACACAGCGCGTGCCACAATTGATTTGTTGAGGGAAGCGTTTGGTGAACGCATAATTTCGAGTTTTGGACCTGTGAGTTGGCCTAGAAGATAGTACAATTTAACACAGCTTGACTATTTTCTGTGTTGATATGTGAAATTGCTATAGTCTACGCCAATAAACCCGAAACTATTGAACACTTGGAGGACAACATTCGCCGCGTTATTGCCGATATACGGCCACAAATGTTGGAAAAAGTCATCGAAAATTGGACCTCCAGATTAGACTACGCCCGAGCCAGCCGTGGCGGTCATATGCCAGAAATCATTTTTAAATTATAATGTGAGAAGATTATCTTTCGAATTAAGTAAATTTCATGTCAATTTAAAAAAATTATCTTTATTTTATTCCATTTTAAAGTTCTATACCTTTAAAAAAAAAAACACCCTTAATTTTTTTTTATGCCAACTTCTGTCTTATTTAACCGACCAGACATGCGCTTTTTTAAACTTGAAGTTGAAATAAAAAAATGATCCGTAAAAGCAAAAAATATAATTTATTAGCAACAAAAAAAATTATTATTTCAAAAAGTACAATTTTAGAGTTCAATTTTGGAGTTATAATTATAGTTTTTTTTGTCCACTAACTTCAGACTTATTTTAGTGGAAACTTGAATTTCTAAGAAATTATGCGAGTTACAAATTTTTGGTTTGAGCAATAAATTAGCTACAAATTCTGATATAAAAATTTATTGATTCCGCCAAAAAGTGTCCTTCAAAGTTAGGGACGTAATTAGTTTTTGGTAGGAGCAACAGATTTTTTTTTTTTAATTTGACGTCAAATATTTGAGTGTTTCCAATTATCATCGGCAAAATTGTGCTTGTCTTTTTCAGAGTTCTTTCACTAGGAAACTCTTGGAATTTACTCTTGGGTAACTGTGTATAATCACATGACAGTGAAATAATTACAAATCACTGTTCCGGAAATCTTTCGACCTTCGCTCTGGATGGCTGCTAACTATATTTTTACTCTCCAAAGTACAAGCCCGTCTCATTAAACTCTCGAATGCATAGCTTAGTTGAATATGAATAGAAAACTCCCTTAAATAGTATATTCAGAATCCATCATTTATTTAAGCTATCAATCACAACAGGAATAAATTATCCTAATTGACTCTTTAATTACAATCCCACCCACTAACTGACATGTTCTTATGCAAATCGATTGCCAAAGTAACATCAATGCTCATTTCATTTCCGACAAATAAAATCAACATCATCAAATTGTCAGAAGCAATCTATTTTAATACATAATCACATTTACTTCGAACTCAATCGAAGAATTGAGACATCAGCTTAATCAAATTAACACCTAAAGATCTCTGGCTTCATTGACAGAAATAAAGGCAAAGCCGGCTTTATAGGATCAGTGAGCAATTGAAGTGGGGAAATTTCGCTAATGCATGTGCATACATTGGTGATGCAAATTAATAGCAACCTCTATGCCATGCCGACTCGTGCCAACAGCAACTAGCTAGCTCCGCATATAATCTCCAGAATCCGTCATCCGGATAGGTGGTATATAGTGCCTTGGGTGTAAGAAGGTGTTTTGTGTTGGCGCCAGCCTCGAAGGCATTATACAAACAGGTGTATTTTTACGCAGCCGCTATAAATATTTGTTGCTATATAAATTGCATTTAATTAATATCGAATAAGTATATAAGTAGATATGCTGGCAGGGGATCAAAAAATAGAAGTTCTACATAAGTATAACAGCGGTGGCGGCAGCTGGACCATAAATAAATTAAATTTCAATCAATCAAAGCCAATTTCATCGCAAAACAAAAATTTCAAGCATCAAGCACTTCCCAGTTCCCATCACCGCAAAACCAACATCACAATTGAAAAATACCAACGACCTAAAACCAACCCTTTTAACAAAAATTCCAAAGATGTTTCTCTTCGGCCGGCCGGGTCAGTATAAATATTTTCAAGGAATGCTGTCGAATCAGCTATAAAGTACTTTCAACGGGGTAGATTTCCTAGTTGCTTGGAAACTTTTCCTTTAATGTGGCTGTTATCAAAGGATGCTACAAGAATTAATTAAATTATTAACTATACGGATGAATGAATATTTAAATGAAACTGAAAATGTTTTTGCTTTTGCTTTCGATTTCGAAACTATCTACTGGATGGCGGTGCTTGACGCTTCCTGGGTTAAAGGATCCTTCGTATGCAAATATATATCTCGCACAACGGAGGTATTCTTCAAAATGTCTTTTGATGTGCTCAGACGTACTTGAAAATAAAATGAAGATGAATTTGTGACCAGCATAAGGAGTTACAAAATCAGAGGTGGAATAAGATCGCACAAACTTGCTCTGGTGATTTTCAACGAAAACTTATTATGAGATTTCTTTTTTTAAGCATTTATTTGAACTGTTCAGCATTACAGGAAAATTTAATACCAAAATCACAATCACAATAAACAATCTTCTTATTTTGAACCTATATTACAGTATATCGGTCAAGTGAATTTGGACGTCTTCGTCTTCCATACATTTTAGTGACAAATTGATAGACGGTCGACCAAGATTAATATAAAATCATTTCAAAAGCATCAAATTGAAAATGGGGTCATAAATTGAAACAACAAAAATTCACTTTGCATTATTGCAATGAATAAAATTTTCTAAATTTATATTAAAGCCAAAAAACACGGTTATAACTGGCTTGACAAAAAATCTGTGTTCTATTGTGACTGACCACATTCTTAACCCTTCTTTACGTCATGGGTTCCATTTGGACCCCAGAGCATGTTTAAATACTCATAACTTCTTTGCTTTTCATTTTTTCGCCTTGGGATTAATACTCAGTGAACAAAATTCAAATGATCACTGAAATTTTACAGAATTTTCAGCGATTTTTTTCTGGAAATAGTTCATACATCTGACATGGGGTCCATTTGGACCCTGCTACTGAAATTCTAACAAAAATCATATTTTTTCTATAATTTCAAAAAAACATAGTACAAAAAAGCTTGAAGTTGTTGACACTTCAGGGAGACATTTGACGCATACGTTACTTATGTGACTAAGGCAACTATATCTACCACAGCAATTTGCACTTGGGCAAAGGTGACATCTGCCCCTTTTATAAGGTAGCCTCTCGGGGACTGTTCGTAAGACCAGCTGATGGCTAAACTCTCTCCATAATTCGGAGGGAATCCAAAGCAGTTTTTCCTATTGTGTCTTGTGATGCAGGCTGTGAACGGTCATTCAGTTCCTTATCCATCAGCTCCTCTGCCAGTTCGTTAAGCTAATCATTTCTGAACAAATTTTTGTTACTTCTAGGTGGATTGAAGTGTGGAAAAATTATGACGGTTGCTTCGGCAGCCACCTGCCACGTCTAGTAAGTTATAAAATAACTAAATAAGAAAGCACTCTCTTGTAGGTATAGTTACTGGACACAATCTGCTGAAATACCACAAGAGAAAACTGAGGCTCAGCACAGATGATTTATGCAGAGGTTGTGGCGATGAAGAGGTACATGAGGACTCTTCTCACTTCTTATTTCACTGCCCAGCACTCTCTCAACTTAGATATAAACTCTTGGGAAGCTACTTCTTTGATAACCCTGAAGAGCTTTCCGAACTTTTCTGGCGTAAAACTGTCGAATTTTATCAAAGCCTCCAAATGGCTTGACAATCCATGAAAACTTTTATAGGCTAACTTATTGGGAGCGTTCAATCCTCCAGGGTATCACAAGGGATCTACATTGATCTAAGTGTAATAGAAATAAGATCCTCTATCAGCCCAAAAACCTAACCTAACCTAAGTTGTAAAATACAACCATCCATCGGCCAGCATTTTGTTTGAAGTGTGTAAGAATAAAAATAATCGGTATCAAATGCAGATCGGCAAACGCTTAGAGACTTTTTCCAATTTTCATCGATTTTGAGGAAGTGACTCCAGACATGCCAATTATAACAGTTTTGCTTTATAAAAGTTCTGTTTATGTGGCCCCGCAGGACAAGGGCCTTCCCCCGGTGGGTATACTTCAGGCACCCAGAGTTCTTTTTTCAAGTCGAAAAACTGTTATAAATTGGCATGTCTCTAGTCTCGTCCCGATTTTGAAGTTAACAAATTTTTTGATGACCTGATATATATTACTTTTCTTGTTCAATTTCAACAAAAAAATATTGGAAATCATTTATATATTAGTTAGAAAATTAATAATTGAATAATATATCATAGACATCACAAAATTTTCATAGAAAACATTGTGGGGTCCAAATGGACCCCAAGTCCGTTTGTACCAACTTTTTCCGTGTTGTAAAGGAGGGTTAGGTAATCAAAAAGAAACAATGTATTTTGTATACTTTTTGTATTTTTTATTCAGGCTGTTTTGTTTGAATGATTTCATGTAGATAGCTAAGTGAGCGAAATTTTAATAAATTGTCGAGGCTACAACCAGAAATATACGAGCTACAAAAGAGGAAAAATGGTCATAGCATCGTATAGATATACGTTTCATGTGAGGGAACGTTTGAAAACCATTCCTATAGGTTGCATAGCATTGCTAACATATTCGATGCTTTCGTTTTCAAGCTTCAATTGGATTAAGACTGATAAATCAAAGATTTTGCGGTAGATGGGAAGGGCTGTTGATTTGATAGGGTTTAGGCAAAGATAGTTTTTCTTAGACCAGCTTGTAATGTAAAGAAGATCCTCATTCATTAATGCAACAGCATCATTTTTCTCCGGAAAAGGTCGACTTATCAGGAGCTGTACATCATCAGCGTAGAGATGAATCAGACAGTGCTCAACAACTTTTGGAAGCGCATGCATGTAAAGTGAGAAGAGAATTGGGTGAAGGATGGATCCCTCTGTGGCACTCCAGTTAAAACATTGAGAAAGGTTGTTGAACGACCATTTGCCAGCACGCACTGTTGCCTTTCGAAAACCGAAAGAAATTTCGAAGTTTTTTTACATAAAATTGAGTGGTTAACGGTGTCAAAAGCCTTTGAAAAGTCTAAGAGCGTTAGAAGTGTGATGTGATAATTGTCCATTGCGGTTGTTATTACGTCAGTAATAAAGAGTAAGGTGGATTTGCAGCTGCGCTTTGGTCTAAAAACAGACTGAAAGGTAGTTAACAGGTTGTTGACTGACAGATATTTTTGTATTTGCTTCAGAATGGTTTTTCAAACACCTTTGAGAGAAACGGGAGAATGGCGATTGGCCGGAACTCCGTAGCAAAACCCGTTCGCGGAATAATTAACACTGCATTATACTTATCTATAGGCAGTGTTTTCAAGTCTTGTGTTAAAAGAGCGGCAGCGAAATACCCAGTGGTGGAACGGCTGTAACGAAATTTCCGTCCAGATTTATCGAAGTTCTAACTCAAACAATGTTCTAAATTACAGTTTTTTTTTTTTTTTTTTTTATTTATTTTATTTGATTTGGGCCCGAAGGCCCACCCACTAGTTTTTTTAAAGAAAAAACTTAAAAATAAATCCAAATCGAGGTCTAGTTTTTCCTTAAATCCAGTTTTAAGAGTTAGAAATTTGTCAAGAAATTGGCCGTATCTGTTGTGAATCCCAAAGTTCTGAGGAATTAATAGCATTTGTTAATTTTCAGAATTCAGACTCATAATAAATAGTTCCTTCTTTTCAATATAGACCGCTTTAAACGTGCATGATTGGCTTGAAGATCTAAATCTTTTACTTGATTTGTGGAAATATTTAAGCCATGTCTACGAAACTTCCCTCGCTTTCTTACAGCTCTCATCAAACCAAGACTTTTCAACACCGACGGCAGAGTAATTTATCGTCAGTGTGTCAGAATTTTTAATACCATACCTCCGTATAAGTTGTGCAATCTAGTTTTAAGTAAAGTGTTATGAACATTTGCCTACAATAAAATCTAATCTAAATAATCTAATGCTTCTTGTCCTGAGACTGAGACATGAGTAACAGAGTACCTAATTAAAAGATTTTGTTGGCACAAGAATTTTTATTACGACCGACGGACGTTAACCTTGAACTTCCCGAAAATAAGAAAAAAATAAGAAGCAAAAGAAACAAAATAGCCATATACACCATTTTAAAGATTTATATGACTTCTGCTTCTATAAAGTAATCAACAAGATTAATTCATCTAACAATGGAAGCTCACAGTCCTACCTATCTATACTTAGCTCATAAACAAATTAAAATTTTGCGGTCCATTATAATAGCCATCGACAAAGCAGCTTTCTGTTTCTGGCATATAGCTATGTATGAGCGAGCTCGTATAGACTAATTGATGACTAAATTTTTATTGTTTGAGATCTCTATCATTAGCGTGCACATATACTGGATGCGGTGGATGCGGATGATATTAACACAGCTTTTTCGAAACATAAATTACCAAAACGATTTGCCAAAAATCTCTGAATCCATCTCGCGATGTGTGACACAAACACAACACACAATATAATGCATATTTTCGAAGGGGACTCGTCGAAGGTCGCTGGTCTTGATGAAATCTTACCGAATTCCACGAAAACCGCAAAAGCTCACACATCAGGGAGCTAAAGAAATTACTACATTTATATGTATGTATATGCGCTTGTAAGTGCCCATGTGATCTGACTGATGGAACTTTTTATTGTTGTTGTTTGTTTGTGTTAAACGCCTTCGTTTTGTTGAGTTGGAGTCGTAGTGGAGACTTTTAGGTTTTAATGTACAATCGGCAACGAATCGAAATAAATCATGTTGCAAGCATTAAATCAGATGAACTCTGTCCATTTTTACATTTTCCACGCTCCGTGTGTGGCTGTATCTTCATCTTAATTCATAAATTTATGTGCCATTCATGATGCCTTCATGGTATAAGTCTGATGGGCTATAGCGGCTACGGGGGACAACGTGATGCTTCTCTTTGTGAAAAAAAATATTTTTATGAATTTTAACTTTTGTGTTGTTTCTGTAGAAAGAACAAGTATGTAAAAGAAGGAACGTAACATTATGCTTCCGGGCGAGACTTTTTGTCTTCGACTAATTTCTGATCCGAGCTTCAATTTTTTGATTACATAGGGAAGAGCGATGCGAAGAAATGTTGATGTGATAGTGACTTAATGCTTTCGATACACTGGTCGAGATAAAGTTGTGATTTGATGTTGGATTTTAGATGCATATAAGAGGCCACATTCGATGCTTGGTAGAGAGCGCAATGGTATCTACTTCTATATGTATTCCATAAGAAGAAGATATAGGAGTGTTATAGGATGGAGGTGGAGAAATGTTGGTTTTGATTTTAATACTATTATTTTATACTCGGTACCAAATTGACAGGAGTAGGACCTAGAACTTGTGTGAAAAAATGACTTGATACCGATTTGAGTACTAATATTAAGACTATCATTAGGACTCTGTGAAGAAATTGGCCGTTATAAATTCCAAATTATGAATCTTATAAAATAGGTTCCTGACCAAAGTTATTGGTTTGAGGTTGGGTTTTAGAAAATTGAAAACACTTACAGCCATATTATTGACTTGTTTCAAAACTAGTTTCATGACATAACTAGTTTTATAGATAATTGGGGGTGCTCCAATTGGTATTATTAAAAAGTATTTTGACGCCTAAGACTCGAAAACTTAAATCTAGCTTTGGATAAATCTCTTATTTTATAAAACCGTGTCAATATTGGGACTCCAAACTTCTATAAAACTTGTTTTGAAACATGTCAATAATATGGCTGTAAGTGTTTTCAATTTTCAAAAACCCAACCACAAACAAATAACTTTGGTCAGGAACATATTTTATAAGATTCATTATTTGGAATTTATAACGGCCAATTTCTTCACAGTTCTCTTTTGTAATTTAAACCTTTTTTTTTTAATTTTGAAAACAAAAATGCCAGGTAAACTTTCCTCCGATTTGAGATTTTTTTTTTCAAATAACCCAAAGATAGTATATTCACTTAAGGCAGGGTCTCAATAAAATTTAATTTAATTCTTTTATCTCTTATAACTTTATTTTGATATTTTTTTTTTTTTTAAATGACTTCGTGTTGTAATGTGATGGAAAAAAAAACTAATGAACGTGACAAACTTTTTGTACCTTTGTCATGATCCACATCAACACAGCACACAAAATATAACTTCACATTAACGAAGATGTCGTACCATCAATCATAGAAGTTGAGACAATCAAGCGGCAGATTTCCGTGCGCTTGTCAACGCATTCTTGTCTCGAAGCATAGTGGAGCAATCTAAATGAGTTTTCGAAACAATTTCTAAATTTGAAATTTAAATTTTTTAACTTGTTCAAATGTAATTTTGTTTACATAGGGTTGAATACTTTCTTTAGAAAATAGATGATATCCAGGTGTATTAGTATTTTTGGCAGCTTTATGAAGGGTGTTTTTTTTTTAGACGTGTGGTTTTCAATCTGGCAATACTTTTTTCGGAGTTGGTATTTTTGACAGCTGTCACTAGATTTATGCACGTTTACTCTAGTGGATAATGCGCATCTTCAGAGACTCCGTACAGTGCTCACCGAACACGCTATTGCTGCTGTGGAGCAGAGTATCGAAGAAGACCCGAATGAGTTCATCCGCCATCGCTCGCAGCAATAAGAACTGTCGAAAATTGGGCCTCTCGTCTGGAATTTATTCGAGCCAGGCGCGGGGGCCACTTGCCCGAAATCATTTCTAAAACATAATGGCAAACCCTTATCTTTATAATAAAACTAAATTCTTGGCCATAACATTAAATTATATGCGTTTTATTTCTTCTTGAAAACCACAAGTCTAAAAAAACAACCTTTATAAGAGGTTAAAAAAATAAAATCGACAATAAGTAAAAAATTAAATATGACAATGGCACAACATTTGTAACAGCCCGATGTTAAGGTATTAGCATGATATTACATAACAATTTTTCAGCCTAAAATGTTCTGAATTTTAAACAATTTTTAACTAGTATCATACTCAACATATTTTTTTAAGAAACTCCAGCTGAACACGCCTAAAACGACACCGACAGTCTGAGTAAAAAAGTAAGCAAAAATACCTTTTTCACAAACAAACCTTATTGTCACAGTGACATATGGACATGGATTAATTATGATTCTAAAAAGATAAAATAACCATTTGGTAATTTTAACTTTGGTAAAATGTTAGGCTAGCAGCACTTAATTAGAATCTAATTAGGTCCTAATTTCTGCATACTTAGATTTTTGAATTTTTTTCTGTGGCGGCGCTATCTTGACGTGTTAACAAGTTCCACAAGATCCAAAGATGTTCCACAAGCCTATTTTGACATGAAGGAGTGCAAGTAGATATATAATTGATTTGCACCTTTTTAAAGAGGTCTTGGCTAGATTTTTAATTTGATACCATTCTTTTTGCTGTGCGTACATTTTTGAGCGAATTAGGTTGAGGTGCATTTGGATGACAAATCGTAAAGCACTTGAACTAATATTGCAGCACTAAATTTGCACCTAAATAGCTCCTAATTCCTTCATACTTAGAATTTTGAGTTTCTTTTGTGGCAGCGCTATCTTGACGTCAAGATAGCGAGGCCACAAGTTCCACAAGATCCAACGAGGTTCCACGAGCCTATTTGGACATAAAGGAGTGGGAGCAGAAAGTTGGTTCGCATCTTTTTGAAGAGTTCTTGGCTAGCGCTTCTTTTTAATTTTTAAATTTATTTTGTGTTGGCGCCATCTTGACATGCCTACGATTTTGGTTATGTTAAAAAGTGGAACGAAATTTTTTTCACTTTTTCACCTTTTCACACTAATTCCCATTCTTGTTCTGTAAAAATATCAAACCAAACAACAAAAACTTTCATATGAATCTTTTTTTTTTCACGCAGGCCGTCGTGATTTTTAAAAATTAATCATATATCAACAACAAAGCGTAAATTAATACGAAAAAATAATTTAAAATTCAACTTCATCTCCTTTTCAGTCCCTGATTTGAAGAATTTCTACCCCACTGTTCATTGAAAAAAAAAAACATGTGACGTGCTGAATATAGTGCACGGCGCTGACTGTAAAGTAAATAATTTGTTCATAAAGGTAATTTTACTCAAACGTTTTGCAAGATGTCATCAAAGATAAAATTGTAAACATTTTCATATATGAGACGACAATTTTGTATCAAATCGTTTTTGCATAATTTGACGATAAAATGTAAGAAAAGTTTATAAATTAAACTTAAATTTCTGCACAGGTCTGTATACTTGATTTTATTTTTTTTTAATACTGAAAAGTTATATTTATTATAAATTCAATGGTTACTGACTGTAAGTTTTATCTAAAAATTCTGGCGGTTTTCAGAATCATGGTTTTTTTTTTTTATTTTATAAACAAATCTAACTCTACGATGATCGAGAAGTCCAAAAAAGAAAAAAGTAGGTTTCGTCTAATTTTTGGGTGAACCAATTTTGATTAATTTTAGAAATCTTGTGATTTTTAAAAGTTCAGACAGTACTGCATTTAGAAATTTTTAAAAACATTTTTTTTTTTAAACAAAAAGTCATTATTTAGTACTTTTCACTCTTTTAATACTTTATCGTTTAAGATATCATAACATCATGCTTCTCCAATAGTACAGACAATAGGGAGTTTAAAATGACCAATCTGTACATTTTTTGAAAGGATTTGAAATTCAAATTAATTATCGTGGGGGATATATCGGGACTAAACTAAATCTCAGTTTACGGGACTGAAAAGCGTGTGGAAAGGGCCGACATTTTGAAGAAGGTGTTTATACGATTTCTTAGGCTTCTATTAACCCTATAACGGATTTTTTTTTTGTAGGAATAAATATTCTATAAATATTTTGTCAACAAACATTTTCGACAACTCTTTTAAATAAAATAATATTTTCAAAAACTGTCAAATTTTTATACTTGAAAACGGTTTTTACCGTTGATCTAATCTTTTGTTTGTCTTGCTGAAAAAAATGATTATTATAGATCCTGTAGATCACTACATTTCTATATATAAAGCTTTTTTGTGCGTTTAATACAACTTAAGATATGAAATTAAGAGCACGACAATTATGTTCATTTTGTCGAAAGGTAGGGTATCTACGATGTTAGTAAAAACACTGTTACAAAATTAAAAATAAATTTATTGCTTTTGAAGTGACCTCATAGCTACTTCAATTTCTGACTGATGCTGATAAATTACAGCTCATTCGATTCAGCATAAAAAAGTTATTAAAATCAAAGAACCAACAAAAAAAATTCAAAATTCAAAATGTAGCTTAAAACGGTCTTGGAAATCCAAAAACCTGAAAAAGTGTAATGTTTGGATTCCATTCAAAAAATCTACACAGAATTTTGTAATATGAACATATAGTTTTAAAAAGGACGGACCATCTTTTTTTCCAAACTGTAAAAAAATCTAAAATTTATGGAAAAATGACGGAGTCAAAAAAATACGGTTTTTAGACAATAAATTGAAATTTTGAGGGTCTATGAATTTTTTTCAAGTAATATAATATATTATGAAGTAATCAGTCAAACCTACAACCTCTACTAGGTCAATTCAAGAGTAATTAAATTTTTTTAAATTGTGTTAACTTTCTTTTCGACATGATAAACATAATTGTCCTGCCACATAACTAAGTGCGTGCGATTCAGTCGTGCATGCTTTTTCTCCTTGTTCAGGATCTTTCAAAAATAACTTGCGTCAAGCTAGGCTGGCTAAGAAGCTTGATATTTGTGTTCGATGAAGGTATTTTTTTTTTTTTTTTTGTGTTGATGATGGTGCAGTGCGGTGCCGAACTCAAACAAATATTAATACTAATGTACACAAAATATGTCATCACATTTATATTTTTTATAATATTTTTATGAAATGACATTTTTAATTTGCCAATCCAGATTAAAAAAAAAAAAAAACAAATACGAAGTTTATTGCTCCTTTTCAACATTCTGTCGAGTCAACTTTTTGGATCACTAATGAATTAAATAAAAAACCAAACAACATCCAACAATTGCGGAGAACACAATCTTCTCGCACCGCTCTGTCTATACAATCTACAGATCCGAACTTTTTGTTTGCTTTTGGTTTGGAAAGAAACATTCATTTGTCACAAATCTGGCTAAGTTCAGATATGTCAGGGCGGGATTAATATCTGAATGGCCATCAGATTTTTATAAGGGTTTCTCGAAGAGATTTAATTTTTTTTTGGTTCCTCTTATCCTAATTCTAAAGTTAGATTCAACGAATATTCCCCCAATGGGTCCGTCTTCCAAGTCCAAAAGTAAAAAATAATTTATCACAATATTGTCAGAAATCGAAGATACCTTTTTATGGAGATAAATTTCATGTGATGACATTTTGGTCTTCTCTTGTGCGTGTTTGTATTGCTTCTTCATATTTTTCTTAATTTTTTTTTTTCTTGTTGATATATAAGAATGTGAATGTGATAAAACTGTCCATTTTATTACTGCTTAGGACAGAAGAAGATCTAAAAAGTGAAGAAACCAAAAAAAAAAAAAAATAATAATCATCGAAAAACATAAAACAGAGTGGGGTCTTTATAACAGGCGCCGTTTAAATTATTTTTGTGGACTTCTGAAGAAGCATTCAAGTCACAATGGGAAGCTGAACTTCTACTTTTATTATAGTATTTTGTTTGCCTGTTGATGGAAAGGGTACCTACATATGTGCGATGGCCTGAATTTGCAAGTCTGACTCGGCTGATGCTTTCGTCGATCTGGGAGGGTCTTAATGACTTATCCAAACGCTTCTAGGTTGATAGTTATAGTTTAAACGTGAAAGGTTATGGCAGTGATTGTTTTTTTTTTTTTACTCTGGGGACTATTTGATGGGTCAGTTGGATAATTTTGATATATGGTTTTTTATGGTAGTTAAAAAAAAAAACTGACATTGAAATGATATGTGCGGTCAAGAAATTTGAGGCAGGTAAATTAATAAGCTTATTATATTGACTCATTGATTTATGACAAAAGATTATTATGTATTTACTTTTGGGTTTTTGTGAGAAGCGATGATCTCAGGCGAAAAAATATGAAAAAAAAAAAAACAATATCGACTAAAAGTAGTATTAAATTTGTATATGGTTTTAATTTTCAAATTAATCGTACCAAATTTTCTATTTTCATACCAGAAAGACAGGGTTGGGATCCCAATTCACTTATAAGTAAACAGGGTATCCCTTTCTACACTGATGGTTCAAAAATGGAATCGGGAACAGGTGCTGGAGTGTTTTGCCAATCTCTCAACATCAGAGCGTCATATACACTCCCGGCTGACTGTAGTGTCTTTCAGGCCGAGATTTTTGCCATTGGAAAAGCAGCTGAATTGGCACA
The DNA here is from genome assembly GCA_932273885.2 of Leucozona laternaria. Classification (NCBI taxonomy): domain Eukaryota; kingdom Metazoa; phylum Arthropoda; class Insecta; order Diptera; family Syrphidae; genus Leucozona; species Leucozona laternaria. The sequence goes on along the minus strand of OW026368.1, from coordinate 88,920,099 downwards.
TCACGAAAAGCTAAGCTCTTCGGAGATTACTTTTTTCGTGGACAGCCAGGCTGCTATCAAAGCCTTAGCCAGTGAGACCATAAGATCAAAAGCAGTTTTAAACTGTAGAAAGGAATTAAACAAGATCTGCCACACTAACCAGGTAAAGCTCTGCTGGGTTCCCGGACATAGCAATATAGAAGGGAATGATATAGTAGATGAACTAGCCAGGAAAGGGTCAGAAGCAGACACAAGTAGTAGCGACCATTCAGTTAGGGGACCACTCGTCCCGATTGGGGTACTCAAGAGGAAGATAGACCTTAAACTAAAAGAGAAAATCAATATCTCCTGGAAATCCAGGAACGATTGTGTAATCTCTAGAAGTTTATGGCCTAACACAAATGAAAAGGAAACTCGGTATATTTTATCGCTGAGTAAAAAGAACATTAAAATCTTGATAGGTGTACTAACAGGTCATTGCGCCATTGGCATAATGGCTAACAGAATAGGGGCATTTGCACCCGATTTTTGTAGGAGCTGTCAGGATGAGAAGGAAATGGAGACCATTAAACACCTGCTCTGCGACTGTCCGAACCTCCAAACCAGCCGACTCCGTCATTTCGGAAACAGGTTCGTTGGAGAACTGGATGATCTAGCACAGGTCTCAATGGCAAGCATGAGGAAATTTATAGATAGCACAGGCTGGTTCGTTAACGAGCCAGTCTACGCTAATCAACAGAATTGAGGGGCATCGATGCTAAATTTTTACTTTTACAGGGGATCACAATGGACCAGTAGGCCCCCGTGTACGCAACGGCTTCATGCTGTGCACACCCCTTAACACCTAACCTAACCTAACCTAATCGTACCAGATTCAAGAAGGAAATTGATAGAATTTGTTTAAGTTTAAAACATTTTAAAAAATATTCAATTACGTACATATTTACGTGGACATTAATATCGCGGTTTGTTTATACTACTTCAATTAAATTCAGTCGTAAGTTTGTTTGAATTAAAATTTAAAATTAGTATGGTAAAATATTCCTAGACAGTTTTATTGTCTAACAAATTAATTGTTTAATAGTATTTTTAAAAATTCAAAGAATATGTTTTTAAAAATTTCAATAGGCTTAGATCCAAGGAGTTTCCATATTTAAAAAAAAAAAATTGAAGAAATCGGATAAGTCGTTAGAGATAAGTCGTTAAATCAAAATACAATAATTAGGTATTAAAATTTTCAATAATAAAAACGTAACAAAAATAGAAAATAATAAGATCAAATCTTGTATTTACGATCTTAAGAACGATTTTCGAAAACAGAACAGTTTTTTCTTCAATGGCAATAATACTGTATGCACCCTAGACCCTATAAGTGGAAAAGCGTAGCTATTTCTCTAGAAAACTACTCTGACATATTTAATACAAAAGAATAATAATGAAGATAAATTCTGTTTCCGACTTTTCGCTACCATTTTAACATATTTTTATTAATTTTTTTTCAACGCAGTTTTTTTGGAAATTATTTTGAAATTTAAAATTCGCTTGATTTTTTTTAAATAAAACAACTAGTTTTGATTGCAAAGCGAGATAATGAGAAACGGGATTTAATAAAAAAAACGGGTTTATAAGAAGTTGGCTTTTAACAAAACATCAGGATTATAAAAAGCGGTATTAAAAAATAACGGGAATTAAAAAAAAAACAAGATTATAAAAAGCGGGATATCGTACCAAAATCGTTTTAATGATGTATTCCAAAAAATGGGCTTAGCGGGATAAGAAGGAGGGATTTTAGAAAACGGGATTTTAATAGACGCGATTTTTAATAAACGGGATTTTAGAAAACAGTATTCAAATTTTTTTAGGATTTTTTAAAAATCATTTGGTTATTACAAATTTTCTCTAAACGGCTGTAACGATTTTTATAAAAATTCGTACCTAAAGTGACCAAAGTCATAACAAGAAAACTCCGCTTCAGGTTGATGACGAAGGGTTTCAAAAATCATAACTAATAAAAAAAATCCGGATCTTTAATGTTTCAACTTTGGGAGCGTATCGGAATCCCGCTTTTTAAAATCCCGTTATTTAAATATCAAGCTCTAAAGCCATATTTAAAAATATTTCCTTTTATTTTCACCACAATTCACCTTATAAATACCTAGCAAAATTTAAAAAAAAATATCGAGCTCTAAAGCTAACCTCAAACTCTATCTTCGAAATTCTACTTTTCAAAATCAAAGAGTTCTTAAAATTATACATTTTTTTTTGTGTTGGCCAATTCTTATAATTAATTTTGATGAAGAATCCTGTACATATGTACATAAATAATATTGCTGAGATTTAATATATAGCATAAAGCGTGTGCTGCTTTTATGCGTATATACAGGATGTCTCCGAATTCTTCGAGGATAATATTAAGGAAATGATTTTGAGGTCTATCTCCAATGTTGACTTCAAAGGAGTACGGAGGATTTCTTGCCTTTAGCGAAATGAACATTCCATTTTCAGTTTTCAGAAACGACATTTCAAAATATCATATGGTAGTAGTCAAGAAGTAAATGTGGGTTTCAAAAATAAATACCAATTATTTTATTGAACGATGCAGTGACATAAATATCCCGGCGAACTAAGTCCACTAAAGGTTTTCTATTTTTGCCTTCTAAGAAATATGTAAGCACTTAAACTGAAGTGCTCTTAGCTTTCATCCATATATGGATTAAGGGGGACAAAGCACACCCTTGCGTAACGTCTTTGGTTGACATCATTTATAGGGAATTTAAGAAAAGCTTTACTTTTGTGTACACTTACCATGTTAACCAGAAAGTACTCTGTTAATACTTATGGTAGAAACTATGCTTAGGACTTCTTCTTAGAAGAAATACTAGCCTTTCTAACTGCGTTTAAGTTAAAAGCTTGTTTAAGTCTTCAACTATCCAATTTCTTTTCATGTTCCATTTTTGTTGCCCATGTGGTAAATTTTGGATTTGAGGTCAATTTTCTCCAGAAAATGCGCAATAAACATAAAGTTCTACTATTTCCTAACAGTAATAAAAATGAAAATCAAAAAAAGTTTGGGAAAAATACAATATAATAATACGTAAATAGATTCTATGATATAACTTGGAAAAATCGGCAGCAGGTAAAATTTGGCTATGAATACAAAATGATTTTTGATAATTTAATTTATTGTGTGTACGCATAAACAGTTATAAGCCGCACTATACGTAAAAATGAGATATTTAAATTTTGTAAGCGAATTTTATAACTCGCAAAGCCGAATTTAAAGCATTTACACTTGACACTTTTGATGATGTGGACCATAATCGATTGATCAAAGAAAATTTCATGTAAAGCTGCTATGTATATATTCCTATATAAGATTATGGCTTAAGTATTATCTTGATATAATATTCAAAGCCACATATCGATAGTGACTAACCTACCCTTAAAAACTTTCGTTATCTTGTGTGCTTAATTGGAAATGTCTCCATTATTATGTATAGACCATACAGTATTACTATATGAGTATATAGGTATAAAGTTAATGAACTGAAGTAGCGTTTCATTCATAAAATGAACGCCAGCCATTGCCATAGAGTTCCTTTCTTCAAACCCAACGAGGAGCGCTTATACAGCAGCAGCAAGCAGCATGATGGTGTAATATGGAAACACTGTTGGAATAAGGACGGAACACTTTGTCTGTAGGTACTTTATGGTTGTAATGTTATGGTGACACGGAAATATGTACTAAGCGTCAACCACTCTTCAGCAAAAATGAATTGAGACCACTTTTGTGTGGCTAAGTTCGTTGGTGCTGGTGTTCTTGGTGCCTCATTATTATCCTTTTTGTGGCTAAAGCTAAAAAAAAATCATCGCGTTGCAACGTTGCATTCATTGACATCGCCATTGCATCGTACGCGCTATCAGTGTACATCTACTGAAAACTGCAGTCAACTGCAACAGCATGTCTTCACAGACTTCACAGTGCACAGTGACAACAAAAAAAAAACTACATGCACTTTCTCAAGCTCGTCAGCCAATCCTCGTCCTCTAGATGCGATAAAAAGGGGTTAGGTAGCCACTCGAGAGTGTGAAATGAGGGTGATGCATTTTGATTTGGCATGTTTCGTTCATGATGCATTATTTTATCCTTTCCAAGTCATAACACTTATTTGTTTACATGCTTACTGCAGCACATGTACTTGTATTTGTTAAGATGTCATCGCTCATGTTCTGGGCGCGAAAATAAAACCCCAGAAAAAAAAATCAAGCGACTACTTTGAAGCTGCTTTAGGCTTGCCACCAGCAAAGCACAGCACAGCACAGCACACTGAGAAACACGATAAACATAATTATATTCTCCTTACGGATACATGTCAAATGCATTATGCAGTTTTTGCATTATGTGCCCGTTCTCAAAATGCCATCATTTGCATATCAAACGAAAATTGTATTCGCACAAAATTAATCATCAGGTTTCGGTGCACGACAACCTTAAAGCTTACAGATATATCTGCGGCGAAGCATATCGCCCGAAAGGTTAGCATATAAGGAATTTTAATAATTAAAGAAATCTGGAAATTAGGCTTCTGTCATACGAAGAAGTTGTGCAATTAAATGTTTTATTAATTAGCTTTTTTGTTAAAAAAACAAATCGTTTTGGTTTATATTTGTTGAAGAAGAACACTGATTAAATGAATGAAGAAAAGATACACCCAACATTTATTCTGCATTAAACCATCGCCATCATCGTCTCCTTTTGTGCATTTATAGCTGCCAACAGCCCATACCATGCGTGATCAAATAAATCTTCGTAAGCATTTTTTCAAGATTCTGTCAATATAATTACCAATCAATACATTATTTTGTATTGCGATTTATGCAAACAAAACGTAATATATGGCAAATAAATCGAACTCGAGATTTTGATCAAACTTGACATTACGATGATGGGGATGATAGGTGCCTCACCATTCCGACCGTTTGTATATCTCTGCTCGGCTACATCCTAAGCGCGTTCATCGATTTTCTTTGAACTTGTTACCGAGCGATTTTTGGAAATTCCTTCCACACGTTTTTTTCTTTTTTTTTTTTACCAAAATAACGGTAACGGTCATACAAAATTTTTCGGCCAAAACAGGAAAATCATATTTTTCTCACAATCGGCTCCACAGATTTTTCAATACATTTTATTAGTTAGCAAAAAAAATGATTTCGAAAAATGATTATTAAAAGTACCTTCCAAAGAACCATTTTTTGATTTTTGCTTTTCTTGAAAACAATTCAAATAATTTTGATCACTTTATCAAGAATGATATCTACATTACATATATTAATGGGATTTTTAAAAAAAGTTTGAATTTTTTTTTAAGCACTGAACTCAAGTCGATTTTTATTAAACTTGGCAAAAACACATCAAGAAGATTTGTTTACAAAAATTATTCAAATAACAAAAAATAAGAAATTTGTTTTCTTTGCTCAAGACGCACTACTACGATATTGATTAATTTTTTAGTCTATCTGAATTAGTACGGTTCATAATTTAAAATTATTAAATTTTACATTTAATTTTTACTAACAGTACCTCTGGAAGGATTTTTTTTGATTTTCGACTACACAAACCTCAATACCTGATTAACCGATTAAAACTACATTTTATTTACAGAAGATTATAACAAGTAGGTACCTACAAAATTTCCCAAAAATATATTTTTGGATTTAAAAAAAATTCAACATTATTTTTTAAAAATTCAATATTGCGAAAACTGATGCGGAATTTTCATTATAAAATTCAATTTTTAACTCCACATTAATAAATACTTAAAATTCCCGTTCCAATTTTTTTTAATGTTTACAAAGTTTTATATACATATACAAAATTAAATAATTTGAAACCCACTCATATAATTTTTAAAATTAAAGGGTTATATACATTTAAATTTATATAAGAAATCAGATGGTGAGCATCACGTTGGGCTCAAAATAGTTTCAGAAGTACCACAGAGTGATCGCACATAAGAGCAATTTCGTGCGACCCAGTCGTGCACATTTTTTTCATTTTCTTAGGACCAAAAATAACGTTACCTATGCCATACAAAATGTTTTGGCTTTGTAGGAAAATCATAATCATATCTCATAAAATCGGCAACACAGATTTAGAGGAAAAAATCAGTTAATTTTAATAGACATAGGATGCTTTTTAAAGTTTTAGTTTGTTATAGTAAATAAAATGGCTATAAATGGTATCTCCTATAGAAATTGTTTTTTTTTTTTGATATTCGCTTTTCTCCAAAGCGGTTCAGTGAATTCGATGAAAAGTTTTATGGATTTTTGAAAAAAGTTTTAACTTTTTTTTTTTTTGAAAACTTAATATTTCTAGAAACTACTCGGTCGATTTTTCAAACAAACAAAATCGAAACAAAATCGATGCTCAATAGTTTGCTTGGTTAGTTCATAATCATCGACTTTTCACTAGGGCTGTGTCAATCAGGAACGATTCGATTTTTTTGATCCGATCATCGTAAAGTATTGATGATTGAAATCACAAGTTTTCGTTTCAATCGATCCCAATCTCAATTGTTTCGATGATTCTCGATTTTCAATCCAAATCTCAATCATTTCAATGAATCTCGATTTTCGATATCAATATCCTTTGAATTATTAATATATTTTATCGGAGAAAAGAAATATGGGTCAGAATAGGAAAGTCCACGTTTTTATTTCACTCTACCGCCGGCGCCGACATATAGATGTTTACACATAAAAAATCGAATCGGAACAGTATGAAATAATGAATTGAGTGGAATGAAAATGATCGAATGATTGATTTATTAAAATGATCGAATCATTTTGGTAATCGATTCTTGAACGATTCGATCATTTGAAATGAACGATTTACACAGCTCTACTTTTCACTCGCTTTTTTCAAATTACGATTTGCGATATATCCCAATTTGGACTATTTTATTTTTAAATTGGGCAATCTAAGGACACTTAGGGCCAGTTTTACAGTGAGAAAAGTGGAACTTAAGTGGGCTCTGTGAAAAATTAAGGCTCAATATCACAGTACACACTTACCTGAATAAGTGGCACTCAAGTCTCCCATGTTGGTGACTTAAGTACCACTTATACGCTGGCTATGAAACTTAGCCTTACGTCCAAATATGGGAAACTTAAGTGCCACTTATTCCGCTAAGGGCCAGTTTCACAGTCGACATTTACCGGAATAAGTGCGGCACTTAAGTTTCCCATATTATGAATTTAAGCTCAATTTCATAGCCGGTTTAAGTGGAACTTAAGTCACCAACGTCGGAGACTTAAGTGCCACTTGTTCAGGTAACGGTGCACTGTGATATTGCGCATTAATTTTTTACATTGCCCACTTAATTGCCACTTTTCTGACTGTGAAACTGGCCCTAAGTGTCGACTGTGAAATTGGCCCTTAAAAGTTCAGACCTTTTATAAGAGAACAAACTAATTATATATTTTCCATTTTGATCAGAAATGGGTATTTTGCTAACCATTTTCAATGGAACGTACATTATTAACTGATTTCCATATAATTCTCATCTATACACGCTATGAGAACACGAGTAGTTGATAGTTTTAGATTATCGTTTGCATCTACTCATGAGTAGTTCTCCACCTCCAAAAGAACATCACTATTGAAATTAATTGGAAAAAATGGAAAAAAGTAAAATTCCTATAGTGATTTTTATAAAGGTCCTTGAATATTGAATTTAGAAGTCATTGTGTTCATAAACAAAATTATCATTTTACTAATAAAAAATCCACCAGATTTTTTGTATGGAAATATCAGTTAATAAATAATATTAAAAATTCAAAAAGACTGATAATAATTTTAAAGTTTTGAGTTTTAAAACAGAGGTTAGTTTTATTGAATATTTTATAAAATATAAAAATATTTCATCGTTTAAAAAGTCCGCTATATTTCCTATCCACAAAAAGGGAGCAATGGAAAACGTAGAAAACTACAGAGGAATCTCATTCATGAATGTTTTAGCCAAGATATTTTGTGGAATACTTTTGAAACGATTAGAAACCTGGGTAGAAGAAAAAAATATTCTGTCAGATCAACAAGCTGGATTTAGAAAAAACTTTTCAACCATTGATCAAATATTTACTTTATCTTCAATCATTAGAGCTTTCCAAGCAAGAAACAAGAAAATCTATAGCTTCTTTGTAGATCTCAAGGCAGCCTTTGATCTCGTTAATAGAAGCGCACTCATCTATAAATTGTCACAGTTGGGTCTTTCTACGAAATTTCTAAGAGTCATTAAAAAAATGTATACTTTAACAAATTCAGCAGTCTGGGACTGGAAGGATTTCTCGGAATGGTTTGAATAGTGCACTATTATTCTCTCTATTCATAAACGATCTAGAAAAATATCTACCTGGTGGAATACGAATTGCCAATATGATCGTTAATGTCTTACTGTATGCCGATGATCTTGTCATGCTCTCCGAATCTCCAGAAAACCTTCAGTTGATGATAAATCAGCTAGCCGATTACTGCCAAAAATGGGGACTAACTATCAACACTGAGAAATCTAAAGTTATGGTCTTCTCCCGAACAGCACCAGCACAAAGTGAATACAGATGGTTCTACAACGCAATACAATTAGAAACTGTTAAGGAAATCAAATATCTAGGAGTAAAATTGAACCCATCCTTAAAATTTGATAAACATCTAACAGATAAGGCCAACTCCTCACAAAGATTATTGAATATGTCGTAGAGGAATATATTTTCAAACGAACGAATAATACTCTCAAAAAAATATAGAATATTCGACTCGGTTGTTATTTCAACCCTTTGCTACGCTTCTCAAGTTTGGGGATCAGACGAGTATGAAGTTATTGAGAAATTCCATAGAAATTTCCTAAAAAAACTATTTAACTTACCAATGAAAACCCCAAACTACACAATCTATTTGGAGACAGGTCTTCCAATGCTTTTTACAAACACTCTCAAGTCACAAGCGGATTACATTATCAAAATAAGTTCGTACCCTGACTCTCGCCTTACTAAAAAAATGCTCTCGTATGAATTGAGAAACCAAGACTGGTGGTCGAAAAGATGGTTAAGTATTGGAAACACATGTGGAGAAACTATTTTATTTGATCTCAACAACCTGGACAACTTGAGGAACCAACTCTATCGAACAATCAAAAAGAATGAAGATTCTATTCGCGAGGCGTTTATCGAGAAAGCTCGTAAATCAGATAGCAGAATATTATACACTCACCTGAACTTCAACCTGAAGGATAAGAACTATTTTAATGACTCACTCAGCTACAGTGAAATATCCCTTATTTGTAAAACAAGATGTGAGTTGCTTGGTTTAAACGGCTCCCCATATAATGGAAGTTTTAACCAGTTTTGCAATATTTGTAACTTGAAAGCGAAAGAGGACTGCTTTCATATAATTGGTGTTTGTCCAATCTACAAGCCACAAAGACTAGCTTACTTCGGAAAGGAATCCTTTACCCTGCAGGAGACGATACAAATTTTGAACGAGTGTGACTGGAAAAAATTATCTTATTATATTAAAGCCATATACAAATACAGGAACTTACTAGCATCAGAATATATATGATTGATTTAGTTTGTATACCAAAAAGAATATAAAAACTATATATTAAGGGTTATAAATGTGCATGCCTAACTATTTTGCTAACCGAGCTGACGGCTAAGCCATAGCTTTTTAATTCATTGTTACTTGTAACTAATGTAATACCGAAATGATGAATTTCTTACTTGCTTATTTACTTAAAAATATTTCTTATTAATTTTGTAATGTTCTTGAAATTTGTATTAAATAAAATAAATTTAACGATAAAATATTTTGTATTTGCTTAAGTTTTGTTTATGAGTGCCGCTACTCGTCCTAGATGATCTAAAACAAAAATTCGAATTTCCCCTAGAGGAAATCACTTAAAAATTCTCTGTACCAAATTTTAAGCAATCGGCCCACTCGTTTATTCTCTACTCTATCTCAAATTACAGAGTGGACGCATAGACGCACACGAACGGACGGACGGCATGCATGACAAAACTCACTTTTTCGGACTTCTCGATCATCGTAGTGTTAGTTTTGATTACAAACTCGAACTTTTTTTTTCCACGAAACCAATACCTACTTGCCCTTTAGAGCATAATACATTTTGATTGAAAATGGAAAATGGAAAATGAATGAATGATGATGCACTAAACGTACTCCCAAAAATTAAAGAAAAAAAAATGATTTACAAAGGTTAAGTAATTATATTGATGGTGCTTGGGAGAAACTCCTATTTAAAACTCTGTAAGAATACACACCTTCAATTGCATTACAACATTATTGGTTAAGCTCAACGCTGCGTTGCTTTCAGAAATTTCAAATTGTATGTCCTAGACTATTACAGTACAGACCCAGGCCTCAAAAATCGACCATTATGCCAAATGGATTGAGATCCGGAGATTATGATTAGAGGTGAGGCTGCTATTGCGATAGCTGCTTTTAATCACTCTGCTATTACACTGAGCAGAGCCCAGTAGCGATTGCTCTTCAATGTAACTGCTCACTGCTAAGTGGTGAACCTAACAAAATTCAAAGGCAAGCCGTAGACAAGTGATGACGATGAGCAGTTAAATAGATGAACAGTCAGAACAAAATGCTCTAAGTTCTTTAAACTGCTCGCTGCTTTTTTAACCATAGTCATCATAATGTAATGTAATGCAAAGAAACTGAACAGAAAGCAGGTTGAAATCGCATTACTAACAAATTTAATGCATTTGTGATTTTTTACTTGCGATATAGGTACTATATGGGAAGTTATGGATTCGTACAAAAAATCGGACTCGAGATTTTGATCAAACCTTACATTACGATGATAGAGAAGTCAAAAAAAGTGGGTCTCGCAAAAACGTCCGTCTGTCTGTCTGTCTGTCTGTCTGTCTGTCTGTTCGACTACAGCCTAAACGCATGGGTCGATTTTCTTTAAACTCAGTACTTAACGTTTTTTGGTCATTCCCCCGACCCGTTTTTTTCTTTTTTTTTTTAAGACCAAAAATAACGGTACCTGTCATACAATATTTTTTGGCCAAAAAAGAAAATATTTTTTTTCTCAGAATCGGCTCTACATATTTCTTTTTTAAAAACGCAAAAAAATTTAAATAGTTATAAGCTGCCGTTAAATGAAAAAAAAGGTTCTGAAAAATGGTTATTAATGGTACCTCCTAAGGAACCATTTTTTTGAATTTCGATTTTCTCTAAAACTATTTAACTGATTTAGACAATTTTTTTTGTGAAAAAGGATTGTTGTAATCTTAATAGTATGGTGTACCAAAATTTTCAAAAAAATTATTTTTCGATTTTTGAAAAAAGTTTGAAATTTTTTTTTTGAAAACTCAATATTTCAAAAATGACCAAGTCGATTTTTATGAAACTTGGGAAAAAAAAGTTTTTTAATATTGTCTAACATATTATTAGCGAAAATTGTGCTTATATCCAAAAACAATGGTACCTCCCATACAAATGTTCAAAAACAGTTGAGGAAAATCTTTTTTTTTCTCAAAAACAACTCCTACGATTTTGATAAAATTTCTTTTGTGTATTGATATTAGTACGAACTACTTTTTTAAAATATGAAATTTAACATTTGAGTTTTATTAACAGTACCTCTCATAGAACGGTATTTTTGATTTTCGACTATCTCACTATCGGGTTCACCGATTAAAATAAATTTTTGTATATAGAAGCTTATAATCAGTTAAAATAATATTGTATATCAAAATTTTAAAATAATATATTTTTGGATTTTTAAAAAAGAATTCAATATTATTTTTTGAAAATTCGATATTTCAAAAACGGGTGAATGATTTTTTTTTTTAATTCAATTCTTAACTCCACATTAATAAATACTTAAAATTTGCGTACCAATTTTTTTTTTCATACATGTTTACAAAATTTTATAAATAAAAAATTAATTATTTTTGAAACCGCTCCTACGATTTTTAAAATTTTTTTCTCATAAATTGAGATTAACATAACTATTTAGATGTTGTACATCGCGTTGGGTTCATAACAGTTTTAAAAGTATTTTAATCAATTTCTTTTTATTTTTTTTTAAACCATTTTAAAGTTTAAATAACATAATTTTCTTTGACTATGTGCAACATGGTGCTATATTTATAATTATTGTATTGTAACTAACATAATAATTCCTTAAACAAATCTAGGTGTGGCAAGGGGCATTACTAATATAGGGCCACATATAGGTAACTAACTTATGTATTTAATTTAGAATCAGATCAGGTTGGTATACCAACCTCTATGGGTAACAATATTATTGATATTGGAAGGTAAGTGCTATCTGCTTGAAGCATAGCTAACCATTACCTACTTGAAAAATTGAAACTTTAGGTAGGTAGGTATTTACTTAGGTACATAATATGTAATATACCTATTAAGTACAAAACATTCCAAATAACATCATAAATAAAATCCACGATCTAACTTCAAATATACGTAATTACAAACATATGTATGTAGGTACATACCAACATATACATGTACATACAATGTATCTGTATACCAATGTACCTACATAAGTACATAATAATTATAAATAATAAGTAACGTACTGGTTCACAATCTAGGTAGTTACCCCATTATGGGGTTATAAGTGCAAAACACCGGGTTTCGTTTTGAAATCCACGCTAGAAACAAAAGCTTATTCTACCTACCTTTTCATCTTTAAACCTTTTTGATTTGAAGCAGGATAATCTTGGAATTATCCATCCAACAATTCATGAGGCACTACTGTAAATCATTCTGATGATAACTTAATTATTAATTATTGCAACCCACTTAAGATTTGCTTAATCCTCTGAACATTTCGACAGTATCATTCTCCACTAAACTCCAAGAATCATACCGAATGCCGATTGTGGAATGATTTTTACTTGCGATATAGGTACTATATGGGAAGTTATGGATTCGTACAAAAAATCGAACTCGAGATTTTGATCAAACTTTACATTACGATGATAGAGAAGTCAAAAAAATTGGGTCTCGCAAAAACGTCCGTTTGTCTGTCTGTCTGTCTGTCGGTTCGGCTACAGCCTAAACGGATGGGTCGATTTTCTTTAAACTTGGTACCTAGCGTTTTTTGGAAATTCCCCCCACCCTTTTTTTTTGCTTTTTTTTTAGAACCAAAATTAACAGTAGCTGTCATACAAAATTTCTTGGCCAAAAAGGAAAAACTTATTTTTCTCAAATCCAGCGCTACCGAATTTGTTTTTAAGAACTCAATAAATTTAAATAGTTTTAGGTTGCTGTTTAATAAAAAAAAATGGTTCCGGAAAATGGTTATTAATGGTACCTCCCAAAGAACCATTTTTTTTATTTTCGCTTTTCTCGAAAATGGTTAAACTGATTCTGATCAATTTTTTTATGAAGAATTATTGACACATTCTAAATAATATTGTGCACCAAAATTTTCAAAAAAATATTTTTTAGATTTTTAAAAAAAGTTTTAATATTTTTTTTTGAAAACTCAATATTTCAAAAACAACTTGGTCTATTTTTATTAAACTTGGTTAATAGCGGTTTTTTAACTTTATCTAGAAGATTTTTGACAAAAATTATTCTAATACCCAAAAATAACGGTGCCTCCCATACAAATGTTAAAAAACCGTTAAGAAAAATATTTTGTTTCTCAAAAATGACTCCTACGATTTTCTTAAAAGTTTTTTTGTGTGTTAAAATTAGTACGATCTACCATTCAAAATTTTTAAAGTTTATATTTTACGTTTATTAACAGTACCTCTCATAGAACGGTGTCTTTGATTTTCGACTATCTCAAAATCTGATCAACCGAATAAAGTTAGATTTTTTATACAGAAGCTTGTAACAAATATGAATAAAAGTGCGTATCAAAATTTTCTAAAAAATGATTTTTGGATTTTAAAAAAAAAAATCAAAATTATTTTTTGAAAATTCGATATTTCGAAAACTGGTAGCAGATTTTTTTGTGAAGTTCAATTTTTAACGCAACATTAATAAATGCTTTAAATTGGCGTACCAATTTTTTTTCTCAAAAATGTTAACGAACTTTTATAAATAAAAAATTAATTATTTTTAAAACCGCTCCTACGATTTTCAAATTTTTTTTTTCATAAATAAAGATTTATATAAGAAATCAGATGGTGTACATCGCGTTGGGTTAAAACGGATTCAAAGTATTTTAATCAATTTCTTTCTAATTTTTTTGATTTAAAACAATTTACCAGTTTAAATAGTATAATTTCCTTTAATGCATATTGCATATGTGCAACACTAGGCTATATTGTTAATTTTTATATACTCACATAATACCACCTGAAACTAAACTAAGATTTGGCAAATGGATAAAATATATACTCCTATAGCTAATTTATTTCAGACTATAGAACCACAATGTGATCGCTCATAAGAGCAAGTTCGTGCGACCCAGTCGTGCATATTTTTTTTTTGGGTTTTTCAGAGGTTTTTTAATCCGTCGTCATCATAGCTATCCTTTGATAGAAAATGACAGTGAATAGCTTGACAGATAGGGGACATAGTATATTTTGACGTGTATACAATATTTCTTTTTCAATGTCAACGGATTGCCCATTTTTCTGGAGCAAAAGATAAACAGCAAAAATTTTCGGATTTTTCAGAGGTTAAAATGTCGTCATCGTAGCCATCTTTTATTGAAATTTGAAAGTTGATGGAATGTTACAGGAGTAACATGCCATATTTTGGAGAATATTTATATAGAGAGGCTTTTTATTTATTATTTACTTTATGCTCTCTAACCTACTTAATGATTTCTTAAGCGTGATATTCTTCATACTGTATGAAGTGTTGCTAATCGCGAAAGCGATTAGATGAGCAGTCAGAACAAAATGCTCTATGCTCTTTAAACTGCTCACTGCTTTCTTAACCAGTGTTCATCATATTATATAATGCAAAGAAACTGAACAGGGAGCAGTTTGAAATCGCATTACTATCAAATTCAATGGATGTATGGAACGTTTCTTTTTCATACTCAACATTTTAAAAAATATAATATTTTCTAAGTATGAATATGTGCAAAAAAAAAATTCTTTAAATAATTTTATTAATGTTTGTGATTACATTTTGTTTTTTTGTTGTTTTAATTGTCAAATTCTACACTGCAATCACAGCCTAATGCCTAATTAAGAAGCTCAATCTAAAAATGTGTGTATGTCCATTCTTCGACTTTAACTTGTTTTTAAAGAGCGATTAAATAGCTGCTACATAGAGCTGCTCTTTTTGTAAACTGCTCTCTGCGATCGCTGCTCATTTAAAAGTGCTCTTTAGCACACCTCTAATGGCAATTTCTGAGATGTGATCAAAAATCGATAGAGCCGGTTAAAAAAAAAAATTAACGCATGTATGTAACCTTAAGAGCAAGAACACGCGATCGAGATGTGTTTTTTTGTATTCTTTTGTCAAATTTAATCCAGGAGCTGATAGAAGTTATGTTCAACCCCAAAATAATATCAAATTTGTTCCCATACTCCGATTATGTGAGACACAAAATATTTTGGCCCCTTTTTTCCAGTGAATTCCAAACAATATCCTCATCCATTATTGCATACAAAAAGGACTACAAACAGCTCGCGAGCAAATCGGTTATGTCTACTCTGGAATTGGTGACATTGGTTTCAAGAATGTCATTGGGTTCGGAATTTGCCAAGAAGTGAAGAATATCCACTTGGGGCTCCATGGGAACATAGGTAACTTGAATTTCACAAATGTTTACCATGACTATATAAACAAAAAAAAAACACACACGTACAACCTCGAAATCCCTTTTTCCAAATTTATTGTTGGGGTTCAAATGGTATAGGTATAGGTATAGGTATAGGTTTGTGTATTTTCTCTTTTTCGTTTCTTTATTAAATGAGGAACTAATTTTTGTGTCTTGAAATTAAATTTATTGTTGTGAGTGTGGATCTGATGCTTGATGAGAAAGTTCTAGTCTCATCTATGAATAAAATAATAATTTTTGTAAGGACGAATGCAATCAAATCGGCCGGTTTATATATAAAACAAACTCCTCAAACATTCCTCTGCGAGTGTCGCACCTTTGGGGACTTCAATTCAATCGCATCATCAGAAGGTAAAAGAGGGCAAAATTCAGAAGAGACTCTTAGGGCATATTATAAAGGTATGAAGTGGACGCTTTCATACCAGATTCTGTACTTAATTGACACCATTCGAGATAAGATTATCAGCGAAATATTTTCAGAGAAAAACGAGAAATCATCCTGCCTCTTGCCACTTACATCCTTAGCAATTAAACATTTTTTATTTTATTTCGTATCGGTGTGTTGTCTTTTTGCTCTTTATAGTAAAATTCGTGTGTGTTTGTGATGTGTTGAAAGGATTCTTGCAAGAGTAAAGTTTTTATCTTTAACGCTATTGCACCACCGACATTAACAGATTCCAGTGATTTGCTGGGCTCGCAATGGATGGGAGAATTCTGGAATGGATATATATGTAGGTACACTATACCTGTGTGGACGGCAAAGGGGTTGTTTTGGGTAGCAGGAGCTGGGCTGGGCTGTGATTCCAAGTCCAGTGCATTGGCATTTCTCATCTCAAAAGACAAAGAAGAATTTTCACACGGACTCTTCAGCAGAAGGAAGGTATTTTGCATTTAATTGGAATACATTTGCAATGCAACTGTATGGAACAAGATAAGATTATGAGAAAAGGTTATTTTGTTGAAACAAAAATCGGATAAAATTGTGCTGGTTTCGATTATCTTTTTTTTTTTTTAAATATTATATAACTAATGCGAATGAGCTAAATGCAACGAAAGCAGTGCGACGGTTTTTATTAAAGTGATGTGATATGGTATTCTGATATTGTCAAAATGTATGTAATCTCTCGCACTATAAAAGTTTCTTAGATATACATCAAATTATATGAGCTATAACAAGATTTGGATATAGTCCAAAAAAGTAATTTTATAAAAAATCGACTTGAAATAAATAGAAAAAAAATTATTTAAAAATAACGGCAACACTAACAATGTTGTATGGTATATCTACCTTATTTTAAAGCCAAAAATTATTTTTTTAATTGTGTCTAGGTACTTTTAAATCAAATTATTTTAGTGAAAAGTTTTTGAATGAATGTATTTTTAATGTAATTTACAAAAAAATCTGATTTTCAAAAATGTTCGGTATTTAAGAATTGTTTTTGTTTTAATAAATTGTTTTTGAAAATTTAAAAAAGAGAAATAAGATTCTTTTGATTTGACTTTAATTCGTTGTTTAAGTTGCTCTAAAGATTCTATTTCTACCAAATAAGTAGTAAAATAGATTTATCTATTTTCAACTTTTTTTTTCCAATTTCCTAAATTTGAGAAGTTTTAAACTAAATTTTGAGGAAGAATAGTAGTACCTCCATCATTCATCGTTGAGGCCACTGACTCCGAATTTCGGTAATAAATTTTAATAATTTCGACTCGTTTTTGGCTCGTATATCTTTTTATCATAAAATGGCAAACCTTACTGAAGAGAAATGTCAAAAGAGCGGCAAGAAATATGGTGTTGTTTGCTATCCCTGTTGCTCTACTTTTGTAGCATCCTTGTTGAAAAACCCTTTAAATAGGGGCTTGTTGGGTTAGAACGTAATCCATCCAAGACTTTAAACGCCATCTTAAGAAAGTTGTAACATAAAGCCTTAAAAATAGCAACAAACATTTTTTTACTTGCTCCTTAAAGCAAAGTCGATTTTTCTATCAAAAATAACACTATAAGAAGGTCGAGAGGTCCAAAAAGTGGGTTTTCTCATTCTATCCGTCGCGGGTTTTTGCGTTCGTGTGACCGACCCACTCTGTAATTTAACCTAGACCCCAAACGTCTGGATTGATTTTTGCTTTATATTTGGTACAGAGCATTTTTATGTGAGACAAAATTCGAAATTTTGTTTTATCTTATCTAGAACGGGTATAGCTCTGCCACACAACAATGTTGTTGTTTTTTTTTCATATTTTCTCAAAGGCTCTAACAATTTTGATTAAACTTTGTACCTGGAATAATCCAACAATTTTAAGAAAACTACATTTCAGGTTTTCCGCAACAAAAATTCACATAAATAGGAAATATGAATTCAACGGGTTTTGAGAAATATATGCATATTTTTTATATTTTCAAACGGGAATATTTCTGAAACCAAACGCGATGTAGAAATTCTAAAGTCAGATTGGAAATCAGGATTTAAGAACAAAAATTGCAAAACATCAGATTATAACTTTTGTTATCAAAAAATTTGGTTTTGAAAACCGAAAACACTTTTTAAACGTGAATTGTATAGAAGTAAATATGTGACCACTATAAAAAATACAACTGAGCGTCTCATACTTTATCCGGGACAAATTAAAATTTATTTGTGTTTATTTTGTGCTTGCAAAGATGTTCTCGTACTTTTTTATATAAAGGGTCCGCCAAATAACTTTCTTTTTTTCGAAAGTGGCGCAAAACATCGAGTGTAGCTTCGGCTGTGTGGCACGTAGCGCCGTCCTGTTGAAACCAAACGTATCCTATATCCTCCTCTTCAATTTTTGTGAACAAAAATTCGTTCAACATGGCCCGATAACGATCGCCATTGACTGTAACGGCCACTCCTTGCTCATTTTCGAAAAATGGCCCAATTATGCCTCTGGACCAAAATCCGCACCAAACAGTGACTCGTTTTGGGTGTATGTGCTTTTCAATGTATGCGTGCGGGTTTTCTGTGCCCCAAATGCGACAATTTTGCTTGTTTACTACCCGCCAAGATCAAAATGAGCTTCATCTGAAAAGATGATTTTTTTTGGCAAAATCGGCATCTTCTCTAAGTCGATCGCAGGCCCACTTAGCGAAGCGTATACAGAACCATATTCGTTAATATGATAAAACTAATTATCTGTCAAATCAGACATGAGCAAAGTGTTACCATTCACGAAATAAGCACTAGTTGAAAAAAAAACGTTAGATGGCGGACCGTTTATAACAAAAATATACTCACAATCTGTTTTATAAAGATTTTTTCTAACATTCGAAATTAATTAAAGAAAATAAAAAAAAAAAAACGTTAGATGACGGACCCTTTATAACAAAAATACACTCACAATTTGCTTTATAATGATTTTTTCTAACATTCAAAATTAATTAAAGAAAATAAAAAAAAAAAAAACAACAACTCACCAACTAACATTCAGCATAATAATCGCAATAATTGTTGTATGGAAATGCAAAGTGAGAGAATCACATTTCCACCTCAAGAAGGACATTTCGCCGAAACAAGAACAAACACTGAAACTAATTTTCCACATATATTTATTTTCCGAAATTTTAATTTTTGATCCCGCTGCTGATTACGAAAACAACTTTTTTCTTCAATTTGATTCACTCGAATTGCTTGCATAAAATTACAAAATTTGGTAAACATTTTTGAATTCGCAATGAATTTACTAACATCGATGGCGATTTGCTTTATTTTTCTTGTAAAAAAATTCACTTTGAACATATAGCAATATTTTATTATAATTATTATGAGCTTGGATTTTTTTCTTACAGAACTTTTGAACTCTTAAGCGACTTTCAGCACTTTTGATTTTTACGAAAACAAATAACATTATACGAAATGCGGGTTTTCTTTTTTCAGTTAAGTTTAAATTTATTCATATTTTTAAGATTTATAAAACAAACATTTAAAATTCCTTCGATTTATTTTACACCGTCGAACAAGATTAATTCGCCACGGAACACAATCTGGCCGCACACATTCTTTTTTTGCCACACGTTAAAGGTAAGGTTTGTTAAGTTGTATCTTTTATTATATTTTGAGTGCATTATAACAACAATCCCTACTGACACGATTGGGTGAGGCGGTGAGGTATCTGTTTCTGTATCCGTTCGCGCACCGCATTCAATTATTGTTTCGATTTATTATAATGTGGGGAGTTGATAAGTATATTGCTCCTGTTGGTTGGTGGTGTAGAGTTGATGTCTCTTCTGTGTGTTGTGATCGGTGTATCTTTTAGATGCAGAAAAGTTCTCCGAATTGTGTCTAAGAAAATAACCAAACATATTCGCGAAGCTAAAGAACACACGGGTAAGACAAAATAAGAAACGATTATTATTGGCTGATGGAATGAGTGAACTCGACTTTTGAAGCTGCCCCGAGAAAGAAGTCGCTGACGAGATTAATGATCTCAAATTTCGAATGATTCTATGCAACACGGCAATGTGTGGTGCTCATTGTGCTAAATCAAAAATGATATCAATGACAAGGCGAAGGCACTTTTTCTTTATAAAATTTTTCTATCCAAATTATTTGAAATTCTTTTAATTTTGAATTTTAATTTTAAATTTTAACCGAGCAACAGCGATCGCGATGTTTATCCTCGCGATAACACTTTCAATATGCAAGGCTATTCGGATACTCATTGAGGAGCTTTGGGTTCTTCAACTCTCGTCATTCGAAATGGATGCAGTGAAACAGGAGTCTGCGCTGCGAGCGCAGCCCTAAAACCAAGAGCATGCATCCATACACCTATTATCCCTTAGCAGCAGCATTGGCTAGGAGTTCGAGTTGTTGTAACTCCGAAATTCATTCATCTTTTAGATACAGAATGGTGATGATATGTGTTGTTCTTGTTCCTGTGGTGCAGTGTGATGTGATGTATAGAACGCACACGAGACAATGATGTATGCAGATTTATATCGCAGAGTATGATTGTGAATATAATGAGCATGTGCTGTTCCTGCAGCCCTGCTACACAACACATAGCGAGGTACTTGAAATTAAAAATTATAAATCCGTTTGTGATGGGATAGGATAATTCATCGTGATTTAACATGCAACCCTTGTCTCTTTATCACAAGTAATATATAGTTGAAGGGTTGATGGTGGGTATATTTTTTTTTTTTTTTGTATTACTAAGCCTATAAGGTAGGGCTATTTAGCGCATTAGATAACATTTTGAATGCGGCCTATTTAGGCATTAGGCATGTTTTTTTCACTAATCTTTTGTGCAATTTATTCAAAGAACAGGAGATTTTCGATAAGATCTGATGATGTAAACAACTGTTTAGATTGTTGATAAATTTTGAGTGTGTTGTAGTTTAAGTGCGGGGAATGTAATAGTTTTTGTTGACAAATTTATAGACTTTGTTAATCCGAAAATTGCTTTTAAATACATTTTTTTGTATTAAATAAAGGGAACCATATACTAAAACCTGTCTTACATAATATACAATGTGAAACAAAACTATAATTATTTCAAATATGTAGGTACTATTAAAATTACAAAACAATTTTTTTAATCACAATTTTCTTTTAAAGAGAACCAAATACAAAAAAAAAGCTATAATATTTTTAACTTTAAACTTTTGAAAACTTTTTTAAAAAATCTATAAGTCAGTCAAATCCAGGGACTGTTTTGCAAAAGAATTTATACATATTTAGTTTTCAAACTAAATTTTGGGATCACTTTTATTCAATTCGATAATTTAAAATAAATCCACCATTCCCTCCAAAAACCTCGTTAAATGTTTATCAAAATCGTGGATTTAATATTTTACCTTTTTTTTTATAAGAATCTGTGAAACTATTTTTGAGAAAAATAAGATTTTCTTTAATGGACAGACTTATTTATATGTATGTTCGGTATTTTTAGTAAGAAAAAAAGTTAAAAAATAGTCAAAATCGTTGTGTATTAAGTTAAAGTAAATCGACCAGTCGTATCCAGATTTTGCTCCATTTATTAACCTTAGAGTTACTTTAGATTAAAATTAAAAATATAACCACTTTTCATAAAAATTAAGCGTTTTTTATTGATTTAAAATTACAACGTCTGTGGAATAACCACAAATTTTATGA
This sequence comes from Leucozona laternaria, assembly GCA_932273885.2. Lineage (NCBI taxonomy): Eukaryota > Metazoa > Arthropoda > Insecta > Diptera > Syrphidae > Leucozona > Leucozona laternaria. The sequence continues at coordinate 88,898,183 of OW026368.1, read as the reverse complement.
ACGCAGATTTATACAATATACCTCCGCGCCCTTAACACACTTCACTCATACCGATCTTTATACATTTTCTAACGGGTATGCCATCTAGTGGTTTCCTTTTAAATCAAATTTTATGTTGAAATTGACAGCTGTTTCCCGCTCGAAATCTTGACAGAAAGTCAGTATCATACCTCCGCGGAACGAAATGTGTCACTTTAAGCTTAAGTTGGGAAATATTAAAAACTTATTTACAAAGCGAGTGCTGTGTATCCCAAACACTGCGTTTTTTGAAAAGGCGAAAAAATCATCTTTTCTGATGAGGGGCATTTTCATCTCGGCGGCTACGTTAACAAACAAAATTGCCGCATCTGGGGCTGAGAAAATCCGCAGGTTATCGTCGAGAAACCAATGCATCCACAGAGAATGACAGTTTGGTGCGGATTGTGGAGTGGTTATGGCATCATTGGATCATTTTTCTTCGAAAATGAGGCTGGGAACAACGTTTCGGTCAACGGTGGGCGTTACAGAGCCATGTTAACCGACTTTTTTTTTTACTGAAATTGAAGACATGCATTTGGACGACCTCTGGCTCATGCAGGATGGCACGCCATGCCACACAGCCCATGCCACAATCGATCGTGTTATTAGCCGTCTTGGCCTTTTTGGATTTGACCCTTTTGGATTTTTTTTGTGGGGAACCGTGAAGGATCGATGTTATACCGACAATCCGGAAACGATTCAAGCACTTAAGGCCAATATCATCTAACAAATCCGTGAGCCCAAAACCATCAACAAGGTCTTGGAAAATTAGAGTGACAGAATACGCTATACTGCGAAGCCAGCCGAGGCATCCACTTGAACGACCTTGTGTTCCATTTAATGGGAATGTTTGCTCATACTAATAAGGCCATAAAACAAACTATTATTTGGCCAACCCTGTGTATGTATATCTATGCATATAATAAAAGGCAAGCAGGTTCGTATGTTTGTGCTTAATAGACTCAAAAGCAAAACCTACTTAACACATTTCGCTGAAAACTTCACAGTTTGTTTTTAACAGTAGCGGCAGTGGCGTAACTACGGGGGGTGCAAGGGGGGCAAAAACAATTATTCAAAAACAACAGCGACCCTCCCTATATTTCGTTATAACTTTCCTTAAAGCTAAAATTCCATTTATCAACGTGCGTTTTAAATCAACTTGTTTGACTGCATACTTTTTGTGAAATTAATTTTATTTTTAATCAATTTTTTTTTTAAATTTCACTACCTATATCAATTCAAGGTCACTGATCACTGAAAACTCTTCATTTCTACCGTTTTTTTTTTTTAATTAAGTTGTTTTAGTTTTTCAAAAATTAATTTTCAAACTTAGTTTTCGAAAAAAAAAAAATGAAAAAAGAATTTCAAACTAATTTTTTTACAAAAATGTATTATTAATTATTATTTTTGTTTTTAAAATTCAATGTTCTTATAAATGTTTAGTCAAAAATAGAAAACTGGATTCTTAAATGTCTTGTTATTTTTGAGAAAATTGAAAATAATTAAATCTACTTTCTACGTAGAGGAAATAGGATCTTTAGAGCAACCTAAGCAACGGAAAGGGAATTTTATTTCTGTTATTTTCAATTTTCTAAAGAACTGGAGGAGATTTAAGCGTTTGGTTTTTGGCGTTTGAAAAAAAATCTAACAAGAGCACTAAATATTAAAAACAAAAATACTACTGAATAACGTACTATTTTGAACAAAATTTTTAAATTTGTTTTCTTCAAAATTTTGAGATTGAAAATAATTTTTATCAAAAACTATGTTCACTAAAACAACATTATTTAAAAATAAAAAAAAAAAGAAGAGATTTCCGAGATTACCATTGTTTTTTAATATTTGTTTTTGGAAAATTTGGAGGAAAAGACACCCCCTCTTATGAGATTTTTGTCATGTCTACCCAATCTACACGCTCTAGTTTTTTGTCATACCTTATGCGAATCACCCTATAACATTTTTTGCTTTATATTTTTTTTCCATCTAAAAAACAAAAATTTGACCCCCCCCCCCCCCCCCCCAGGAGAAAAATCCTAGTTACGCCACTGAGTAGCGGGAACGTAGCTGCAACGCCATATTTTATTATATTTGAGTTTAGCTTATACTCTTCTAAATCATTGTAACTAAACTCTTCCGAAAAAGTAAAAAATATGATTTTTGAAATTTTAACATTATGCCAACATATAAAGAGTTTTCCTGTAAGGGTGGGCTCAAATTTATATTTCATGTTTTATGAGTGACACACTACTGGCAAAGCTAAAAAACTATTTAAAGAAAATTTTTAATTTTTTTCTAGAAAAAAGGTGAGTCTGCAAAGCCGGCAGGGATCAGCTAGTAAAAAATAAAAGTGTATATGTATACAAAACTAAATTAAACAATTTACTTAAAAATCATTGCATTTAAAATAAGTGAACAAAATTTTAAAGACAAAAATCGCTTTCATTAATTTATTTCCATTTCTGTGCACTTTCAATCAGAAATGCTTTCGTCCAGTGACAATGTGATGGAAACTCTTCCCATCGCTGGCCAATTTTCAATACTATATGACCCCATTGAAAACAAAAATATTATTCCTTCCCATAAATATTAATCACAAATCCTATCAAGTAAATAGCACATCAAAATTACTTCTCTCAAAGTTAAACGTGTTGTCAATTAAGTAATTAACATTTTTCAAAGGAAATATGCGAACTCGCAATTCTCATCACACATTTACCCACTTGTCAAGAACCGTAACCCAATATTATACTTTATGCACACGTAATAAGCATGTAATTCCGTTAATCCCTTAGTAATAACAAAAGTACATAAATACCATGTACCTATATAGCTACACTCTTAAACACAAAACATCCTTTCAACCGAAAAGGATGCGGCGCATACATCGAGGGTTTTATATTATCGGCTCATCGACTGCATCTATATATTATATTATAATATACGGTTGCAAGTACCTTCCTACACTTGTTGCAATTCCACACGGTCGGTGGCGGCAATATGGTAAAAAGCATAAAAATGAACCCCAATATGCAGATGCAAAAAGAAATCTTAAAAGAAGGATATTTGCACGCATTTGGCTGGTGGCAAAAGGCACTCGAACACACTTAAGCTTGTGTGTTGTGCGGGAGGATGAAGGATTTAAATTGTGCGTCAATCGGGCAAAGTACAAAGGCAGTTTACAATGCCCTTCATTTAATCATGATGCTCTTCCTCCATTTGAAGAGGAAGTGTTTGTCCTTTCCTTTCAGCGGCTTCCTTTTTTCTAATAATTTGCATGTATGCATTTGTATATGTGTGCATAATATGCGATTGATAAAATGCATAATGCAAGTTTGCAATGGTTGTAAAAAGAGAGTAGAGGGCGAATTGCAGCAAACAGTAGCGGTTCTTAATTGATGGATTTAAATATTATAATTATTTTGTTAATTGTTAAAGCGGGATGTAGGTCAATAAAAGATGTTTCTTTAGTGCAACGTTTCGTTTTGTAAGTTAATTAATTTGTTTGACGTTTCATTGTTTCTTGTGAACTAATTGTTGATTTCACAACCGTCAGACAACATAATAGGCTGCACACACCTAACACACCTAAAAAAAAGTGCTTTCTGGTCGCAGAAAAAGAAAACTGTGCTCATTTTATTTTTAAAGAATAATTTATGAGATTTTCCAATTTCAAAAACAAACGCATATTACGTCATATCACGAAATTACTTTTTCCAAGCTACTCGTAACAGAATCATACGTATAGACATACGTATACTTACCAATTAGTTTTCAAAAAAATAGTTGGTAAAGGGCCTTCCAATAGAGGGACTTCCGAAATTTGACAGTTGATAATGGCCATATTGCTGAAGCTACAACTGTCAAATTGGCTTCTGTTATGTATCAGTTTGCTTAACCAAATCACTATGAACGGATAAAGCGTCCAAAAACACTTGCAAATGATAAAATTGTTTTATCAAATTGGGTGTTCTGTTCGGGCAACGTTCCTTGCGCTTAGCTCATTTACGGTCATCTTCAGTGATGAAGCTAATTTCTGGATAAATGGGTATCGAAACTGGGACGATTCCAATCCACATGAGATCCAAGAACGTCCAATACATCTGTAAAAAGTCACTGTTTGGTGTGGATTTTGGGCTTGCGGCGTCATCGGTCCATATTTTTTTGATAACGACATTGGCCAGGCCATCACTGTCAACGGCGAGCGCTAAAGGTCGATGATTATCAACTTCTTTTAGCCTGAACACCAACAACATGTGGTACCACGCGTGCCACATAGCTCACGCTACATTGGAAATTCTGCACGAGCAATTCGAGGGCATGGTCATCTCACGTGGAGGTTATGTGGACTGGCCACCGAGATCCTTCGATTTAACACCATTCGACTTTTTCTTGTGGGGTTTTCTGAAGTCGCAGGTCTATGCGAATAAGCCACAAGCCACAGCGGCCCTCAAAGCCAACATAACCTATGTCATCAGTTAAATTTAACCTGATTTACGCGCCAGAGTCATGGAAAATTGGACATTTGGGATTCGCGCCGCCCAGTATATGTATATTCCATACTTAATGGCATCGATAGGCCTTTCAAACGAATTCAAAATTTCGATGATATATCACCCACGCTTTGTTTTATTTAAATTTAAAGATATAGGAAGCGCTTAATGAAAGACCCTGTAGATATAATTTTTTTTTTCAGCGACTGAATAGCTATAGGTAAGCCTAGAAACACTTTTAAGTACTAAAGGGTGTTTTTTTTAAACGTGTGGTTTTCAAGAAGAAATAAAACGCATATAATTTAATGTTATGGCCAAGAATTTAGCTTTATTATAAAGACAAGGGTTTGCTTTTATGTTTTAAAAATTATTTCGGGCAAGTGGCCACCGCGACGATGGCGTTCGGGTCTTCTTCGATACTCTGCTCCACCGAAGCAATAGCGTCTTCGGTGTGCACTGTACGGCGTCTCTGAGGATGCGCATTATACACTAGAGTAAACGTGATGCGAAACCGATCCATGGTTTATCGAATTTATGCGATTTTGCGATTATGTCGACCGAATGTTGGACGCAGCGCGCGATGCTTCGTCCGAACCGAACCATTATTTTGGTAATAAATTTGCACGATTTTCAAACGTTGTTCAGAAGTAAGTCTATTAATTATAAAATGGCAAACCAAACTGAGTATAAGTCAAGTGAAAACTGTCAAAAAGACTAACTCCGAAAAAGTATTGCCAGATTGAAAACCACACGTCTTAAAAAAACACCCTTTATATGACGAATTTCAATTCTTTCTATCATTGGCCTCCGGTCGTACATAGAATTTTTCCAAACCGTGCGAAGTGGTAATAGCTATTCAAATAAGAAACTGAAAAAATCAACACTTAAAATGTCATGCTAGATGAAGAAACCGCATGTCTTATGTTTTAGATGGGTGTTAACCAAAGTTTATAATTTTGTTAAAATATCTTTTCGAAATTTAATTTATAAACTTTTCTCATATTCTAAAAAGATGTTCCTTATCTCTGTTTTTACTGTAAGCAAACAGACAGGACTGCAATCTAGAATAAATAAATAGGGATGCAATTTCGTTGCACATTAATCCTACCTAATGACAAATGCAAGTATATAACCTTCAAAAGAATCCCGCCATCAGCGAAATTTTTCACAAACGCAACTTAAAAACCTAATTTGAGAATGAAGAGTTATTTCGTGTGCATGTTATGGTTGGTTCGGTTCGTTGGCGTTGGTTGGTAGGTACTTTTTTTCCACAAAATCTGGATTGCGTTTTCAAGGGCAATTAATATCAAGCCCCAATGACAAACAAGAATATTAGCCAAGTTATGCTCTTGAACTCAATTCTTTTGATTCCTTTTAAAAGCTAATCAGCTCTTACACAAAGGATTACTCAAAGAGTTTTTTTTATTCGTTATGCAGAGTCAGGCCAATGTCATATCCTATGGTTTTGTTTTTTTCTTCTGCTCGTCTTTTAATCAACCCTAAAACACTCGTGGCTTCCTTTTTTTTTCTCTATATTTAGGTACAAATTAAACACATCATGAACATCAAACAATATGACAATTGTTTTGATAAAGCCGACCAAACGGATGTCAAGGACAATCAGACAATTGAATGCGTATATTTTTGTATTTAAAGTGGTGAAAAATATTCAATTTAACGTTCTTGACTTCCAACTTCACGATAAGCTTTTAACATTCGGCAGAATAATGATGGCTAGTTGTCATATTGGGTACTCCATAAAGAAAAAAATTTTAGAACTGTGTTATTGATAATAGATAGATACATAATAATGTGAAGAAAAGAATGTCAAGAATATTACCTTTTTTATAAGGACGAGACTAGAGAAATTCCAATTTACAACAGTTATAACAGTTTTTCGCCATTAAAAGTGGGTTGCGTCTTGAAAGAAAAACTCTGGTAAAGCTTGGCATGGGAACTCCATAAATTTAAACAATTTCCAATTCTTGTCCCCAAAAACGAAAGGAGAGGTAAAAATGCAAATACCTTTAAAAAATACACTAGCTCGTTTCGAGATATTCAATTCTTAAAAAATATTTTTTATATAATATTCAAAAAATAGTTTTTTTTTTTGAAAATTTTTGTATGGATTACTACTGTATTATACTATCAAGAAACGATTGCATAAATCATTTATCATCATTTATGGGGACTTTCACTTAATTTAAAATGCCGAAATAGTTCGATTTCTTTGAAAAGCTTTAATTGTACCTATGTAAAGGGTCCGCCATCTAACGTTTTTTTTTTCAACTAGTGCTTAAAAAAAAAAAATCATCTTTTCAGATGAATCTCATTTTGATCTTGGCGGGTAGTAAACAAGCAAAATTGTCACATTTAGGGCACAGAAAACCCGCACGCATACATTGAAAAGCCGATACACCCAAAACGAGTCACTGTTTGGTGCGGATTTTGGTCCAGAGGCATAATTGGGCCATTTTTCGAAAATGAGCAAGGAGTGGCCGTTACAGTCAATGGCGATCGTTATCGGGCCATGTTGAACGAATTTTTGTTCACAAAAATTGAAGAGGAGGATATTGGCAACATTTGGTTTCAACAGGACGGCGCTACGTGCCACACAGCCGAAGCTACACTCGATGTTTTGCGCCATTTTAAAAAAAGAAGAAGTTATTTGGCGGACCCTTTATATCATTTTTTTGTAAATTTGTAGGTGTTCGACCTATTTGAATTAATTAATTTTTTTAATTTAGAAAAAAAAACAGTCTTATGAGGAAAATAATATTTTCGATAATGGCTACAAATTAATTTGCATGGCAGGTACCGCTATATTTTGGGTCAAAAAATAAAACGGTTTGGCAGATTGTTCACTTTAAATTTATGTATGATTTCAATTGATCGGAAAAAAAAATTGAGACAAAAAATATTTAGCTTGTAATTTCGAACCCCTCAATTCTTCGAAAATTAAAATAAGTAATTATATAAAATCATCTGGTTTTTAGAATTAAACCAAACACTGAATAGAGAATTAAATTTATGGAAACCTTAATGAGCAAGAACCTGCTTAGCTAATTACATACGTGAAATTTTAAAATTTGTTTTTTTTTTTTTCAAAAACTATTGCGAAACAACGTCATTTGAAAATAAAATAAAAGAATGAATTTGTGAAACTTGTGAATACCATGGTCGTAAAGGAGTAATAATAGATTGTAGGACGAATTATATGATTCTAAATTTTAGACGTCCAGGGAAATGTTGGTTCTTGTTGATTCTCACCATCATAAGTGATGTTGTAAAAATTTGTTTTGATAAGCAACAATTCCATTAAGGTACATATTTAATTTATAACTTATATAAAAATAAATTTTTGTGAAAATAATTAAAAAAAAAATAAATAAAGATGGAAAATATTACAGTTGCAACAATTTCAACGGCCTACGTGTTTGAAGAGGGGGGGGGGGGTAAGGAGAAGGAAAAGCCACAAAAAAGACAAAGTGAATGGACGAAGGATTGGGTCGCTCGTCGACAGGAGGAAGGATTAATTATAAGACAATAAATCAGATTTCTTAAGCTTAGTGTACACTATTACACATGTCAATATTGTCAGATATCACAATTTCTGACAATTATCTACCAATGAGCTGACAGTTAAGTAGGGTATTTATATTTACACGGTTGGGAGAAAATCTACCAATCTCTTACAGTTTATTGTTAGAAGTTGGCTGACAATTTACTGCCAGATAGTTTGGTGAATGCCTGTCAATAAATTGTAAGAGATTGGTAGATTTTCTTCCAACCATGCAAACACACAGTTAATTGTCAGCTCATTGGTAAATAATTGTAAGAGATTGATTCATTGTCCAGAAACGTCAGATAAAAATTGTCAGGCCTGACAATAAATTGTGTGTTTATACACGATTATCAAATACCTAACAATTTATCGTCTTACAATTAGTTGTCAGATACATTTTCTGACAATTAATTCCAAAACTACACGATTGCCAGCTGACGTACACATATGATTGTCAGATTTCTTACAATTAACTGTCAGACAATGATTTTACAGTTACATAATTGTAAGACGGTGTTCACATTGGACTCATTCCGCGAAACTCATTTTGACATCTCTTTGTTTTATCTCACTCCACCTCATGATGAGAAAAGAGATGGTCTAGTGAGGCAGGATATTTTCAAAAAAATTAAAAACTCCTGCCACACTTGAGTATATCTTTCCCATAGTGAGGTGGAGCGAGATAAAAGAAAGATATGTCAAAATGAGTCGCACGGAGTGATTCCAATCTGAACACCGTCTAAGACTACATGCTTGTTAGACATTGTAAGCATTTTTTTGACACTGACAGATCTGACGATATTGTAAGATATAACAATTAGCTTTTAACAACAACAATTTCATTGCTAGACAATGACGTTTCTGGCAATATTATTGTTACACAAAAATCTAAGTACACACGGTTGTAAGACATTTGTTAGAATTTGTTTTTCTGACAGATCTGACAATATTGAAAGATCTGCCAATCTACTAAGCTAAACTGTCAACCAAAGAATTAGTATGTGCAGTGTCTACTTGGCAACAGGTTGCTCTTTTTATTGCCATGATAATTTCGATCAATGTTCGATCAATTTAACCCAAAAGTTGTTCTTACGACGCAATAAAGTTAAATTTTATTTTTGTTTTCATTTTCAACTAATTATTACCACTTCGTTGAATTCAGAAATTTTCATTCAAGCTCAACCACAAAATTAGGCGACCCAATTGTTTTTGTGAGCGTATAAACAACATTTTTTTAAGAATCGCCATCGACCACCGACAACGATCATAATTTTTATGAAATTTGTATAGGAAAGTCGTGTGATCCTCCCATCCGCCTCTCTTTTACCTGCATACATAAATATGTATATGAATTGGACATGTAACTTTGTCGAAATCGTACACCCAACATGATGCAATTTCTGCATTGGTTTTGGTTCCCAATTCGCCGATGAAGAAGTTGTTGGCTCTGTCCACGATGGGTTGATTGATTAGTAGTGAATGGAACACCAACTTACTGAATGAGAAAAGAGAAACTTCCATAACCAACCATCTTTTCAAGGCAACAACAAAAAATTAAAAAAACCTCCCAAGGTATATCAAAACAAAAAAGTAAGTAAGATCCGTGAAATTTCAAAGTGAGAATGTTGTGTGGATCATGCAAAAAGAAAAAAAAAAAAAAATTAAAAAACTCTTCTGGGGTTAAATAAAAAATAAGAATTCCTTACCATCACCATTATCTTTGGCAGTATTTTTTTCAAGTTTTTTTTTTTTTATACTTTTTAAGACACCACTCTTCTCTGATTGGATGAGAAACACAAAAATGTCTGAATCAAAGCGGCTAAATGGTATATTTGTGGGTATATGTGTGAAAATGATGAGATGATATATGACGATGATTATATACATATATGTATATAAGTGAGGATGATGAGTATGTTAACGCTTGGTATATACATTCATATCCCTAGTTTATGTGATCACTGTGATGGTACCAGAATGGGCTTGGGAAACGTCTTTATATACCTATAGTATGAGGAATCTTTTTTTTTTTTTGGTTTCGTTGGGTTGTGCTAAATTAAAATTGGTACCCACCATACCAACTTGCAGAAATCAGTTCCTCATCGTGTTGGGAGTGTGGGAAATTTTCGCAGTTTTAATTACCTATACTGACGATGACGCGTTTATTTTAACTTCTAGGTAACTTAACGATCATTTTGGAGTTGGGTTTCTGATGCCAAAATAAATCGTGAAATAACAACATTTTTTGTTTAACATTTTTTAAATGAAATCTGTGTTTTTTTTAGACGTGTAATTTTCAATCTGGCAATACTTATTTTGGAGTTGGTCTTTTTGACAGCTGTCACTTGATTTATGCTCAGTTTATTTTGCCATTTCATAATAAATAGATTTACTTCTGAACAACATTTGCAAATTGTGCAAATTTATTACCAAAATAATGGTTCGGTTCGGACGACGCATCGCGCGCTGCGTCCAATATTCAGTCAACATAATCGCAAAATCGCATAAATTCAAGCAACCATGGATCGGTTTGGCACCACGTTTACTCTAGTGGATAATGCGCATCCTCAGTGCGCACCGAAGACGCTATTGCTGCTGTGGAGCATAGTATCGAAGAAGACCCGAATGAGTCTATCCGCCATCGCGCGCAACAATTGGAGGTGTCGAAAATTGGGCCTCTCGGCTGGAATTTATTCGAGCCAGCCGCGGCGGCCATTTGCCCGAAATCATTATTAAAATATAATGGCAAACTCTTTTCTTTATATAACTATATGCGTTTTATTTCTTTTTGAAAACCCTTTACAATTAATATTTGTTGAACTCATTCGAGTCACCCCTTTTTTCCCTAAAATTACAAAAATATTATATTTTTTTTTTATAATTATTTAAGCTTGGGTACCTTCTAGTTGTCTGCATTTCATATATTTTTAATTTATTTAAATTTTTGGAGTGCGTGGTCTCTAATGGGTTTGTTTAATTGAACGAAATGGATCGTTTTATTGGTTAGTCATTTATTTTATTTGTGAAGTTTCTTATAATCATGAATTAGTTAAAGTGTCACACTCCTTAGCACCCCTAGGTTACCTACTTCTAGTATAGTTTTTCTAGTAACTGTAGAATTTATAACTTTCAAAGTTTTCTATTAAATTTAAAAAAAATATTCAATATACTATAGCTAATTTGTTAACATTATTGTAGCAATTTTGTAAGATAAAATCTTCAATAATGCTATTTTATTCTTTCTATAAATAGTTATTTCATTTTAGTTTCTCAAGACTTGCATATCCGCAAAAATTATAACTTTAAGAAAGTATTTTCCATATCAACATTATAAATGATTGCCTTCAGTTTGAAGTTTGCGAAAGTCTTCAAACATTCAAATCCCTATCAGAATGATCTCATCAAATTTTGCAAAAAGAAAATAACCATGGTGATTGAAAAATCCATCAAGTGTGTCCGTCGCGCGTTACTCAATGAACAAAATTGCATATCATTATAGTGTGCCAGTATCAATACCTACCTAGCTATATCAAATCAATCAGAATGGATTCGAAAATAAACACCATAATTAAATAAAAACATCATTTCCCTATAATATTCCGGACGGCACATTTAATGCATAATGTGCTCGAGTTTAAATTGATTTTTGATAAGAATCAATATTTATCTGCATTTATGTAGGTAGGTATACCTTTCATAATATATTGTGGCCGTAGGTGTCATGGGTCCAACGAATTCGTTATACACTGAGGAAAAATTGCAAAGTAAAATTAACATTCAAATTAACTTTGCGTCAATCATTTTTAACCGGATCGTGCAAATTTTTCTAGCTTTACAAAGATTCGCATTACACATATCGAGGCAATCGAATTAGCGGTTTTACTTGAAGTATAGTCGTTATTTTTAAAGACACCAATGTGGATGAGAGTATTAGAATACAGTTGAAACTCGATTATCCGGGATTCTTTTAACCGTTACACTATATTAACCGGGGTTTTTATTGATTTTTTAGTTCATATAAATAACTCATAAATATTCACTTTAATATCCGTAAAAGAAAAAAAAAACGTTTTCTGTCTTTGAATCCTTAAGAAATATGAAAATTGTTTTTTTTTTATTTCAACTTTATTATCCGGAATTATCTCTACTATTCTTAAAATAATAATATGACCGCGAACAAGTTTACTTCACTTCTAAAAACTAACAGAATTTTTGTATCTAAGAGATACGCACAAAGAAGTTACACTTTACGAGTTGTTTTTTAGATTATTTATTTGTGATTGATTTTGTTCTATTTTTGGTGTAGAATTTTAAGTTTTTAAAAACAAAAAAAAAATCTATTAAATGAAATTTTCAATTATTATCGGTGATGCCCTCGGTCCCACCCATCTCGATTAATCAAGTTTCAACTGTATTATGAAGTTTTTGTGTGTACTATAATGCATTTCTATAGAAGGTATACCTACAACCAGGGCCGGACCGGAAATTCTTGGGGCGCATTACCAGGAGCAAGAAAATTTAATCTGATCTTGCGCAAACAAATATGTACTGCCATTAGAATTTTAGCCACAAAACTTATTCAAATAATACCTGTGCTAAGTTATTTCTTGCACACTAACTAAAATCACTTTCATTGTTGCCTTCAAGGAGAATTTAGCTCAAAATATCGTAAAATTAAAGATCCCACTATAGAACTACGCATTGAAAGTCTACCTAGTGTGTATCTGAGTATGTACATATGTATGGATGCAAATATAAAAAAAATGCACGAATGGATCGCACGAACTTGCTCTTGTGGTTAAATACTGTGTGTAACCCCACATTGAAGATTCGTGATGTATATATCAAAATTACTAAAAAATAGATTTTTGTTTGATTTTTTTTTTGTTTATAATAAATGTTTTTTAATTTTAATTATTGAGCAGCATCAGACTGCAAAATTATAACAACATCGGTCCAACCATGGCAAAGACATACGCGAATAACCAAAAAATAAGACCATTTTCTCAAAAAAACGTGAAATACCTAATTCCGTTTTCTGAAATTTTTGACAAAAACCTGAAACGCAGTTTTCTTATAATTGATTTAGTTATAACGTGTACAAAATTTAATAAAAATCGTTAGAGCCATTTTCGAAAAAATTTGATAAAACCAAAATTTTTATATAGCAATTACCCGTTTTAGATGAGCTAAAACAAAAATTCCCTTCTAGGGAATCACATAAAAATGCTCTGTACCAAATTTAATGCAAATCGGTCCACGGACGGCAGGACGAAACCCACTTTTTCGGACTTTTTGATTATCGTAGTGTTAGTTTTGATTATCTATAGAGCAAGTAAAAAGGGGCGCTTTCTACAAATCTTGCATAACACGCAAGTTTGGCTGGGACAGTCCCTGCCTGCAGCAAATTTTTACAAACGAATCTGTCTCTTTTATCTATTTGAACATAATTCATAAGATTGTAGAAATAGGCCAGTCACCGTAGAAAAAAAAATCGCGTTAGGTCGCAAAAAAATTGCACTGCACTCATTTTTTGGGAAGTTGTTAGGATAGATACCGATAGTGTTAAACCAAGTTTGCAGCTTCGAAAGACTTGTGCTAACTGCGTGGTGCTCGAAAAACCTAGAAATTTTCGGACTTTTTTCAGTTTTTGGCTTATAACTTTTAAGAACTTTATCCTAGAAAAAAGTCACCTGGTACACTTTTAAAGTATAAAAAATTTCCTATTATTTCCGTGAAACTCTCTCTCTGAAACTCTTTCCTGGTAATAAAGGAACTATTAGTTGTACAAGATTCCGCTTATCCTTAAATTAAAGATATGTTACTGTTCTACAATCATTGCTAAATAACTTGCCTCATAGGATTAGTATTTTAGGCCGATACTCTACTCCGAAGACGTCTAAAACTATGACTTCGAACTTTTTAAGAAAAATTGTCAATTTTTGAAGTGCCGTATTTCGAGACCAATTCAATCTACAGAGGTGTGGTTGCACCGAAATAATAGTAGATTTTGTATGCTTTAAAAGTGCAATAACTGACTTTTTTCTAGAATGCCGTTTTTAAAAGTTATAAGCCAAAAACTTAAAAAAGTCCGATAATTTCTAGGTTTTTCGAGTACCACGCTTTTAGCACAAGTCTTTTGAAGCTGCAAACTTGGTTTTACATTGTTGGTATCTATCCTAACAACTTCCCAAAAAAATTAGTGCAGTGCAATTTTTTGCGACCTACGATGTTTTATGTGACTGGCCTAAAAAGGCAAGTATGGCTTTTAATTTATACATTTCTTTAAATATGGAGCGTTAGGAGATCAGAGACCTGAGGCCCTCATTTGTGGAATTAAAAATTCTTCTGACCACTAGAAAAGTCAAAATGCGAGGTTTATAAAGTTAGATAGATAAGATAGATAAATATAATTTTATTTTATTAAATTACAAGAAATTAATAAAATAAAATAAAATAAAGTGGGCAATGGCGTTGCCGTCTGCCTGATTGATGCTTGACGCACTAAAATGTATGTTCTTGTACTGTTTTAAAAAGAATTAAAATATATGTTTAAAAAAAACCAATGGTTTTTTCAAAAACATTATATCGTATTATGTGGTTTTGTTTTTATATGTTTATAAATTCCGTTATTATAATATTTCGATATGAAAATGCGGTTTCAATATATTTATGATATCCCTTAAGGATGTTCTTTGTTTCTTCCATTGTTAATGAACGCTTTCCGAAATAAACAAGTCCCATATCTTTGTAGATTGGGCATATTGCTAGGAAGTGGAACGTATCCCCCCTTGACTTTAAGTTGCATATTGTGTAAAGATTTCAAGAATTTTTTTTTAATGGTGATCCGTTCATATTCAAAGGATATCGCCCTCAAACTATGACAATCAATAAAATAATTTTTGTTCTTTAGATCGTAGTTAAACTGAGGGTAGATAATTCTATTAATATTAGAAGTTGCCTGAACTATACTTTTGTTGCGATTGTGAATGTCAGAAAGCTCCAAAAGATTATAGCATTGTTTTTTTTTTTAAAAAAAAGATCGTCGTCACCTAGGGAGATCGAATCATTAACCCATTCCAATTTATGTTCAAAAGTATATTTAGTGAGAATATGTGGTAGTCTATATGTATACAGGATAACTTAGAGCTTTGATTATGTAATCAAAATTTTAGTGTTAAATTAAAGAAGTTTGGTAGACCCGTTTCCAAGGTTAAAACGCAGTTAGGTTCAATTTGGGGATAAGTTATCTGACTTTCTACCAAATGCTTCCGGTGTCCCTCAAGGTTAAATTCTTGGGCCTTTATTGTTTTCGATGTACGTTAATGAGCTACCAACTATAATAAGGTATTGTTCAATGCATATGTATGCTGATGACGTACAATTGTACTTCAGCTGCCCTCTTGGGCTCATGGAGCATGGTGCTGTAAGTGTTAACGAAGATTTATAGAAAATTGTAAATTGGTCCAATCTTAATGGCCTTATTTTAAACCCATTGAAGTTTTAATGTCTGGTAATGTCAAGAAACTATTTAGATCTATCTTATTTTCTTTCGATAGTGTTGAACGCTCCTATAGAATATGTTGAAAAGGCAAAAAATCTTGGTGTGACCTTCAATCGCTATCTAACCTGGAATAACCAAATTAATGCACTCGTCGGAAAGGTATATGGTGTGCTACTTTTTTTGTGGGTATCTCAATTATTTACGCCTGTCAAAACACGGCTAATGCTTGCAAAGACCTTAGTTGACTTACGGGTGTGAAATTTTTTGTAGCTGCAACTATGTAAGCAAAAGAAAGTTAAATGTAGCCTTTAACAGCACTGTACGGACGCTATGTGTTTGGACGGCGTAGATATGACAGATTAACTGGCTATTCTCTTCCTTTGCTCGGTATGCCTTTAGATGATTATCTCCAGCTTCGGAGTTTAATCCTACTCTTTGACATATTGCTAACTCGCCAACCACAATATTGTTTCGAAAGAATTAGAATAGCATCCTCGGACAGGTCTCGTCAATTAATTTATCCTCGATGTTCGTTTTTAACATCCGAGCGCCAATTTTTTTTCAATGCTGTTCGCTTGTGGAATTCCTCGCCGCGAAATATAACAGAAAAACAGAATACATATTGCATAAAAAAGTGTTGAAACTCCACTTTTAGTCGATACAACCATGTAAATTTTCATTTTTCTTAGTATTCTTTCTTTTTTTATCATTGAATATCTATAATTTATATCTGCTTACATATTATATTTATTTCTCTTTGCTGGCTATATTCAATAATGTTAATTTTTATCTTGCTCTATTTTGTAAAATTAGCTTAAGACTAAATTATAAGATATTGTATCTTAAAGTTTTTAAGCAATCACGAATAAATAAATGAATAAATAAATTAGGAGTTTTCATGAGGAGTCGGAATATTTTTTCAGAAAAAAGCAAAGAAGTTTTTCAATATCCTCTATCATATCAAACTACTTAAATCCCCAAGTTTGGCAACAGTAACACATAACTGAGCACATGACAGCTTCAAGAACGCGGTACTTTGCTGCGATTGGGATTTCATTTTATTGTTGAAAATATTTTTCCACAACGCGTTTATGAGGCTTTTAGATGCTGAAAACTTTATTTGAAGTGATGAGTGAGTTTCATGTTGGGCTCCAAAATAATGCCGAGGTAATTATATTGGGTGACAACTTTTATAGCTTCATCGCCGTCGAAAAACCACTTTTCATTAACCCAAGTTTGTGTTTGTCTGCGGCGCGCGTATGATCATGATTTTAGATTTTTCTAAGTTCAGCCTCAAGTTCCATGATTTGCAAAAATTGTTTAATTTATTGATCATTAGTTGTAAGCTGAGAGGGGATTCCGCTAGCAATAGCAAAAAAATATCATCTGAGAACCTTAATGACTTGTTGAGCAATTCTGATACCTGCAGGTAGATGCTCCGATATGTCTTTTATGAATAGAGCAAAGACGACTGCACTGAGCAGACATCCTTGTTTCACTCCAGACTTAGTTTCAAACAATGTTTCTGACACATTGTTGCCATCCCATACGGTTTGACGTGTATTTTTATCAATATTCCTTAAGACTCTCAGCATTCTCGTTGTATCGCATTTTGAAGTGTATAAAGTTAGCAGGACACTTTTCACAATTTGGACTTAAAATTATGTAGTAATTAGCTGCTATTTAGTTGCATATTTAAAATAATGTAAAAAAACAATTAGGTACATATTCTCTTTGACATAATTCAACTTTTTTTTCTTTTCTCTTCAGTGGAGTTTTAGATTTGTTTGTAGAAAAGATCCAACCATATACGCTCACCACTGGTGCAACAGGGATTGTAAGGCCACAGAGTGGAAGTGTTTTAATCCTCTTGACCCAATTTTTTAATTTACGTGCCAAGAACACTAACAAAATCGTATTTAGCTATTTTATTACACTTCAGAAAACACTGACTTCGATCTTAAGAAGAAATTTCATTTTTTAATTCTAAGTTTCAATTTTGTTTTTATAAAAAAGTAGATTTTGTTTAAATTGTTTTATTGTTTTAAATAAATAATTTCCAAATAACACTTCTACACTCACAAACGATTTCTTACAAATAACGTCATCTTAGGTGTTTCTGTTTATCCTGTTTTTGGGGTTTCCCGCTAGAGTACTGCCTCCAGTCTTCAATAACTATCCGCTATGTTTTTTTAAGTTGTAGTTCAAAATCAAATTTTGTGAAAATCTTCCTTTAATTTCTTCAAACTATTTCTCTACAAATTGTTGAAAACTGATTAAACTCACTGGTAATGTAAAGCAACCTACCTCTGATGAAGTAAATTGTTTTAGAAAAAAATTTCCCTCCCTGAAGATGATATTTTAAACAAACTGTTAAATTCCATAAATTCTGAATATCCAGTAATAGAATTATGTTTTCTTGGAAACATTTTTGGAATTCTGGGCATTTTGAAATATACAACGTAACATATATAGTCCATTGCTCTAAGGACAATAAATAAGAAACAAAAAATTGAATTTAGCTATTTTTCTCATAATAATTCTCATTCCTCCTCGGGATTCTAGTATACCTATGAATTTTATTTAGAAAAAACAAAAAATATTTATTCTGTGATTTTCGAAATTCCATAGAAAATATTTTCACCCTGGAATGTCTGTCCAAGTTTTCGCAATACAACGAACAACGAATAACAAAAAAATAAAAAAAGAGAACATTCCGGTTGAAGAAACCACAATAAGGATTGTTCACCAAACAAAGTAGAATGCCAATGCAATGCTTGAAGCTTGAACATCAACCATCAACCATGGGAAGCGCACCTCATCATACCCCTCATAGTCATATTATATGAACCTTGATTTTAACTGGTGGTGGCGCGGTGATGAGTGACACCCATCCGTCCGACCATCCATCCATTCATCCATCCATCTATCTAACCATTCATCTATCTATGCCTTATTTTATGTGGGGCTTTAGTCTCGAAGATTGGAATTTCTGCCAGCCATTCCTGTTGTGTGGTGCAAAAGTGGTGCAGCGCGCACAATGAGGACGATGATGAGGACAACGACGAAGTTTGTTCACCATCAGAACTTTTAAGCCTTCAACAACACAACAATGACTGCATCAAGGACTTATAGACGAGCGACGACCGACGTTCACATTCACGTTGTGTTGTGTGAAAAGGGCGTTACTTGAGCAGAGATTGCATTCCTTTTTATATTGTAGTCGTATAGGGCCTGTTGTAGAGTGCAGAAGCCACAAACTCTTGGTTATCTGTTGATACTTCCTTTTGCGCCAGGCTCCCCAAAAAGTGTTCCCTCATTTTCGACTGCAAATGGTCACAATATAGGTATGCGGGAAGCGGCACTGTTTTTCCCCATTTATTGCCATCAGAAGGGAATCATCTTTATTAAGGTGTAGAGGAACATCTGAATTGCCTCTGTATGCGCTTGCGTTGGCTCCAGGAGAAAGGAGGAAACCCAGAGAGGAGCTGTAGGTGGAGCCAACGTAGCCAATATGCACTAAAACTTAAACAATACCGAGGCCGAGGCTATATGGCTTCAGATATGTAATGTACTCTGCTAGAATTTATAATGAACCCACAGCAACCAGCACGAGGAAGTCCGAAAATCTTTTCCGAAAATCCAATTTCGGAATTCTTGCGGGCGGGCCTCGAATTCTGTTGGTTGTGTGATGCTGATGATGCTCCACAGTGGTGCTCTTCATGATTCATTGCCTAATAGATCCTTGAGGCATATTGATGAGCCTCTTTATAGTTGTTGTGTCTTCGCTGGGTTTTGTTTTATTTGAACTTATTTGCACGCCAGTTCAGTTCAACAACAACTGTATAGCCATCAAGAAACCATTATCATCATGAGGACTGGAGTTGGAACTTGCGATACTGGGACTGGGACTGGGACTGCGAGCTGCGACTGGCTGTGCATACTTTAGCATTGGGTATAGTTATACATATATAAGAGATCTTGAGTTAAGAGCTGCTGTGGGTTGGTAAGGTAATTGCCCTATTCAACCCAATTAGGATAATATAGGTATTCCGCAATGTTGTTGTTGTTGCGATCGTCATGGTAATTGATGATGATGAAAACTGTCGTCTCCACTTAAAGACTGCCAATAACCAGATATTTAACTTAGGGACTTGACTGTGAACATCCAGGTTTCGTTACGAGTAGAATTTCTTTGGTAAGGTTATTTTTATTTTTATTTATAATTTCATTTAACTTTTACAAGAAAATAAATTACAACAATTTAAAAATAGTATAAACACGACCACTATAATTTTCATGCTAAGATCTTTTTAAGATTATCAGATAGTTTGTCTAAATTAACAAGTGAATATCTAAGAAATTATTGGCGCTAATCTGACAAGTTCCGAACTAAATTAAAACTATAACATAACAATTATTTGGATAATTTTAATAAATGAGTTGTGACAACTATTTTCATAAATTAAGAAGAAGAAGAAACTGCACTTCCTTTGTGCATTGAAAGTTTCTTGCGACATTTAAAGGGTGTTTTTTTAGACGTGTGGTTTTTAATCTGGTAATACCTTTTTCGGAGTTGGTTTTTTTGAAAGTTGTCACTTGATTTCCCAACTTACAAACTCCCGGAGTTTAGCTCTTCAAATCTGAAAAAAAAACTCCTATAAGATTCTTTTATGTCCTATTGCTATACTTAAGAATTTATCTCTTGTTATGAAATTCAAATTCGTCTCATAGCATTTTCATTGTAAGAGCTAAGCATTTTTTTAAATTTGAAAATACTTAAATCCTATATCTAAATCTATTTAAGTCTTATAAGTATCTCGTTATGAAACTAAAACCCTAAACGTCATTTTTAGTCTTTATAATCCCATAATAAAACATCAATAAGACTTTTCATAAATAAGTTTTTTTTCAAAGATTCTAATATAGGAGCTATGAAGCGACGCCAGCATTGAATATCAAACGAAAATCTGTTTTAGTTGAATTGAACAGCGCGTTCTTTTTGTTCACATAACTTGCTTATGTTCATGTTTCTATCGAATTGGCTATTTGATTGGTGGAGACATTGGTAATTGTAGATTTCAATCAAAAGTTTGATTGTTTTCGTGGCAAGCGAATTCTTCGGTCGATTTTTTTGTTCCCTTATAGTTTCGAGGTAGGTGCCTGATTTTGGAACTGTATATCTAAAAAAAGTGAATTTGATCATAAATATTATAACAACAATTTTCACAACCGAAATATAAGTATAGGTTCTAAACAAAAACCACACATCTCAAACTACTGACGGTAGTAAATCGAAAAATCGATCTCTGTTAAATTGATGGTTTTTAGAAAAATAATTTTCAAAAGCGTTATTTTGACAGAATATGATCAAAAAAACCTGATTAATGGTACTAATGGAAATAACCATGAGTATCTCATAATGTTTATGGTATCTTATATTGTTGCTGCATTGGCTGTCATCAGCTTTGGAGTGATTGAAATAACACCAAGCTACATATATGCAGTGATTCCGATAGCGATGCCTTTTTCCAAAAACTATATGAGGTTAATGGTGTTCCATTGTTTCAAAATGTTAGGGCCAGTTTCACATTCAGAAAAGTGGCACTTAATTGGGCAAAGTGAAAAATTAATGCGCAATATCACAGTGCATACTTACCCGACCAAGTGACACTTAAGTCTCCTATGATGGTGACTTAAGTTCCACTTACGCTGGCTATGAAACCAAGCCTAAAGTAGTAATATTGGAAACTTAAGTGCCACTTATTCCGGTAAGTGTCAACTGTGAAACTGGCCCTTACTGCGCAATATCAAAGCGCACACTTATCTGAATTAGTGACACTTATGTAAGTCGCCAATGTTGGTGACTTAAGTTCCAGTTACGCTGGCTATGAAACTTAGGGCCAGTTTCACAGTCAACACTTACCGGAATAAGTGGCACTTAAGTTTCCCATATAAGGAATTTAAGCTTAATTTCATAACCAGCGTAAGTGGAACTTAAGTCAACAACATTGGAGACTTAAGTGCCACTTATTCAGGTAAGTGTGCACTGTGATATTGCGGTTTAAACTTTCACATTGCCCACTTAAGTGCCACTTTTCTGACTGTGAAACTGGCCCTTAGCATGGGAAATTTAAGTGTCACTTATTCCGGTACCTGCCGACTTTGACACCGGCCCTTATACATTATACTACGTTTTCACCGAGCACTAAATCGCGATTTAAGTGGATCTAGCATAAATCCTCTTCAAATCTCGAAGATTTACCATACAAATTTAAATCTCCTCAAATGAAGATTTAAAATAAATCTCATTGAAATCTTCTTGCAAGAAGGAGATTTTCAAATCAAATAATCCTAATTTTGTAGAACGCACCCTTCTGAACGTCAGTTTTTCCAATGAAATCAAAAAAATTATTGATTATAGATTCTCCTATTAAATGTACTCACTGTAATGTTATTTTGAAGAATCAAATGGTGTGATAACAATATATTTAGGTTACTAGACTCATTTTTAATAAATAGTTTATTCAAAATTAATTGTTTTATTGCTCAAAAATTGTTTTGTCCGTTTGCTATACGTTTGCCGATTAAATTTGGTTTACTCTTGTCAAATTGAGTTGACAATTGAATGGCAATTTAGACTGAAAACGTCAAATTAATCTCCTTTTTTTGTGTTGAAAATACTTCAAGATTAATTTTAAATCTCCTACCTTAAATAATCTAACACAACTACTGATGTTTTGATTTCACATTTAAATAAAAATTTAAATTTAAATTTGTTTGTTATAAAGGGTGGTCCAACAAAAACGCGCGATATTAATTGTAAATAAAACGAAAAGTTTTCAGAGAATTATCTTAATATGTATTTTTATTATGATAAAAAGATCTACTATGACAATTATGTGTGAAACAAAATATCGGCCAAATGCTCGCCACGGCTTCGGTGATATACCTCTTTCCAATGGTCCATATTTTCAATGACTCTGAGACATAATAGAGGTAATGTCGTTAATCTGCTGAATTATCTCATCCTTTAGCTTTTTAATTATTTTTGGCTTATTGACGTACACTTTTTCTTTTTAATATCACCAAAGAAAGAAGTCCAATGGTATCAAATCACATGATCGTGGTGGCCAAATAACATCGCCACGACGCACGTGACGTGAGATAACACGGCCAATGGCAAAAAACAGCCATTGTTTCGTTGGCTGTGTGGCAAGTAGCACCATCCTGTTGGAAGCACATATCGTCCAGGTCCATATGCTCAATTTCTGGCGAGAAGAAGTCCGTTATCATCTCGCGATATAGCAAACACCATTCACGGCAACTGGCTTGGCCGACCTCATTTTCGAAGAAGTCACATTTCCTGCAGACCCGGTTTGCTGAAATTTGCGCACAATTGTACCGATTGTGGACACATTTGGTCGATTATGCTGACCAAAAAAATCACGAAGTGCACGAAATGCATTTTGATTTGAACGCCCATTTTCGTAAAAGGCTTTAACAATCTTAACGCGCTGCTCAATTGTGTTACTCTCCATGGTTGAATTTGTCAAACACTGAAACAAAGAAATGTCAAACTAAATTGGGCAAAAAACTTGACGTTAAGGCGTGAAGCATAATTAACATCGTGCATTATGGTTGGACCACCCTTTACATAAATAGTATTTGGCAATTGCAATGAAAAGTAGCGCACCACATATAAATATGTTTTGTTTGATTAAAAGTGTCTCTCAGAGTAAATTTATATCTTAATTTATATATTTACTCAGCGAGACACTTCTTGAAAATTCGAACGCTCTTAAGCGGTTTCAATTTGACGTTTAACTGTTAAGCATAACACATTCATGTGTTGTGTGTTATTTGCCATCATCATCCATATAGATCTCATACAGATGTTAACACAAGAGTCAAAGTATCAATCAACAGCAGCCATATTGGAATATGAACAAAATGTTTTCATTATATTTATTTTGAGGGTTACCGTCGATTAAAATGTATGTATTGTATGTATTTTAATTAAATAATCATATTTGGATTTCCATTCTGGCTAAAACTTGGAAAAAGTTTAATACGTCATATTCATTTTGTTTTCTATTTTTTGCTGTCGAAATTAGTTGTATAAAAAAAATGGATTTGTTTAACTATTTAAGTATACAGCTACTCTGCCAGGAAAGAATACGCATTTACATTCTTTCTTGTGTTGTGTTATTATTTGATAAATAATAATAGAAGAATATTAACACGGCACAAGTAATATGTCAACATGAAAAGTTAGTTGTTTTTGTTAGTTTTATGAAAAAAATATTGGAAGATTTCAGAAAATTTAAACGACTAAATAATAAAAAAGCTAATGACAACTCGTCTTATTTTCTGCCATTTTACATCCAGTTTTTGTCATAAAATGGAAAAAAATAACAAGAATGATGGCATTTTTTCAATCGTAAAAAAAAACACCCTTGGTGATTTTTTCATCCAAAAAAATATTCATGGTCACCCTTTTTCTTTATGTTATTATTCGAAGCAAGATGAGGAAATTAGTAGATGCAATTTTAATTACAACAAGAATTTTTATTATAAATACCAATTAACTTGGGAGATAAATACTCAAATCAAAACAGACTTTACTTTTTTGACATGAGATCATATGGATAAAAATATATTTTTTTGTTCAGTTTACACATATTCGTTCTTTTTTTTATCAATTTCTATAGGAAGATACGCAGTCTGTTAACAAGAATTAATAAAGATTTATTGAATTTACACAGTTCCAGTGGTGTCTATTCCCATAAAAAGAGTGAATATCTTGCTATAAGTAGGAAAACCCTCCCATAACTAGGCTATTTAAGGCTTTTAACAATCTTATAATAGTCTAGAAGCACTCGTCAAGAGTGGCTTTAGCTCCCTTAAATAAGTCTAGTAAGGCTTTCGAAGAATCTTATGAGAGTAATTCTATTCTCATAAGAAGAGTGAATATCTTGCTATAAGTAGCAAAACCCTCCCATAACTAGGCCATTTAAGGTTTTTAACAATCTTATATTAATCTAGAAGCACTCTTCCAGACTGCCTTTAGCTCCCTTAAAAAAGTCTAGTAAGGCTTTCGGAGTATCTTATAGAGCAAAAATGTTACTTGGGAAGACAACTTCTTATAATTATTCCAAATGTTTGTGAACTAAAGGATGTTTTCTATTCATTGAATAATTTATAAAATAATGAGTATATCAGTGTCACAGTGGTATTTCTGCACACTAGGCCAATTTTTCTTTCCAAGACAAACTTTTTGGAGTTTTAAGCCCCATTTATTATTATTTAAAAATGTATATTTATATGGACATACATTATATACACAGGCATATTACAGGTATAGGTAGGTATTCCACATATAAGGGATTTCAATTTTAATTTGTTACTTATGAAATCTTGAATTCTTTAGCCTAAAATCATGACCACAACAACAACAACAAAAAAACCGGGTTCCCGCATTAGGTGCCTTAATAAACGCCTATCTCACCCTAAATTAGCGCTCTTTTCGTTTTGCGGCAAATTTCTAAAGGCAAACACACATTAGAACCATACCATATCCATATCCATACCTCAACAAAAGCAAAGATTTATGCAACAACAACGACAAAAAAGAAATTCGGCTGCTGCGGCCGCATGCTTGATTTGGATCCGACGCTCTAAGCCTTCATATAATAAAGGCAATAATTATATCCTTCGTTGGTGTTCTTCACGCCTTGAAATTACGCAACGGTTTCGTGTCCGACATTCATGTTCCGCCGCATCGCCACCACAATCGCCATATCGAGAGTATCAACCTTAAGAAGAACCAACAGCATCGGCCCATCATCCAGGACGATCACCAAACCGAACATTACGAAATATACGGATATTTCGGGTTTGTTCGATTAGTTTTCTGTTCACGCAATTTGCAGGCATGCGTCCCCGCTGCATCGAGAAGATGGTGCACTTGAGTGTTTGACCAGCCGTAGTCGGTCTCGGTCTCGGCCTCGGCCTCGGCTGGCTCATTCGAGCTATAAAAGGGCATCAAAAATGAAGCCATTAAATTTGCTAATTTTTCCATCCCTCAATCATGTTCCTTCTATCTTTCGTGTGTCGGTGGTATGGTGTGGTGTGGTGGTGGTATCTCCCAGGGCAAAAAAGGATAACCACTTGATTTTTGTTTTTTGTTTTTTGTTATTTTCTGACCATTGGAACCGTGCTCGTTCTTTGGCCAAAGAAGCTGTGAGGCTACGAAGTAGGTGGCCTTTTCACTCGAAGGAGTCGTAAGGTCCCAGGCGCGCAGATATAGATATGTATAATGTATATTTTGGATATTCAATTAAATCGTGTTTCAGAAATGAAAACTTTATGCCTGGATATTAGCGATAATCGATTTTGTCTTCGAGGTAAACTTGATTGTTTTTTTTTTTTTTTTTTTTTTTTTTTTTTTATCCTCCTGCGTTACGAAATTCTGTCCGATTCATTTAATAATACAGAAAATTAGATAAGTATACTACATTCAGCCTTATTATAGTTTCAGTATTTAAATAAAATATAAAGTTATTTAACCTTTTGCTGGAAGTAGTTATAGAAGTTTAAAAATGCTTAAAATAGATTTCTTTAGTCATCTTGCAATTAGTCAACAAAATTAAATTTTGTGAAGTGTCATACAAGTAAGCACCGCCATTTCGGATTTTCAAAACAAAAAGTTGTGCTACATGCATTTTTCTGGACATCGCTTGAGATAAAGACATTTAACACCCAAATTTTCGGCCATCAAAACCCTTCAGGATGGCCACTATATTAAATAATGAACAAAAATTATTTCATTATAAAGTCTGGACTTTGCCATTCAGTGTGAAAAAGAATATCATTAAAATGGCCGTCTCGGGAAGATGCATGCGATTCTTTTGAGGTAATTTTCAACCACTTTGTCGCACATTTCGGGCGGTATCTCGGCCATAACTTGAATAATGTTGGTTTTTAAAGCATCTAGAGTTCGGGGATTATTCGCGTGAACACGATCTTTTGCGTAATCCTACAAAAAAAATCCAACGGTGTCAAATCGCATGATTTTGGTGGCCAATTGACGTCGCCAAAAAGTGAAATTACGCGACCAGGAAATTTCTCACGCAATAAAGCCATAATTGTTTGTGCTGTGTGGTTTGTTGCCTCGTCTTGTTGGAACAACATATGATCTTCAATTGCCGGCCAAAAAAAAAATTGGTTATCATTTGACCAATTGCTGCAAAACACGGGAAATCGATAAACACGGATCATCAGCAACACCTGCAATTGAAGCAGCAATATTTTTGACTGAGCGTGCATTACGATGATGCACAGGCCTTTACGACATCATTAAAGCTATGATTAGACGGTCAATGTAAATGGTCAACGCATTGACTCTCTGACGTCACGCACTGCCAATGAACCGTCAACTTCGAGCATGTCAACGCATAACACATTGACGATCAAACGAATGACACTAGTCCATCAATGTCAAACGAAAGTCAACGCAGACAACGTTGACGTGGCAGAAAAGTATGCCATGTTAACGTTGAGATTATGGTCAACGCTTTGCGTCATTCTGTCCTAACATTTGCTCGGGGTGATTACACGTTCAACGAAAAAACTTAATGCGTTGAATGTAAAAACAATGTCAACGTCCGTGTCAAAGCAACGGTCAACGCATGGACAGTATTCTGCGTTTACGATCACATGACAAGACAACTTTGGGACGGAATTTGACTTCATTTTGACGTCAGAGGGTCTAATCGTCGCTTAATGCTTCCACTCTCTTCCTCTTCGAATGTCAGCACAATTTTACCGATTGTTGCTACGTTTGAATCACCACTTTTGTATAGTAAGTTTTAATAATTTTAACGCGTTGTTCGATTGTTAAGCGATCCATTATCGTAAATGACAAACATTCAACTAATATTATGACACTTCAAATGACAGCTGAGTTTGAGAGGTGTCAAATTCCAGCACTACCAACTTGAAACCACAAAATGAATGACCCTATATAAGCCCAAGAATTATTACGGGTAAGTATAATAAATAGCTGCAGGTGTTTCCTTCTAAGGTCTCAAAAAAGTCTAACATTCAGTCATAGACACATATCAATGTTTTTGTTCTATATCTAGTGATTATTTAATTAAAACCACAAATTTAATCAATTTTTGCTACTACCTATGACAATAAAATTAATAATAATTTTAATCTTTAAGCAACAAAAAATACTAAAAACGAATTTAAATTCAAATTCTCCCAAGTCTCATATTATGTGATTATGGTGATTTTTTATGAAACGCGACTGAATGTAAGCTGAAACAAACGTTCTTGCACCCCCAAGAGAGCAAAACCACACATCAAACCAACAAAAGCTGTCCCACGACCGACCGACAACGACAACGACAACGACAACAATGACTGAAAGCGACATTTGACGCTCAATTCACCGCAGAATGGCACCATCGTCATCCGCATCACGATTCGAATTTATTCCACTTCAAAAAATCTAGAACGCGCAAATTATTTTATAAAATTCGAACAACAACAAAACAATCCCAGGGGTAAATACCATTTACATACAATCAGTACCGAACCGACCTCAGACATCCACTTCACGTACCCTATATACACGTACACCTTCTCAAACCCCAGAGTCAGGGCCGATAAAATGTTAAAGCATAACAAATGCTCCCCCGAAAATGAATTACTGGCCAAGAGTTGTTAATAACATGTTAAGTGAAAATATTTTGGAACAATTTGCGAGGGTGGCTCTCTTCGGTTATGCGCCGCACAGCCGCACCGGATCTCGAATTTGGACCTCCATATACTCCTTCGGGATTTATTTGGGCGCATGTACCTATATCATATAAAAATCACACGGGTCATCACGCGGATCGCAAGACCAACAACTCTCGCTCTCGCCTGGTGTGGATTGTGGCTGCTCTGGCTGGTCATCGTCTTCGTATCCGTCATGGTCGAAAATGATGCAGTACCAAAATCTTAACTGCGTGAGCATGAGTCCGCTGTGCCATATTTCATTCATGTTGATATAAACATTTTCATCTTTTGTCGAATATATGGTGTCCAGTGAACTGCATCATCACGGATGGCTCAAGAGTCCAAGATGCGACCATGGCCAGGCCATGCGAGAAACATTCTTTCTGCGCATATCAGTGCTGAAACTTCATCTTCGGCTTTCAGTGCAAGGGATTGCGCAAAATTGGTGTCCTTCATAAAAATTCATAATTCAGTGCAGAACTTTTTAAAGAATTGTATGCTATTTCAATTGTACAGCAGGGTGCTGCTATATTGTTCGATGCCTGATGTGAGTATTTTTTGAATAAGTATTCAGCTTACAGTAGCTCCCAAGTGTTGTCATACGATTTTATAAGAACCTCTTGCAACAAAATAGTGTCTGCATTTCCTATGAAAAATTTTTGCCTTGGCATGAGCACCTCGTGCAGTTCTTTATTCACCCCGATGAAATAAACTGAAGTTATAAGAAGTATAAGAGTAAGTATTTTGCATGCAAATATTTTTGTTAAGTAAAAATATTATTGTGCATTTATTTTTGATGTTTTAACCGACCGCGCAGAAAAATGTATGATTTTCACTATTTTTTTTTGCATGCAAAACAATTTCCGGTGAATTGCTTGGCATGCAAATAAAATTATATCGATGAATTATAGTATGTTAGTGCTTCGTAACATGCAAGCCCAGTAATACATGGAGGTGCCTATAAGATTCCAGTCGGATTTTGATGAATTAATAAAAATTATATCTTGTTTGGCAATTGTTAACAAAAAATATTTGCATTCACCTCACAAATTTTGGCATTCAAGAAATTTAGCATAGAATTTTATTTTTTCCCATATGGGAAAGTGGCAGTAACTTGGAACAATAATTGTCTCTCAGTGTCAAATGACAGTTGCATATATGTCAAATATCAAGTGTCAAATGTCAAGATTCAACCATCAAGTGCAAAGTGTCATGTTTTAAGCGTCATAAGTGTCATGTCATTGTTTTAAGTTTTTTAGTAAAAAAAAAATAATCTTTGGTAAACAGTGTTTTTTGTTTTTCAACCACACTGTAGACTACATTGCGTCGACGTTTTAATGGCATCATTAGCTTGACTCCTCTGGGTATGTGGTTACATTATTACTATAGCGCTTGTATAGTGATCGATGTATAAATATTGTAGTGGTGAAGGAGGTGCGTGCATGTAAATGCCAAATTACGATGCTTTCTGCACGAAACGCTATTTATGTCTTAATAAAATAAATTGATGTTAATCTTTGTTATTTTTTTTCATTAGATTTACAATCCGGCTGTCTATAGGGCAGGCTCTGCGGACAATCGTTGTCGTTGATTTCTCCATTTGTGTCTCGTGTTTTCTTTTATTTTTTCAGTTAATAATTCTCGCACATTCCCTCTCGACCTTTTTGTATAGGAATTGAAAGACAATCTTTTAATAGGTCATGTCATTTATAAAACATGATAGTTTTGTACCTACATGTGTTAGTGCAACAAATTGACCACAATCCCATTAACATA
Source organism: Leucozona laternaria (assembly GCA_932273885.2). Lineage (NCBI taxonomy): Eukaryota > Metazoa > Arthropoda > Insecta > Diptera > Syrphidae > Leucozona > Leucozona laternaria. The sequence goes on along the minus strand of OW026368.1, from coordinate 88,868,035 downwards.
CCTTGGTTGACTTAATTAACATCGTGTTCGTATATTCGTGGTCCAGGCTCGGAAGAAAGAAGAAAAGAAAAAAAGATTTACCTGTGAACTAATTCGAGTCCCAGCAGGTGTTATAATGTTATTCAGCATATTCACTATGCACACCACACAGCCACAACAGCATATAAATACAAACTTATATACATAGGAACAATAATCGGCGTCTTTGCTCTGTTATGCTTCTTAAGTGTGAAACAATAACGTCAATGACGACATCCGACTACCACGGAGGTCTTCATTGAAAAATGATGACCCTCGAAGAATCTTCCGATCGCACACGCATCGCCGATCCTTCCAAGAGATGAACTATGGGTGGATACGAAATTTTTAATGCACCATCCTCTCCAGCCAGGTATTAAGACTATACAAACTCTGTCCAGGTCCATACCACCACCTCCTATATAGCTATGGCCTATCTGTCTTTCGGAATGGCACAACAACAACAAAACATATTACATGAATATGTTTCATCTTTTGGCCTTCGTTTCCTTAGGGTCACACCTTTGCGTAATAAAAATGATTGCATGTCAGATTTGCAGATATAATAGGTGTGCATCTGCATCGGCAACAGACACTGGGCAGGGGATGCGTTTTGTTTACAGAGGAGAATTGGAAGGCAAAACCAGGCATTTCCAAATTGATTTGGATCAAATTTAAGTAATGGTACTGGTACCTATTATACTTTTTTGAAACTACATAAATGTAAAAAATAACTACACACAAACATTTTTTTTTAAACAAAAAAAAACAAATGGAAGAAATGAAAGAATACATGACCGCAAAGCTAAATCTCTATTAACACATTTTTGCAGTTAGAGACTTCGCAGATATGACAAAATTTCGGATTGTAAAAATGTTGAATTTTCAAAATATCTCACACTCTTGGAGGCGACCGTATAAGATTTTCTTATCTCAACGCAAATTTTGCGCAATAAAAGCTAAAATTTTGTTGATTGAAAATTTTTTCCTTTACTTAAAGATATGAATAACGTCTTAGGTCTAGTATAAACTGTTATATGTATATCATGTCGATAATTCATATAAATTTGCATTTTTGTCCACCCGTGAACGGGGAGCCGTTCAAAGTTTTCGTTCACGAATGGTAAACTAATTCCCTTGCAAAATGTATACTCTTTGATGATTGGTGAAGATTTGCTAGTTCGATTACAAACTCTTTCCTTAAAATGCAACAACTCTTATTCAAACGCAAAATATATTTTTTTTAAATCCAAAAATATTTATTTTCAAAATGTTGCAGGCATGCAATATTATTTCAATTTAAATGGACTCTCCTAAAATTTTGATGGAAATCGGTCAAGCCGTTAAAGAGAAAATTTCAAAATCAACAAAAAAAAAAATCGTTCTATAACAGTCACCTTTAATATCAGTTATTGCTCAACTTTGTTTTTATCAAAATGTATACTACACGTGCAATAGTGCACACACACAATTTGTATCAAAATCGTTTAAGCCGTTTCCGAGATAAATTATTTTTTTTTTTCATAAAATTAAAATTATTTTTAGAGCTAAAAATAAAATTCAATTTCCCCTCTAGGGAAAAAAAATCTTAAGTTCAAAATGTTTAAGAAAATCGCTTCAATCGGTTAGGCTGTAGGTTGAGGTACAGACATACAGAATTGCGGGACCCACTTTTTTCGTGTTCTCTATCATAGTAATGTCATATTCGTTTGAAATCTCGAGTTCAATTTTTTTTTTACGAATCCTTAAATTGCACTATAGTATATTATAAATGGTCCGCCAAATAACTTCTTTTTTTTTTTGAAAATATCGCAAGACATCGAGTGTAGCTTCGGTTGTGTGGCACGTAGCGCCGTCCTGTTGAAACCAAATGTTGCCAATATCCTCCTCTTCAATTTTTGTGAACAAAAATTCGTTCAACATGGCCCGATAACGATCGCCATTGACTGTAGCGGCCACTCCTTGCTCATTTTCGAAAAATCGCCCAATTATGCCTCTGGACCAAAATCCGCACCAAACAGTGTGTCGTTTTGGGTGTATCGGCTTTTCAATGTATGCGTACGGGTTTTCTGTGCCCCAAATGCGACAATTTTGCTTGCTTACTACCCGCCAAGATCAAAATGAGCTTCATCTGAAAAGATGATTTTTTTGGCAAAACCGGCATCTTCTCTAAGTCGATCGCAGGCCCACTTAGCGAAGCGTATACACAATCATATTCGTTCAGCGGAAGGATAAGACTAATTATCTGTCAAATCAGACATGAGCTAAATGTTACCATTCACGAAATAAGCACTACTTGAAAAAAAAACGTTAGATGGCGGACCCTTTATGTACCTACCTAACTACTAATTACAAGGAAGTAAAAGTTTATGCGCCATTTGCAGTGCTTTTGTCTTTTATTTCAATAAATTGATGCACATCATAGATTTATTTTGTACCAATGCCTCAAATCATTGACGTTTCCATCCTTCACAACGCACCAGCAAGAAATGTCAAAAAATCATTTTCTCCCACTGACGATTGTTCCCTTTTATTTTAAAGAGGGAAATACTGGTAAATCTGGGGCCGAATTACCGCATCAGTTATCGAGTAATACGTGACTGAATTATGTGAGTTTGGCATTACCGCTAACGTTATGAAGCAATCATCCCCATAGGTCTTACTCGTTCATTCGAACTCACTCGATCAGGCACTAATGCGGTAATTTGGCCCCTGTTTTGTAAAAGCTTCAAATTTTGACAAAATAATTTTTTAAATTTCTTTCAAAATTTGTTTTTTTTTTATATGCATAGATATTGCCAGAAAAATGAAACTTCGTGTTGCTTTTTTGACCAAGTGTATACACATCCCATAGTTACCATGAGTCCGACCAATTTTATAATTAAATGTAATCACAGAGTCTTAACAAAAATGTAAATACAGACTAAACTATTTACCTAAATAACTAAATGTTTAATTTTATTTAAAATCTCTTTATCATGGAGAGTCGAGAGAGAGAGTGAGAGATAAAGTAAAGACACTTCAAAAAAAAAATTTGGAGGAGTGAGTGCAGTTTAAATTTGGTCTAGTAATTAACTACTCTCGTCATACTATCATCAATTACCGCATTCACCAGCTTGATGAAGTTAAAATAGGCGATAGAGAAGAACCAAACAAATTTATAATACAGCTTATCAGCTTTTCAGTGGTGAGTTAAACTATAGTTAGCTTACTCTGGACACAGATTTAAGCGCAGTTAATTCAAACAGTATAGTTTATCAGCTCGCGGAGGATACATATAAAGAAGAGGACTCAACAAGCTCGGAGGATAAATCATCGAAAGCACCTTATAAGCAGAGTTAACTCACCAAATTTGATGGGTTTAACTTTAATCTCGCATTGAAAAACTGGGCTACCTACTGTAATTTTTATATCCGATAATTGTATAATTTAAAAAATAGCTGAAATAATGCAGAATTATGAATTGTACAGGTGAAAAGATTCATAGAAATAAAACCATAAGAAATGAAACAGGTATAAAAATAGGACTTTACTAAAAGAAAAAAATAAATAAAATACAAAATTAATAAATAAAACAAAAAATAAAGAAATATAAACACAATATTAAAACTAAAAGTTAAATTAAGGAAGTGACTCTAGACATGGACTACTGAAATACATCAGCCAAGTATAAGACTTAGCACTATAATTGGACTTGTTGAATTATTGATTCAAAATAGCTTTTAACGGCCTTTAGTCCATAAAAATTGGCGTTTCGTTTAAAAGTTCACGTAAGTTGAACTGAACTTAATAAAAATTGCGTATTGACAAGGCCCTCACTAGTCAACTGATGAACTAAGTGAGATCGCCGGGACGAAACGCCAATTTTTATTTACTAAAGGCCGTTAAAAGCTATTTTGAATCTATAACAGTTTTAGTTTATAAAAGTAGGTACTGTTTATACGGCATCGCAGGGATTCCACGAACTTGTTCTTGTGGCTTACAACTCTGTAATATAACAAAACATTAAATGGTTCAATCAAGACGGCACGCAGGATTTTGATCTTGCTACGGAAAACCTTTTATCAATTATTTGCGAGTTTTGCAAAAATATTTACGGCAAGTTGAGCACTTAACAGCACAATTTTTTTTTTTAAAAAAAGGGCCATGTTCTTCACCCTTCGCCAAATTAATTTTTTGCCCTAAAAGATACTAACTTCATACTAAAAAAAAAAACGCTTAGCCTTTGAAATCTATACGCTAAGTATCTACAAATAAATACAGCACATGGCAGCAGAAGTTGAGCACATTACAGCACAACTTTTTTTTTTTTGAAAATCTGTTTGTTAAACTGATGGCCCTCCCACCTAAACGGGGGGCATAGACTTTTTATTCTTTGATTCATTTAAAAAAATCCACAAATTCTTTTTGTTAAAAAAAAGTAATGATATAAAATATTGTATTAGTCACAACTTATTTATTTAAATTTAAATCCAGTAGTATGTCTCGTGATCTATTTTTTAAGCATCCAATGTTTTTTTCATATCCAAAGGTTTAAATTTATGATAAAGACATTATCATATCAAAATAATTCCCAGGGCTCACAAAACAACACAAAAGGCTTTATGAACGAAATTCTGTAACATGTCCAATCATGATACCTATCAAAAATTCTCACAATTAGCTTATCTAAGCCCCGTCCAAATTGACTTCAAATACCTACCTACATTTTTCTTAAATAAATTATCTCAGAATTTTATTGATATCTGACAAAAAAAAAATAATAAAATAAAAAGAAAGAAGAAACGATCACAAAGAAATCGAAGACACTCCACTATAGACTTCAACTTCAGGTTAAGTTCCAACCAAAGTTCCAGTTCCAAGTCCCAGACTCACCATCATCATCTCATCTCATCGTATACGGATAATATGTTTATAGCTAAATTTGTGTGGCTTGGATAATCATATGCACATCAAGAGACATGCGGCAGCTTCATTTTAATCGATGGCGAAACAGCTCAGACACCTTAATGAGATTTGCTTGTTCGGTTAGCCATTTGGAAGATGCGTATCTCATCTTCTCGATGCTACCACCATTATGGACCCGATGGGTTATACTCTTTAAATAGTATCTCTGTTTTCTCCCTTATGTTGGGCTGGCGATGGCGCACTGACACTGTGGCACCATTGGATGCTGAAGCTGATGTGCGGGTGCGAGTGTGATCGAGGGAGCAGCAGCAGCAGCAGCAGCAGCAGTGGCAGAGATTGCCCCGATTACTCATCAATCTGCGAGACACATCATTTCATAAAAATGTGGATAACACTTAGTTCCTATCTTAATAGGTTAGATCACTTTTAATTCATAGTTTCAATTCAATCGTTGTGGAATTTTTTGTATATTAAATTATATACACACTCACGTCTATACGATATTTGAAAGCATGGGTGGTTCGATGATATAGATACAGATAGAACTTGATCCGACCTTTTGTGGATCGAAATAATCGTCAGAAATGATTGTTTTATAAAGATTTATGGTATAGACTATTGAAATAGCACTATAATGTGATTCACATTCGATTCCTATAAGCAATATCTAAGAAATGACGCACAGAAAATCGTTTGGTGTTATTTCCGTTTTCACGAAAAAATTTATAAAGTACCAACTTCGAATTAAGAAAACGGCAGAAAAAATCAATTAGCCATTTTCTCTGTTCTTAGAGTCCAGTTTGATTAATATGGTTATGGCCAGGTTCTTATTTAATAAAGCTAATCAACCAAAATTAGCAGTTTAGTGCTTTTAATGTTAGTTTTTTAAATGCTCGTAGTCTTAATGATGTTAAACTAGATTATTTGAAATATTTACTGGCGGATTCTTGTGCTGATGTTATTTGCGTTTGTGAGACCAGTGCCTATACGTTCTGTAACTCTCCCATCGATAAAATCATTCGAGAAACAATGAAAACTGGAACAAAGAATATGAGTTTTGTTCCATTTTTCAACGTTCCTCGACCAATTTTTTCCATGCTAGATTTACAGAACGTAGACAGGTTCAGAAGCGAAATATCTGATTTTCAGTATAAAGCACAGATCTATTCTCTCGTACGAAATAATAGGATCATAGGTTCAAGGGGTGGTGGTATAGCAAAATAACTATTGTAGGTCCTCTCTTGCGTGCAAAATAGTTATTAAATCAAATGGTTTAGATACGGAGTTTTTAAATTGTCCAAATAGAGAACGGTTGTACCAAACGCTATAAGTGGTTTGTGTCTATTTTTATAAAAGAAGTTTCTCTCCTCTTGCTTCTATTGAATTTGAAATATATGAGGAGTAAGTGAATTTTAAGTAATGACATGTGTATGTAGATAGAACCCAGTTAAAATCCAACTCAACACGTGAAGGTGGCATACCTTTGCATTTTATCAAACTTATTCTGCCTGTCATTCTATCCCACCTTGCCCGCATTATAAATCACTGCATTATAAAAAAAAAACTCCTCCTCAAATTGCTGCAGATTTCAGACCAATCAGCATATTCAGCCATATGCTTATTAATAAACCAGAAAGACTTATATCAAAACAGATACTCGTTCATCATCTGTCGACAAATAGATTACTTTACGAAAGGCAATCCTTATCTGGTTTTAGAGCTAACCATAGGGACGAGCGTTGTCATGTTAGTCTTCTTTGTCTGCTTGACTTTTCTTTGGGTGTTCCACAAGGATCTATTCTTGGCTCTATTCTGTTTCGTATATTTTGTATGACGGCTTGTTTGTAAATACTCCGAAAGAATTCGGACTTTCTCAAATTCGAATGAACTTCTTCTAAATTCGAGTAAGCCTCAAGTAATACCGATATCTAACAAATTACCACTTCTTGTGTCGAAGTAAACTCAAAGCTATTACCACTGTAAAAAAAAATGCGGCGGTTTTAAAATCACTTACAACTTGTCGGGATCGAACATACTTATTATGTTATAAAAAGAATTTATGCGTGTCTTCGCCAACTTTGGATAGCTGCAAGTTTTACTCCTAATGAGTTTAGACAAAAACTAGCGATATCATTAATTCTGCCCTTAAAAACCGAACCTCCTTCAAGCGCTATATGGCTATATCGGTCGTAGAAAATGTATCTTATTTCAATTACTAGCTGACTCACCCGGCTTCGCACGGGTAGACAAACCTAAGCTTCGTTAAAAAATTGCAAAAGAAAATATAGTTAAATATTTGAGCTACTATTTGTTATTGAATACTACTTACTGAGTTTTGACCCACTTCACGTTATGAATGGCAAAATTCGTAAATATATAATCATCTACGTTCAATCTTTATTACTTTCCCTATGCAGAAAGAATTTTTTGTAATCAAAAACCACTTTTTTGTGCTTATCTTATTTCACTCTATAAATATATTTTTTTTAAAAAATAACCTTTCCAAAATAAACAGATTTTTTTTTAAATCAGATGCCACTTTTCATTTTTACCCTATTTCACCCTTTAAATATCAATATTCTGAAAAAATCCCTGAGGCCATTCACTAATAAACAACATTTCAATTACATATAGAGTATCTTAAACCCGATTTCTTTTTATTTTTACTCCCTAAAAACAATTTTAAAAAGAATATCCCTGAAGCTATTTCCTCAGAAAAACCTTTTAAGCAAAAAGAATTTTCTAAATAGGACAATTTTTTGTTTGTACCCCATTTCACCCTACAATTATTAACATTATGAAGAAGCATATACCTAAAGCAATTTCCTAAGAAAAACCTTTCAAACAAAAACCAATTTCTTCAATCGGACACTTTTGTATGTTGACCCCATTTCACCCTAGAAATAACAAAAGTTGAAGAAGAATAACCCAAAAGCCATTTCTTAACCGCTTACAGCGCCGTTTGTTGAACGGTAATTGAATTGAACTGAAAAACGAAATTTTCGCCTACAGCGCTAAACCTTCGCGGTACAATTACGAACAAACCCGTAGAAGGAAGTACCCAATTTGGTCCAGTCGTTCTCAAGTTTTAAGCATCCTAACCCACCACGATCCATTTTTATATACATATTTAGATATAGATTAACAGACTATCCGGTAGAATCTATACACTAGGGTCTAAAAGCTAGTACCTTGAATATTCTAGAATCTATATAATTCTAGCATCTAGCCGCCAAAATTCTAGCTTCTAGCGGATAGAGTCTAGATTTAAGTGGTTTGTTTTTAGCCAATTGTAAAATCTAGCTACTATAATCAAGCCTCAAGAATCTAGCCGGAAGAATCTAGACGATAGAATCTAAACACTAGAGTCTAAACGCTAGAATATTGGTGATTCTTTAAACTAGCCACAAAAATCAAACCGCTTGAATCTAGATGCTAGAATCTAGCCAGTAGAACTCAAGCACTAGACTCAAGCCGGCAAATTGTAAAATCAGCTAGATTCTAGAATCGCCAAGATTCTATTGTCTGGATTCCACATAGCTGCCAGCTAATACTAGAAGATAGATTCTAGCGGCATGTTTTCGTATTCATTATGCAAGTTTTGTATTCCTGTCATTCTGGTTTTTACTATCCTCTTCTCATCTTTCAACCTTTGATAAAAAGTGACAGAATCAATCCATAAGTTTTTACTTCGTCATTTTTTTTCAATAATTTGAGAAGTTCTCATTTCAATATTCCAAGAACTGGTGAAAGAAATGTTGCAAAATTTTTCAATTTCGTCACAAACATTGTACAGTACAGGAAGGCCATACCTAAAATCCACTAAAAGAGCTGGAAGTGACTCTAGACATGCCAATTATAACAATTTTGGTTTATAAAAGTACTATTTATGCGGCCCCGCAGGTGCAGGGCTCTCCGCCGGTGGGCATACTTCAGGCAACCGCAGAGTTTTTTTTTGTTCAAGTCACGCGAAGCGCTTTAACGCACACCCACTTTTAATGGCGAAAAACTGTTATATCTGTGATAAATTGGCATGTCTCTAGTCTCGTCTAATAGAGCTATTGTGTTCTTAGTCCTCATCATAAATAGTTACCATGACTAGTCCAAACGGATATTAAAAATAAGAATCTTTTAGTTATGAAAAATTCGTATCCCTTATAGATATCATTTTTTTCAAAATGATAAAACGACTGTCTTTGCGAGCCCTTGGAGTTCCTTTGTTTGCGCTAATTCTATAGGTATAATTCCAAAAATATTTGTGATAATTTACAGGATAGTCACTACCAGATGGTGCGATGGTTACGAATAATTTTCTATTTGGGACCTTTCGTTCACTTTTGAAGACTATCAACTCCAGGAATTTGATTCATCAGAAGTCCTGAGCTGCAAATAATATATGCCTACGACACGTGGTATGGCGAAAACTCGAAAAGTGAACCTTAAAATAGATGCATACATAAAGTATCTAAGAATGCCAAATTCCAAGACTCTTCCAAACTTTCCTGGTAAAAATATAAAAAATACCTATGGGGCTATAAGGTTATCACACACATAAAATATTATATAAAATTTCAGAAAGCTTTTAAAAAAGTAAATATTTCCCCAAGCTAACACAATAAATCTTCTTCACACATTACAACAAAAAAAAAAAATACTTCACGTATTAATCTCGTCAACTCTCGAACAATAGCTCTTAAGAAAAAAAAAAAAAAAACTATATAGGTATACCTATTTGTGCATGTGTATATTAATTAAGCGCTGCATTCCAAATGGATTTAACGGTATCAGCAAAGTTATTAATCATCTTGCATCGCGAATAACGAATAACGAATGGTCTTCCTGACATTTTAATCCTTCGAACACATTTTTGTGGTTTCTTGCATACACTGGATGTCCGAAGCGCACCTACCTCTATTCACTATAATTATTATCCGTGATTACATTCAGCGAACAAAGAAAAGCCTCCAACCATCATCCAGCGATTTCTGGACCTGGACTCTGGCCTTCGCATCACACACCGACCGACCGACCGACCCAACCGTCTTCATCAATGCTCCAAAGATTCCTGCAGGCATAAAGTCAACCCAGGCTTTGGTCAATTAACTCATCGGCCAGCCGGCCGGCGGCGGCGGCAGTAAGCGAGGTGGTGCTGGTGGTGGCGGTGTTGGTGGTGTTGCTGGTGGCCATGATGATGAGGTGGCATTTGTTCCGATACACTCTGCTCCTGACCACAAAATGGAAATTTTATTGCCTTTCAACTGAATACAAAATTCTCATAGAAATAGAGACGCTCATCATCAGACAATGTTTTGAATACCTTACCTACCTAACTACCTACCTATAACTACACTCAAACCATCAAGAAATGTCTTCAAAAATATCCTAGCAACTCTGCGCGGTGACGCAACACATCATTATGGTAATTATCATATTTTAACTTCAAAAAATAATAAAAAAAAAAACTGCAAAAAAGTGTCACACTATAGCAACAAAATTACCTACACTTACGGAACGATCATAATCTGAAACTAATCATCACATAAAATGGCAAATTAATTGCTATGATATTCAAGAGTGAATTGAGCTGCCAGAGTGACCAGATAAGTTGTTAAATCGTTAATTAATTTGTGACGTTAAGCTGTTGCTGCGTAATCAATTCAAAAACCAGATTTGGGAGACCACCATGGCTGCAGTCGTTGCTGTTAACACTGAATAAAAATTTAATCGGTTTATTTATGTCTACCAAAGACGGGGAGTCAATTAATTCACTATTATTTGTCCAACGACATTTTTTTCATATATGAAACCAATGTGTCTGACCGTAGGGGGTCTAATCTCGATTCTCGACAGATAACATGACTTCTGAAAGGAAGAGTTTTTATTTATGTGATGGTAAATATAAATAATCGATTTTAGTGTAACTTAATCGAATAAGTAATAATTTTTTTATTTAGATGAAATACTGACAAAAAAGATAGGATTTGTATACTGAGCTTGGTTTTTCAACAGGAACGCTACAAAAGTAGGGCAACAGGGACAGCAAACGACGCCATATTTCTTGCCGCTCTTTTGACATTTCTCTTTAGTAAGGTTTGAAAGATACGAGCCAACAACGAGTCGAAATTATTAAAATTTATTACCGAAATTCGGAGTCAGTGGCCTCAAAGTTAGGAGCGCTACGTCAAATTTATGGTCGTCATAATCGTCCTAGCAGATCAACAATTTAGCGTCTAGTGGAAAAAATTGAATCCACAGGCACAGTACAAAATGTTCCCGTGCCAGTGAGACAAAGAAGTGCCCGTAGTGTCGAGAATATTGCTGCCGCTGAGGCTTCGGTTGCAGAAAGCCCAAATGTGTCTCTCACACGTCGTTCTCAAGCGTTGGGCATCTCTGTGACGTCGTTGTGGCGAATTTTGCGGAAAGATCTTGGCCTACATCCTTACAAGATTAAATTGACGCAAGAACTGAAGCCGCTTGACCACCAGAAGCGTCGTATGTTCGTGAATTGGGCTGAGCAACAACTTGAAAATGATTCGGATTTTCATCGAAAAATCATCTTCAGCGATGATGCTCATTTCTGGCTGAGTGGCTTCGTCAATAAACAAAATATGCGGTATTGGTCACGCAGCAATCCACACGTACTCCATGAGTCATCATTGCATCTCGAAAAAACTACAGTTTGGTGTGGTTTATGGGCCGGCGGCGTCATTGGGCCGTACTTCTTCCGTGATGATCAAGACCGGTATACGTTACTGTGAATGGGGATCGCTACCGTTCAATGATAACCGAATATTTTTGGCCCCAATTGGATGATATGGACTTGGAGGACATGCGGTTCCAACAGGACGGCCGGCGCCACAAGCCACACAGCGAATGTCACAATCAATTTATTGGAAACCAAGTTTGGAGAACGTGTTATCTCACGAAATGGTACAGTCGCTTGGCCGCCTCGGTCGTGCGATTTGACGCCGTTAGACTATTTCCTGCGGGGCTACGTCAAGTCTATGATCTATGCCAACAAGCCAGTGACGACTGATGAACTTCGTACGAATATCGAACGTGAAATTGCAGCAGTATCGGCCGATTTATGCTTGAAAACCGTCGAAAATTGGGTCCAGCGTCTGGACTTCTGCAACCGTGCCCGTGGTGGCCATGCAAAAAAAATCGAGTTTCATACGAAAAATCCGATACTTATCTACCTACATTTACTTTGAAATGCTGAAAAAAAAAACATTATTGTTGCAAACAGGAATGGTTGAGAGTTATAACTCACAAGGGAAAGGCCCTGATGTATCTCCACGGGCTGTCGTACCACCTAATGTTTTTGTATACCTACCCCTCAAAACAGCTTAAAGTATCTTCACCCTCTTTTAAGAAGGTATGGATATTAAAAGGCTTTATTTAGAGTAAATTTAGTTAATCGAGATAGGTTTTGGGAAATCAATTGGGTAAGGTATATGATGCAGTGATTGGTAAAAGTTGTTCTTGGTTTGACCTCACCGTTGCGCTGATATCAGTCAAGTCGAATCCCATTTGACAAAGTCCCTTACAGTCTCAAAGTTAAAGCATTATTCTGGATTTACACAACTGGCAAATTGGCTGTTTGCTGCATTTCTGTCGAAAAACTGTCAAAAGAATGAATTCGTCTATTCTTTTGACAGTTTTTTGACAGAAACACTGGCAATTTGTCAGTCGTAATATTTTGTATCCATTTTCATCCAATAAATTCATTTATTGTTTTATAAGACGTTTATTGATCCAGTTTATAATTTTTTTATCTTTTAAAAATTTTGTTTGTTACGGCAATGTACTTTTTTGTTGTGCTGTTGAAATATTTCACTGTTTGAATGAACGAATTTGTTACGACAGTTAAATAGTTTATTAAATTGACTGATTTCGTTTGTTGTGTCATTAAAATATTTCATTGCTTCAATGAATTTTGTTTGTTTGAGCCAGTAAATTATTTCGTTGATTGAACAAACGTATTTTTTCAGCTAGCGAAATCATTTATTAAATTGGCAAAATTTGTTTGTTGGGATAATAAATTGTTTCGTTGATTCAATAAACTTATTTTTTGAGCCAGTGAAATAGTTTTGTTTGAATTGGTAAAATTTCCAATCCAGGTTTTCTTAACTATATACCTACTTTTTCACGTTTAAGTAACTTTTCTAAAAATATGAAAGTAAAAAATAAATATTTGAAAAATACATAAAAAATTGATTAAGAGTGCTCAGCTGAATTTATGTTTTAAAACATTGATTTTTTGTTTTGGAAAAATAAATGGCTTCAAAATTCCAAAAAATAATACCTACTTGCAGTTGGGAAATTTAAATTAAATAAACAAATATTTGTAGACATACATACGTCTACCGCTCTCATAAAAGAAATGAACGGGAATTTAACGCCGTTGAAAAACAAGAAGATTTCCTGGAAATGTAACATGTCTTCTCCAATCACAAAAATGAAGGGTTGAATACCTATTTTCAGCCATCTATAGTGCAAAAACGTTGTACCGTCTTCAAGGGCCTGAATTGATATATATGTGCGTGAAGCTTACACCGCCATTTTCGATCGTCAAAAAAAAGGTGTGTTGTAACATGTTCAACTCGTGCCGTAAATATTTTAGCAGAATTCGAAACTTTTCAAATTTTAAGGCGGATTTTTTTTTGCAAAATTACGATTTTCTTAAAAATCAAAGTTGTGCTGTTCTGTGCTTAGTTTGTTCTGCTAAAAGCCGAAAAGATAAGAACAAAATTTGCGACTTTTATGGCAAGAATTTAATTTTGCGCAGCGTGAAGTTAGCACCGCCATTTTTGATTTTCAAAAAAACAAATTTGTGTTGTAATGTTTTCAACTTGTGCTGCCTTGTTCCGTATTTATAAAATGAAAATGATTTTTTAAACTAAAATTAGGTATAAGCTTATAACTATAATAAAAAAAATGTTAAGATCAATTAAAATGTTTATTGACATTTTAAAAATTGTTCATTACGCCAATGAACGCATTTCTCAAAGGAAAAAACACAAAATTCTAGCTCGATGTTTACGAATCAAAAACATGGCCTGTACAATGCTTACCGCAAATTGCTTTTTCTAAAATGTTGGGAATTTGTTTATATTTAAAAAAAAAAAAAAAAAAAAAAACAGAAATAATCCCAGAAAGCGATTTGCAAAGTACAAATTACAAATCTGAGCAATATTTTGTTTTCTAAATCAAGTCAGAAATGCGCTTATTCTGTCGTGATTTTAATAACCTGCTTTTTTTAGTGGGATCGGGTAGATTCTGATATTCCGGTTAAATTTCAGCATTTTTCCAAAATTTCTGGAGATTTTTACAAAACCGTTTCGAAGTTTTTTTTTCTTTTTCCGGGATGATTTCTGGGAGCTACTGATGTATGTTTAGCCATAAACTAAATCTGTGTAGAGGAAAAGGGTTTGGGGGATTTTAAATCACTTTTTACAAATCTCGATTAAGAGACTTGGCAAGAGACATGTTATTTCTTCTATTGCTTGATTAAATAAATGCATAAATATAGAGTAGGTACTATTTATGAAGCCCAAAATATCACAAAAAGTTTGAAAACGAAACTGTATTTGGTTGTCGTCATTCGTTCAATATTAAAAATTACAAAAAATTTCAATTGTTTCAAAATTTTCAACCAAATTTTTTTGTCAAAAAAAAAAACCAAAACACATGTAAACTCCTCAAGCAGTCCTAAAGCGCTCACTAGTCTGCGGAGTATTAAAACTTTACACTGAAAATTCATTTCAATAATATTAAATAATTGTCATCTACCCTTAAAATTTCATATTTTTTAAACTATTTTCTAAAAAGATAAAAATAAAAACATGAGTTAAATATTTCTTTATTAAATTTCCAAAAATATAAATTTCACTACAATAAAACATCATCTTGATTTATTCGAAATTATTTTTGAAATATTCTAACTTTACCGTTTTCGACTTTTAAATGTTCATATCTTAGATTCATAAATTTTTCCAATTTTCTTTGTTATTTATCCTTTCTTCAAAAATCCATCGATTAAAAAAAAACAATTGTTACCTCCAACTTCCCGTTTAGTAAATAGCGAAAACCAAGTGCATTATTTAAATCAAGCTGGCGGCAATCCTGCAAGCGTTTGATGGTCGAAAATTCAATCAAATCTTTATACCTTCACAATTCTAAACATAAAATATTATAATTCCCATATAGGAATACCATTTGGACTAGCCGTAAAAGACTTTCAAAAACAATTTAATTATTCCTATCGATCAAAATATTATAAGTATTATGTAATATTCATGGAGTTTTCCTAGAGGAGTGCGTGTTAAAAAAAAAAAAATAACAAAAATTGTTGAATTACCAATAATTGTATTTCGTTCGTATATGATACAAATAAAAATAAAAACAAAATCAATAAACATTTATTTCACATCAACAAATGCATTAATTTCTTATACAATTATTAATTATTATTAAAATATTTCAAAACTATAATTAAATATTAATTTATCTCTAAAAGAAAAGGGATATTTATTCCTATATAATAATACGTTTGCGGTAAATAGTGTGCCAAACAATTTATAACAGTAAAATTATTGGTATTTATTAATTAAGTAACTCATATTTTATAATTTATCACAAAAATAACTAAAAAATAAATAAAATTTATAAAAATTATCGTTTTTTTAAAAGAAATTAAAAAAAAAAAAAACAAAAAAGTGTCAACTCTATCTGCAAGTGCTCACATCTCTCCGCTGCCAACACACACTGCAAGTCACCTCGCAACACCACTTAAAAACGCAATTACAATTGACATTATCCGTGACTATTCGGTGGTCATAGCCCCGACTACAGCACAGCAAATCACATCCGTCAACGCCCTGCGAAGTGGCATTACACTCCCTGCCATGGGTGCCTAGGGAGCCGGTTTTTGTGTTTACGTCGCAAAAGTCCGGCGATTCATCAGCGTATACAATGTCATATTTACTTGGCATTTTTATGGTATCGCTCTCGGGCATGAAACTATTGCCATCGTTTCTTGCCACAACCTTAAAGGCTCCATCGAATCGCTCTTTGAGGCGTGCTCCTACTTCCCGCAGAGTTGGCATCTTCAGCCAGCAAGTCTTGACCGTGCATGAGCCCGAGAGTCCATGGCATTTACACTCTATTCGCATGAAATCGCGGATTGCCTAAATTGAAGTTTTATATACTCTTTTATAACAACTGCGCTATTTGGAAATTCTGATGCAAAATCTTACCAATCGTCCCGCATTGTTATTGTGAAGTTTAACTAGATTCCCCAGGTCACTGCGTTTGCGGTATTTGGCATCGAGAAATGCCCTCGCCTGGCCGAGGCCATAGTGAACATTATCCCCACATCCGCCCCATTCCCAGTCTCCCTCTGGAAGGGGGATGTTTTTGAATATTCTCCTCTTTTGCTTTGCCGCAAGGGGATGGTTTTTATTTTGCGATGATTGGTCTTGGTTCTCGGTCTCGAAGGTGCTGCCGCCCATCGACCAAAGGAGATTCTTACGCGGTTGACTTTTCTCACAGGAACACTTAAGCAGATTACCCATTGTGCAGGCTTTTGCCATGGCATAGGTCACACCTGCTGAGGTTACGGCATTAACGAAGCCTGTCTCTCTAGTATCTGGAAGACGAATTTTCAAAAAAGTTGACTGAATTATTAGTTAGTGTTCAAGAATTATGATAGTTTAATTTATTAATTTAAAGAATTTTTATATTAAAAATATTTAGGAAAATAATTTTTCGAAAAATATGGGAGACTTTTATTCTAAGGTGACAGATTGTTTTTTTATAACCGATCCTGAAAAGGCTGATAATATGTCCTAACTTGTCTGTAGGATTAAAATAGGTGTGTTCCCAAGATTTTTCGCACTAAATCTGGTTAAATGTCAAATTTTGAGGAGTGGGGATGAAGTGCTCTCGAGACAAGGAAAACTGATAAAATGTTGGGAACGGTTTGCGCACTACTTTGCAATAACATAAAATGATATTTAAATGGGTATTTGAACTTAAAAAATCACTGAATTCAAATATCAATGCCTCGTTACTATAGGTAGATAGAAATGGCGCCCAACGAGAAAACTAGCTCCCTGGCCCACTTAGCGATAAAACGTGCCGTTTTGATATCAAAACTCGTTTGAACCTATGGATAAGGAATTATTTTGTGGGAATACCCTTGGTGGAACAGCCATCTAATGCCTCGAGTCAGACAGTGAAATGCCAGACTATAGGCACGTTACTGACAGATCCAGACACTCATCCGGTTTATCCGGTATGTTATAAAAGGTTGTGGTTGAGGTATGTGATAAGAAAAACTACAATAATTAAGGGTGATGACACAGACACTTGCCCAAAAAGACCACCATCCCCACCAGAAACCATATCGCTTTGTTGGCTGGCACTTCAGTATCCGAGGAAAATAGAAGGATACCACGGTGCAGAGCCATTACATCGCATTTAGAAAAGTGATAAACAAAGCATTTCCATAGTGATTTTACCCTAAAACACTCTAGGGCAGGGAGAAATTTAAACTCTTTCCGCAAGTCAGCTATGAAGGGCTGATCCTTATTTAGCAAGTTCATCTGCCCACTCATTTCCCTCAATGCCACACTGACCCGGTGACCAGATAAAAATGGCACTAATATTGACGTTCAGGCTCGCGAGCTCATTGCGGCATTGCTTAACCAATTTGGAGGATGATTTAGCCGCAGCTATGGCTTTAAAAGCCGCCTGACTGTCTGTCAGGTACTTCGATTTTTGTTTGGGTCTTGTTTGAGTATTTTGCATATGCTTCCCCTATAGCCAGTAATTCTGCATGAAAAACGCTAGCATTGTCGGGAAGTCGAAAAGATTAAGAGGTAAAGGGTTTTCCAATAAGAGGTGTTATTTTGAATAGCCCGCTATTTCGGTAGCTGTCACTTTTGAAGCTGTCATTTTTTGACATTTGACAAGTAGAAATTACGCCATTAATAAAAACGGAACGATACACGCTTCAACAAAGCATTGAAATTATTAAAATTCACTATAAAAATGGTGAAAATTTGGCAGAGACGGTTCGTAAAACTAAAACATTTTTGGGTCGTCGTGAAGCACCTTGTCGGACCGCAATATAGAAATTGGTGGACAAATTCGAGCTGTTGGGACAAGTTAGTGATGTGAAGAATAAAACCCGTGCACGTCGCTCAAGAACAACTGAGAATATTGCTGTTGTAGCCCAAAGTGTTGAAGAAAACCCAGGTTTGTCCATTCTTCGTCGTTCTTTGGAATTAGGCATTCCACAAACGTCATTACACCGTATTTTGCATAAAGACTTGGGTCTTAAGGCTTATAAAGTTCAGTTAACACAAGAACTCAAGTCGGCTGATCATCAACAACGTCGTGTCTTTGCTGATTGGGTCCTTGAAATGCATGAAAATGATCCGGAATTTCATCGAAAAATCATCTTGACTGATGAGGCCCATTTCCACCTCGGAGGCTACGTCAACAAGCAAAACTGTCGCATCTGGGGCTCGGAAAACCCAAGAGTTATTGTTGAAAAGCCTCTCCATCCTCAACGCGTGACTGTTTGGTGCGGTTTATGGTCCGGCGGGGTCATTGGACCTTTCTTTTTCGAAAATGAGGCTGGAGCAACAGTTACGGTCAATAGATTGCGCTATCGAGAGATGATTAATGATTTTTTATGGCCGGAATAGGATGGTATTGATCTGGACAACGTTTACTTTCAACAAGACGGTGCTACGTGCCACACAAGCAATGAAACTATCGATCTTTTACGGGAAAAGTTTCCGGACCATGTTATCTCTCGAAGAGGTGATCACAATTGGCCACCGAGATCTTGTGATTTAACACCTTGCGACTTCTTCCTTCGGGGCCACGTGAAAGATAAGGTCTACGCCAACAGCCCAGCGTCGATTCAAGACCTCAAAGATGGAATTCGTGAGGCTATCGAGGACATAGGGCAGCCACTTTGCGATTTGGTTATGGAAAATTTCATGGAAAGGATATGGTCCTGTAAGCGTGGTCGTGGCGGACATTTGGCTGATGTTGTGTTGTTATTAACGGCATACCTTCCTCTTTATAATGAAATAAACATCCGATCATTTATCTCAAAAAATGCCATTTTTCTTTGAATATCAAAATAACAACTCTTATTGGAAAACCCTTTATTTAAGGACTTGTTACCTAGGACCTCTTTATTGTATTTTGATTCCTTTTGCATCTATCAACCAGTTTCAAACCGTCTAGGTTCTTAAAAGTCCATTTTCAATTCTTCGACTTACCCGGTTTTGACAAAAAAGCGACGTTATAATTATCTATATAAATAAAAAATGGATCGTTGTGTGTTCGGATGCTTAAAACTTGAAAACGATTGGACCAAATTGTATACTTCCTACTGCTACGCGAAGGTTTAGGAAAAAAGAAAAGTCAGAAAATTCATTCTCAACAGGTGGCGCTGGTAGGCACACATTTAGTTTGTCAGTTCAATTCAATTACCGTTCAACAAGTGGCGCTTTAGGCGGATGGAAAATGGCTTTAGGGATACTCTTTTTCAAATTTTGTTTTTTGTAGGGTGAAATGGGGTAAACATAAACAAAAATATCCAATTTAAGAAATTTTTTTAGTGTTTGAAAGGTTCTTTTTAGTTTATGGTCTTAGAGATTTTTCTCAGAAAATTGGCATTTATAGGGTGAAATGGGGTAAACACGAGAAGTGGCATCTGAATTCAAAAATTCTTTTTGTGTTTGAAAGGTTATTTAAAAAAAATTTGATTACAAAAATTTTTTCTGTGTTAGGAAAGCAATAAAGGTTGGACTTAGAGGATCATGTTTTTACAGATTTAGCCATTCATAACGTGAATTACATAGGTTAAAACGAATAAAATAGTATTCGATTACAAAATTTAGCTGAAATAATAATTTTTACTTTTGTAATTTGTATACGAAGCTTAGGTTTATCTACCCGTGCGAAGCCAGTCGGGCCAGCTAGTTTATAAATAAATTTAATAATTTTCCTAGTAAGTATAGCAGAACTCAAACAGTTATGTTCCACACGTAATTTATTACAAATTAATTTTTTTTTCTAGACTAATATTTTTTTTTCAAAATTCTTCATTCTTCTATCCACCATTATTCGACCTTCATTAAGTGCTCTTTTGCTTTTGAGAGCAGTCTCAAATAAGATTTCAGTATATAATTTCATCAGCTTATTTAAATAATACGAAAATCGTCATCAAACGATTTCCTATGTATTCAACTTCCGCATGTTAATTTTTTGTTTGTTGGTTCTTGTATACAGCCTATTTTGCAAAGTAGACAAATACATACATCATTAAATATTTTCAATGTTATTAGCGGGCTATTGTTAAAATTAACAACAAAAAATAATACTGTCGTACCTATAGTGCGTAGACTCATATATATAAAGTTGGTTTATCAAATGAGGGAAGAAAGTGTTTACCTCCACGTAACTCCAGAAGGAGCTATATCTCTATACCTACCTATAGAATTTGCGTTGACATACTGCCCCGTGCGTCGTCGTCAGTCATATACCACGTCACGTACCTTAACGTCTTAGTTTAAGTGCGTGACGATATTCTTATTCTTATTTGTTTATTTTTTTGTTTAAACTTTTCATGGGAGACAAATAGACAGTAACAATTAGCACAATTAGCGGTGATTAGTGGGTTTCAAATTCGGTAAACGCTTCGACGACGACGACGTCTCATAGATATGTATATGTATATTTAACATACAAAAAAAAGTGTCTTAGTATTTTATTGTCATAAATAGCAAATACCCCCACTACCGCTACAAAGTACAACTGGTGTGAATGTGGATGGCTGATGGCTGGGTGTTAAAAGGCCCTTTTCAGTAGTTCAGCAAAGAGGTCTTAAATTATTAAAACAAATAAATGTCGGGTGACTGGACGGAGGACAATTTCGATCCAAAAGAGTTTAAGTATTTGTATTTGGTTTGGTTTACAAATAAAATGAATTTTGAATTTTAAAACATGTAAATATTTCAAATGTTCATGTTCAACTTATGATGATTGGTGGTTGAAAGCAATTTACGAAGCCGTTTGGATTTTTTTAACTTGCGATATATACTAACATTGGTACTATATAATATATGGCAAGTCATGGATTCGTAAAAATAAATGGAAAGCGAAATTTTTATCAAACATAAAAATTATAGGGAAGACGAAACAAGTATAGTTCTTGAAAAAAAAAGTCCGTCTGTCTGTTGGGCTAAATCCTAAACGGATGAGTCGACTTTCTTTAAACTTGGTACCCACCTACTTTTTTGGACTTTGTCCAGACTGTTTTTTTAAATAATATTTTTAGGACCTAAAATATCAGTAGGTACCTATCGGGCATACAAAAACAAAAAATCTTATTTTTTTTCAAAATCAGCTCCACATCAGATTTAAAAAAAAAAACAAAAAATCCATAAAATTTAATAGATACAGGATGTCTTTCAGTAAATAAAAATTGGTCCGATAAATGGTTATTAATGGCACCTTTCAAAGAAGGTACCATTTTTTTTTATCTTAGCTTTTCTCGAAAACATTTCAACTGATTAGAATAAAAAATGATTGGAGCATTTCAAATATTGTGTATCAAAATTTTCAAAAAAAAAAAATATACTTTGGATTTTTTAAAACGGTTTGAAAATTTTTATTTGTTAATATTTCAAAAACGACTCAGTCGATTTCTATTAAACTTGGCAAAAAGCTGTTTTTTGACATTATGTTTAGTAGATTTTAAATAAAAAATATTCTTAAAACGAAAGATAACGGCAACTCTCATACCCATTGCCTAAAAAACCGTCAAGGGAAATCTTACTTTGCTCAAAAACTACTACGATTTTCATAAGATTTTCGTATGAATCAAAATTAGTAATATTTAACGTTTAACAGATACCTCTCCTTCGACTATCTCATTATCTGACTACCCGATTGAAACTATATTTTTATACAGACGCTTGTTAAAAGTTTGATAACATTGCATATCAAAATTTTCAAAAAAAAAATATTTTATAATTTTTAATAAAAAAAAATTCAAAATTATGTTTTAAGAATTAGATATTTTGAAAACAGGTGGATGTTTTATTTTGAATTCAATTTTAAATTCAAAAAGGTCTACATTAATAAATATCTACTAAAAATTAGCGTGGACATTTTTTTTTTGTTTTAATGTTTACAACATTTTATATTTGAAAAAGGATTTATTTTTAAAATCGCTCCTATATTTTTTTTCTCAAAGATTAAGATTTTATATAAGAAATCAGTGTAGGTTCATCGCGTTGGGTTCAAAAAAGTTTCAAAATTATTTTTTTAATCAATTTATATCTAATTTTGTTGATTTAAAACAATTTAAATAATATAATTTTCATGCATATGTATACATACATGCAACACGGAACGATATTGTTCATTTTGTATACCCAAATAATATTACCTTCAACAAATCTATGTTTTTGGCAGGTTTTCGAGAAAATTCCCGCTTTAAATTTAAAAAAAAGTTTTTTTGGTATTTTGTAGGTTATGTTAAATTAGTTGATTTTGCTTTACCCAATTTTTGTTTTTTTAATTGAAATGATTTCATTACTTTTACTTCTTTTTGTGCCTAAAAATAACGAATATTTTTTTTTACGTATGAGGAACTCTTAGGGAAGGGATGTTTTGCAAAAAAAAATATTTTCATTTGATATTTAAATAATTGATAGGATACGAGTTAGCATCTCATTTTTGTAATCCATTTTTTCGGAATTGTTTTGTCAAACTATTTATCTATGTAGAACCATGGTGCATGCGACCCGAACTTCAAACACAAATTTGATATTCTGAAACCTTTGTATCGGCTCTGTTACGTTATATCACTTTGTACCTCTGCAGCAGTGCTGGGGGGCATTTTGAAGAGAATTCCCTTGAGACAGTCGGAAAATTCCCTTTTTTGTTCCACAAATCTTTTCTTGTTTACCTTTTTATTTCCCACAACATATAAGAATATATATTCATTGAGAAGTCTTCTATATTATTGAAGGAATCTTCTGCTTTTAAGTATCATTAAAAACGAAGGAAGTGGTCTTCACTTAAAAAAATAACTTTGAAAAGTTCCTAAATAAATATTTTTTATATTTTGATTTTTGATAATTTTATTCTATCACTTGAAATAAAGTCTTCTTGAAATAACTTTGAGAGGAAATCGATTTTTTTTAATTTTGACAAAAACTATTTAATAACATCATTACAGCGGTTATTTTGTGTCTCTTTTCCAAGAAAAATTTTACTAACAAGAAATTACCACAAAATAAGTCGGTTTTCCCTTTCTCCCTTTAGTAGTCAAAATTCGCCGAGAAAGGGATTTTTCCCATGATCCGCCGGCACTGCCATGGAGCTAGGTTTGCTCAAGAATGAATAAAACTATAACTCTAGCTAATCATATAGCAGTTTTAAATATTATTCTACAGCCGGTCGGTCGCGTCGCTCCGTCATTATCTATAGGGACGATTAAATTATTAATCTACCCTTGAAAGAGGCGAAAAATAACGAAGAAACAATTCCTCTATAACTCTACAGATTCGGTTTGAACAAAAAAAAAAAAAATAAATAAAAAAATTACAACTGGATCAGCTGATGACGTACATATAAGCCCCTTTCAATTTGGCAATAAATTTCAAATAAGTTAACTAAGTTGGACACTTAAATTGATACTCTGGACACTTTAATGCGAATCAAAGTGGTATCCCTTAGCTTTGAGATGACAACGCGATAAAGTTAATTCGCCTCATATCGTATGAGGCTTTGCCCTGAGGCGCGCGGCAACATAGGTACCTTTACCGACAACGGCAATTTATTACATGACTTAATGAGAGATCGTCTCTTTTGGTCGAACCTGGAGCTTGTTAGAACCATACTAACATCGGAAGTGAAAATAATGCGCATTTCAAAGCAACTCTAAGGTGATTAGTTTCGAGGTCAAGATGAGTGTGTGTCCATCAGGCTCAGGACTCCTCCGGTGTAATGGTATCCCCTCGAGTATCCTTTGATATTGGTTAGGGAGCATTGCATTCTAAATGGAATTTATTTCGCCGACCTCGCTTTAGTTTCCGAAGCCTGAGCTACTCACATATTTTATGCTACATTCGCCGCCAGCCTCGCTGACAGACAGATAGACACAGCCTGACAGACAGTTCCACTTGTTGTCAACACACAGACACCGATGGACTAAAGCGTGATCTCATAAATATACACGAGTCCTATAAGTTGCCCCGCAATCCGCAACCTGTGCAACATCACAGACTCAGAGTTGTATCTTTTTAGTATTGTATCTTGTACCTATAGTGCCCCATATTGTAAGCAATAAGCTGCACGGAGCACGGGTATAGGATTCCAGATGCGCGGGCAGGATGTGAGCTGCAAACTGCGCGTTTAAAGCTATGTGCACATGTCACCTGAGTTGCGTTTGAAAAGTAGCTGCGCGTCAACAGAAGAGACAACACCGACATGGAACGACATGTTCCTTGAGCGATGAAATTATCATAACAAAAAATCTCATTAATTTAATTGGAAAATTGTTTTCACAAATCACATAGGTAGGTATACTGCAGCATTTTACGAAATAGTACAGAGTATACAAACAGACAGACAGTACACCGATATGTTATAAATATAAGGTATAGGTATATGGTGTTACCTAAGCCTTTACAGACGGTTTTGCAGCGACTTTCGTTGTTCGGTTCGGGCTTTAAGCACAATTGTACGCGTACATACGCTATACGCATAATGCTATGCAGTGCGATGCACATGCGCACATGATGCGCACTCTTGTATTTTGTGTATGCGGTCGGTGCTCACTGCTCTCTGCAACAAACAAGCTATATACCTACAACAAGCAGCACCTTCGGGTTTCCAGCATAGGCTTTAGGCAAGGCTTCAGACTTACCTTTCATTAAAATTTTTCTCATGCTTTTGCGCAGTGATGTGCAGTTCCATCGCCGATTCTTGAATTGAAATTCACATTCTCGGAAGCCCAGATTAATGCCATTGATGATCTCTTTCAGAAGTACAGAATCATGCCGACATATTTCTGCCAATTTACCGCGGACGCGTCGTGTCTTCTTGCACATTAAATTTGGATCAAGTAGTATGTTGGAACCTTCGGCCCTGCAAGTAAAATTTATAAAATTCAATGGGAAATTAATGTTGTTTAAAAAAAAATACATTTTATTTATGCAGGCTTATTTAAGTTTAATGTTTAACTCTAATCTTTAAGAATAGACATGGTAATCCAAGAAGAGATATGGAGACACATTTTTGGAAGAAAACGTAGGGGAGGGGGGCTTACTGAAGCGTAAAAGTGGCGGTATATAAGATCACACAGTAATACCTAAATGAAGATTTCAAATTCTCAGTCGATACATTTTTTTTGGAAGTGACTAGATTGATAGACATACAAATTTATAACAGTTTTTTTGGTAACAATAATCCTTTTGCGGTAGGAATATCTATTTTTCCACCACCACCAGTAGGAATATCTGTTTCTATTTTTTCAATTCCAGCGAAACGCGTAGATTCACATCTACTTTTGATGGCAAAAAAAACTGTTATAACTGTTATAAATTGACATTTCTTTAGTCTCGTCCATAAAAGTAACTTGCTGGTGAGGGACCTCTGCCAACGGACATACTTAGGACGCTGAACCACACCTACTTTTAATTGTGAAAAACTGTTATAACTGTTATAAATTATGGAAATTCTCTTTCTAATACAGCTTTTTAATACAGCTGGTATAAGTCTCTAGAGATTATAATCTTGCCCTTAAATTGAGCCTCCCGTAGAGACGAAATCAAGGAAGAAATTAGAAGAACACTCGTCTTCTGATGGTATATCCTGTCAAAAGTAGAATAAAAGCTAGCGATGGCCAAGGGCTATAGAAAGCTCTGCAAAGATTGGATACTATTTTTTTCAGTCGATACAAAGGCTTATTGTTTAAACTTTGGGAGAAAGAACTTGAAATTTTGAAGGTTTTGAATGAAACAACAACCACTTTAGTGAGCTACCACCAAGTCGCTCGAATAAATTCCAGTCGAGAGGCCCAACTTTCGACCACTTTTTGCAGCAATTGGGGCCGTGTGTCAGCAATAACGCGCCGAATATTCTCTTCCGAGGCGTCAATCGTCTCAGGCTTATCTTCGTAGATAAGCGGCTTCACATAATCCAACAAAAAATATTAAAGCGGTGTTAAATCGTACGATCTTGGAGACCCACGCCACAGGCCCACGACGCGACGCGAGATAATGCGCTCACCAAAAGTTTCCTTCAATGAATTGATTGTTTCGTTGGCGGTATGGCATGTAGCGCCATCTTGTTGGAACCAAAGGTCATCTGCATCAACATCCTCCAATTCAGGCACAAAAAAGTCATTAACCATGGCCTTATTATAGCATTCCCCATTGACTATATAACATTATGGCCGGCAACATTTTTTAAGAAAAATTTGCCAATGATTCCATCTGTCTATAGAGCACACCAACCAGTGACTTTTTGAAGATGTAATGGCGTCTCAACAATGGCTTGTGGATTATGATCACTCAAAATACGACAATTTTGCTTATTAACATACCCATTCAACCAAAAATGAGCTTCATCGCTTATGAAAATTGGGATCAACGGTAATCTTGTTTTGTGCCCATTTGGGCACAATTTAGAAGCGTTTTTCAGGCGTCAATCTATTCACTATGAAATAGCAAACCAAAGTTAGTGAGCATAAATCAAGTGACAACTGTCAAAAAGACAAACTCTAAAAAAAAATTATTGCCAGATTGAAAACTACACGTCCAAAAAAAAAAACACCCTGTATAAACTTGAAAGAGTTTTGGATTTGGATTTTTGGACATTTATTACGGAAAATCGTTACCTGAAGCTTTCCTTGTGCACTGCAAGAAAATAATTTTCTTCCATGACCTTCCCACATCGAGTACATACTTATCGATATTCCTATATTTTAAAGACTCGATCAAGCACCTCTAATTGGAAATTAATTAGATTCATTCCAATTAGATAATTTCTTTTCAATAAAAATTAATTCGATTAAGCTTTTCGATTAATTTCAATTAAAAACATTGAAGTTCCCCTCTAATGGTCGATCAAAAAGCATTCATGCACCCCGCAATCAACACAACTAATTAAAAGCATTTATGAAATTTCTATTGCCAACGATTTATATCTGAATCTTCTTTGATTATAAAATGTTCTGTGGTAATAATTAGCACACCTGCTGGTTTGAAGGCCCCCACGGCCGTCCATCCATCGATCGAAGGGATTAAGTAAAAATGATTGAACAACATTGTTTTGCGTATAGAGGTACTTAACTCTCATATCTTAGAATCTTATTTCACTAACTAGGTATACCTACTAAGGTCTAATTATATCACAATAATTTACCTTGCAAAGATACTCGTAAGGTATCCAAAAGATACAAACATAATCTTGTTCTTTAGATATCCTGTTCCTAAGCACACATCTATTTCATATAAAAGCACGCATTTTATTTCATATTTAATTGCTGTGGTAATAAAAACACACGTCTGCAGCATATTCCATGAATATTCCCACTTCCTTTCCCCTTAGCTACTCCCAGAATTCAGGGCAATTGATAAAATTATAAATTGACTCTATACACCAGCATCATATAAGAAGAAGATGTGCGGCGGCGGCCGGCGCTCGCGGAGGGCATCTGGAGAAACGAAACACATATAGAGAGGCAGCAGCATGGTGGCGCGGCAGGAAGCAAGTGACTTAGTTATTTTGGCACCTTCAAGCCGGTACGGATTTTTTTGTTTACCAAATCAATCAACTCAGATGGGGTTCTCTTATTTTGATTTTTTCGTGGAGGTGTATCTATGCGTAGATACAATATTGTAGACCACTTACTTAAGAAGATGAGGCTTAGATACTTTTAATGATATTATGCAGTCAAATTTTGTTTGCAACCATCATAGGTATAGACCGGGGGAATTGGTGGAAAAATTTTATTTTTTTTTTTTCAAACAATGTCTGACGTAGTCGTCGCCGTTTTATTATCTTTTGATTGAGGTTTAAATTGTTGAAACAAAACAAAACAAAAAAAAAAAAAACAGAAAAGATATTTGGTACTGATTTTATTTTTGTTTTGATCATAAAATTCAAAATGAAAATTAAAAAGTATTTAGATAGATAGTACACGGCATACACGCAGTTTTTAGGTAAGATCATAATCTTAGAGATTTATAGCTTTCCCAGACTTAGACTAAACTCTGTAGTCTAGACCACAGATTCAAGTCTTTATAGTAATAAAATTATTCGTTTTATTACCAATAATTGAAGTTGAATATTCTCTCTCATAAGACTTTGTCTATATAGTCACCTATAATGGAGTATACCAATAACAAGAAATTGCTGAACTTGTTTGTAAAAGCATATCTAATCATCGAGAACAATTTTCTCAGTACCTTATACCAAGGTACTATAAACACAGAACTTCATCCGTTTTTAACTTCATATCCGATCGTTAAAATGCAAGTTGTATTGCTTATTGATTGGCGCATGAAAACTATTGAGATACAAATATCGGGGAAAATACAGGAAGCGCTTGTAATGAGGAGATGTTGCGCTTTCTGTATAGGACTGCGTGAACAATCAACATTGGCAAGTGACTGCCTTTGACATGATTCTGCGTATGGAAGCTGTGGCACTATCTATAACGGAATAGTTTGTGAAAGATTAAACAGGTATTTTGTATAACTTGATAATGAAATGTGGCACGGGGAAGTAAAATGTCATTTGATTATTTCTTTGAATAATTATTTCACAAAAAATGAGAGTTCATAAACAAAATGCACTGAATATGTGTCTAAAAGTTAATCTATGAAGTTTGTATTCTACTACTGGCATATTTGAACTCCCGAGTTAATTTTATCACAAATTTGAATTCTCTTTTATTTCGTATTCAATCAAGAATTAATAGAAACGTAGTGAAAACTAAAAATACTAAAAGCAAATATAGAACTTAAATTTTGAAATTGTGAAAAATCCGTATTAAATTGTTTGTTTTTCACCATTTTTGAGTTTGAAAGTATTTTTTTTCGAAAACTATTAATAGAAATAAGTTGATTTAAAAATAAAATAACAGACCTTTCAAAAAAGGTACAACACTTTTTAGTAAGTGGTGCCATTTTTTTAAATAATTTTTTTTTGTTTCAATTTTAAATATGTACCTACTTTTGACTTGCTCTCTAGGGCAAGTAAAGGGTTTTCCAATAAGAGGTGTTATTTTGATATTCAAAGAAAAATGGCATTTTTTGAGATAAATGATCGGATGTTTATTTCATTATAAAGAGGAAGGTATGCCGTTAATAATGGAACACAATGGCCAAATGGCTGCCACGACCACGCTTACAGGACCATATCCTTTTCATGAAATTTTCCATAACCAAATCGCAAAGTGGCTGCCCTATGTCCTCGATAGCCTCACGAGTTCCATCTTTGAGGTCTTGAATCGACGCTGGGCTGTTGGCGTAGACCTTATCTTTCACGTGGCCCCAAAGGAAGAAGTCGCAAGGTGTTAAATCACAAGATCTCTGTGGCCAATTGTGATCAGCTCTTCGAGAGATAACACGGTCCGGAAACTTTTCCCGTAAAAGATCGATGGTTTCATTGCTTGTGTGGCACGTAGCGCCGTCTTGTTGAAAGTAAACGTTGTCCAGATCAATACCATGCAATTCCGGCCATAAAAAATCATTAATCATCTCTCGATAGCGCAATCCATTGACGGTAACTGTTGCTCCAGCCTCATTTTCGAAAAAGTAAGGTCCAATGACCCCGCCGGACCATAAACCGCACCAAACAGTCACGCGTTGAGGATGGAGAGGCTTTTCAACAATAACTCTTGGGTTTTCCGAGCCCCAGATGCGACAGTTTTGCTTGTTGACGTAGCCTCCGAGGTGGAAATGGGCCTCATCAGTCAAGACGATTTTTCGATGAAATTCCGGATCATTTTGATGCATTTCAAGGACCCAATCAGCAAAGACGAGCACGAATTTGAAGTGGTGCAATCCTTTAAATACCTTGGGTCAATAGTAGCAGCCGATAACAATATAGAAGAAGAAATACGCGGGCGGCTTCTCAAATCCAACAGAGCCTAATATAGTCTGTCAAAGCTCTTCAAATCCAGAAATCTCACCATAACTTCAAAACTGCTGCTGTACAGGACCATGGTCCTGCCAGTACTCACATATGGATCCGAGACTTGGGTGCTTAGCAAAAGGCACTCCGACCTCTTAGCCGCGTTCGAGAGAAAAGTCTTAAGGAGAATTGTTGGCCCCATATGTGAGGAAGGACGATTCCGGAGACGGTACAATCATGAATTGTACGCAATCTACCTTGAAGCAGATATCGTGACAAAAATTAAGCTCGGTAGACTCCGGTGGGCAGGGCACCTAGCTCGCATGAGCGAAGAGGAACCTGCTCGGAAAGTTCTTTGTGGTACATTCTATGGTAGACGACAGCGTGGTAGACCATGCTTGCGCTGGAGAGATGGCGTAGACCAGGACGCCCGGAGCCTTGGGGTGCGCAACTGGATGGCGGCGGCTCGAGACCGGGATGGGTGGAGAGACTTGTTGAAGGAGGCCAGGACCGGACCCCGGTTGTCGAGCCGACGATGATGATGATGATGATGAATCAGCAAAGACACGACGTTGTTGATGATCAGCCGGCTTGAGTTCTTGTGTTAACTGAACTTTATAAGCCTTAAGACCCAAGTCTTTATGCAAAATACGGTGTAATGACGTTTGTGGAATGCCTAATTCCAAAGAACGACGAGGAATGGACAAACCTGGGTTTTCTTCAACACTTTGGGCTACAACAGCAATATTCTCAGTTGATCTTGAGCGACGTGCACGGGTTTTATTTTTCACATCACTAACTTGTCCCAACAGCTCGAATTTGTCCACCAATTTCTGTATTGCGGTCCGACAAGGTGCTTCACGACGACCCAAAAATGTTTTAGTTTTACGAACCGTCTCTGCCAAATTTTCACCATTTTTATAGTGAATTTTAATAATTTCAATGCGTTGTTGAAGCGTGTATCGTTCCATTTTTATTAATGGCGTAGTTTCTACTTGTCAAATGTTAAAAAATGACAGCTTCAAAAGTGACAGCTACCGAAATAGCGGGCTATTCAAAATAACACCTCTTATTGGAAAACCCTTTATATTAGTTTCGTTGTAATCAAAACTAACACTGCGATGAGCGAGAAGTTCGAAAAAGTGGGGTTCAACATGCCACCCATCGGTCTGTACGTCGCGTAGTGGCTTTTGTGCGTCGGTGCGTTGGTGCATTTGTGCGCCTGTGCGTCCACTGTAATTTGAGCTAGAGCCTTAAAGGGTAAACTGATTTGCTTCAATTTTGGTGAAGTAGCCACTTTTGACTGTTTTAATATTTTCTCGTTAAATATATACATCATACATCTTCAATGATTGGTTACACGCAGTTGTTAACCACAAAAGAAAGTTCGTGCGGTCAAGTCGTGCATATTTTTTCTAAAGAATCTAGAACTATGTTGTGTTGAAATACGAATTAATATTCAATTTAAAAATAATAATAAATGGAGAATTAAAAAACTAAGGAGTCTTTAGTAACTTCAACCTTTAGAGAGACGTTTTCATCTAAACATCCATCACATTTAATCCTCAAGTGCAGATATTTGATGATGTTGACTCAGCGTCAGCACTCAGCTGATGCAAAGACCAGGCACACTGACACTTTGAACATCATCATTTGAAGGCTAAAACATCAAAGATTTGTATTCTACCTGTCCATCTGGTAACCCATGGCCATGGCTATGTTTCCGTTTATTTTTGTTTGTTTCCTTTTTCAATCGACACCGTCAATTGAGTTGACGGATAAATCCGAAATGCAAATATTTGTAGATCTCCTCTCTCTCACGATCTAAGAAAACTAATGGGAAATCCTCACTTCATATACCTACATAGATACGATGATCGGCACTCGGTGGTATTTGTATTGTGAATCTGAATATTGGCCCAGAATCCCGCCGCCCATTTTAAGAACAGGTATAGGTACCTCACCTATACCTACAGTAAATTGATGTGATGTGCAGATGAATATGAAGATCCCACACACTTCTATGAGGGATCTAAATAGTCGTAGTTCTGGTGAAGACAATATTTACACCTGATGTATTGTTTTCTTATGAAGGTATGTAGGTGCTTGAAGTCTTGAAGTTTTCGCTTCAAGGCAAAACAAACAAATAAAAACAGTCAAGTGGATTGAAAGATGGCCAATTCAAATGTTTAAATATAATTAAGACTGGGACTGCGAGCTGCCGACACACGTGAACGTTTGCGAGATGGCATGTGTCTGACTATAGATTTTTTAACAGGTAGGTACATACAGAGATTAGTTAGAGAAAAAGTGAAAAATATTTGTGGAAAGTAGGAGAAGGGTTTGAATGTTGCTATAAAATTTAAGGTTTTAAGTTTTAGTTCTTAAAAGAGTTCTAAAATTTGTTTTAAAAGAACGTAGGGAATGTTGCACTCTAAATTATTAAACAGACGGATCCATTTATAAACCATACCATCGATAATATTTACCACGGAAACCATTTGGTAAATATTCCCCACAAAAATTATGTATCATCCATCAGCGCTGTCAACCACTCAACCCTTTCATCCACCAGCCATCGAGTGAATAACCCACCCGAAAAACCTTTTATTTTAACTCACATATCACATTATATTCTTGAATTCATTATTAATAAATTAAGTATTATTGTTAGCAAGTACATAATTCTTTTATACGTAATCGTATCATTGATGGTTAAAAAAATATATTTTTATTATGGAAAATAGTTATAAAGTTTTTTTGAAATATTAAATTAAACAATAATGAATAATTTATTAGTTTTTCAGGCTAATTGTATTTTTTTTTACTGTCTGACTAAGAGCCGATTTTCAATCATCATCAGTTAAGCAGTCAGTAGTTAACTATCAGAGGAATAAATAGGGAAAAATGTTTGATTTGTCTAAAGAATAAGAAGAACAATCTGATATTTAACTGACTTTTAACTAATCGGCTGGATTTTGGTTGATTATAGCGCAATTTATAAATATTAGAAACTCTGAAAGTCACGGTACAAATTTAACCCACTGTGAACAAACTTGCCCTTAGTTTTCAAAAATCATCAAATAATTAAGGTAACCCATAGTTAGACAATTATTTACTACTCAAATATTTATTTTATTTTTACCATCAGTAAATACCAGTAGAGCTGTGTAATTTGTTCATTTCAAATGATCGAATCGTTCAAGAATCGATTACCAAAATGATTCGATCATTTTAATCAATCGATCATTTTCCTTCCACTCAATTCATTATTTTCATACTGTTCCGATTCGATTTTTGATGTATAAACATCTATGCCGACGTTAGAATGAAATAAAAACGTGGACTTTCCTCTGTGCGGCGTTACGATGTATCACTTAACGTAGCGCGTATTCTCGGAAACCATTTGACACCCCTGATGCAAAATTAAAAGTGTTCTAATGGACCTAGAGAGCTGGGCGTGAATCTAGGTAATTTTCACCTCCTTAATCGATTGGTGTACTCCGTTTTTCGATCCGCCGTACCAAAATATTGACATATTTTGAACTAAGACAAGAAATCGAAATCGATATTTTGATCAAACTTGACATTACGATGATAGGGAAGACGAAAAAATGGGTCTCGCAAAAACGTCCGTCAGTCTGTTTGTTTGTTCGACTAAAGCCTAAACGGATGGGTCGATTTTCTTTAAACTTGCTACCAAGCGTTTTCGGACATTTCCCCCACCCATTTTGTTTCTTTTTGTTATAAGACTAAAACCAATAGTTGTCATAAAAATTTTTTGGCCAAAAAGGAAATATCTACTTATTTTTCTCAAAATCGGCTGCACAGAATTTTTTTTTTAAAACTCAATGGGGCTATTCATAGTCACTTTTAAACTCCAGTTTATCTTAGACTGGGGTTTATTCAATGTTACTTAGATAGGATAAACCCAGGTCTATGATAAACTGGAGTTTAAAAGTGATTATGAATAAGCCCCAATAAATTTAAATAGTTATAAGTTGCCTTTAAATAAAAAAAAAAAAATGGTTCAGAAAACTGGTTATTAATGGCACCTTCCAAAGAACCATTTTTTGATTTTTGCTTTTCTCGAAAATGGTTAAACTGACTTTGATCATTTTTTTTTATAAAGAATGATTAACACATTTTAAATAAATTGTGTACCAAAATTTTCAGAAAGATAATTTTTTGGATTTTTTAAAAAGTTTGAAATTTTTTTTTTGAAAACTCGATATTTAAAAAACAACGTGGTCGATTTTTATTAAACTTGGAAAAGCAATTTTTTACACCATCTAGAAGATTTTCAACATAAATTATTCTTATGCTCGAAAATAAATGTTTTAAATGCTTAAAACCGATAAGAAATATTTTTTTTGCTTAAAAATAGCTTTTAAAATTTTATTTTTTGTGTAACAAAATTAGTAGTGTGTAACATTTAATATTATTGAACTATTGAAAACAACAGTAGGTACCTCACATTAAAGGTTTTTTTTTCTTTATTTTCGACTACCTATCTCTTTATCTGATTAACCGATTAAAACTACATTTTTAAACAGAAGCTTGTAATAAGTTGAAATAATATTATAATATTGCATATAAAAATTTTCAAAAAAAAAAAAATGTTTCGAATAAAAAAAAGGTTCAAAATTATTTTTTGAAAATTCGATATTTCGAAAACGGGTGAAAGATTTTTTGTAAAATTTAATGTTTAACTCCACATTAATAAATACTTAAAATTGGCGTTCCCATTTTTTTCTTAAAAATATTAACGAAATTTTATGTATAAAAAAATTAATTATTTTTAAAACCGCTCCTACGATTTTTAAAGTTTTTTTCTCATACATTTATATGAGAAATCCGATGGGGTACATCGCATTTAGTCCAAAACAGTTTGAGAAGTATTTAATAAATTTATTTCTAATTTTGTTGGTTTAAAACAATTTTCCAGTTAAAATAATATGATTTTCTTGCTTGCATATTGCAAAAATGTGCAACATATGGCTATATTGGTCAATTTTGTACACTCACATAATGCCTATTTACCTGTAACCTTACTCCAATGACCAATTTAATTCAGACTTTAGAAACACATTGTGATCGCACATGAGTACAAGTTCGTGCGACCCAGTCGTGCATATTTTTTTAAAATGCCTTAAATAAATAAAAAAATGAAAAATGACAAAATTAAGTACGTATCTTAACATTTTAGCACAAAACATACAATATCTAAAATGACTCTGCTTTATGAAAAAGTATTCTTATTTTACAAAATTAAAACACCAAAAATTCTTAAAAATTCGCGATAATTTTTCAAATTTGTTTCCTTGTAAAATACCTACTAGGGAATTTGTATGAATTTTTCTGGCAATTTCTTTCAGTTTGTCATAAAACTTATGAACTAAAACTGTTTTCTCTTTAAATATATTTCAAAAGCGTTGTTGGTACCTAAAGTACATAAATAAAAACTATAATTTTAAAATTATATTTTATTTATGTTTGTCTTTATTTTTGCTTTTCAAATGCATATGCATTTATTCAAACCAGCCCGCATAATGTCATCGTTGCCTTGCCGATGTGAAAGTGCCATTGAATTGAAAGGGACGACCCGCTGAAAGATGAAAATTTATCAAAACAAATTAAAAAAAAAAAAAACTATTTTATATCTTAAATATGTGCGGTCGGCTGATGCGGATGATGTATCTTATTTTCATCTTGATTGTCAATGTTGATCCTGCTGACTATGGCGATGCTGATGCTGATGCTGATGCTGATGCTGATGCAGCTAATGCGTTGCATTGCCACAACTCAAGATCACCACAAACAAAAAAATAAACAAACACTTTTCCACACATTTTCCTCGCCGCACTTTGGGAAATGTGTCATCGCGGCAAGTGAATTTTCTTTCTCTATGGTTGGGATCTTCTCTCTAACTCAATACGGTTCTGTTTACCTTCAAACCCTCACTCAGTAATCGAGGCATGGCGACGTATAGCTATAGGTATCTTACTGATGAAAATACCTACATCTTAAACAGTTACCACCATTCTGTATAAATAGTTTGATTTTGAGAATGATCAAAAATCAAACACCATCAATTTTCAGATTTAGCCACATAGCTATATACAGCCAACATCCGCAGGGCCCACTTCATCCGATCTGGCATAGATTCTCCACTCGTAACATCATTTTTGTATCTTTTTTTTTTGTAACTCTATAGACTTGGACAGAGCTCAGATAGACAGACGGACGAACGGACATGGACGTTGTCGGTCGTCGGTCGTCGTGCCCCATCGTCTTTGCTGCAGCTTCTCTATGATGTTTGTCGGCGCCTTTTGTGTGATATGTATTTTTAAAGATTTCCTTCATTCGAGGTTTTCTTCTGCAGCCTTTGATCTGGCCATAGCTCCACTCCAGCTCCAGCTAGCTATATAGTCAGCCAGCCAAAAAGTAGAGGAGGAGGCATCAGAGGTACCTATAATATTGTGCGGCACGAATGTGGTTTTCCGCATTCGTGGTGGCCACCTTGTGTGTGCTCTATACGTCTGTATGATTTCCGCTGTGTGCATCCATGGAACTGATGGAACACACAGCATCGCACCCGCCACCGCCGCGCTCCGGTTGATATTGGCTCATCTTCATGATCGATAAGTTTGGTAAACAGAGAATCACTTAGTTGGCACTGAACAATCAATCTGAAGTCATCACTTGTTGACTTGGACTGTTCGTTTCATTGTTGTTGGTGGTGGTCAGTTTTTTTCGTGTGCTATGTACATATATAACAAAAGATGAAGGTGATGATCCTGCTGGATGGAACTGGGGATGGATTTCAGAGTGCTGATGAGCATTCATGCATTTGATGGGTGCGAATGGAACTTGTTCTGTATTTTTGTGCGATGGCAAACTGTTTGTTTATGTAATCACTTTTATTTATGTTGAGCCTCGTTTGGCAGATTTAACTAAATTGGTACATAAATTATTTTGTTTTAATAATTTTGATTATTTTTTTTTAATTTAAGAGAGAAAATATGCAATTTTATAAACAGTGAAATATTTCGTAAAGGGTGTTTTTTTCAGACGTTTGGTTTCCAAGAAGAAATAAAACGCATACAATTTAATGTTTTGGCCAAGAATCTAGCTTAATTCTAAAGATAAGGGTTTGCCATTATGTTTTAAAAATGATCTCGGGCAAGTGGCCGCCGCGGCTGGCTCGAATAAATTCCAGCCAAGAGGCCCAATTTTCGACAGATCCAATTGTTGTGTGCGATGGCGGATGGACTCATTCGGGTCTTCTTCGATACTCTGCTCCACAGCAGCAATAGCGTCTTTGGTGCGCACTGTACGGCGTCTCTGAGGATGCGCATTATCCACTGGAGTAAACGTGGTGCGAAACCGATCCATGGTTGCTCCGATTTATGCGATTTTGCGATTATGTCGACCTACGCAGCGCGCGATGCGTCGCACGTGTCGAACCATTATTTTGGTAATAAATCAAGTGACAGCTGTCAAAAAGACCAACTCCGAAAAAAGTATTGCCAGATTGAAAACCACACGTCTAAAAAAACACGCTTTATAAAGTCCAACAAGGTTTAAGCTTCACAAAAATTTGCAACAAGCTTGATTGAATCAGACAACAAACGTCAGCTCATATTTCGTCGTTAGTTCAGGTATGCGTTCATGAGTTAATATATGCGTAACAGTATCATGTGGTATTTTTATGTGAACTAAAGTTTTAGTTAAGATATAGTCTAAAGAACTTTAACTGGGTCGATTAATTTTTTGAAGTCAACACATGAACAATATTGATTTTGGGAAACTTTGCCGCTCTTCATCTTTTCTTAAAAGTATTTTGTTAGAAATTTTAATTTAATATTTTCGATAAATAACTACAAAATATTTTAATTTCAATTAAAAAATAAAACTTAAGACGAAAACTAACAAAAATATTTAAACTATTTCTATAGTGAATTAACAATTCTCAAGTAACAAATAACAAATAACAAGCTCAAGTAATTAAATTTATTTAATTTATTTAATTCTACTAATTTAAATACAATTTTAAGTCAATTTAAACTTAATAAAAAAATATATTTAAAATTTAAACCAATAAACTGCAACGTCCATTCTGTGTAATAATCAATATACAACGCCTTCATACCACTGCTATTTTTTATTAACTTGCTAAAATAGCTGTGACATAAAAGCATCGTTTATTGTTATTTCATTTTTATTTTGAACGATCACTTTATTTAAATATGGAATTAAAAGATACTTTTTAAAATTACATCGAACAGATAAACAAGAAAAGCAAAACAATTATACAGGTCGTACATTTTCTTTAAAATAAAATCATTAATTTTAAATAAATTGTGGTTTTTAAAAATTAAAAATTATCTATTTATTTATTTATAGCTAAAGACTAACTCAAAATATATAAGTACAAAGCACAGGTCTATAATGCAATTAATTAATTGAATACAAATTTGATGTGAACTTAGATACAAAATTAACTGATTGGTCAAATAAGCTAATTTGCATCTTTATTTTTAAGAAGATTTAATAATGATAACATTTTATTTAAAAGAAAGAAATCTTTATAAATAAAAATGGATCGTGGTGGGTTCGGATGCTTAAAACTTGAAAACGACTGGACCAATTTGGATACTTCCTTCTGCGGGTTTCCGCCAAGGTTTAGGAAAACTAAAAGTCGGAAAATTCTCAACAGGTGGCGCTGTATGCTCACATTTCGTTTTTCAGTTCAATTCAATTACCGTTCAACAGGTGGCGAGTAGGTGATTAGAAAATGGCTTTTGGAATATTATTTTTCAAATTTTGTTATTTGTAGGGTGAAATTGGGTAAAAATAAAAAAAATCCGATTTAAGAAATTCTTTTGGTGTTTGAAAGGTTGTTTTTTAGTTGATGGCCTGAGAGATTTTTATCATAAAATTGGCATTTATAAGGTGAAATGTGGTAAAAGCGAAAAGTGGCATCTGATTTCGAAAATTATTTTTGTGTTTGAAAGATTATTTTTAAAAAATTATTATTTATAGAGTGAAAAGGGATAAAAACGTTGGACTTAGGTGATCATGTTTTTACGTATAAAACCATTCATAACGTGAAGTAGGTAAGTTAGAACCCAAAAAGTAGCATTCGAATGCATTAGTTTAAATACTTACCTATATTATCTCTTGTAATTTTTATGAGAAGCTTTGGTTTGTCTACCCGTCTAGCCGGGCGAGCTAGCTAATATTTCATAATTATTTGTTCGATAGTTTGAAAAATATATATGCAGTTGGCTTTATATCTAAAGGCTCTGTTGAGGAATATTAAAATTAATTCGGAACAAAAGCTTAAGGGATAGTCTATATTTCCATTAATTATTTTAACAAAAACAAAAGTAAACTTATAAATAAGAGCATCTGTTCTAAAGACTAGGCCAGTCAATAAGTTTGAGTCTATTGACGTATCCAGGGATCTAATAAAGGTTTTTCCCAGCCTAAGCTTCTTAATAGGCGGAGAGCCGAACGTCAGATCACTTTAGGTAGCGCATAAGGTAAAAGGTTGTAGTATACCACTTAATCGATAGATATTTCAAAAGGCAGTGGCTCTAGACATGCAAATTATAACAGTTTTGGTTTATCAAAGTACCTTCCTTTTTATGCGGCCCGCAGGGCCAGGGCTCTTCGCCGGTGGGCATACTTCAGGCACACAGAGTTTTATTTCAAGTCACGCTAAGCGCGTTAACGCACGCCCACTTATAATGGCGAAAAACTGTTATAACTGTTATAAATTGGCATGTCTCTAGTATCGGCCATTTCAAAAAGAAACTGAACCACATGGGTTGGCTAGTGAAATTTGGGTGTATGACGTCTAAAATGGGCCACTTCCGGGGCGTTTTCTTGACTACAACTTAGCTAATCGAGTAAGAGGTTTAAAGTAACCCCAAACGATAGGGCTTGACGAAATAAAAAAAATAAATAAATGGGTTGCCTAACTTAAAATGGGTGGGTGGTGTTGCCAGCCCGCTTTGAAAAACACTGTTATATGGGACTATGACTTTAACTCATCGAGTAAGTTAAAACAAGTATCAAATGAAAGATTACATGGAACTGAAAAGAAAAAAAAAAGGTTGTCACTTTTGAAATGGGTGCATGTGCGTGGCAACCCTATTTACAGGAGAAAAGTTTAATAAATGCGTTATTGCTTACAACTATGTATTTGCTTTAAGTTTGGTCACATATCATATACGAAATAATAGCTGAAAATATGTAGAAAATTAATAAAATAAATGTATGCTTTATAAAATTTTGGAAAGGCAAAAAAAAAAACACAAGAATTATTGCAGTTTTAAAAATTTCAAATAACCGTTTTAATAAAAACAATGATTGTATCTATGGACTTAACTCAAACTGGCCCAATTTAATTAAAACCTTATCCTCGTTCTATAACAAAAACTGAATGTTGGCGATTGAAGAACTCTTAAAAACACCTGGCAACCCTGCTTATCATAAATTCTTCATTGGATTTCTAGTTTTTCATTAGGATAAGAGGTAAGCAGGTGTATTGCAATTATGTTTTAAATACATATAAAATTATACCAACGATTGTATCTACTCTATCTTAAAAATATTTATAAGCTGCCTCATCTTAAGGCACATGTGTCTGGCAAGCCCGATTTAATCCAAAAATATACCAAAATCACCACTTCTTCTAATAAGAGCTTTAAACATACATGACGAAATTAAAGGTCACACTCTTATCTTTCAAAAAAATACAGGCTACCTGATCT
Organism: Leucozona laternaria; assembly: GCA_932273885.2. NCBI lineage: Eukaryota > Metazoa > Arthropoda > Insecta > Diptera > Syrphidae > Leucozona > Leucozona laternaria. The sequence goes on along the minus strand of OW026368.1, from coordinate 88,827,128 downwards.
AAAGTCGGTGCATAGCCCTGTCAAGCTTGGTTCGATCAAAAAATATACCAATATCACTACTTTTTTGATAAAGTCTATTAAATTAATTGCACATATTTAATTCATTTACTTGACCCTTAGTGCATATAGGGTATGGATCTGCATATATTTTGCAATAATATGGAATTAACAATAAACACTGAAAGCCGTGAAACAGGTATAAAACTCCAGCCTATAAAGACTTGGTAGAGTAGAGCTCACTCAGGTGGTTGTTGTTGTTCCATTCAAACCATCAATTTTTGCTGCATTTCCAAAAATAACTCAATATCGCAAAAAATTCAAAACACAACTAAAAAAAAAAATTGTGATGCCAAACAAATGAATATACAAAAAGTAGAACACTAAGCACTTAAATTAAAAAAAAAAAAAAAAACACACACACTTTTATTTGAGATCCTTATCTCATCAAAATTAACTGCATTCTCGCAGTCCGTTGATTGAGTTCCGAAAACTTAAACGCCTCACATCTCAAACTCAACGTCATTCAGTTGGTGTGGTTTATTTGTCTGGTGCAATTGCAAGTTGCAACCATAACCATTGGGTGCAGTCAAACTTCAAATAATAATAGACGCGCAAGGGAAGCGATCATTGATAAATGAATCTGTAATTAGATTTTAATTAAATGATCTCATTGCATCACAGTGTTTTTGTTCATTGATCCATGTGTAGTCTATAGAGTGTTGCTGCAAGTACCAAGTAGGTATATACAGATCGTTTTGGTGATTTCGAAAGGCGATGATGAACGATGATGATGATTTTGATTATTTTCTCTAAAAATCTAGAACTAGTGCGCGTTTTTCGCAGAATTGACATCTGATGACATAAATCAGTATGCGCCTCTTAGTTCGTTGCAATTAAGTTTTGATTAGGTATTAGCATCTCTCTCTCTCTCTCTCGCTTTGCTATGCGTTTTCCTTGTGATGTTGAAGTAGCAGATCCAGTCACAGTTCATTATTTTCTTGGTCTCGTTTTAATGATATGCACAGTGCACACTGCACAAAGTAGCAGGAATATATATCTACTTGCCCCACTGCCATCAGTTATAGTTGCAAGTCCACAAGTTCCCGCATCAGCCCAGGCATACACACTTATGCCGCCAAATTAGATAAGCGGATGAATTCTGTCATCAGATGGACACATGCCAAATGGGTGTCTTATTATTATGATTATCGTTGCGATTGCGGTGGCGGTAGTGATGGCGGAGGTGGAGGTGGAGGTGTAGTTCCGTCCACAGTCCGTAGTATTTTCTATGAATACATCTTTTCAATTCATAAAAGCGTAGCAAATTTCATGGTCACAGCAAATGCTGCAGCCAAATGGTCTTTCTGAATTAAAACGACATACAGGATGCCGCAAAGAGATGCGGGGAGATAATAGAGGTTACCCGGTGTATAGCTTACCTATGGTAAGAGGTGTTAGATAGGTATTATGTCTTTCTTGGCCGGCTGTGCTGGCAGATTATTTGCCGCAGGTAAATTGTGACTCTCTGTCTACATCAATTTTTAATTTTAAATCACAAACAAAAATATAATAAATATTATTCTGTATAGGTATCCCACTCTATGAGTTGGCGAAATGATATTAAGTCAAAAGTGTGATAAGTCGCGTGATACTTATGACATTTGAATGATTGCACAGCACACACAGGGTGAAGATTAAATAACATCCGTAAATCTTTTGGCAAATAATAAACTTTTTTGTTTTATTTTTAGAACACAACGGAAGATGTTGTTGAATAATAATAAAAATACATCACAAACATCTACTTTTATATATTTTACTACTTCACGTGGTTTTCTTTTACGAGTATTTGCAAACGTATATTAGAATAAAATGAGTGTTAGTTCAAAGAGATGATAGCTATTTTCATGAGATATAAAACACAATATTCCTAGTCAATTGCTTCAACCCAGAAAATATCGGTATCGCATATTCCAAATTGTTCAAAAGCACGTAGTTCACGTTCACGCGCTTCTTAAAAATGATAAGATACTTGTTTTGAAGAAACTGCAAATTGCACTCAATTTTAGCTGAAAACGTAGGTAAGGGTGATTTCGCAAATGGCAATGGAAACAGGTGTTTCTTTTAGACGTGTGGTTTTCAATCTGGCAATACTTTTTTCGGAGTAGATCTTTTTGACAGCTGTCACTTGATTCATGCTCCGTTTGGTTTGCCATTTCATAATGAATAGATTTCCGAATAAACAACGCATGAAAATTGTGCAAAATGGGTTAGAAACGAGATCGTTGTTGATCACGATTTTCACGATTTTGGTTGAATGGGTACGTTAATAAGCAAAATTGTCGTATTTAGAGTGATCATAATCCACAAGCCATTGTTGAGACGCCACGCTGTTACATCCTCAAAAAGTCACTGTTTGGTGTGCTCTATGGGCAGAGGGAATCATTGGTCCATATTTCTTCAAAAATGCCGGACATAATGTTACAGTCAATGATTAATGACTTTTTTGTGCTTGAATTGGAGGATGTTGATGTGGACGACCTTTGGTTTCAGCAAAGGGCTATACAGCCAACGAAACAATCAATTTATTGAAGGAAACTTTTGGTGAGCGCATTATCTCGCGTCGTCGTGGGCCTGTGGCATGGCGTGGCCTCCAAGATCGTGCGATTTTACACCGCTGGACTATTCTTTGTTGGGTAATGTGAAGTCGCTTGTCTACTCAGATAAGCCCGAGACGATTGACGCCTTGGAAGAGAATATTCGGTGCGTTATTGCTGACATACAGCCACAATTGCGAAAATTGGGACTCTCGGCTGGAATTTATTCGAGCCAGCAGCGGCGGCCACTTGCCCGAAATCATTTTTAAAACATAATGGCAAAGCCTTATTTTTATAATAAAGCTAAATTCTTGGCCATTAAATTGAATAATATGCGTTTTATTTCTTATTGAAAACCACACGTCTAAAAAAAACACTCTTTATTAGCATATTAATACTTTGCAATCTTCTAACTTTAAAGCTATTTTGTTTTTAAGTTATTCAGCCTTATCGGGAGTTGCACCTGAACAACATTCCACATGGTAAAATGGACGTTTCACTTTTCGCCTATTGTAAGTTTCACCCGAAAAGTGTTAAATGTTGAAAAATTCATTTCGGTCTTTTCGGGCGAAATTTAACACAATTAATTTATAAAATGTTCACTTATTTTTTAGAGGAAGAGGAGATTTCTTTTACATACAAGAGTTGCAGCTCGATGCTTATTTTCAAAATTTTATGAAATTTGTGTATAGTTGGCACTTTGTTTTGCATAGCTTTCAAATATCAAATCACCTACATCCAGTGATGGTACATGTAGGGAAAAATTCCCTTAAGGATTAATTTTTTGTTTGCAATCAAAAAATCATTGTCATAAAATTTGTCTGGCTCTAAGTAAAACTGTTGCTGATAACATAAAAACAAGTTATAAATCAGTTTCAATATAACCTCAAGCCTTCAAAAGGGATAGAATGTGTGATGGCCTTAAAGCAAATCATAAAAATGTTCATGTATTAACACATGAAATATAATTGTGTGAGATGGAGTAAATAAATAAAAATACAATACCTACTTATCTCAATTCCATTGGTGTAGGGAAAAATTTGGGGATTTTTCTTTTATGTCTTTTTTTGTTCAAGCGAAACTCACAATAGCTTTTAAAAATCCCGGCGAACAAAAACTTTTAAGGTGAAATATAAATATTTCGGGTGAAACTCACAATAAGGCTGATAAGCTTTGAACAATTTTTAACTAGTATCTATGTATCATACTAAAACTATTTTCTTGATGAACTCTATAGCTGAACACGCCTAAAACATTCACATTCATGCACTCTATAAGCAAATATAAGATTATCACATTTATAAATGTCAAAGTGACATATGGAGTAAATATGATACTAAAGAAAATAGGCATTTGGTGATGCTTAAACGCACGTTTACAATTTTGAAAAATCCTCTTTTTAACCTAGCATCATATTAAACAAAAATCGTCCAACATTGTGCACCTTGAGGTTTAATTTTGATGATGAGTTTTGTTGTTCTTAATTCCAGTTGTATCTAGAAACATTTAAACCGTGGTTCAACAATTTTAACCCAACGATTTCAGCGGATTAACTGAGTTTCAACTTTGGTTCAAGTATATACATAGTACAAGTCAATTAACATGCTTAAATCAGGGTTGAACCTTAGTTAGTCCAGTGAAATCGGTAGATAAATTAAAATCTTGAACAAAGGGTAAAGCACATTTATACAAGTAGCCCTTAGTGATTCGATCTTTTGTATCACCATTGAAACAGGGATTTATTACTGTGAAAACTCACTACCAGAATTTTGAGAGTTTCTCGGTGATTTTTTGGAAGCTCTGGACAATTCTTCGACGTCTCAAAGCACCAAACAAAATAATTCCTTCAACATAAGACATTTAAAGCCCAGGAAAGCATCGAAGTGTTCGGAGTAAAGCACAATATCAAAACTCGTTGTTTTATGTTCTTTAAGATGGCGATGCACAACAAACATTCACTAAAAACAACCAAAATCTCAATACCCTCGTTTTTTTGGAGATGCTATCCGTAGTACAGTAAGATTTTACACGAATAACAAATAAAACACACGCTGTAGGACAACTGCCGAAAGAAGCAGAAGTTAAATCCGACTACATTTAAGGGGTTTTGTTTGTTGATGTTGGTATTATTCATACTTTTATGAGTCTCTTTGATTGTAGTACATTTTTTTATAGGCGCTACTATACAGGGTGATTCGCATAGTGTGTGACAAAAAGCTAGAGTGGGTAGGTTGGTTCAAGACAAGATAGTTCGGGGTCTATTCCCACCTGTTTAACCAGATGGGGGAAATTTTCTAAAAAAAAACTTGACTTACAACAGAAAACAAATATTAATCAAGGGTTTTTCAACAGGGACGCTACAAAAGTAGAGCAACAGGGACAGCAAACGATGCCATATTTCTTGCCGTTCTATTGACATTTCTCTTCAGTAAGGTTTGCCTTTCATGATGGAAGGACAAACGAGCCAACAACGAGTCGAAATTATTAAAATTTACTACCGAAATTCGGAGTCAGTGGCCCCAATTGGATGATATGGACTTGGAGGACATGTTGTTCCAACAAGACGGCGGGCGCGGCACCACAAGCCACACAGCGAATGTCACAATCAATTTATTGGAAACCAAGTTTGGAGAACGTGTTATCTCACGAAATGGTCCAGTCGCTTGGCCACCTCGGTCGTGCGATTTGACGCCGTTAGGCTATTTCCTGTGGGGTTACGTCAAGTCTATGGTCTATGCCAACAAGCCAGCGACGATTGATGAACTTCGTACGAATATCGAACGTGCAATTGCAGCAGTATCGGCCGATTTATGCTTGAAAACCGTCGAAAATTGGGTTCAGCGTCTGGACTTCTGCAAGCGTGCCCGTGGTGGCCATGCAAAAAAATCGAGTTTTATACATAATGGGGTCGAACGTACTTTCACAGGAATAAAGAATTTTATTGATATCCAAAACCGTTTTTGTTTAATTAAAAAAAACTTTTGTAGCGCTCTTATTGAAAAACCCGATATAAATAAACAACGGTAACGCGTACAATACCATGCTGTACTTTTTTGTTAAGCCAGAAATATTTTTTTTAATTTAATTTTTCATTAAAGTTGTTTTCATAAACAGTTTTTCAAAAATTAATTTTCATTTTTCAAAATTTTCGAAACAAACAAAAAAAATTCATATTCGTAAAGGATCTTTAGAGCAACTTAAGCAGTGGACTGAAGTCAAATTAATGACATTTTATTTCTGTTGCTGTCGATTTTTTTTTCAATGTTTTAATTTTTATAGAATAGCTACTCCCTTTTATTTAAAAATGTTGCATATTTTAAAAGTTCCATTTCAATTATGCAGCTTTTATGGTAAAAATCGCTTTTTTTTCTTTGTAATTTCTCCAGATTTGATTTCATGTTTTTTTTGTTATTAATAATAAAGAAAATTTCATTTTTACATTAATTTATCGCAGGGTTGTTTTATATGACATTTTTGTTTTGGTGTTTTATATTATTTTTCCATACTTATTAAACATAGAATTATGAAGAGTGATGTTTACTTATGCAACTGAACTGTAAAATATTTAAAGCAACAACCGCATGTGGGAAGGAAATACATCCACGCAGCAGACATCAATAATTAGTAAGTCAAATAAATTGTTGTATGTCTCAAAAGTATATCTAGCACTGCTTTTTGACCTTGATATAGTGTTCTTCGATTGATTAATAATTCTATACTGAATGTCGGTTCTTTTGTACAATTGTAAATTACCGCTTTGTGAAATAAAACTTGTGGAAAATAAATATTTATATATTTTTTTTAAGATTTGTATTTGTTTTTTTTTTTTTTAAACAACTTTCTGTTTCAATTATTCAAAAAAATCAACTTCACAACACATTTGAACCTTAGAGTATGTTTGCAAAGCTAGCAGGTAGATACATATAGGTTCTTGTTCTTTGATGTTTGGCCGAAAATACATATATAATAAAAAATAGCTCCGCTTTCATTATTTTCAATTAAGAAGGTTCATAAATTTTTAGGGTTAATTCATAACTGTAATTTCAATATCAAACAAATTTTTGAAAATTATATGAAGTATATGCCAACAACTTTATTTCATCAGTTTTGTGAAATTGAATTAAGTCACCCAAGTTCGGTTTAAGAGATCATAGAGATCTCAGAAATCTAAACGCTTTTTCTTAGTAAAATTCCTCGCACTCTTTTGCTATCAATAAGCTGCAAATTGATTTTTTTTCGGATTCCGTAGCCGATTTTTTTTTTTTTATAACTCGGTGTTGTTTTGTTATAACTTTGCCTAAATTATTTGATATTAAACCTTCATGAGCCTACTTTTATATGTAAAGGGTTTTTCAATAAAAGCGCTACAAAAGTTTTTTTAAATAAAACAAAAACGGTTTTGGGTATCAATGAAATTCTTTATTCCTGTGAAAGTACGATACGAAAGTAAGATGCCATTATGTATGGAATTCGATTTCTTTTGCATGGCCACCACGGCACGCTTGCAGAAGTCCAGACGCTGAACCCAACTTTCGACGGTTTTCAAGCATAAATCGGCCGATACTGCTGCAATTGCACGTTCGATATTCGTACGAAGTTCATCAATCGTCGCTGGCTTGTTGGCATAGACCATAGACTTGACGTAACCCCACAGGAAATAGCCTAACGGCGTCAAATCGCACGACCGAGGTGGCCAAGCGACTGAACCATTTCGTGAGATAACACGTTCTCCAAACTTGGTTTCCAAAAAATTGATTGTGACATTCGCTGTGTGGCTTGTGGCGCCGGTCGTCCTGTTGGAACCACATGTCCTCGAATTCCATATCATCCAATTGGGGCCAAAAATATTCGGTTATCATTGAACGGTAGCGATCCCCATTCACAGTAACGTGCCGGCCTTGATCATCACGGAAGAAGTACGGCCCAATGACGCCGCCGGCCCATAAACCACACCAAACCATAATTTTTTCGGGATGCAATGATGACTCATGGAGTACATGTGGATTGCTGCCTGACCAATACCGCATAATCCGAATCATTTTCAAGTTGTTGCTCAGCCCAAATCACGAACATACGACGCTTTTGGTGGTCAAGCGGCTTCAGTTCTTGCGTCAATTTAATCTTGTAAGGATGTAGGCCAAGATCTTTCCGCAAAATTCGCCACAACGACGTCACAGAGATGCCCAGAGTGTGAGAGAAACATTTGGGCTTTCTGCAACTGAAGCCACTTCTTTGTCTCACTGGCACGGGACCATTTTGTACTGTGCCTGTTAATTCAAATTTTTCTACTAGACGCTCAATTGTTGATCTGATAGGACGATTATGACGAACATAAATTGGACGTAGCGCTCTTAACGTTGAGGCCACTGACTCCGAATTTTGGTAGTAAATTTTAATAATTTCGACTCGTTGTTGGCTCGTATATCTTTCCATCATGAAATGGCAAACCTTACTGAAGAGAAATGTCAAAAGAGCGGCAAGAAATATGGCGTCGTTTGTTGTCCCTGTTGCTCTACTTTTTAGCGTCCCTGTTGAAAAACCCTTCAGATATCATTACTTTTCAGCTCAGATTTTTTTTTTTTTTAAATATTGATTTTTCAATACACTATGGCTTTGTCGCTCTACCAAAAATCATCATTCTACAACAAAGTACCTACTTCGCATAGGTATAAATAACGGGTGATTTTTTAGCTGGTTTGGTTTTGGCAACACTGGTTTTGACAGCTGACGTGTGTTTAGTACCTTGTGTCACTGTCAAACAGCTTCAGTTTGGTTTGCAATTTAACCATGGATCGTCTTACAAATGAACAACGCTTGCAAATTATTGAATTTTACTATCAAAATTCGTGCTCGGTTCGAAATGTTCATCGCGCGCTGCTTGTGTTCAGCGATGAGGCTCATTTTTGGTTGAATGGGTACGTAAATAAGCAAAATTGCCGCATTTGGAGTGAAGATCAGCCAGAAGCATTGCAACAGCTACCAATGCATCCCGAAAAAGCCACTGTTCGGTGCGGTTTATGGGCCGGCGGCATTATTGGGCCATATTTCTTCAAAGATGATGCGAATCGCAGCGTTACTGTCAATGGTGAACGCTACCGAGCGATGATAACAAACTTTTTTTTGCCCGAAATGGAAGTTCTTGACTTGCATGATATGTGGTTTCAACAAGACGGTGCCACATGCCACACAGCACGCGAAACAATGGCGCAATTGCGAGGCGTGTTTGGTGAACAGTTAATTTCACGTTTCGGGCCGGTCAATTGGCCGCCTAGATCGTGCGATTTGACACCATTAGATTATTTTTTGTGGGGGTATGTCAAGGCTAATGTCTATAGGGACAAGCCCGCTTCGATTGACGCACTGGAAGCCAACATCCATGCATTCATTCGTGAGATACCGGCCGATATGTGTGAAAGAGTATGCCAAAATTGGACTCAGCGGATGGGCCACCTGAGACGCAGCCGCGGTCAACATTTGCATGAAATTATCTTTAAACATTAAATTGCAAGGTTCAAACTATCGATTCAAATAAATATTTCATTCATTTTTTCGAATTTTTTGTGTTTTTTTTTTAAAAAAAGTTCTAAACCTCTTAAAAAATCACCCATTAATTGATAAGAATTCTGAGAATGTGTGAGGCAGAGCTTAGTAAATATTTTAAATTTTTTTGATGTAGGCGCCAGTTATAGCTTTAATTGAAAACCATCATTGAAAGTTTTAATATTTAGTTTTGAGGGACTTAAAAAGCAAAATCAGTGCATATTTTGATTCCAATATGAAGGTGGTGACTTAATTATTAATTCAAAATCTAAAAAAAATTTCGTTTTGACTCAACCATACCTTACCAATGATCATTGAAAAATTAAACGTCATTTTATGGCGAAGTTAGGGCCCGAACCAATTTTCGTTTTCACAAAAAATTATAATATAATATAATTCCATCAACATTAAACACAATAGCTAAAACATTTTCGGACCCAAGTAACACCAAAATGCAAATATCAGTCGCGAATTTCGGTCTGAGATATACAAATTCAGAGCAAAACAAGTTACACGGGCGGCCCGACAACGATTTCAAATCAATAACCACAGCTTCGCAACTTTTATAAAAGATGAGTGGTCTCGAAACCGCTCTATTTGCCATCATTTGGAACGACATCTTGGAGCGATTCTAACAAGATGTTGCAGGACCCAAAGATGATTCTTGAATCTGCGATGCAATAATGAATCATTGAAATCATTCGTTGAATCCAAAAGAGACGATTTTGATTAATACGAGGAAGCAGCTAAAGAAATATGTCATACTGACCAATAGGTATGTACAATCACGCACCAGAACAAGAAATGTGAGGTTGAATCCGCTCGATTACATGAAAGCACAAGACGCAAATCTGTCACCAAAAGAGAAATTCAAAGTACAATCTGGTTTTATCCCAGTGATATGTTTCTCTAACTGAAAGATTGCGTGCATACAAAGCAGGGTTCGGAATTCAGAAATCGCATTTCGAAGTAGATCGAAATAAAAATCGCAGTGAAACCAAAATTTTCGAAGTAGAATTTTAATTTATATTAAAGGCTACTACATTCAACACTTTTTGCAAAAGAGTGGCAAAAAGTGGAAAAATGAAAATCAAAAACACACTTTAGAGATACCGGTTTTCGAACAAATTGTGCTTAATCTGTCAAATCAATCTGAAATGACAAATCAAAAACCCTTTTACCCACACAGGCATCTCTAAAGGTTGGTTTCGTTCTTGACATTTCCACTTTCGAGCAAAAAGAATCGAAATCGAAAATAGAAGTAGATTGTTGATGCAGTAGATGCAGTAGATTTGATAATGTATGAAAAAGCGAAGTAAATCTACTGCTTTCGCAGTAAAGTCCGAACGCTGACAAAGGTGTACGTTCGAAATTTCTATTTCTTAGTCCGCGAATTTGCGCGCTGCAGCAGAGGCATTGGTGAAAGATGATTAGGATTATGGAAAAGACCAATTTACCGAGCTTTTTTACATCCACATTCTTGAAGATCACAGAAAATGAATAATGTATTTGGTTTTGATGGTATGAAATTGCACTGGACAGCTCTAATTTTCAAAAATGAAAATTATAAAAAAATAGGTTTCGAACAACGATGGGACAAAATCATCTATCAAAGCTATGCCTACTCAGTATTGAAAGCTATTAACTCGGAACTGGATTTCAGCGAAATCATCATTTTTTCGATTTTTCCTCAAAAACAGGTAGCAAGGTTCCATTTACTTGGTTTCGCAATAAATTATTTTTGAAACACTCGACTGAAAAAATTGTTCATTTTATTTAGAAAATAATTAAGTGGCCAGGGGGGTCTCCACTCCTTTGTTGCCCCAGGGCCTCCAGACCTCGAAATCCGACCCTGCCAAAAGGTAGGAAAGGTATTGGTTAATTAATAAAAAAACAAATTCAGGAAGAAACTATTGCAAACTGATTTCTTATAACAAAATATTCTTGATCTCGAAATGAAGGACGCGTTCTAAATTCTTTAATAAAACATCGTCAGCTACAGTAAAAAATAATTATTTATTTAAATCTATGTAGCTATGATTGAAAAAAAAATTATACTCACTTCAAAATACTTTATTTTTAACTTATTAAAGTTTTTTTTTTTTAATTTGTTCATTCATTTAAATTTAAATCAATTGGCTAATTTGTTTTAACGGCATTTTAAAGATATTCCAAATGACTATATATCTATCAACTCTAGTTTCTAGGTTAAACTCATAAAATAAATCAACAGATAAGAAAAACTGTTATGTTTATTTAACTACCACAATGTAAACTTTATTGACTATGCAGACTATTATAAAATACATATTTCGTTATCAGAAAAAAATAAACTTACTATGTACATAATTAGCACTTTTATTACATTTAAACTGAATTGATTATGGTTTATTTCCTTCCAACAGAAGCTTTCCAATTAAATTTTGCTTTTAAAAATTGATTTCTAAGATAAATGGTACAATATCGTAGATGAAGAAAGTTATTATTTTCGTTTAATATGAAATAAATTTGTATATTTTTCCAAATAAATATTATTATTCAGATTTAATGAGGAATCGTTCAATAAATCGATGGTCATTATAGATAAAATGAATAAGAAGAGCTATCACACGAGTTGTCAGTTTGCAGCAAGATTATGGTTTTTCCTCACAGTTATGATGGATTTATATTTATCTGCATCTGCAAATTTGAAGAAAAGTAGAGCGGAATGGACGTATGCCAAAAAACGAATGAGTGAAAGAGTATACCATGAAGATGAACATGTAGGTACGTCTTCATATCTGCATTATGGCACTTCCTATATATTCTATTCTGCATTTATGAAGATCTCTGCATTTTGGTCTTCCCTCTCTTTTTAACAAATATAAATTTTATATCTTACATCCCTTATTTTTTGCAGAGCTAACATGAAGACCAATGTAAATCTACCATTAGTGCTGGTTAACTTAACTGGTTAACATAATTAAACAACGTTAAGAATCTTTTATAGTGACATAAACTCTTTACCATTCCTGTGTGCGAGTTGGTAAATAGTAGGATATCCACAATTTTCTGTCGAATCCGATATGCTAAGATAAGGGGGAGTTTATCATGTCAAGCGATAGTCTTGGAGGATTTGTTTCTTCCTTGCAAGAGGCAGTATCTACTTTTTTTCAACTTAAAGTATGAAGGTAAAAAATTCTTGTTATAAGTGTAAGTTTTCAAAATTTCCCTTAGTTACATACTTTGCTGAGATTTTAGTGACCAAAGTCAAAAAAAAAAGTTTTATTAAAAATCAGATATCTCAGGAAAAAAATCGTATAATTACGAAAGAATTGAAATCTATTCTGATACTAAAGCCCAAACGACACTACTCTCGTGTTGTGTGTTGGGGAGTTGTGTGTCGCTATCGCTCTTATGTATTTCATATGCGTAAATCCATATTTGTTTCGTGTGATGTGTTGTGTCGAAATCTATGAAATAAATTGGAATTGGAATGACAGCGACACACTACTCCACAACACACCACACGAGAGTAGTGTCGTTCGGGCTTAATACATTTTATTGATTCAAACAAAATCTCAATTAAAGTAACGCTCTTCGAAAAAAAAATGAAAAATTTTATCTGGTGCTGTTTCTGGTGTGGTTTTGCGCATTACAAGTAATTTTGTTTCAACTCAATACGGCAATTTTTCACAGAGAAGCTATAGGTACCTACAGCATTTCAAAAAACACTTAACAAAACTGAAAGACATGTGTGATGTGTTCCCTTAATGTTTTTGCTAAGTGTATAATGTAATTCATTTTAAAAATATTCTACCCATTAAGAATGGTCCAAACAGAATATGGTGATAGGCGAGTTCATGAAATCTCAGCATTTAGTAACTTATTTTACCGAATCAAAACGGTTTTCGAGTAACGGCTCTTTTTTTTTTTAATTTCGACACACCTCTATTTTGAACCAGTTTTTTGCTCACCCCGTCCATAATTTTTTTTTTTGTTTTTACATTTAAAAATTGATTAATAAGTAGACCTTTTTTGTGCATTCAAAAGTTTCGATTATTTACGCCCTTTTTCATAAAATGATTAGATAAAGTCTATTTTCAAAAAAATAGAAAAACATAAACAAGACCTAAAGCTCACTATAAGAAGAAGATTTAATGAATTCAATGATATTTTGTTTGATAGATTTGCAAAAAATAAGCTGAATTTCATTTACTACTAAACAAACCCTACTGAAAAGGAAACTTTGCCTACTTGTCCCCTATTTGAGTGCCCCCTAAACTCAACCACATATTAACACAACTTTAACCTAAAAATGCAGCAAATCCTCAAGGTTCCTATATAAGCAAAGCAATATATAGGTAGTTTCTCCAAATTGTTTATAAAATAATTCAACAAACATAAAATAGCTTAGTGTAAGCTTTATTTTTATTGCAAGAGCTGAAAGCCTTTAATGCTTTTATGTATGTTTATTTTTAAATATTATTAAAATATCTATAATTGTTTGTAAATATTTCAGTAAATAAATAAAAACAATTATTCTTTCACGGGGAAAATAAATAATATTCTTCATCAAATCTTTTAACCTAAGTTTTACATTTTTTCACGTAAAAGGATAAAATAAAATTTGACAGCGGATTATTTGACCTTGATATACATATGTATGTACATATATATGTAGGAAGTGTTGAGTTGAGTTACAATATTAAATTACAATAATAATCACGATTCCGAACATTTATGCATTTTTCGCCTTTACATGTCTTCGAAAAAAAAGAAGAACAATGGAAGACAATCTGCAAAATAAATTTAAGTGAAGATTTTTTAAGACAACAATCAAGTATCAAATCAATTGCGAAATTGTGTACCCAATGCCCATTACCAGTTGTTCAAAGTCGAATTATGAAAATAGGCGTGTTTTTTTGCAAGCCCGGAGGGATTTGGTTGAAAAAAAAAACGACTTCAGGTATTAGCGACGCCAATACAGAAACAAAATGGAGTTTCCCTACAAACTATCGATAACAAGTATGATTGTATGTGATTCACTCCGGCCGGTAACACAGTTTTTCTCCGTGCTTGAGTTAAGTCCCGAGAATTGTCTGCGCTTAGGTAAGCCCCAATGGGATTAGTTGTTGTTGCATTAAGCATTTAAATTGCTTAGCCCAGATTTTGTTTTTTTTTGTCGACCAATTTCCTCGGGGCTTGCAAAAAAAACACGGCTAATACCGGTTTCCTCATATAACTTGACCTCTACTACAATTTAGGGCTGTGTCAATCAGGAACGATTCGATTTTTTTGATCCGATCATCGAAAAGTATTGATGATTGAAATCACAAATTTTCGTTTCAATCGATCCCAATCTCAATCATTTCGATGATTCTCGATTTTCAATCCCAATCTCAATCATTTCGATGATTCTCGATTTTCAATCCCAATCTCAATCATTTGAATGAATCTTGATTTTCGATATCAATATCTTTTGAATTATTAATATATTTTATCGGAGAAAAGAAATATGGGTCAGAATGGGGTCGATCAAATCGGTACAGTATTCGTTAACTTCGGAGATTGAATTTCATCGAAACCGAAATAGAAAAATTGTCTTAGTTTGACAGGTGCCAAAATATGCCAACATTTTTGGTATGGCGGATCGAAAAACGGAGTACGCCAATGGATTTAGGAAGTGGGTATAACCCTAGTCTCACGGCCGACGTTCTGGGACCACTAGAACAATTAGTTTGACAAGTGTCAAAATATACTAAACATTTTTATTACGGCGGATCGAAAAATGAAGTACGTCAATTAAGGAGGTTGAAATTACCTGAAGTCACGCCAGTTCTCTAGGTCCTTTAGAACACTTTTAATTTCACAGGTGTCCAAATGTCAATTCATTTCCGAGAATACACGCTACGTAACTTTGTACATCGTAACGTAGCACAGAGGAAAGTCCACGTTTTTATTTCACTCAACCGCCGACGCCGACATATAGATGTTTACACATCAAAAATCGAATCGGAACAGTATGAAATAATGAATTGAGTAGAATGAAAATGGTCGAATGCTCGATTGATTAAAATGATCGAATCATTTTGGTAATCGATTCTTGAACGATTCGACCATTTGAAATGAACGATTTACACAGCTCTACTACAATTGACTATTTTTAAAGTCGCAAAATCTTGTAACTGACTGATGGATCGATCGTTGAAACAAAAAATATTATAATTTATAAAAGTGAGCATAAATTTTTTTTTCGAAATCGTCTGCATTTAGGTAAGGGTGAAGAGCAGAACAATAGTATTTTTGACAAAATTTTTAAAATAACTTTATGTTTTAAATAATCATTTTAAAGAAAAAAAACATGTGCGTCTGTGTGTCTGTGTGTCTGAGTGTCTGTGCGTCTGTGCGTCTGTGCGTCAGTGCGTCGGTGCGCCCACTGTAATTTGAGCTAGAGCCTAAACAGGTAGACCGATTTACATAAAATTTGGTACAGAGCATTTTTATGTGATTCCCTAGAGGAGAAATTCGAATTTTTGTTTTAGCTCATCTAAAACGGGTAGCTGCCATACAATTATTTTGGTTTCTTCAAATTTTCTCAAAGATGGCTCTTACGATTTTATATAAACTTCGTACCTGTAATAACCAAGTTAATTAGAAAAAAACTGCCTTTCAGGTTTTTCTCAAAAAATTCACATTACGGAGTTAGGTATTCAACATTTTTTGAGAAAATACGGTCTTATTCTAGGGTTATTCGCGTATATCTTTGCCATAGTTAAATCGATTTTGTTATAATTTTACATTCTGATGCTTCTCAATAATTTAAACAATAATGCATTTAAAATTTTTTGAAAATATTATTTTAAAAACAAAAGAAAAATCTTACGAAAAATCAATTTCTTAGTGCTTTTGACTCTTTTAATATTTACTCGTTAAATATATATGTACCTACATCATGCTTCTTCAATGTTGGGTTAAAAACAGTATTTAACCACAAGAGCAAGTTCGTGCGATCAAGTCGTGCATATTTTTTTTAATACCACTTATCGTTTAGGTGTTATACGCGACACACTAACATTTTCGTCACTACATTATTTGAAATGTCGATGGGCGCATTCACTAATGTAGTGACTACGTATAGTCAACTCACTTTGATTGGCTAAATACAATTTAAAAAAATAGTGAATCTCTTGAGCACCGTCGCAATGTTTCGTGTCTATCACTATTTTACCGCTATTTCTATAAACAGTGTTCTAGTGAAATATAGCCAGTTGCATTCATCCCCTTAAACAATTCAACCGTAATACTCGCACTACTAGGAATCCTCATCAGTTTACCCTTGAGCCCAACTTCGGGCGTACTGATATTAAGTACAGCGATTCATTCCTTAGTCGCACTACACGAATGGGGAATGCTCTACCCAGCCCAGTTTGCCCATCCCATTGTGATCTTCAGACATTTAAAACCAATTTGCATCGGTAGTATCTCCTTTTCAATCCCCTCCAATCGCTCGATATCTTCAAAAAGTGCGGAAATCTTTTTTCTTATAGAATAGCATGATTTACAAGAACTCGTAAAGTAGATAAGTACTTTTTGATAGTGTTTAAACACCGATATTTTCTATATTTGACCTTCAATAACACATAATTACGCAATGAACTTTTTAAACAGTAAATTTTTCCCGCAGTAAAATTAGGCACCTACCTACGTTTTGCGTGAGTATAGTTTTCGAGAAAAAAAATCTATAATTAGGCACTTTTTACGTCAAAAAAAAAAAAATTAGTTGTTCAAATTTAGGTTATCTCCTTGTTAGTACAACCAGTGTTACCTTTGGGGATATTTTAGTGTCATTTTTACACCTTTTCAGCACCCGGTCACCTCTTTTTAAAAATACATCGATTTTGGACATTTTTTAGTAATCTAGCAACCCTTATAGGACACTATTCGAAAAAATTGAACGGAACCCGTTGTCAATCAATCAAAACATAAAAATACCTACGCCACCACACATATTCCTTGCATATCACATATCTTTCATACTCTAAGTCCCAAATTATAGAACAAGAAGATCTTTTACTCAAAATCAATAATTTAAAACATTATCAAAAAATATTTCATCAAATCACATCTATGTACATAGGATATTAATATTAATGATATGAAATTATCTGTGTAACGTTTCTTGGACCCAGAAATTCTAAGATTTGGAAATGGTTTCAACTACATATTTTTATTTGGTTTCTGAATTTGAAAATTTAATTTCTAATCTCGAGAAAGAGTACAAAACTTGGGAGTTAAATACTAATGATGATGATTTTGAAAAAAAAAAAATAATAACATAAAACAGTTTAGGTTCAAAATAGGAAACTTAAGAAACCATTATCAAAGAAATAATGTGACAAATTTTAAGACTCTTCTAAAACTATTTATTCAATTTATGCAATTTTTGTTTCTTCATTGAAATTTGAATTTAATCTTGTGTTTTAATTGAAATTTCTAATGGACACCTTTTTTCCTTTCGGACAGCTTTTTTGACACTTTATGAAAAATTTTTCAGAGGTAACACTGGGCCCAACACAAAATTAGCGGAAACGATTATATCTAATCTTCTTTGAGTGGATACATACAAGTAATTATTATTTCTTAATTCTATAAATTTGTATGCTTTTTGTAAAAATAAATTTACCAAAAAAATGTATAAAACTTGAAGGTAGAAAAACCAATAATTCTAAGCCAGCAAACTTTTAATCACTAATGTATTAACTTATGTTACAAAAAACAATATGTACAAAAATAAAAATCTACTCCAACTATGTACTTACTACCAAATTAGCGGAATTTTTCCAAAGTCAAAGACTAATTTTACTGCAGGGTTAAGCTATATAGACAATTTGCAATAAAACTTAGGTATTAACCTATAATTCTTTTCAAAACACCAAAGCAAGTTTGAAACTATGAAACAACTATACACCTCAAAATTACCGATATACGTAACTATGGTATCCGCAAGTACAATAAAACAAACTTATTTTAAAAACGCGAAGCAACTGAACACTAAAGTTTTTTTTTATCAATTTTTAAATTTTGATTACCTAGGTATCTAGTACCTATTATGTACCCATGGAGGCCTGATTTGAAACAAATTAGAATAAAAAAAAAAAAAAAAACATTCCCTCTCAAAAGTTAATTAACAAAAAGTTTCATTTTTTTTTTTTATTAATTCCAACATGTGTTTCAATTTATTAACAAACAAAATGTTTATCATCTCTCCTATCTCTCTAGTTACCTACAACCTACAACAACAAAAATTCTAACCATGACATTGTTCCCATCAAAACTATTCATCACATACACCTTAACTGTCGTATCTTGAAGATTCTTGTCAAGATAAGAAATAAACATTTACTTAAAACTAAGAAACTTTAACTGATAACAGCCATCCCATCGCAGTAAGAAAATAACTATACCTAATCTGCGTTATTTTTTTTTTTTTTAAGATGTTTGACACATAATTTCACTTTCACATCACTCAAATGTAAAAAAAAAAAAATTAAATTAAAAAAAAAAAATACCTACCATCCAAAGCCTGTCAGTGGCATTGCAAATATTAAAATTGCAATAACCATAAGTAGCCGCATATCTTAACTTTCACTCGCACTCGCACGTTCTAACATCGATGCGATTTGAGATTCGTTCGTTTTGATTGATTTTTAATATAAATTCACTCCAAACTCATCAGAGAAGGAATTTTGAAAGTTATTTTATAACTTCTTCGAGGATATTCGTTTGTTTATTATTCGATTTTCAATGAGTTATTTTTGTATTGCTTTCACTAAGCATCCGAGAGCTGCATGCACCGGCAGAAGATATCTAATAATTGACACTCAACAGGGTCCTTAGAAAGGAACCGAAAAAAAAAAACAGTTTTATTACGAAAAATTAAAGCACGGTAGATCACAAGTCGCAGTGTATTATTTACCACTATATCGCAGTCTTTAAGTGTTACAATTTGTTTAAACTGCTTGTGAAGCAAGCTTCACTGGATTTAACTTTTTTTTTGCAAGCGGCAGCGGGGTTTTATAAAAGAATGACCGCTTTTTAGATGCACGATTTTTTTTTTTTTTTTCTTATCTTTAGTTATCTTAGTTAATCTCCTTTCTGATGGGGACGGCCGCCGCCGTTAAGCGTATCGTCACTACAAACGAGCGAAAAATTATATCGCGCGCGTACAAAACATAAAAGCGATTTTGTCTCTCATCCGAAAAGGGAACGAAAATTTCTGTGGAGCGATTCTGCAGCCCGCACGGAGGAGTACCTCTATCTATAGCGAAAAACAACCTGCTGTAGACTGGGACTGGAGCTGGAGCTTCACTTCACCACTTAATGGCAGAGAGTGTGTTCCGATTCTATACATAAATGCTATACACACAGATTTTTTACGTTTTTTTTTTTTTTTTTTTTTTTTTTTTTTTATTACCGTCTTGAATTTTTTGTTTTATTTATTTTTTGTTCTCCTTAGTATTTTATTTTATTTGTTTTTTTTTTTTTTTTGTTTTTGCTTTTTGTAATAAGCTAACAATCGCATGAAGAACCAGCGAGAGTATCTGCTCGTTTATACGACACACAGAACTAAATGAAACTAAGGGAACAAGATGTATTCTTCATTTTTATTCGACTGCGAGTAGTAGATATAAGAACGTAAAGTATAGGTACGTCTTGGGCTTGAGAACTTGAGATACATTAAAAAAAGCACCAACGAACGGCGGCATCTATACGACGCACGGACAACACAAAAGTGTGTTCTGAGTTCTTATATTCAAAATTTTGTAGATTTTATTTTCTTTTTTTTTTTTTTTTTTTTTTTTATTATTTTTCGTTTTACATACGACGTGATAGGTGAATGAAGGTGTTCACTCATTTTTATGAATGTAAATCTCGAGCACCAAAATTGCTCTCTTTCACTCAAGATTTTGTTTGAATTTTTGTTTGTATGGTCGTCATCGTCAGACAGCCAGACAGAGGCTTTTTTTGGGTTATCTTGATCTCATAGATTACAACTTTTTGAGTGGATTTGAGAGCAATTATTATTATTTTATCGTTGCAGATAACTTTAAGATGTAAATTATGTTACATTCTCATTCGAAGAAGATAAATGGGCTTGATGTATGGTTTGGCAGCAAGTTAACACATCAAATCAAGGGCACACAATTCAATTAATCGAATGCGTTAGAGTAGGTTAATTTATAGAGTTTACCACTCGTTTGGATAGATTTATGTATTTAGGCAAATACCTATATTTAATACAAATATACATAATTTTATATTTCTATTTCTTCGGATTATCGAATTAATTTGAATTTAGCAGTGTGTGTAGGTAGGTATTGTAGGTATATTTATAATAGTTAGGGATATGGTGATTTAAGCCTAATATTTAAGAAACGTTTGAATAGGGCAGATATTTTTATATCCAAATTCTTCGTAAATGGCTTTAACCGATTTGTATACTTTGTATACAAAGCACTTCTTTTAATTGCCTTTCCCTTGTTTTATTATAGATACCGTTTAAAAATTGGTTACGAAGAAATTAAAAATAAAATGAAGGTCAGGAATGAGTTTCAATTTGCAAGTTATAGCTGCAAACCAAATCAACACAGAATCAGGCGCTAATATTTAAGGGGCCGACCCATACAATTCTTTGCATTGGTTACGTATACAACTGACAGCTCGATTAAATACAAACTTTCTTAGATATGGTATGGTATCAGTGCAGGGGGGGGGGGGGCATTCTGAAGAGAATTCCCTTCAAACAGTCGGAAAATTCCCTTTTTGTCCCACAAATATTATCTTGTTTTCCTTTTTATTTCCCACAGCATACAAGAAGATATTTTCACTAAGTACCAATTTACTTATGTGGATTTTTTATGTAAATTAAATTCAAAAACAGGATTCAATTTTATCCCAGAAGTCTTTTATTTTATTTAAGGAATCTTTTGCTTTTCAGTATCATTATAAAGAAAGTGGTCATCACTAAAAAAATAACTTTAAAAAGTTTTTAAATAAATATTTTGTATATATCAGTTTTTGCTAATTTTATTCTTTCGGTTGAAATAAAGACTTCTTGAGTTATGTTTGAGTGGAAATGGATTCTTTCAATTTTGATAAAAAAATATTTTATAAAAATCATTATAGCGGTTATTTTTCTTTTTCGAGTAAATTTTTATAAACAAGAAATTCCAACAAAATGAGTTTTAATTGTCTCCCTTTAGAAGTCAAAATTCTCAGAGAAAGGGACTTTTCCCATAATCCCCTAGCACTGGATGGTATTCCCAAGACTGACTCTTTGACTTTTTTTTCACGTCTCACACCCACTTCATGGTGAGAAGGATATGGCCAGGAAAATGGGGATTTTTTTAAATTTCGTCAACGTTTTCTTTTGGGACATCTCTTTTCTCTCTCTGAACTTTATCCTTCTGAATTTTTGAAAATAATTTCAATCTGCCAAAAGAACGTATTCCTTTTGGGTCACCCTAACATCCACATCATCGGATCCAGTGCCACCAATAATTCGACGGATTCTACAGGTCGGTCCCTTTAGAAACAGCAATTCGATTTTTTTAAATTTTTGTTAGATTTATTCTGGAACAATCCCATACGATCAAATTATTTCGATATCGTCGGTATACGTATTGCAGAACAGTAGAACTGGCTTCATCTTAAAATACTAAACTCTGCACATTTGTGGTTTTATCAATATCGGCTCTTTAAGGTCGTCCTTCAATATCTCTATACAAGACCTTGAGCATTCCCTTGGAGCAGAAGAGTGAGCAGGGATGAAGTTTAGCTTAGGAACATGATCCTTTAGGTGGATGCAGAGGAGCGGGCTGGGTGGAAAGAGTTCTTGTTTCAGAACGTAGTCCATTTTGGGCTGTAAGTGCCAAAAAAATGCGCAAAAACTATAGGTATCGATTTTTGCAAATGACAATTTTCCAAATATCGAAAGGGATCGATATCTAAAAGAAATCGAGATTATAATATTAGATATTATTAAAGTCGATATTTTGATCAGATAATCATAAAATTGGCTCAGATTAATATTTTTCTCGACAATTTGTGTCAAGACAGTCGACTTATATACTTTATAAATAAAATGAACTTAAATGTTCCTTTTATTCAAATTTTAAACCTTCAAAAATTCTCTACGGATCACTTTCAAATTTTGACAAAACTTTGCATCCAAATACGCGCATGTTTTTTATAGGTATTCTTTTTGCAAAACATTGACATCTTCAGGTGAACGTGAATGCAACACGCACTTTACTGAGATGTCAGCAATTTCAGGTCAGGTACATACAAAGATTCTTCAGCAAAATTTCTCAGTTTTACTGTTAAAATACTGATTAGGCTATTTGTAGGATGAAATGAGGTGAAACGAAAAATTGCCTCTGCTTCAAATTTCTTTTGAGTTTAAAATTTAATAAAGTTTACCTAAAAAGTCTTTAGGGCTTAAAATTTCTCAATAGTTTGATTTCGATGAAAAAAAAGAAGAAAAAGAAGATGGGCTATCGTGTACAAAAATACAGAAGCGCCATCATAAAGTATAATTACTAATCTTTCTTACAATTTAGAGATATACACCCAGGGGTTCCTCGAACCCCCAAGTAGGTCACAGCCATAACTAAAGGTGTTGGCTACCAGGGCCTGTAAAAAAAACTGGAATTCCAACTGCGTAGGTTGGATTATCCCATTGTACCCCCAAACTAAACCTCGGCTCATACATAGTATGAGCCCTTCTTTATTCTCTAACTAGGTTTCGCCAAGCGCCCCAAAAACCGGCCCCTGAAAATTACACTACAGGAACGGTCGTTCCAACGACTGAATGAGGAACTACGACAGAATCCAACGGCCAGGCCAAGGCCATTTCAGCCTCAATCCTCGGGATCACAAACCAGCAAGCAAGAATCAATTTCAATCCCCACCCCTAGGGAAGCCTGTTACCATAACAGCCGGAGGCACCGGAGCGGACACCAAGTCCAGGTGCGACAGCAGCTTGGGAAGCTACACCAGTTGGCCGGGCTCAGCAGTGGGGCCCAAAAACGAGAATTATTCCTGGAGGAGACGCAGAGCATCAAGAGGGCAGATCACGAGCGTAAGCAGAATAAAAAGGCCGAAAGGGCGCGCAAATGGGCAGTATTAATTAGTAAATAAAAGCAAATAAAAAAAGTAAAAAACTCTTTTTCTAATTGTTAAGGTTGTCGGGCTCATACCCAATACTAAAGGGAAGGGAGTCTGATTTACAAGAACGGGAAAAAGTATTATACAACATTATTAAAGATAATCTGCAAAAAGTTAGGACGTGGATCTTGTAGTTAAACTAAGTCTAACCTTTGTCAAAGTTGTAAATTACGCTGATGATGTCCTCGTGATAATGACCTCAGCAAATATATTTTCTTAAATTTCAAACAAAGCCTAAAAAGGTTCAAAAGAAATTAAATAAAGAGCCAAAATTGGCCATACAAATAAACAATAACATTTTAATAATTTTTTTTTGGAAATTCTTATTTAACATAAATTTACTTACTATTTATTTTTCCATAACGAGTATTTAGGTAGGTACTGTACATATTTGCGACCTCTTATAAGCAACATTTTTTAAAAACTTATCTATAAAAAACTAACTTTTTTTCAATCCAATTTTTAAATCTTTAAGATAAATTAAGAGTTCCAAGGTACCTGATGTAAAGGAAACTGTCAAAGAACTGGAATACATATGTATTTTGAAAACAAATCATTCCATAGTTGGTATACTATTAATTCCATAAATTGTTGGTATTGGGTTTCATATGTACGACTTAGTCGTAGAGGATGGAAGTCTGAGCTTGTCTCGAAGTTCGATTGTCAGGAAAACGAATTTTTGACCATTTTATCGAGCAGTTGATACCGTATAGCGGTAATTAAAACTAGCAGGCCTTGATCTAGAATCTTGCTCAAAATAATTCTTAAATTTCTTTAAGAAAATGTCCTTTTTACTAAATGAAAATCTCTCATTTTTATTTTGGAAAACGCTCAATATGAATGCGCAAAATTTTAGACGATTTAGTAAAATGTTAAATTATTTTTAGTATGATACTTGGTTAAAAAGAGGATTTTGCTAATTTTAAACGAGTTTAACATGATACCTACTATCTCTTAACATTTAACTAAAGTTAAAATCGCCAGATTGCTGTTTAATCTTTTTAACATATTACTAAAACCAAATGTCACTTTGACATAGACAAACATTAAAAAGGCATGTTTGCTTACTTTTCTGCACGAAATGTCACTGTTTTAGACGCGTTCAGCTTGAGTTTCTTAAGAAAATAGGTTAAGTATGATACTATAGTTAAAGAGAGTTTAAAAATAAGAACATATTAGTAAAGAGCTTTAAAGTTAGTAAAAAGTTAACTAGTATCATGCTAACACCTTAACATCACACTGTTTAAAATTTTGCGCCAATATTATTAGCCACTTAATTTATTAAATTATTGATCTAAACATATTCTCAGAAATAATTTCAACTTTAATTTTAAACTGTATAGAATATAGAGTTATTACTCATTACCAAACCTACGTGTTGCTAGAGAATGAAACAGCACCATTTTCATGAAAGAAAAAAAAAAAAAAAACCTAAAATTATTTCCAAAAGTGCTAAGCAAAAATTCCAGGAATCATTCGACCACTCAACTTCCCGTCCATTCCATCATGTGTCACTCCAATTTAAATGTACGGGTAAACTAGATCCCACTCAAAATGTACAATTCGATGTACCTATTCACTTTGCATCATTTCACTTCTGAGTAACGTAAGTCGTTTTTGTTTTCACCTGATCTGGCTCTCTTTGATCAATTAATATCGATTAATTTTGTGTTGGATAAAAACCCCCTTTCATACTATATACTCTCTCTCACGTGCGTCGCACCTCTATCTAGTGCCGGTGTGCCCTCCCTCTGGACAAAACTAAAGTATTTGCGAATATATTTTTACTCTGGAGTACTCATCTTTGCTGGACATGGACAGCGAAAAAACCAACGAATGTAAAAATTGGTTTAAATTGAAAAAAAAAAAAAAAAAATCAACATATACTGTCCGACTTGTATTCATTACACATAGAGTTATAGTATCTACGGCGGATCGGTGGGTGTTCATTTTGGGGCAGCGCGGAACTTCTCATCTAAACAACAAGCTAAAGGCATATCGGGCGTTGAGAAGGCAGCCTAGCCTAGTCTATAGGCTATAGCTATAATATGGCCAAGTATCATCAGTTAAGTGGCACAGAATCACTGAAACAGAAGCAGCTATTTCATCATCATTGTTGTTGTTGTTGTGATGCTTGTGTGCTCGAAAGAATATTGCTTACAATACTCTTACTGCCTCCTTAAAAATTTTGTAGCTCATAAAATTTTTTATTACCTACGGTGTAGTGTGAAATAACGTTTTCCTTGCTATAGCCGAAGAATTATGTGTGTTATTTTGTGATTTTTGTGTATGTTGTTTTTTGATACAAAAAACCAACAAACACACAATTTTTAAGTAGCTTTTTCCTTCGAACAATTGAATAATTTGTTATTCTTTGGAAAAACACTAGCACTTTTGTATGTGAAATGAAGAAAAGAAGATGCTTTGCACGCGTGTATTTGGCGTTTTAAGTTTAATGCCTGATGGTTGCATCACAATTTATTCGGATCGGACGATCAATTGATTTGACGTACGTCAGAATTAACAAAATTCTATGATTACTGAAGCTTCTGACGAACAATTCTGAAGAATTCTTCAGAACATTTTTAATCGGATTACCCATCCACTGTAACCGTAGTCTAATTGTGTAAATTGTCGTCTTAGCTGATCGGGTGAAATTTTTAAAAGTGAAGAAGATATAAAAACGCTCTAAAAATCTGGATTCAGCCGTAAGGTATACATTGCTTGTTCAGTTCATATTCAGAGACTTCTCCTTTTTTCTCTCACCATATTTCCACAAAAATGATCCTAAACTACGTTTTCCTCTAAAATGTATTTTTTTTATTTCTGAGGATTGAACAAAAAATAAATTTTGAATATTTTTGTATCCAAATTTAAAAGAACTGGTGCAACTGAGCATTAAGTGAGTTAATATAGGCTTCATAAGTTTATAATAATATATGCTCGGTTCTGTACCTAAAGACCTACAGTATGGGCTGCTGGTTGATATTAAAGATGTAAGGTGGTGGTAAAATCTTCTTTTTTTATATACCTATAGTTGTTGAAGCTATTGAAGTATCTTATATGATGCATTGTTCTGAAATTAAGTGTTCGATATGGCTCGTACTTTCTTACTAAACTAGCACTAAATTATGGATTTTTAATGGTGAATTTGAGATAAACAGGGTTAAACATTCGATGTTGATGTTGATTTTATTTTTAATTTTAATTATATTGACTTCCAAAAATAGATTTATTCATTATTTTCTTTGAATCAGTAAAATGTAAACGTGTGACAGGTGAGTGTATAGATATATTATGGTTTCACAGAACGAATCCATGTGGCTGGTTAAAAAAAAAGAAACAAAAATTGTTATCTATTTTGTAAACATTTTTGATTCAGATTAATATACAGTGACAAGAAAAATTATGTGATTACTTGCACAATAGTTTAGTTATACTTTGAAGACTCTATTTGCATGGTGTCGTCATACTGAAAAACACATTGGGGCATATTCATAGTCACTTTTAAACTCCAGTTTATCTTAGACCTGGGTTTATCCTATCTAAATAACATTGAATTAACCCCAGTCTAAGATAAACTGTATTTTAAAAGTGACTATGAATATGCCCCATTTGTTTTAGATAATCATGTAAGAAATAATTTAGTAATTAATACCTAATAATACAATTTTGTGTACAATTTTGCTCAGTAGATACTCAGTATTTTTTTAATTAAAACATTTATAGTATAGTGCACGACTATAAATAGCCGAATTACGATTAATTTGGACATTGCAGGTCTAAGTTTACCTTATCAAAATTGATAAACCTATTTTCGAGAAAATTCAAAAAAATCAAAAATCTTTGAATGGCAGCTACCCGTTCTAGACGATCTCAAACTAAATTTAGAAAACATTTATATTATTATTAATATTTACTTTATGAAAAAAAATCAAGCTCAAGGCATTAGTTTAATAATAAATAAAATACAAAGAATATTGCACAAGCAATTTTGTTTTTCATTATGTCTGTATGACTGTAGGCCCAGTTTTTCAGTGGTTAGTTAAACCAGAGTTAGCTAAATCTAGAAGAAAATTAAGCCCACAGCTATACAAACTCGGTGGATAAAACATCAAGAGCTTCGGTTCAGATAATTCTGAGCTTTAGTTGCTTGACTAGTAAGCCAATTAGCTAGGTATGCTCCAGAGTTAATTCACCAAATTTAATGAATTAACTCGGGATTAACTTTAATCTCACACTGAAAAACTGGACCTTAGACTATTGATTTTCCTTAAACTTGACACCTAAGACTTCGTGGACACTCTGATTATTTCATTATGAAGAAATTTTAAGCTAAATAACGACACATCTGATAATACATTTTTTTTGTATTTAAAATCTTCTAAATTGTTTAAGTCAAAGATTTGTTGTATGGACAAAAAAAAATGGATTTTTCCCTTAAAAAAACAAAGGCATTTCTACCTCCAATAATTTTCAAGTTTAAATTAAGCTTGTTCGCTATTTCTCCTAGATTTGAAGACTTGGGGCCAAATTAAGGCATCAGTGACTGATCGAGTGAGTGCCATCAGTGATCGAATGAACTAGTAAAACCTATGGGGATGATGACTCCATAACGTGAGCGGTAATGCCAAACTCACATAATTCAGTCACGTATTACTCGATTACTGATGCGGTAATTCGGCCCCTGAATCTTACATGAGATTTGTAGACTTCAAGTTTAAAGCAGGGAGTACACGATACAATCATCGTACTGACTTAAATCGTACCGATATAGGCACGATGTTTTGAATGGAGCACATACACAATGCGATTTCCATGCGATCTTATCTATTTTGTGCTCATTTGTAGTTGATGTGTTTGTTTGATAGTGACTTTTTTAAATTCTCGTGAAAAACAAGTCCTTATGTTTGGAATTTTTTTTGCAAACCTAGTCTATATCTGCTCTGGGATTTATTTCTTGGCATTTTTCACAGAGATTTTGCAATGCTTGTTGCCTCAAATTTTAATTTTTTTTAATCTGTAATGTAAATTTTCCACAAACATGGCATTGAACGGTATACATTTCAATGAAATCTAGCCAAAAATCAACCGAAATCGGTATGATAATTGCAAACATGCAAACACACATTGCGATCATACACACAACTTGTCGAATTCGACCTCGGTTTTCTACCGAAGGCGTTCGACCTTACGACATCGTTGCGATGTAATTTTTTTGAACACACACTATACAATTATCGCATACGATGACAAGTCGGTACGATTATCTGTGCGATGATTGTATCGTGTATTCCCTGCTTAATACTAAAGCATTCAATACACGATACAATTATTGTACCGATTATCGTACAATCATCGCATACGATAATTGTATCGTGTGTGTAAAACAAAGTATCCGCTGTACTTAAATTGCATCGTCGAATGCTGTCGAGCGAAAACGAGCGGTTGCATACGACAGTTGATGAAATCGTGAGTTAGTCGTATGGTGTGTGTGCTAACTTTCGATATCGCAACCGATATCGGTACAACTCAAGTCGGTATGACAGATTGTACCGTGTATCGAGCGCTAAACTGGAAACAATCAAATTGTTCAAGGTTTTCAAGCAATTAAAATTGCTTGTTTTTTTTATTTTTATTTATTAAATATAAAATAAAATACAAAAATAAAATAAAATTGCTTGTGTTTGTTAAAACTATATGAAAGTTCCTACACAGCCTCTTCTGTTTTTAAACTTAAAATTGAAATACAAAATGATCCATAAAATCTACAAAATAATTCTTAAGCTTAAATTAAACATTTTTAAAATTTCAAATTTTATTTTAAATGTTGACCGATAGGTACATAGTGGTTTAATGTCTTATTTTAGGTGAAACTTTTATAACAAAAAAACTATGCCGGCTAAAAAATCGGGTTTTGCTTGTTTAATCAAGTTAAGGATAGGTAGCTAACTTAAAATTCTTGCAACAAAAATTTTGTATTTTCTTAGTTTTTTAATTTTTTATTTCAATTCACCAGAAATTCACATTTTAAACTTAATTTGCAAATACAAAATTATCCATTAAAACTACAAAACTAATTTTTGCACAACAAATTAACATTTAAGAAGCTATGTACAATTTTGGATAACAAATCCGCTAACTTTTGATTTATTTTTGCGGAAACTTAAAGATTTAATAAATTATTTCAGCTATACAAAGTCGAGGTTTTTGATTCTCAAGAGCATTTAAAAAGCTACAAATTTGGGTCCCAATCACACTTTATTTTTAACATTTCATCCCCTCACTTATTCAGACATGTTTTAGCGGAAAATTTAATAACTAAGAATCTATTTGAGCTACAAATTTTTGGTTTGCGCAACAAATAGCTACAAGTTCAGATACTAAACTTTTTCGATTCCGTCAAAAATGTCCCCCAGCCAAAGTAAGGGAGGTCCATTTTTTTTTTTCAAAAAATATAAAAATAAAAATCTGTGCTTATTTAAATTAAAATTTTGTAGAATAAAAATCTGTTCATAGAGTTGCCTTAGGTAATCTTGGCACGTATTGACGTAACTAACGGGTGGGCCATCTTTAGTGGTTTCTGTTTAAATCATAGGTTATTTTGACACTGACAGCTGTTTCCCGCTCGAAATCTTAACAGAAAGTCAGTATCATACCTCCGCGGAACGAAATGAGTCGCTTTACGCTTAAACAACGTTGGAAGATAATGAAATTTTTTTTCCAAAGTGAGTGCTGTGTAGCCTAAAGCGGTTTTTGGAATGGCGAAAAATCATCTTTTCTGACGAGGTGCATTTTCATCTCGGTGGCTACGTTAACAAACAAAATTGCCGCATCTGGGGCTCGGAAAACCCGCCACACAGCCCATGCCACAATCGATCTTTTGCTCACCAAATTCCCAAATCGTGATATCAGGCAGCCACTTGAATGACGTTGTTAATGGGTATGTTTGCTCTTATGCTAATAAAGCCATAATACATGGACGAAATTTAATTTTGTTCATTTTATTGCATTTTTAAAAAGAAACGTGTTTTTAGCCCACCGTGGTATCGGTAAAGCTTTATTTTGACATTTTTAAGGTGACTTTAAAAAAAACATAAGAGATCAAATTTTTGTCAAGAACGGCTTAAATAATTTTAATAATTTTCTGTACGAACTTTTATTGTACGGGTTTTTTATTTTTTTCAGGAAAATGATTTAATCAATTCCTTATGTGAACGGGGCTTTTATTTTATAGTCACTAATTTTTCGTTAAAATGGCTTAACCGATTTGGACCAAATTTCTGTAATACCTATAGAAGCTTCTAGAGAGTTTAGTAGAATTGAAATTTTCTAAATATTTTTTTTTATTTAATTCTGACAAAAAGTTGAATTTTTCCATAAAATGTTCAATGATGGCTACAACTGGCGCCTAGTTCATGGTACCTATATAATACATGATATGATCGTTTCGTATTTAATTGAACAAAAATTTTTTGAGGAAATCAAATATAGCAACACTAGCTGCATTTTGCTATCGCTAAGGACCATATAGTATATTGTATGTACCTACATTTATTTCAAAATAAAACGGTACGGATCTCATAGTGACAACTGTGTTGTATATACCTTACCTAGATATCCCTTTTTTCCTTACGTTTGTTTATTTTTCATGTACCTACATATTTGTTTTCTTTTTCTTCACACTTAATTTCACACTACCTTGCCATTTTTGCAAAACCGAGATGCCATCTGCCCGCAAGAGTAAAAACTAATTGTTTGGTTCATTAACCGTGATTGCGATAGAGAGCAGGATCTCTTGTTGTTGTTGTTGTTTTGCATGTTTTTCATCATGGCTACTATATGCACAAATTTAAAAAAAAACGGAGCTATAACTTCATTCTGAGCAAATAATAATAATAAGTGATGCTGAATTTAAATATTTTATTTATCAGATTTTTTTGCTCTCCACTGTAAGATTCTTAAGATCTGACAAGAGAAACAAATCTCTTGACTTTCCAAAAGGCAAATCATTCTCTCTGTTGACAGCCAGCAAGCTAGGAAGGCGAGATTTACGATTGTTTACCGAACGATTTTGTTTTAATGTGATTTTGACTTTGAGTGAAACTTTTTTGAGTCACTTTTAGCAAAAATAAGAATCGCGGTCGGAGTGTAGACATTCACCTGCCACTGCCACCCACTGCTGTTGAGAACGAGCCAGTCCGCCACCACCACCGACATCGCCATCGCCAGTCAGAATCCGAAGTCAGTGCTTCTTCTAACCCTGTCCGCTTCGAGTCTATGAGTTATTATTGGATAAACCATTTTAGTTCGCTATAAAGATCGGGGTGATGCGTCCGAGAAAGATCTACTTTCTGTGTTTTCGAATCATATAGAAAACAAAAATAAATAAATTTCAATTCGAAAACAGCTTTGATTTTCTGCGCGCCACTTTGTGCGTCTATGATGGCGAAGGGGCGACTATGCAAAGTGCATAACTGATGCATTTAGGAAGCTTCTTTTGAATTTTAGTCCTCACGTCTGTCATCGGCGGCGCGGTGGTAACAGCGGCGTCGGCGGCGGTGGCGGGCATTTTCATTCACATTTCCCTGTGCCATTTAGCTCATGAATTTGCATAGAAATGCGAGCAATTGATGTCGTAGGCGTAAATACAACGTGCCCCGGCCAATATCTAAAGATGCTCTCAGATTTTTAATTGAATGTCAAATTAACGTTGCGATAAGAACTCCTTATCTGCCACTGGATCATGGCATTTATTCTCTTCTTTTCTTAAGTTGATTGCTTCTTTATTCGAAATTTATTCATTTAATTCATTACAATCATTAAGATAAGAAATCATCGAATTGAAAGAAAAACAACAAAAAAAAATGTTAAAAGCGCCAAGAGAGGGAGAGAGATAGACGGGACGGAGATTGTGGCATGCACTAATTTTCGGTTGATAGGTGGGTATGGGTACCTACTGAATGTTGTTGCAAGAGTTCTCTTCGTCTTCCCTCTTCGGATGCTGCGATGAGTCCGCCCGCAGATGAGTCTCAATTCTCAAAGCCCCAATGCATTTCCCTGAGATTTACAAAAATGATTTTGTTATTTCTTTCTTTTTTTTTTCTTCTCCCTGTTTTCCTTTTCATTCAGTTTTTTTTTTTGTTCATTGTGATTGGATTTCTTTCAGTTTTAGTTCAATTAATTCAGACACTCATATCAATAAAATTAAGTTAATTGATTAGCATAACTGGTACAAGTAGTATATTTGCTTGGGTATAATGTATTTGTTATCTTAACGATGGAGTTCACTTCTTGTTTTTTTTTTTTCAACAATATAATATGTTGCATTCGCTTAAAGGTTGCTAAGTATGTATGAAGTTTTTGAGAACAGAAATGGATTTAAGACCACATGAAAATGAAGGCAAATAAACCGGTTAAAGCTTAAAGATTCAGATGAGTATAGTAGAGTTTTAAAATTAAAGTGTATTTGGGTACATTTAAGATCTTATACTAAATATTTATGGGTCCTATACATTTATATAAATATGTAGTTGGTGAAAAAGAATTCTGATCGTTTTTTTTTTTTATAAAAATGCATTTAATTGACTTTTCAATACCTAGGATACCTACCTATATAAAGGGTTTTTCAACAGGGACGCTACAAAAGTAGAGCAACAGGGACAACAAACGACGCCATATTTCTTGCCGCTCTTTTGACATTTCTCTTCAGTAAGGTTTGCCATTTCTTGATGGAAAGATATACGAGCCAACAACGAGTCGAAATTATTAAAATTTACTACCGAAATTCGGAGTCAGTGGCCTCAACGTTAAAAGCGCTACGTCCAATTTATGGTCGTCATAATCGTCCTAGCAGATCAACAATTGAGCGTCTAGTGGAAAAATTTGAATCCACAGGCACAGTACAAAATGTTCCCGTGCCAGTGAGACACAGAAATGCCCGTAGTGTCGAGAATATTGCTGCCGCTGAGGCTTCAGTTGCAGAAAGCCCAAATATGCCTCTCACACGTCGTTCGCAAGCGTTGGGCATCTCTGTGACGTCGTTGTGGAGAATTTTGTGAAAAGATCTTGGCCTACATCCTTACAAGATTAAATTGACGCAAGAACTGAAGCCGCTTGACCACCAGAAGCGTCGTATATTCGTGAATTGGTCTGAGCAACAACTTGAAAATGATTCGGATTTTCATCGAAAAATCATCTTCAGCGATGAGGCTCATTTCTGGCTGAATGGTTTCGTCAATAAACAAAATATGCGGTATTGGTCAGCCAGCAATCCACACGTACTCCATGAGTCATCATTGCATCCCGAAAAAATTACGGTTTGGTGTGGTTTATGGGCCGGCCGGCGGCGTCATTGGGCCGTACTTCTTCCGTGATGATCAAGACCGCC
Organism: Leucozona laternaria; assembly: GCA_932273885.2. Lineage (NCBI taxonomy): Eukaryota > Metazoa > Arthropoda > Insecta > Diptera > Syrphidae > Leucozona > Leucozona laternaria. Next base: position 88,793,390 of record OW026368.1, on the reverse strand, counting down.
ACGTTACTGTGAATGGGGATCGCTACCGCTCAATGATAACCGAATATTTTTGGCCCCAATTGGATGATATGGACTTGGAGGACATGTGGTTCCAACAAGGCGGCGCGGCGCCACAAGCCACACAGCGAATGTCACAATCAATTTATTGGAAACCAAGTTTGGAGAACGTGTTATCTCACGAAATGGTCCAGTCGCTTGGCCGCCTCGGTCGTGTGATTCGACGCCGTTTGACTATTTCCTGTGGGTCTACGTCAAGTCTTTGGTCTATGCCAACAAGCCAGCGACGATTGATGAATTTTGTACGAATATCGAACGTGAAATTGCAGCAGTATCGGCCGTTTTATGCTTGAAAACCGTCGAAAATTGGGTTCATTGTCTGGCCTTCTGCAAGCGTGCCCGTGGTGGCCATGCAAAAGAAATTGAACTCCATCCAGAATGACATCGAACGTACTTTTACAGGAATAAAGAATTTCATTGATATCCAAAACCGTTTTTGTTTTATTTAAAAAAAAACTTTTGTAGCGCTCTTATTGAAAAACCCGATATTTGTGCTGCTGTGTTTTTAAAATATCAAAATTTCCTGTAACCATTCATTTTTATGGCGATCCGGACATTTGAAGCTCAAAATAAATAAAAATAATACAAATTCAGTACCCTCTAAATATAAAAATTTTTCGATTAGAACTATAATTGCCGAATAATGTGGATTTCCAATACCTCACGTTTCTAAGTTATGATGTGAAAACTATTTCATGTAGGATTACCTATTGAACATTATGTACATATATGAGCTCATGAGACGCAGAGTGGCCTAACTGATTTTCGCATTTATTCAGAAAAAGCTGAAAATTAGGTAATATTTATTTGAAAAAAAATATTCCTCTTTTGAAGCAGTTAAATCTAAAGGGTATTTCAATGTGATGATGAGTGCCTGTGCCTGTGACGACGTCGTTGCCATTACCGTCAACGGATAGTGTTACCAATCTATGGTAACCAATTTGTTTGGTACCGCACAGCGAACGCAACAATGGACATTCGGCATGAAAGATTTGAATTCTTGTGTTTTCTGAAGTCGCAGGTCTTATGGGTCAATAAGCCCCAATCGACCGCTGTCTTCAAAGTTAATATAACCCAGGCCATCGCTCAAATTCAGCCGGATCTATACGGAAGAGTCATTGAAAATTAGACCACTGGGATCCGTGCCACCGTAAGAAGCCGAGCTGGCCATTTGAACGATGTCATATACATATTCCATACATAATGGCATACATGGGCCTTTAAAAAAAGAAGCACTTTTGCTAATACCTCACATACAGACTGTTTTATTTCATTTCAAAATCTATCCGCCCTTATTGAAAAACAATTTATTTGTTTAAGTTTTAAAAAATAAGTGCCAAAATGAATCAGTTAGAGGCCACTATTGTTCTCACGCCCTGATATTTTGTATGTAGATTGACATTCATTTTAGTTCAAAACAAAGGCTTATGGTTGTGGTATAGGTACTGTTCCACGCTAATAATCATAAACATTTTTTAATCTTATTTTCTGTTTCCTATAGACAAAGATACTTAAATGTTCCAATTTTCAAGAACTCGGTCCAATAAAATTTAGGCGAAATTGCGGTACAAACATCCAGTTACAGAAAGAAAAATATGAAAACTGACAACAAGACAACAAGCCAAATTGACCTTATACTCGTATTGATAAAATATATAGTTATTCATAAAATAGAATTAATAAATCGGCTTACGGGATCTCAGCACCCCATATATGGGATATTAACAAACATTATGCCATCTTAAAGCTTTGAACCGATTTGCCCAATCATAAATCTGAAGTCGAAATTTGAATACAGAACATTCCTTAAGGCATGCTTTGATCACTTTTTTAGTCTGAGTTGAGAGTTGAGATACTTTTATTTATTTTTTGTCCCTTTACTCTTTGGCAGCGATTTTAATTTATTTTAACATTTTATTCAAAATGCACATTTTATTTTTATTAATCTTCTATTAATTTTAGTTTTTAAACTTTTATACTCGCGATTGTACCACGACAATTGGAACTTTGTTGAAACGTTTGTCGGGCGAAAGTATTCAATAATTTAAGTAAGTTATTTAACGCGGTAAGTCTTCCTTTAATTCTTTTAAATCTAACTATTTTTTTTCAAATAATAAATACAAATACAAAAAGTCAGTATAAGTGGTGAATAATGTTCAACAAATTTCAGAAATTGGTAGAAAATTTCTAAGCAGTGGTCAAAGTCTTTCGAGATCATCAGTAATTTTTGATCTAAAAAGGTCCCAATGAACTCATAAAAGGTCAATTAGTTTCAGTAATAGGTTTTTTTTTTAAAGACGAGACTAGGGACCTGCCAATTTATAACAGTTATGAAAGTTTGTCGTCATTAAAACTGGGCGTGCGTTAACGCGCTTCGCGCGACTTAAAAAAAAACTCTGGGTGCCTTAAGTATTCCCACCGGCGCGGAGGGCCCGGACAATGCTGGATTTAGGCTTAGGCCCGTGAGGCCCGGGCCTAGGGTGGCAAAATCTTTGGGGGAGCAGAAAAATAATTGATTCTCAAAGTGAGCGTTGATGCCTGTGGGCACTAGTGGGGCACAGGGGGGCGGCAACAGACCTGAGAATATTTTGTGTTGAAAAAGTAGTTTAGGAGGACTATGAATAATTTATTGAGAAAAATCAAATTTATTGAAAAAAATGGCATAATAATATTTTATATTTTATCTCTTTCTTTGGGGGCGCTGCATTTTTTCAAATTGTTTTTTAATACTATTAAGTATAGGGTTTTCAGCGGGAATTTTTCAACTTACATTGCGATTATCGAAATACTAGCGGGCTTATGTAACCAGGAGGGGTATCATTCAAAGCGTAGGAGTCACTGGTCGGGTCGGGACCGCACCGCGGTTTAGTTTTTTACAACTATAGTTTATTTTTAAGTCTTGAAATATAGATGCTGCCATATAATGTATGGGGGTATCCAACCCCACATTCCCTCCCCTGACGACGGTACATAATTTCATATTATAAGCCAACCTAATAAGCAGCACAGAGAAAAGGCTCTGGAAGAACGATTAAGAATAAAGGCAATTAAAAGAATTTAGTTCAAACAAAAAATAAGGGGGGGGGGCGGCGTACTCAGCCGGGCCTAGGGCGGCAGAAAACCTAAATCCGCCACTGGGCCTTGGGTCTGCGCGGCCGCATACACAGTACATTTATAAACCAAGAGTGTTATAATTGGCTTGTATAGAGTCACTTCCTTTTTTTAAATACATTTTTCAAAATCACAACAAACTTTAAAAACTGGTAAAAAAAATCTATAGCTAACAAATTTATGAAACCAGTTAACCTTTTATGTGGGGATACACAATATGGTGATACACAATATTACAAACTCATGCTATAGCTTTCTTACACCCAGGTTTAATTTTCTTTTTAAATTAAGCTGTTTAAAAATTTCTTTTTTTTAAAAACCATATTAAGAATTAGTTTTTGGTTGTTCCTATTATTAAAAAAAAAATTTAAATTTTGAAAAAAAATGGGTTACAAAATTTTCAGTGTGAAAATTAAAGTTTCCAAAAACTACCTAATTTAGTCACTAAATATATTGATTTACGTTTTCTGAATTACGTATTGGCTGAATTTACTAGTTTTCCTTCGTTATGTTAACTTTCAGGATAACGAATATAAGTTTCGTTTTGAAAGAAGTACGAACCGAAATTCTTACAGACCGAAATTGGCACCAAAAATAAATTTTTTCAAGATGCAGTTGGAGGTGTTGTTTTTCGTGTGAATTGGTCATCTATACATTTGTCCAAAAATGAACTTCGTGGCTGAAGATGATTTTTTTAGCGAAATTTAGGTCAAGTTCCAACTGCTCTAGAGCCCAATCAGCGAACTCACGGCGCGGCGGCGTTGTCTATGATCGTGTACACTGTGACGTCTTTAGGCATGGGCCCGGTGGGCCAGGGCCAGGGCTTAGGGCCCCGGAATTTCTTAATATCGGAGTCGATAGCATTACACTTACATACATATGTATTAAAGTGGCAATTTTTTTTGTAATGTTTGAATTCCTTTCCACCCCCTCCCCATAAAAGAGAGAAAGGTTAACGTTAATACGTGCCGGGAAGCACTTGAAATTTCTCATACAAAATACATGGAGATTTCTTAGTCTTTTACTCAAAATTTCTGTGAAAGTGGACGGTACTTGGTACATATAATATTAAGTACCTACCATTAGGAGTATACAAACAAAATATTTTCAATTTTTTAAATTATATTAACCCCTTTAAAAATAACAACAAATATTATTGTTTTTGTGTACTTTTTTATTTAAACTTCTTTTTGTAATTCAATACTTCTTTCTGGGTTAAAACCCACTTCACGTTATGAATGGCTAAATTTGCAAAAATATGATCCTGTAAGTCAAACACAGAAAGAATTTTTGTATTCGAAAACCATTGTTTTATGTTTATCCTATTTCACTCCATAAATAGCACTTTTAAAAATAACCTTTCTAACACACACACAGCATTTTTTAAAATCCGATATCTCTTTTTTGTGTTTACCCCACTTACCCATTAAATATTATTTTTTTTTGAAAAACATGTCTCTAAAGCCAGCCACTAAAAAATAACCTTTCAAACAAAAAGAATTTTTGAAATCGGATACCACTTTTGGTTTATACCCCATGCACCCTATAAGTACCAAACTTAAAAAAAAAAAATACCCCTTAAGCCATCCATACAAAAAAACCTTTCAAATACGAAAAGAATTTCTTAAATTTGATTTTTTTAATTTCTGAAATCGCTCAATTTTGTTTACTTTTAACCCCATTTCACCCTTTAAATCTCAAAATTAAAAAAAAAAATTCCTTGAATCCATTTTCTAACAATAACCTCTTTAAAACGCAGGTAGAGTTTTTTTTCTCCGTCTTTTTAAATTAACCCCATTTCATCCTACAAAGTGATTTTTTTCCATATATTTGAATAGTTATTCTGCTATTCGGGGCAAGAAGACTCCAACAATTCAAAGATCATTAAAACAGGTCCAGCCATTCTTGTAACTAAACTGACTTTATTTGATATATTTATGTAGTAAGATTTAGGTTTAAATACCTCTATATGTTATAATCATGTGATTAAAAGTTGCTCTTGTTTAAAATAATAACATCTGTATTTTTTTAATTTTAACTCGTACTTTTCCAATATTTTCAGCACAACAGCATATTCAGAAAAACTTGAATATTTCTTATAAATGTGGACTTTTGCTCCAACAACTTATCAAGTAGGTACTAAGTCAAAAAAAAATGTAACCGAAATTTAACAAAAAAAAATGTTTAAGGTACACAAATTTCCTTAAGGGGCCCCCATACCTTCAAGGGCCCAGGGCCCTTTGGGGTTTCCTATAGTACACTCTCATGCACAGTATCTACGGATGTTGGCTGATTATTTATAGCACCACTTGACACAAATTCGGTCAGTTGATTTTGATTGGCACACACGTTGTTTAACACTACATTTTTCGTTGGCTAATTGCCATACACAACTGAACAACTCCAAACAAAAAAAATTGACAAAACGTTGTTTTTACAACATAGCCTCTATCACCTAACAAATATTTGGCATCCCTTTTAAAAGAGCCTTTAAACAATGTTGTTGCGAAGTCTAAAAATGATATTAAATTGTGTAAAATTTAAGCAAAATTGTATTATATTTTCTAGCAGTTGGCAATTCTGAGATATTATAGTTCATCAGTTTGTGGTAACAGCCGTTGTAATAATATTGCGCAAATATGAGTAAACTTTTCTATCCTAAATAATCAATAACGGGAATGTTTCAACAAGAATCATTTATATCATAATTTACAGTTATTTTAATATACAGATAGAGTATTTTCATATTTTGTTGCAAATTTTATTAATTTTTTCATTATTTCGACACCAATTTTAATTTCCGCATCAGTTATCGAGTAATACGTGACTGAATTATGTGAGTTTGGCATTACCGCTCACGTTATAAAGCCATCATCCCCATAGGTTTTACTCGTTCATTCGATCACTGATTGCACTCACTCGATCAGTCACTAATGCGGTATAATTTGGCCCCAAGTCTTTACTAGATTTCGGTAAAAAAAAGCAAATCACGCGACTGTTAATGATTCAATCATTGTGATTTAAAATTATATCAGTATATCGCCATCACCACATTTTCTATAGAGAAAAATAACAATGTATATTAATCCAGAAAAACGGATTAACTTCTCTGCCGCCTCTGTAAGCCAAATCAAATATTTTCGTTTTAGATCGCAAATTGAGAAACCAAGGTCAAATAATACAATCTTCAAAAAAGTAATAAAACTAAAAGAAACAAAATTGCAAAAAATCAAGTTCATTCAGATAAGATGTAGGTTGAAAAATTAATCAATATCGACAAAGTTGAAAAACCAAAAAAAAAAAAAATATAACAAAAAAAAAAAATATAACAAAACCACTTCTTGAAAGTGCTGATGCCAAAAACAATATAACCGCACATAACAAAATTCATAATCCATCATAATTAGCAATCTGATGGCCAACATGCACATTCAAATATAATTTTGCAACCTAATACAAATCATTTTCGGTTAGGCAAGCGTTTCCGAGATAAACTGACAGCCCGCTGTCAGCAAACCTCAAAATCCCATTCGATAACTCACAAAAGGCATGTGTCAACGTTATGACACCACATTTCTTAGCCGTGTCACTGGCGTATATCTAAGACGAAGTCTGAACTTGTAATGACCATCAGCCAAATTCTCCTCATTTTGGTATACCTACCTATTGTCAAATCATATAGAAGACGGAAGACAGGCAGACTTAGCTAAGATGTTTCATATGGGATTAAAACTAGATCGAGATCGAGCTTTGTGTGATCTTCGCTGGGTATAAGAAGATATTTGAATCTTGTCAGAATTTCAGATCAAATTTGTATTCGTTTGTATTAGGCACACACATAAGTACATAGGTATATGTAATGGGTGATTTTTTAAGAGGTTTAGAACTTTAAAAAAAAAAAAACACAAAAAATTCGAAAAAATGAATGAAATATTTATTTGAATCGATAGTTTGAACCTTGCAATTTAATGTTTAAAGATAATTTCATGCAAATGTTGACCGCGGCTGCGTCTCAGGTAGCCCATCCGCTGAGTCCAATTTTGGCATACTCTTTCACACATATCGGCCGGTATCTCACGAATGAATGCATGGATGTTGGCTTCCAGTGCGTCAATCGAAGCGGGCTTGTCCCTATAGACATTAGCCTTGACATACCCCCACAAAAAATAATCTAATGGTGTCAAATCGCACGATCTAGGCGGCCAATTGACCGGCCCGAAACGTGAAATTAACTGTTCACCAAACTCGCCTCGCAATTGCGCCATTGTTTCGCTGGCTGTGTGGCATGTGGCACCGTCTTGTTGAAACCACATATCATGCAAGTCAAGAACTTCCATTTCGGGCAAAAAAAAAGTTTGTTATCATCGCTCGGTAGCGTTCACCATTGACAGTAACGCTGCGATTCGCATCATCTTTGAAGAAATAGGTCCAATAATGCCGCCGGCCCATAAACCGCACCAAACAGTGGCTTTTTCGGGATGCATTGGTAGCTGTTGCAATGCTTCTGGCTGATCTTCACTCCAAATGCGGCAATTTTGCTTATTTACGTACCCATTCAACCAAAAATGAGCCTCATCGCTGAACACAAGCAGCGCGCGATGAACATTTCGAACCGAGCACGAATTTTGATAGTAAAATTCAATAATTTGCAAGCGTTGTTCATTTGTAAGACGATCCATGGTTAAATTGCAAACCAAACTGAAGCTGTTTGACAGTGACACAAGGTACTAAACACACGTCAGCTGTCAAAACCAGTGTTGCCAAAACCAAACCAGCTTAAAAATCACCCTTTAGATATAAAAATATTGATATTGATTTTCGCTTGAGACGAAGGCTAAGGCAGAGAGATCAGACTGAACAAAACTGTGAGTTAAGATCCAGAAAATGCGACGGGACTAGTCAGCCTCTGTCGTGGTGCTGTCATCAAAATGTTGGCGCATTGACTAATCCCATGCTACATCTGTCTGGCCCTGCTTATTTTCTGTTTTGTTCGATTTTTTTTGGCAATGTCAAGAATCAAAGTCTGAGGCATGAACTCAATCCCGAGCAAGAGCTTTATAGGCATGAGAGAGTCTGGGCTTAAGGAGTGAACTGTGCGCGAACAACTGCGCCGAAGATGCATTCACATGGCTAAACATTTTTAGACCCAAAATCAAAATCAATCCTTGAGCGGAATTTGGAATTTGGATTGGCTTCATCGTCATCTTCATCCTCATCCTCATCCTCATCAGCGTCAGAAGCAACAGCAACAGCAGAAGCACCATCAGCTTCGGCCAGCATCAGGGCTCTGTGTGTAGTGGATTAAGCTTCCCTCCTGATCGCATGTCCACATAATTCATCCTCGACTCGGCATCGACTTCGGCACATCGGCATTATGGGAAGACAGTTCAGTTTTGTTTGATATAGTATATTGGCTTGTTTCGATTTTGGACTTTTTTGTCGCTTTGACGGCAATGTCGAACTAAATAAGACGATGAAGGAGAGGATTAAAAGGACTCAAAAGGATCCACGAAATATCGCATAAGTTGATAAATGTATCCGCAAAACATAATAAGAGAAGATAAAGAAAGTTAATACCCTGGCAAAAATAACGTCATGATAGGTTTCGACATATTCCCTTTAATGATAACTGTCAGGTAGTTAAATTAGCGAATGTGTCATCAGTGAGATACCAAAGAGAAATTGTATGACTTAATTAGCAGACCATCGATCATTTTGTATATTTGGTTTGCAAAATATCTTACTCGAGTCTCTTCTCTTGGGCAAAAACAAAATGTAAATACAGTATGTTGCACAAGAAAAGGAATAAGATTTTTCTTGGAAAAAATTTATTGAAGTTTTTTTTTTGTATTCTATTTTAGCAAATTATTTTGCATATTGGCTGCGATGCATGAAGAACAAACAATACAATAAATCGATCGCAGCTAGGGAAAAATGAGCTGTGGCGGTGCGCGTGTACTTACTATTCCATGGCACAAATTCGTTTATCGACTGACGTTTCAAACTTGGGCTGTCATAAGCCGATCTGAAAACAGATGTCAAAATTACATTACATGGTTGCCAGATGTCGAAGATTTAAATTGCCCGACCTATATACATTTTAGAACAATATTTGTACTGTTGGTCGATCAACTGACCAATAACTAGAACTACGGATGGATCACTGGATCAGCTGTTTAGTGGGCTGTGATTTTTCCTTTGAGAACATAATTTTTTCGACAAATAAAATATTTTTTTTCATCTTGGCAGACATTAAACAGAAAAGAAACAACCAGCCATTTTGTCCAGGGGGGGCCAACCATGAACTCCATAGAGAAGCTGTGAAGAAAAGATCCAGACACATTTGGCATGGTCCAGAGTCAAGGGGGGGGGGGGGGTCAAATCATGGAGAGAAGACGAGTATTTGTTAAAATTTATAGTACAAAGTGAAAAATTTGTTAGTTGTGTGATATTATTCAGAGCCATGGCTACCTCCGGGTGCTTATGTTCATAGCCACATTATAAGCCCAAGTCTTACTGAACCGGAGTCTAAATTGAAGAACCAGGTAAGACACAGCTGATATTCATAAAGAATTTGGCAGCTCTGTTTGGTTAGAAACAGGTCTTAGGATATTCTACTACAATTCCCCTTGAATCTGTCAAAAAGAACCATACTGACCGCGAAATTGCAAGCAGCTGATGTTGTCTTCTTAATTTTGTTAGGTATTGTTGTGCAGATTTGAAAAAAAAAATCAGATTTCGTTTGTTGGCCGATGGAAAAGAGATAAAATTGATTAGAGCAGAACTTATCAAAGAACTATGAATATGCTCCAATATCTTTTAAATGGTGTGCCCATTGTTTGCTTCGACCTGACGTGGTTTTTCCAAAGCATTTTAAATTACTTTTCTTAGAATTTCAAGTCGCAACGCCTTCACTTCTTCTCGGATATTGGCCTTAAGCTGTGGCATGGTTCTTGGCTTATACCTTAATTTTTAGGAAGCCACAAAAGAAAAAAATCGGGCAAACGCGTTGGCCAGTTAAAATCAGAAAAGCGCCTTTAAACGGTCTAAATAACCTCACAATAGGTCAATTAGTTTCAATAATTGATCAGCCATTAGTTAATTATCGGCTTTATACTCCAACCCCGCTGTTTATACCACTATCACATATGTTCCCTTTTATTCCACAAAAAGGTTCTCACAGCTACTACATAAGTGAGTTTGGTCAGGAATGCCCACTTTACCGTAAGCTCTTATATTTTAGTTTCCCAGTAAGGTGCATATTACCCTTCATACTTCGAAAGGGAATGTTGAATCATCCCACAAGTAAGCTATATGAAGCGCTTATCTTTATCTGGCCATTTCGTCTGTCCGTTAGTTTTCCTTACTACAGCACTTATTCTCGGGACTAAGACTATAGGGTAACTTTTATAAGGCTCGCGAGCTTATATATCAGCTTTGTTGCATTAAGTAAATAAATTTATAAACAAATCTGGGCCCTATTGCACCAACAACTGATCACTAATCACTAAGCAAATACTATGAAACTACGGTACAATTTTCTTGCGGTAGGATGACATAATGTCTGGGGATATAATGTCCATGAACCTTAAGTCGGACATACGATCCATGCACATTATGTCCGGAGAAATTATGGCATCCTGACGCAAGAAAATCATATGAAGATTCATGATATTTGCTAAGTTACTAGTGATAAGTTGTTGGTGCAATAGGGCCCTGGTCCACAATCTCCTTAATTTATGTTCAAAAAATTCAGATTCCCGAAAATCCCAAACATTAACATTTTAAACTCGAGATTTTGATGAATAGAGAAGATTATGAGAGAAAAAGATCTCGTAGTTCTCTCTCTCTGTTTGGGCATACATATACCTATGTATACCTACAAGTCATGTAAGCTGCTAAATTCTAAAATGCTAGTTTACGGGGACTTAGTGTGATTTTTAAAACTTCTCCTTAGGATTTCTGAAATTTGTTTAAGGTATCAAAATAAAAGAAGCTGCCGTATATGAATATTCGTTATAAAAACATCAGAAGGAATTGAAAAAAAGTAACATCCTTACAATCACCTTACATGCATCCTCAGATGCCGACCAAAGGCTAACCATAAAAGTTACAAATTGTTACAGAATACTTTAGCACACAGGATGCCCTATCATTCCATCTCTATAGGTACGATCTGCAGCAACAGTTAAAAGAAAATATTTGTATACAAAACAAAAAAAAAAAATGATTCCCCACCAATTTCATCAGGCATCGAGTTGTACTGAATTATATAAAGGTAAAGGTACATAAGTGCTGCGGCCATTTCGGTATACAAAGCACCCCACAGGAAAACACAGCTCAGCTCTATAGAAGAGGTAACAGCATCAGCGAAAATTCCACTCTTGATGATGGTGCTAACCCAGAGGTTTCGTTGAGAAAATCAACAACAACAACAACAAGAACTGCGTGTCCCTGTCCGTCCCTATATCTTCAGATGGCTCGCTCATATATGTAGGTATATATGAACGCACGTTCAGGATTCAGGTGTTTCCTTCCTCTTGATTTAACCCAATAACAAACTATACCTTATACCTATAACTATTTGAACTCTGGAAGGTAAAATGCTTTTTGTGCATTTTTTAATTGCACTTTGCTGCGATTTTAACTCTTAAGCGTTCCACAAATCCTTCAAATTCCTTAAACAGTTCACACAGATCCCAGAGCGGGAGGGCGACAGAATAGGGAGAGAGATGGTAAAAGGAAATGCCTTAAATCAATTAGCAAGCTACTAATTGTCTCGGTACTTGGTGGGATACCAATAAAAACTCTGGATTATATCGGAAAAAAGGATTAATCAGTGCATCGACGATGAATACGACGCACGGACGCAACGCGGGTTACTGTACTGTGTTTGGCCTTTGGATGGGAAAATATTTTATAAATGTGTGATTTTGTAGAATTTTTTGTGTGCTCATCGATGAGTAGGGCTCACATGTTAAACTTTCAAGATTGAAGTTTTTGCATTTTCAAAAGGTTCTTTCATGAAAGAAAATAACTTTTTGGACTTTTTATCTTCTAATCTGCAGCAGAGTTATAATGGTTATTGCTCATCTAGTCCAATAGTCCACAGCAAATTTGTGGGTGTGCAAGTTAACCAACCAATGAGCATACGAGAATAAAGCTGCGGTAAAACTTATGACAGAAACCAAAATCTTGTAGTCGCAGCTTTTGGTGAGTAATAATGGTTTTTTTTTGGCGGCCTGTGGCGGCCATGTTGTTTTGGTGACATCTGTCAAATCTGTTGTTTATTATTCAGTTACTGATGCCAAATTACCATGGCAAGTTACACGATTGAAGAGCACGTCCAAATGATAAAACTTTGTTATCAAAATCTCTTGTGGAAACGATACTTGCGTTGCGCCACCCATTTAACGGTTTATATTATGTTTGGCCTTCTCAGTCGACTATTCAACATTTGGGGCAAAATTGAGTCAACCGATTCAGTGATCAATCAGCTTACACCCGTACGTCAACGAAACGCAAGATCTACCGAAAACATCGCCGATGTTCGTGAGCGCCCGGACTTCTTCCAAAACGACGATGGCATTGCCAACGGAGAACGCTATCGATCGATGATAAACAATTTATTTTAACGCAAATTGCATGACATGCATGTGAATATCATGTGGTTTCAACAGAACGAAGGTACATACATGCGCGTGTCACACAGCAAAAGCCACAATTGAACGATTTGAGCGTAAGGCTAACTCTCGCGGAAGCGAGGGATATTGGCCACCAAGATCGTGCGATTTGACCCTGGAAGACTTTCTCTCTAAAGTCACAGACCTATGCGAACAAACCACAATCGACCGATGACCTTAAGGTGAATATAACACATGCCATCACTCAAATTCAATCGGATCTGTGTATGCGGAAGAAGAGTCATTTAAAATTGTACCACTCGGATCCGGATCGGAGTCAAAGTATGAACCCAAGGCAGGCATTTGAAAAATGTCCATACTTAATAATGGCATACATGGGAATTTTGTTAAAATTTCACACACAGCTTTATTTATTCCGTTTCAACATCTAACCCGCCCTTATTGAAAAAAAACCCTTTAGAATGGTGAAAACCCTAAAAAATCCCACTTTTAAGAAATTACCGTGTGCTACTTTTTGAAAGGCGATGAAGATGAAAATACAACTCTCAGGTAGAACAAAACATTCAAAATGGACGGTGATAGCGAAAACTTCCGGTCCAAGTGGTCATTATGGAGAACTGATACCAATATCGACACTGTACAACAAGGTAGCTGGCAGCTAGAAATGCCTTGCTAGAGAGCATACACACCACATCAACTCATTTTAAAAATTTTATCAAAATTGTTTATGCCTGATGAATGAAACCTCAGTACCGTTTTGTAACATGACAAAAAAGAAGACCTCCTGCTCAAAGCCATGTCATTAATCTTTGCAGAAGGACAATCCTATATAGATAATAATCGGTCCTTCATCAAGGTCGGTAGAGAACTCACAGAGTTCTTTGATTTCAAAAAATTGTTTGTACAGGCTGACTTACTGTCATGTGACTTCTTCGCATTGTATTGGAACACAGTGTATCAATTATACTGTTAAAATAACATTCATGGAAATATCTTTCAGAAGTCTACAATTACTTGCATATATGGGGATAATATTGAGATGGTTGGCAGTTTGGCAGAAGCGGCTAACACCGAAAGAAAACTCATGGTTTGATTCGAACTGTAAAAAGGTTATCATTGTTTTTAAAAGAGGTGTTCTTTCTGCTTACTTTCTGGGTGGATGGAAAACAGCATTTGTCTAATAAAAACCCTCTAATAATTGTCCAATTGCACTTAAGTTTCTTTCATTTTCACCCCATGGTCATGAAAACACTGATGAAATTTAAAGCTTAGGAAATATCTTGAAGAACGAAAACTTTTTAGTTCTAAATGACTGTTGGCATTGGCAGTATTTGTACACCGTTTTGGATATAGTAAAATTATTGCAATTGATATTTCAAAAGCGTTCGATAGAATTTGGCATCAAGCTTTCTAATTGAAAATGCATACATTTCGATGGACGACTTCTTCGTTGGATTAAATAATTTTCTTTCGGATCGATCAATTTAAGTTGTTTTGGGCGATTTAAAGTCTGAAATTCACAAAATAAATGCCAGTGTAGGTACCCTAGCCACAGGGCTCCGTTTTATCTCCGAGTCTATTTATCATGTTTTTCAACGTCGTCGCAATTTTAATTTTTCAAAGTTTGGCCACGCAGTGAGCGACATTTCTTAGCGACGTCACTCACTGTGTAGCAGAGCCCTAAGACTTATGGCCTTTTCGATTGGTAATCCGGGAGAACGATTTGATACGTGTGAACCCTTCTGAAACGATTCTGAAAACAAAATCAGAAGCAAATATCTCTTCTTTTTAGAAGAAGAACTGTCATTCTGACTCCAATCGAAAAAGCCATTAATATTAAAATTTTGTTTCTTTTTTTTTTAAAGTATTTATGTATTTGTTCTTAATACACGCCCTGGTATAGTTTGAGTAATATTATGTTTCCCCCTCTTTTAACTATTGGATCTATCAAACTCAATGATCTTAAATTTATTTTGTTTTTCGGAAATAGTCACAGCAAAACTCTGTCTATTTGAATGGCAACCGATATTTTGACGAATAGTTTATCCTCTCTTGAATCCCATCATCCCCATATGAAATAGTCCAACCATAAATATATTTAGATATCAATGGTAAACTACGTATAATACGTACATGAGAAAAAAGAGTAAAAATGAAATGAGCTTCGAAGAGTATTTTTCAAATGCAGTAATATCATATTTCACTTCCTTTAGGATACCATAAAACTTTTTGTTGTCAACATTTATTGAAAAATCGTGCGCACACTTTGTGCCTTGTGCCATTTGGTGTTGGGGTTCAAGCTAAAATATCCAGGGAAAACTCCAAAGCTATTTATCTCTTTGCGTCGCGTCTTTTTTCTTATAACCATTCCTCACTCTTGTATCTTGTTGAATGTAGTATATGGTGCCAGCAAGGATTTTCATACAATCCGTGGTGCACTCTCTATAGTTGAAAAGTTACAGGTACACTATATTACTTCGATGAAAGACACACTTCTTCCAGTGCGATCATTTTATGAAATTTACGACAGGTATTATGTGGTTTAGTTTCATTTTGAGGTTTTATTTATTTTTAGTTTTTCGTGTGGCATTTTTTTTTGGAAGATGAATAGATACATCAGCGAATGTATGATAATGTGGAATACGGCACTGGACAGTTAGTATTAAAATAATGTTTAAAGTTACATTTATTTGTTTCGGTGTGTTGGAGAATCCTAAAAACAGTCGGGATCAGTGCCTATATAAGCCATTAACTTTGGTTCTAATTATCCTATTATTTTTACTGGCTAAACACAAAAGACGCGAGTTATGGCGCGCGTCCTTGCCTGTCAAAGTTAAAATAATTATAATCTCGTTAAAGTGAATGTAATTAAGCTGCAGTCACAATCGCGACTACGGGAGATAAATAAGTCACATAAATAATAATAATTATTAGTGTTAAGCTAAAATATCAAGCATTTCGCAAATTAGTGTGAAGAGACAATAATAATAATTGTGAAAACGGGGCGAGCAGGTGCTCTCGGTCGGACATATTTGTATGTATGTCAAAATCTATGGAGATAAGGTAGTAGATAAAAATAAAAATGCATATCGAAAGTAGTCGATGCTGTGTGCATTTAAAAACCAATAACTTCGGTTTTAATAAACCGTCCTGTTAGGCTGAGGTCTTTAAATGTAAGTAAAATGTCAAGCCACATTTAGAATTGAGTATTCGAAGCTATTGATACTGAAAAATCATTTAGATTTATAACTTGAGCTTCTATGGTCAGATCTGTAAGGTAAAACATCAAAGGAATCAATTCAGCGAAGTGAATGCCACGGCCCACGGGCATCTCAGCTTTGTATATAAAATGTCTTCTCATATGCAATACCACACCATAGTTCGTGTCCCTTACTGGTATTTAGGTCTCATTATTGAGCCCGGCCTTGAGCCAACTTCTCCCAGGTCTGTCTTTATACATATTTTATCAAGCCATGTCAATTCTATAGATGCCTTGTTGTGTATGTTTCGTATTTGAAACAAGTCTTGTCTATTGCATAAGCCCCTTTCAGTTTAAAATCTATATTTTCAGAATTTTTAACGACTAAAATTTTGAGTTTTAAATTTCATTTCAATAGACGATATAGGAATTTTGAATTGTCTATGGAACTATTAAACCTAGTACCTACTGACCGAAAAAATAAAGGATTTTGAGGAACATTAATAATGTTCATGTTCAATTTCCATTCCGGACTACAAGATAACGTGCTGTAGGTAGGCAGTTAGGCACACACATAAGCTGCACTCCATTGTGCCAGTGCCGTCGAAAGATTATTAAAGAAAAACTACTTTAAAATTTGTGTTTTTTTTTTAATTTTTGACTTCGATCATCCCTTGTCCGAATTTCTTTATTTTCACATTCCAAATTGATCTTTTTTTTATTTTATTTGTCAAATTTGTCCACGTCATTTTGAGCATTTCTTCTTTCATAACGCTTCGACGGCACTGGAGACAAAAGGGAGTGCAGTTTGTGTTTATGTGCAGTACATTCTCTATCTGTATATTATATACTTTGTCCAATACAAAATTTAAGCAGAGGGATGATAATGATATTTGCCTTTCACTTTGACAAGGGCGTACGCAGAATTTCGATAAAGGAGGGAAGCAAAATCATATTTAATTTAAGCGCCCTTACATACCCCATCCCTTTTGTGTACGTCCCTGCTATTCTGACTCACTATTCTTAAGCTCTAGTGCCATCGTGATAATGATGAAGTGCCACAAATCTCTGAAAAATATCACGTTTGCATAATGCTTAGTTCCAAAAAAAACCTAAATTTTTGACATTTAACCATTTTTTAATTCGCAATATCTTGGAACTGATTCCTCATATGTATATGTAAAAAAAAAATTGTCAAAACCCTTTTTGAATGGAATTTTTTCCTATCTATTATAAATTTAGTAAGGGAAGGGAACCTTCAACTTTAGTAAAGAACTGGAAATCCAGTATTTTTGACATTTGAGTTGTTTCTTAGAAGTTCAACTGTTATGCAAGAAACCGATATTTTTGAAGCATGAATTACTTTTGCATTTCCTTACCTGCGGGTACCTAATGCAGTTGATTCATTCCTTACATAATTGAAGACAATGTCTGTACCAATTTTCAACTATGTCCGAATTTTTCCGATGATTTTACATTGTTTTATCTTTTTTGACTGGCAACAACACCAGCACTTGCGTTTATCTACTAACTATAGCCCAATTTGAATACCCTTAAATTCTTGATCGAAAATTCTATAATTCTGCAAAAGTGTATCACTTATTTTTAGCTTCTAACTCAAGTCTTCTCTCAGTACCTTCCTTTTCTTTAATTAAGATATAACTTAAACTTCAATTAATTCAGCATTAACGTACAAAAAAAAAAGGAAATTAAATGCAACAACTGTTTGAGATCACAGAATTAAAAAAAAAATACACACAAAATGAAAAACATAATAAAGAGAGGTTTTATAAGATTTAAAATGAACCTACATGATGGTTGATTCCCGCCACGCACCTCACAGGTAGGTAAGGTATAGTAGGTAAGGTATAGGTAGTCAAGCTCTTGGTGTGCAGTCTCGGTTGTTCTTCTTCGTGTGTTCCATGAGGAGTGCACCAAATTGGTTCTTTAAGTTCTCCATCATCGGCCCTAACGTGCTTCCACTATTCCATAATAATTGCAATGTGTGCTCTGCTCGGCGGCTAAAGGTTTACTTCTTTTTTTTTTTTAATTTTATTATTGTTGTAGCTTGTTGCTTCTCATCATTTAATAGTCGACATGAGGCAGAAAGTGTTGGTTGGTTGTGTGATGCTCAAGAACACAACCCCGCTTTGGGCTCTTCTTCTTGAGATACAAAGCTGGAGGTTCCGATGAAATGAAGACGTTTCGTGACTTATAGTGGGTCCTCAAAATGCAGGTTATTAGTCTTATTTGGCGCATCGTGCTCACACACGTGTGGGAACGAAAACATAAACCGCAGGAGGCACGCATGTGTTTCATTAAATATATTGCCATCAACAATGTATATAAACAATTATTTTTTTTTTTTTTTGTTTCATGTTTAAAATTTATATGAATGATTACTTAATGTACTTTAAGTCCTATAACAGAGGATATGGTTAAAAAGCTTACGTTATGATATAGAATATAATTTCCAAGCATTCGTATGGTTGCAAATATTTACGAGTACTTTTGAGAGCTATATCCTTAACGAAGATACATCGAAAAAGGTATATCACTTGCTCCTAAGAGTCTAGTTTCCTGAAAAAAATAATAAAAAATTAATTTGGTGACGCAAAAGCTCAAGGAGAACCAGAGCCTAGCGACTTACAACTCTCCAGCATTTATGTTTGATGTTCGTGTGTAGGAATGAAGGGGACCTACAATTTTCCTGACAATGATATGATCTAAATGGTGTTTTTTTAGAAGCGTGGTTTTCAATCTGGCAATACTTTTCCGGAGTTGGTCTTTTTGACAGCTGTCACATGATTTATACTCAGTTTGGTTTGCCATTTCATAATAAATAGACTGACGGCTTAAAAACGCTTCCAAATTGTGCTCAAGTGGGCCCAAAACAAGATTTCCGTGGATCCCAATTTTCATAAGCGAATTTTGTTTAGCGATGAAGCTCATTCTTGGTTGAATGGATACGTCAATAAACAAAACTGCCGTGTTTGGAGTGATGATATTCCTCAAGTGTATGTTGAGATGCCGTTACATCCTCAAAAAGTCACTGCTTGGAGTGGTCCATGGGCGGAGGTTATCATTGGTCCATATTTCTTAAAAGGTGAAGCCGGCCATAATGTTAGATACAGTTAATGAGGAACGCTATAGAGCCATGATAAATGACTTTTTCGTGGCTGAACTGGAGGATGTTGGTATGGACGAACTTTGGTTCCAACAAGATGGCGCTTCATGCCATACAGCCAACGAAACAATCAATTTATTGAAGGAAACTTTTGCTGAGCGCATTATCTGGCGTCGTGGGCCTGTGGATGGCGTGGCCCCACAAGATCGTGCGATTTAAAACCCCTGGACTATTTTTTGTGGCGTTATGTGAAGTCGCTTATCTACGCTACGATAAGTTCGAGACGTTTGACGCATTGGAAGAGAATATTCGGCGCGTTATTGCTGACACACGGCCCCAATTGCTGCAAAAGTGGTCGAAAGTTGGGCCTCTCGGCTGGAATTTATTCGAGCCAGCTGCGGCGGCCACTTGCCCGAAATCATTTTTAAAACATAATGGCAAACTCTTATTTTTATAATAAGATAAATTCTTGGCCATTACATTAAATTTTATGCGTTTTATTTCTTCTTGAAAACCACACGTCTAAAAAATAACACCCTTTAGTAGAATTTGTCACTTCCCTGCGATTTTGTTTCTTCTAGTGAAAGGGTCTTTAAATCATATAGGTTGGATGTAGCGAAGAATTTTTTCACTACTTCAATAAACTGAATTTGTATAATTTATATACACTTATATGCAGATACCACCAAATGAAAATAAAAGCTTCAAATCCAAATGAATCTATTTGACCCAATTAATTTCATGTTAATTAAAACTCATGTATAACCTTATAGGTATAGGTAATTACCTTATGGACTTAATATTGTACCACAAATATTTTCGTCTCATAAAGGATAAGTTATAGGTAAGTATAATTGATCATTCCTTTGAAAATTTACAAAGCTACATTATGTAAGTAGGTAGGTAAAGCATGTCACAAGCCTCCATGATGACAAGTTTTTTTTTCTGAATTCTGTTTAAAAAGGTGACACTATACATCTGATTCCAGATGATACTGATGTGATAGGGAAACAAACATTGTTTCGCTTTTCATAAACTACAATTAAAGTTTTTAGCTTAATTTTTTTTTTTGTTGTATTCTTTCCCTTAAAGATCCGTCATCACTTCATCAGTAAGTAATCTACAAACATGTCACGTGCCGGGTTCTTAACTGATGTTCCAACTTTCAACATTTATTGTTTTACATTTTCACATAACAAGAAATGAGTTTCGGGGCAATTTGCAATAATCTTATCCGATGATATAGTTTGTTTTTTTTTTTTTTTTTTTATTTAACTTTTTTAGGTTTGGACCATTAAGATTGAGTTCAAGATAAGTCTGGGTGGTATGGTGTGCCCGAAAGAATAAAATTTAAAACAGGATGAATAAGTAACAAAATGTCACTATATACTTGGAAATTGGCATTAATATGAATGTGTATACGATATTTTTTTATGAGAGATTGAATGTGATCTACGCATGATGTACAAGGTCATAATTAACTCAAGTAATATTTTTTTTAGAATGCAACATAAACTAAACGAAACAGAATCATTTGAACAAAAATCAGGAATTTATGCGTCAAGAACTATTATATTAGAATTTTTTTCTCTCAATGACAATATATATATTTAATTCCAGTTTTTTTTAATAACAACCAGCATTGTTATGTTATGAGTATTTATGACTTTGGGGGGTAATCTCAGGTTTAATCAAGATGTTGAGATCTCAGCAGTTAACCTTTCCTTGTCGAACATATTATGTACTCGAATGATGAAGCCCTTTTATAATCTTAATGTTTTGTATTTTTCGGTTTTTAATAATTTTATTGTTGGAACGTGTTAGCATTCTTGTATTGTTACGCAATTTGTATGTGTACTTCCTTTTGTGACTGAGAGTATATAATAATCGTTTTTTATTATCAGAAATGATCCAAATAGATCATGAAAAACCATGCATTACAACCGGTGCCGAACCTGGAAATTTTGAAGCCCTAGGCAAAAATTCATATTCATTCTACATTTTCAAGAACCAAGCTTTGCCTGACGCAACACAACAAGTTTCACCAGTCTATTCTGTTCCTTAATCCATTTTTAACCTTCCTCTATCGTTCAAAATACTGGAAGAGTGCAGTTGAAACCTGATGGTTTCCATCAGCCAGAGTCCTGCACTTAAGGTAGGTATCTTGGAAAAGCAACACAAATATGTCTTCGTAGTTTAAGTTGTGTGACGGGTAGTCCACACTTGCTACCAATAATGTATTGTATGACGGATGGTCGACAAAATAATTTGGTGTGTGACAGATAGTCCACACGTAATACTTCAAATATCTATTGTGTGACGGGTAGTCCACAACACGACATATACGTGAGACAGGTTATCGAAAATAAAATTAATCGTGTGACAGATGGTCCACGAAGTCATCAAGTGTGCGACAGATGGTCGGTCCACACAAGGCTAAAAAACGATGAATCCGACCCATGTTCAACGACATGTGTGACACCTTGTTAATACCATATCCTAATTTCATTTAAAAGATCTGCAGCTATAATATCCTTTTGAACTTCGTTGTCAATTGATTCTGATTAATATTGCTTCAAGTTGTGGTAGTCTTTGAACTCCTTCCTTATTGAAAAATGGCAAAGAAATCCAAACATTTTGGCTGAGAAATTAATTAAGATAGCGTAACATCGATAATGTGAAAAAAAAAAAGAAATCAGCTTTTAGAATGTTTGTCGGATTTCCCCAGTAGGTATCATAAAATCTATGGGTTTTTCCACGATTATTATCGTTACGTTCACAAGAAAAAAATAGTAAATCGTTATGTTTATTCCGCATTTTCTCGAGAAAATCGACCTCAAAGTCGAAAAATTAGCATGAGCAGGCAAAATGGAACAGGCTAGAAACTGAATATCTTAAGACTGAGACAAGATAACAACTTTATTTAAACTCAGTCTTAAGGCTAGTAATTCTTCTGAGAACAAAGTCCTTAACGAAGTTTTAAATACTAGAATTATCATAGCATTTTTTGCTAACATAGGTCAGGGTGCACCAAAGTAAGCGTTTTCTGAAATCCACGATAAATGATGTCAAAATTAGAGATAGACATTTACTGTAGAACGATTTTTTTTTCTTAAAATATACCCAAGAACCACACCCTAAAATACTTTACACCAGGTCCGGAACACACTGTATATAAGATACAAACAACCATAAATTTTGTATTTAGAAGTTGCACCTAAAAAATTCCTTTCATCGTGCAACTTGAAGACAACTCTAAATTTCAATTGCTTTGCCTATTTCTTTTCTCGCGGGAGTAAAAAATTACTATCAACGAAGCTTTAGCAAATGAGTGTATTTCAAAATTAAAGCAAGCATCGCTTACTCGCAAGACTAAGAATCCTTCCATCGAAACCATATGATTCTAACTTTAACTAATTCTCTTTAAATTCTACAGCATTTTTTCATCGAATTTAAAAGTATTAAAGGGTCGTCTGTCGTATTTAAATAATTTAATTTTTTTTTATTTCGCAATATTATTGTTTTTTAAAATTGTCAAATCACAATATTTATCTCAATTTATTGCATCGCATTGTATTACCTCGCTTATTATTATTTAGCATTTTATTATTTCGCATTAAGTATATTACTTTGCAAGTAAAATTGTTATTTCGCATCACATTAGTTTGCATTTTATTATTTTGTATTTAAGTAACTATTTAAGAAAAATATTTGAAAAAAATATTTTTTAATTTGCTATTGTCATTTGAATAAAATGCGAAATAGTGAAACGGCGAGATA
Source organism: Leucozona laternaria (assembly GCA_932273885.2). Classification (NCBI taxonomy): domain Eukaryota; kingdom Metazoa; phylum Arthropoda; class Insecta; order Diptera; family Syrphidae; genus Leucozona; species Leucozona laternaria. Next base: position 88,770,472 of record OW026368.1, on the reverse strand, counting down.
ATAGGTAAAGCGGTGAGATAACAACACGGGAACTTACATCAAAATGAAATCTTGCAACACACCAAATTGCTACATTATTAGCGAAATAAAAACTGCAAAAACATTTTGCGAAGTAATCATTATGGGGGTTATTTCAAAGACCAAAAGAAAATTCGCAAGCTAAATATTGCGAAGTGAATAAAATTCAGATTAATAACTGCGAAGCAAGTTTTTCGATCCAAATGGCCGGAATGACTTTAAAATTCAATTTAAAATAGAAATTCTATAAAATTGAAATAATACAAATCATAAGAATCTAGAGTTAAGAACTAATAATAATTTTAAATAAATACTTAATTTCCCGACCAAGAAGTCGAATTGCTAAACGTATTATTATACAGTTCGTGTTTTAAAGTATAAAGACACAAAACGCGATGGAACTATTATCTTATAATATAACATCATCAGACGCCGCAAGCCGCCAATTATTGCACCAAAAATTTTGATTGCTTGGTCAAAAGATCATCACATTTAACGCAAAGAACACAAACACAAAAAGCTAATAGCGACGCGAGCCAAATTATATCTAATTCTCTTCACAGCTCAAATTAAGAAATGAACAATAATAATACCGCGCGCCTTTATGAGAACAACATCTTACATAAGTCCTTAAGTTTCGTGTATACAGGTATAGGTATATAATGCCAAGTGTGTGGTCCGGTCTGAGCCCAAAAACGACCATAACCGCGTTCTTTCTTCTCCTATATACATATATAGGTGGGTACCAATCGGCTAAATTCGTAAATGATGGGAAAGGCCAGAGTCTCCATTCCAATCCGCACCTCCAAAAATAACACCTCTCTATGCACCACCTTTCAGAAGCAGCTCTGGAATCATACCACACACACGCTTACCGACTGCTGATGCAAGTTCATCAGGAACAATATACCCCTCCTTTTACCACCAGTCGCAGTTGGTGCTGTTCAGTTCGGTTCGGTTCGGTGGCATCCAAATTCTCGATGGGTATCTTAAATTATACCCGCCACGGTGGTGCGGTGTGCTACCCCGTACAAGAATCAGAAATTACATTTTAACGCTTCAGTGTTCCATCGGGAATTTCCTTCCTTCATTCTCCCTAAAATCTTCATCATCAGCAGCTTCATCCCAATAGCTATTACCAGGTGGGCAACCGATGAGCATAAACACATTATGCTGAGTCTTCAAACGTATCGACGATTTCCACTGCTTGAATTGGGGTTCACGATCGACGGAATGACAATTAAAGACGAGTCCGATTTTGTATACGAAAGGTGTCGTGTGTTCAATTATTTGTTACAAAAAGATATAACATTGGCGCAGCCGGTTCGCGAACCAACTTCAAAAAGAAAAAAAAAATTTCTGTTTAGTGCTAGTTTTAAACAACAACAAAAAAAAAAAAAAACTTTTAAAAGATACTGCGATACTTCTAAAATAAAGAAAACATTTCTCTGTTCAGTGCATTTTAAAAACAAAAAAAAAAAAACAATTGAATTGAATAACTTACTTTTATATTGGTATAAATTGAGTGATTTATTTTTTCTTTTCTTTTCTCCTTCAACAAAATTGATACAATTTAACTATTTTCACTTTTGAAAATTGTCTGTAAAAATCGATTTTCCATTTATTTTTTATTATCTGGAATTTTTATGGCCAAAAGACAAGTTGAGGAACAGCTACACGATCTAATAGAGGAATCAGAAATTCTGAAAAAAGATAAAAAAGAACAACAACGGCAAATTAAGCAATTGAATGAATCACTTCTTTCAGAGCTTAAGCAAATTTTAAATCCTGAGGTTTATAGCCTAGTCAGTTTCCAGTTTAGCTCTCAGTGGGGTAAGTTTACACGTCTTGAGTCATTAGACGCTATTCTGACGGAGTACACAAAAGCCGTCAAAAATTTAAGTGAAAACCACACAAGAGAATTAGAACATCTGAAAAAGTCGCTTGAAAAAAGTGAACAATTGCGCAAAGAGTCTCAAAAGCGTCTCCAGCAAGCTACAGAAGAAGCTGACCAGGAAATAGAACAACTAACAAGTGAGTTAAGCAAAAGCTTGTCAGCGCAAAAAGAACTCAGAGATAGAAGTAAAAATCTTGGGATTTCTGACTGTTCTAAAAACCTACTGCCCTTATTTTCAGCGTCTTCAACTATAACAACACCAGTTTCTAAAAGATTGGTTAGCAAGGGAGTGCAAACCCCAATTGTTGAAAAGATTAACCTTAATCTAGATCAAGAACTGGTGCAGGTAGTTGAAGTACCAAAAAAAGTAACTTTTCCTCTAGGTATTGAGATTAAAAAACAAGTCATGCCGTACGAGGGTATTTCAAAAGTTGTTGCCCGTGTAGTGCCTCAGTTCTCGGGCTTACGGACGCCTGAACTGTCTACGAGGGTGTATGAGTTTTTAAATGCATGTCAACTCGGTTTCAAGTGCATACAAGAAACTAATGAAGATCTTTACGTTTCTTTGCTAACAACGAGACTAACAGGTGACGCATTTGAACTTATTCGAAACAACACTCCGAAGACACTGAAAGAACTGGAAATGGTGATAAAGAATGCCTACTTGCCAATGACTACATTAGACTCTGTACTGATGGAAATGAAACAGTCCCATCAACTTTCTACAGAGGACATTCAATCATTTGCAAGGCGTCTTTTGTGTTTACAGACCAAGGCAAAAGATATCATCAATTCCAGATATTCCTCCACGGAATCCGAGGGTCTGAGGAGAGAGTTGATGAGCTCAGCTGTAGTGGCGTTTAAGAGGGGTCTTCTTGATCCTTGTTTACGTCAGTACATGCTTACGACTTCAGAAACTGAGATCGATAAGCTTGCTGAAATGGCACAAAAAACAGCTCTATTAACAACACCTACTCTCACATACGCAACATTTCCTCAACAAACAATTCCTAGTGTGCCATTGCAAGCACATTTTCAAAATTATTCCCCTCCAATATATCAGCCTAATAATAATCAAATACCTACACAGCATTTCACACCTCATATTCAAGACTCCCCCCACTCCAGCAATAGACAGCCAAATAGGTCCGCAAATTCAATTACAACATGTGGATTCTGTGGCAAGCAAAACCACACATATGTTGACTGTCGTATTCGAAAAAAAACACCATACTGCGACACTTGCGAGGACTATGGGCATAGTCAAAATAGCTGTCCCCGCGCTCAAATACGAGTTACTCGGACAACAGGTCAAAAGCCCAGAATCAAATGCAAGTGGTGTTCTAGGGTGGGGCATGTGGAGGACGATTGTTTCTCGAAAAGGAACTATCTCAAGGAGCAATCGGGAAACGGCCCGAGGGCCAGTTTAAATCAATAAACTGTGCCCTAAAAAAATTGCCCTCCACAAAAACATCACCAAATAAATACTCAGCAAAAACACCAAAAACAAAAATTAAAAACAAGCAACTTCAAAAAAATAAACCATTAGCGCACTCATTAAACGAGCTTCATCGACAAAAAGGAAAAAGAAAACAAAATGTTGACTCGAAAGAGTCTAATTTCTTTACTTATGAGTCGGTTCGAAAAACGAAGCAAATATCAAGGCCACCAGTATCTGGGGCAAAAGTAAACCTAGGTCAGTTTGATCTCTGGTTACTTATTGTAAATATTTGTTTCGTTTTGAGCAAGTGCTGTTCGAAGCTGAATAATTTGTTTATCTTTTTGGCAGATAATTTTAAGAGCTTTGTTTTTAAAGTTTTGAAGACTCAGTATGCTAAGTTGGAGAATAAAAATAAAGCATTGTATGCATTTAGGAATCTTCGTAAGCATGACGTGTTCGTCGAGCTCCCTATGTCATTGGCCAAGTCCGAAAAGGTACTTCTTCTGGTCGACACAGGGGCAGATTCGAGCTTACTAAAAAGAAGTTCCATAAAAAATGACAGCAATATAAATATCCGCGAAAATAAGCAACTGGGTGGCATCTTTGGTGGAGTAGGAATTACAATGGGAACAATTAAAACCAATTTGCTTTTCCCAGGAAAGTTTTGGACAAAATGGAATGTTGTCGATGGACTAGATGACATACCAGCTGATGGTATACTAGGCCGTGATATCCTCTGGAATCACACAGTCATCGATGCGGTTTCCAAAACAATTACTTTTGTAAATGGGAAGGGAGAAGTTTTTACTGTTCTACCTCTGAAATGTTTGCCATCGAGTCATGTAGCTACGTCTTCAATAAACGTTGTGAGATGCAAAATTGGAGCTCGGACACGAACATTTGTGAAGATACAAATCCCAAATTCAAAATCAAATGAACTGCTGATACATTCGCAGGAAATTGATAATGGAATTTATTTGGGAAACACAATTGTGAAGGCAAATAACGGTTACGTTCATGTCCCTGTTTTAAACTGCACAACAGAGGACTATTTCATGGACACAAATTTTATACCTACCCATTCAAATTTCAAAAATTATAAAATTCTAGAAACCAATAATTCGGGAGGGAAAATATTAACAAGTTTTCATAAGGGATCCAGTAATGAACGGATAAACACCCTTCTAAGCTCTATTAAACTAGACGAAAACTTAACCAAGGAGGAAAAAAAATCGGTAGAGGAGTTATGTATTCAGTTTTCTGATATCTTTCTATTAGAAGGTGATAATTTAAGTTACACACCCGTATTGTCACATTGCATTCCCACCAAATCTGACCAAGCACCGATTAATACAAAGCAATATAGAACGCCAGAGATCCATAAAAAAGAAATTGAAAAGCAAGTGAAAGAGATGCTCGATCAAAACATAATTTCGGAAAGCAAATCTCCTTGGAATTCGCCCTTGCTTATTGTACCCAAAAAATCGGTTGAAGGTCAAAAACGGTGGAGGGTGGTTGTAGACTTTAGAAAACTGAATGAAGTAACAATTAAAGACGCATTTCCCCTACCAAGAATCGAAGAAATTCTTGATCAGTTGGGACACTGCCAATTTTTCACTACATTGGATTTGGCAAGCGGCTACCATCAGGTGTTGATCGATCCAGCCGATAGAGCGAAAACTGCGTTTAGTACCTGCACAGGGCATTACGAATTCAATAGAATGCCCTTCGGTCTAACCGGTGCTCCAGCTACTTTTCAAAGGATAATGAATCACATCCTGACTGGGTTGCATGGAATTGATTGTTTTGTATATTTGGATGATATAGTTGTTTATGGTAAAAATCTGGAGCAACACAACGAAAAGCTTTCAAAGGTTTTGGCTAAACTTAGGCAGTATAATCTCAAATTAAATACCGACAAATGTAATTTCTTACGTCGTGAAGTATCATATTTAGGACATATATGCTCTGAAGCTGGAGCTTCGCCTGACCCAGCTAAAACCCAATGTGTTTCAGATTTTCCAGTACCTAGAAGTATAAAACAGGTGCAATCATTTTTGGGACTTACAAATTATTATAGGAAATTTATTCCACAATTTTCTAAAATAGCTGCCCCAATAACAAAGCTATTGAGAAAAGAAAATAATTTCGAATGGTCCCCAGATTGTGAGAAATCATTTAAGCTCCTCAAGGAAGCGATTTCTTCACCACCTATACTAATTTATCCAGACTTTACAAAACAATTTATTTTGACAACTGATGCCAGCAACGAAGCTTTGGGAGCTGTTTTATCCCAAGGCAATGTGGGTGAGGACAAGCCTATCGCTTATGCTAGCCGTTCTCTAAATAAATCTGAAAAAAATTACTCGACAATAGAAAAGGAATTACTTGCCATAGTTTGGGCATGCAAGCACTTCCGAACATATCTTCTAGGTCGACCGTTTTCAGTCTTCACAGACCACCGCCCTCTCATAGGAGTATTCAATGTAAAGGACCCAACCACAAGACTTGTTCGGTTCCATCACAAGTTGTCTGAATACGATTATAAAATCATTTATAAGCCTGGCAAAACCAATTGTAATGCAGATGCGTTAAGTAGGATTTATAAAGAAAATGATAATATTAAAATTGTACAGACAAGAAGTAAGACTCAAAAAAATAAGCAAAATTTGAATACTGAAAAAGATAAAAAAAAAGGTACTGAGCAAGATAACAACAAGCAATCAAGTAGAAATGAATTTCAGGTTCTAGAAAATCCAGAAGACATACAAACAGTTCTTCGCGATTTCCACAACTCCGTTCTTGGAGGACATCAGGGAATGTCAAAGACCTATGCGCGCATTCGTCGTCAGTTTAGGTGGAAAAATATGCAAAAAGACATTGCAAAATATATCCGTAATTGTGAAAAATGCCAAAAGAACAAGTCCAGTAAGTTGACAAAAATGCCTATGGAGTTAACAGACACTCCATGTTTCCCTTTTGAAAAATTATATATGGAAATGGTAGGTCCCCTCCCACTTACGCATTCCGGTAATAGATATATTTTGACGTTCCAAGATGATCTGACCAAGTACATGGCATGTGTGGCGATCCCGGATGCCGAAGCATCCACAGTTGCAAGAGCTTTTTACGAAGAGATTGTAACAAGGTTCCACATCCCTAAAATACTTGTCACAGACAATGGAACAAACTTTACTTCAAAGCTTTTTTCTGAAACGTGTAAGCTTCTGGGAGTAAAGAAAATACACATTACCGCTTACCATCCGCAAGCTAATGGCTCACTAGAACGTAGTCACAGACCCTTAGCGGAATATCTAAGGTGTTTTGTTGATAACGACGACAGGGGTTGGGACCAATGGTTAAGGCAGGCAATGCACGTTCACAACAATACCGTTCACACATCCACCAAACTGACGCCATCAAAATGCTTATATGGAGTAGAATTTGAAATGCCAACTAATTTGAAACGAAATCCTGCCCCTTTTTACAACACTGACAGTTATCCACATCAGTTAAAGTACCAATTGCAAAAGTCGCATGAACTGGCTAGGAAAAACTTGGATATTTCAAAATTAAAATCCAAAAAGCATTACGATCGACAAGCTAATCCTACTGTATTTACTCCTGGAGAAAGTGTAATGCTAAGGAACCCTACTAAAAAGAATAAGTTCTCACCGATTTGGTTGGGTCCGTATGAGGTAATATCTGCGGATGGCAAAGTAAATACAAACATTCTAGTAGGCAGAAAAAGAAAGAGAGTTCACAACAACCAATTGAAACATTTTAAATAATCAATTTTTGTAATAATCAATTTTTGTTTTATGTTAATAATTTTCTCTCCTTCTACTTACAGATAAGGCGTTTAGAATAAAAATATCAATAATTTTCATTGATTTTTAAAGTTTTTTTTTAATTTTGTAAATTTAAAAATTAAAAAAATTAGAAAAACGTTATTTTCCTATTTTTTTTTTATTTTAAAGTAACATACCTTAGTTAATATCATTTTTTTTTATAACATAGAGGTTCAAAAATTTATTTTTGTTAAATTTTAAAATTTAGAACTATAGTTAATAACAAAACAAAAAAAAAAGAGAAAAAAAACTCCCAGCTAAAATATTGTTATATAAAAAAAAAAAAAAAGTTAAAATGTTTACTAAACTAACTTGTACTTTACTCCTGATAAATGTATTTACTGAAACGGTGTCATCACCTCCGTACATCATCGAAGACCTACCAATAACTCCGGCACTATTTGAAGGCATTGGGAATGCGGTATTTTACCACAATAAATGGACCATCTTTACGAAAATGACACCGATGGACTTCTCTGAAGTGTTAAGCTTCGTCGACAAGTGCGACGACAAGATCAAGCAGTTGTGCGAACCGTTGGAATCAACATTTCAAATAAATTGCAACCTGAGAACAAACGAGTTAGAAGTCATCATAGCGAATCTTCGGCAAAACAACATACGTCTAAAGCATATGGTTTCCAACCGAAGGAACAAAAGGGCCATAGAATCCGTTGGACATTTTTTGAATTGGGCTTTCGGAACCATGGACAATGAAGATTCCAGGATGATTTACAATCGGCTTAATGTTTTGGATAGCAATGAGAATGAAACGTTCAACGTTATTAAAAAACAAATAACTGTGGCAAGCTCCAACTTTGATAGACTCAGTAAACCAATTAAAGTCTTAACATCGGAGTTGGAAAAAATTGGGACAAGGCTCGACAATATAACAATGGATCTGGAAAATTTCGCAACAGCAACAATCAAGGAATTTACTGCAATGAAACTCAAAATGGAGATAAACGAGTTGATCTCATTAGTAACCTCGAAATTACTTGAAGTTCAATACCGCCAAACAATTGAATTATCCATCTTTAATGACTTGTACCAAAATAAGCTTCATCCCTTCATTTTGGACGCAAACAATATCACATCAGTGTTGAAAAATTCAAGATATGAAGGAGTTATCCTTAATCCAAGCGCTTTATTCCATGCAGTCCAGCTGTTGACCTTTTCCCAAGGAGAGTCAATCGTTCTGAAGATCACCGTGCCTCTACCGGAACCCACCATATTCTCTTTGTACAAAATGTATGCAGTACGTACAAAACTCGATCAACATTGGGACTTGGTTTTAGACATAAAAACCGAATACATTGCAGAAGCAGATGATCATGCTTTATTTGTGAGCATGTCCCATAAAGATTTGATGCAATGTTCCGATGTAATGTACAATTCATCAATAACGATAAAGGTATGCAGGCACAACAAACCCATACACACCAGTGGAAGCTCCGAATGCCTAGTAGAACTTTTACAACACTCTGCTACGTCACAGACCAGCTGCAACTACGTCGTGTCACCATCTACCAAGGGGGTTATCACGAAGATGTCAGCAAGAAATCAGTGGCTCTACAATATGAAAGAACCACTTGTTCTTAACTTCAATTGTAATGGAGAACTATATGCTCCGGAGCTTAAAGGATTTGGAATTCTTTACATTTTAAATCCTTGCGAAATAAGTACGAAAGAATTGCGAATACCGTACGAGCAGGCGTGGAGTTCCAACTTCAAAATCCATCAACCGAGAGTGAACCACTCCGACCTAATTGAAGTGTTACGGACAAAATATGGTAATCTGACAGTCAGAACCCCTTCAAAGCGACCATTGTTGTCATTAGGCAGTCATAGCGATATGATCGCGAGCTTGGCAGAAGGGAGGAAGTCGTTGGACGAACTGAAACTGGAAGCGGACCAGATCGAAAACAGAAAAAGTGTGGTCAATCAACGATTGGAAATTGATATCCATCGATACTCATTCGTGTCCATCAGTGTGCTTGTAACAGCACTAGTGTTGTTTAAATGGTACCATTCCAGAAATGTTAGTAAAAGCGCCGCCAGCAACCCAAACCACATCACAACAAATATAACGAATGTTGTTCCTGAAAAATCTGATGCTGTCCAAATAGATGCCGTCGAAATGGATGCCTTACCAGTTCGTCAAGCTTCAACCAGGAAATCGGCGAGAGTTGTAACATTTGCACGAGTTTAAGAAATAAGTAATTTGTATCTTATTCAAATACTTGCTGGGAGCTAAAGATTGTATAAAATAACAAAACATAACTGTTATTTAAAGGGAGACAAAAATCTCATTTCAATACATTTGTTGTAAAATTTTAATTAATCAAGTAGAAATTAATGTTTTGGATAAAACATCCAACTTTATTTAAATAAATTAAAAAAAAAAAAATTAAAATTTTTAATAAAAAAAAATTTATCTAATGTCAATTTAAAAAAAAATTTGGAATTTAATAAATGTTAATTTTAAGATATCAAGTAAATAATTTTGAAAAATAATAACACAAAAAAAAAAAAAATTAAAATTTTTAATAAAACAAAATTATATAATGTCAATTTAAAAAAAAAAAATGGAATTTAATAAATGTTAATTTTAAGATATCAAGTAAATACTTTCAACTAAAACAAAAAAAATATGTCTCGTTAATGCTAAAATAAATTGTTAAAATATTCATACCATTTTATAAACAAAAAACATTGGTTGAATATTTAAAAAATTGTTACTTATTTTTAAGACAAATTGAAAATAAATATTGTTCGATATTTTTGATTGTCATCCGGCTGATCGCGAGTTCTTCCCAGGTGGGGAGGGATGTTGTACTTCCTCACGTGTTTATCAAAGGAAATCGTCGTGGCGTTGAACTCAATGCACTTCAATGTGTTTATGCTCATCGGTTGCCCACCTGGTATCATCTTACGGATGTTGTTTTGGGTCAATCGAAGTGCATTGACACATTATGCTGAGTCTTCAAACGTATCGACGATTTCCACTGCTTGAATTGGGGTTCACGATCGACGGAATGACAATTAAAGACGAGTCCGATTTTGTATACGAAAGGTGTCGTGTGTTTAATTAATTGTTACAAAAAGATATAACAGCACTTATTCCTTTTTTTTTTGTTCCTCTACCATTTGGCCGAATCGCCAAAGAGAAAAAAAAAACAGCATTGAGTCGACATCCTCAAGCCTCAAACCCAAAAGTAAGATGTTTCATCATTCAGACTGACATGACGGTGTCGTGTCTAACGTGTGAGTAATTTCAAATTAATTAGTACAATTCGGTGTGTTTTTGGGTTCTTCATTTTTGACTTAAGAGGTCGGACCATCAGCGATCGTGCGAGTTTCTGAGCCGCAGCCCGAAAATGATTCCACTTTGATTATGTTATGTTCCGTCGTCGTTTTATTTGGTATAGTGGTTCTTCTTCTTAGCGCACAGGGATGAGGGCCCCAAAGAGTGTTAAATTACTGTCATTCACACTGTAGGGTGCCATAAAAACGTATTTAATTTTCTTTGACAGTTGTATGACATACACAGAACATAAGATTTGAATTGTTGTTGTGTGTAGTAAAGCAAGAGACATGAGCAAATAAATTTACATTTTTTTTTGTTTCGTCCCCAAAGGGAAGATTTCTGATCCCATTCTCTCCATAAAAGTTGATTCGTACGCGCATCGCTTATTCACATCAGGGAATGAAATGACTGAAGGACATTCATTTATTTCGCAATGGTACACTGAGAAAAAATGCATGGCCATGCAGATTTGCAAAAAAGAACCTTCCTCTTGGAAGGTCTAATGCCTCATGTCTTTTGTCTTATGTCTTATGTCTTATGTCTTATGTCTTATGTCTTATGTCTTATGTCTTATGTCTTATGTCTTATGTCTTATGTCTTATGTCTTATGTCTTATGTCTTATGTCTTATGTCTTATGTCTTATGTCTTATGTCTTATGTCTTATGTCTTATGTCTTATGTCTTATGTCTTATGTCTTATGTCTTATGTCTTATGTCTTATGTCTTATGTCTTATGTCTTATGTCTTATGTCTTATGTCTTATGTCTTATGTCTTATGTCTTATGTCTTATGTCTTATGTCTTATGTCTTATGTCTTATGTCTTATGTCTTATGTCTTATGTCTTATGTCTTATGTCTTATGTCTTATGTCTTATGTCTTATGTCTTATGTCTTATGTCTTATGTCTTATGTCTTATGTCTTATGTCTTATGTCTTATGTCTTATGTCTTATGTCTTATGTCTTATGTCTTATGTCTTATGTCTTATGTCTTATGTCTTATGTCTTATGTCTTATGTCTTATGTCTTATGTCTTATGTCTTATGTCTTATGTCTTATGTCTTATGTCTTATGTCTTATGTCTTATGTCTTATGTCTTATGTCTTATGTCTTATGTCTTATGTCTTATGTCTTATGTCTTATGTCTTATGTCTTATGTCTTATGTCTTATGTCTTATGTCTTATGTCTTATGTCTTATGTCTTATGTCTTATGTCTTATGTCTTATGTCTTATGTCTTATGTCTTATGTCTTATGTCTTATGTCTTATGTCTTATGTCTTATGTCTTATGTCTTATGTCTTATGTCTTATGTCTTATGTCTTATGTCTTATGTCTTATGTCTTATGTCTTATGTCTTATGTCTTATGTCTTATGTCTTATGTCTTATGTCTTATGTCTTATGTCTTATGTCTTATGTCTTATGTCTTATGTCTTATGTCTTATGTCTTATGTCTTATGTCTTATGTCTTATGTCTTATGTCTTATGTCTTATGTCTTATGTCTTATGTCTTATGTCTTATGTCTTATGTCTTATGTCTTATGTCTTATGTCTTATGTCTTATGTCTTATGTCTTATGTATCTTGTATCTTTTCCAATGAAGACTTCATGACTTTCGTGAGAAACGAACTGTGACCCCAAATCAGTTTTGATTTTCTTAGTTTTCAATTTGATTTCCTTCGAAATGAAATATTTCTCACTGTGCAGTTCAGCGAAAACTAAGAGGGACTGTTGGAAAAGGTAACATCCACTTCCAAATCTATCTACAACGAATAAAATGACGACTATACGAGCATTTTTATTTGAACGAAGAAGGAGACCTCCATCATTGATGGTTCCATTGTTTGAATTTTGATATGAGCTTCAGAAAAATGAGAAGAATCCTATGTACATACGTATACACCGACCGTTCCTAAACTCACATCTTATGGTGGGCTTGAGAATTATTCACTTTATGATGGTGAACTATTCGTCGATTGTCATTTTCGGAAAATTACAGGAGCACACGGTAGTTATGGTCGAGTAGCATAGCACCAGCACCCAGATATATTCACTTGATGGTTGAGACTTGAGAGTATAGAAATACACGCTCAACGATGTGAGATGATAATAAATTGAAGTTCACAAAAAACATGAGTCAGCCCAGAGCGAAGCGGTTGTATCATTACATTACAATGACCAAGAGGGTTGCCCATATACCTCTTTATAGAAATGGACAATGGATTTTTGTTGATAGGCAATCTACATCGGCACCGCATTTTCTTAATCAGTCATTTGTGGCATTGATGTATTCAAGGTAATTTAAGCAAATTAATGAGATGTCAGATTGTTCAAAATTTGCATTAATTTTTTTCCCAGTTGTTGTTATTTTTTTTTTGGCTTTTTTTTTATTGTTTAACAATTTTTACGCTTGGAATGTTTGAAGGAGAATTTTTAGTGTACAAAAATGAGGTTTCTATATATGTACGTACAAACATGTGGGGTGTTGAGTGATAGAGCTACTCCGTATTTGACAGATTAATCTTTATGTAGATATACCAGATAATTGTGGTATATTAAATACCTAAGTGATCTTCAGTCGGATAAAATATAAATAATAATTTATTCATGAACTCTCGTAATGTAGGTACACAAATTGTGATTGTTTGTTATACATATATGAGTTATAAAATAAAGTTTTAAATCGGGATTAAAAATTGTGGATTTAACTTTTTTACTAACATTGACGAGGAAAAGATTTAAAATTTATTAAAAATATAGATGGAAAGACGAAATTCTGGGACCCACTGTACGTGTTTTCTATCTTCGATTATTCTTACGAATACGAAACTAATCATATTAAGTAACATTGCAAATCAAAAAAGAGGCATACCTACAAACAGAGCTTTTTGAAAGAGCCTATATTTTGAGCGTGTCTTTCGACTGTCTTTGCGTACAAAAATTCTATGAGCAGTTTAGTAAAAAAAATTTAAATCTTGGATTTTTTTTTATATCTTTTTTCGCTTAAATTTGTCTGCTTACATTTTTTTATATGTAAATCATTATTATTTAAAAAATTAAACTTTCTAGAAACAAATTTTAAAAGTTTAAGCATTAAATTCGGTTTAGTGTTCGAGTTATACCAAACATATTGAAAAGTTCCTTAAATAATAACGTTGACAGAGTTTACACAGTGTCAACTTAGCACTGCCTACCCAGTTTTTGTTTAAAAACCTAGCTAACAAAATTTTAAGATTTTTTTTTTATCGCCACAACTAATTTACAAGAAAAGAGCTACAATTAATTGGATACGTGTAAAACTTTAAACCGATTACTAAATTTAAACCGATGTTAAACAGCGTGAATATTACGGGCGCAATGAGTTTGTCTCTCATTTAAATACAGGGTGGCGCACTAATCGTGCTACAAAAATAAAACGTAATAACTTTTTTTCTGTGTTAGTAAATCGGCTTATATTTTTTTTTTTATTTTGCAGGTTACTATTTAGATTTATCAAAATGAATACTTGGGATACTGAAAAAGAATTTGGATATTGCAACGGTACCATGCTTTGCAGTCCGTCATTTCCGTCCAAAGGGAATTTAGGCGGGAGTTTGGCGGTACTCCCCCGAGTATAGATGGACCATTATGAGGCTGGTGAACAATGAACATGTTTGCCGAATCTGGAAGCATCGCACCATTGAGATCCCAATGTTTGGGTTCAGGATACAATCGCAGCTGTAGCATCGGCAATACAGGCAAATCCAAGCATTTCGACTCGAAAATTATCGGGGAAAATTGTAGTTTGTAGACGGTCATAACAACGGATCCTTCCTGATGACTTAAACTTGTTTCCGTATACAAAGTCCAAATTACAAGCAAGTTAAACCCTCAGGAATTGCCTGTTCGCGTGGAATTTTGCCGAAAAATGATTTCAATGGCTGAAGAAGACAACACATTGATAATTGTTTTTTTTTCATGTCTGATGAGGCCTATTTTTAACTAAACGGCAATGCAAACAAGCAAAATTGCCGTATATGGAGTGAATCTAATCCAGAAATACTCCGTGAGACGGAACTGCACCCAGAACGAGTCACTGTGTGGTGAGCAGTTTCATCAAGGTGTATTGTCGGGCCATACTTCTTTGAAGAAAAAGGTGTTGCGGTAACTGTCAATGGGAACCGTTATTTAAAGATCTTAAATGATTTTTTCTACTCAAAACTGTGCCGAAGACGTATCTAATTGAACGGCATTTGCTACCAACAAAATGGAGCAACTGCACACATAGCCATAGCCAGTTATGGCGGAGCTCCAACAAAAATTTCCAAACAGATTAATTTCCAGGAACTCCACTTTTCGCTGGTTTATAAGGTCACCTGACCTGACTGCACCAGACTTTTTTTATGGTGTTATGTTAAGCAGGAGATGTACAAAACGAAAACCAGGAATTTGACTGAATTGAAGCAGTCCATTAAGACAGTAATTGAGGTGATCCCGACTTCAAACCCTTCAGGCCGCAATGAACAATTTTCTGATCCGGTGCCACGTATGCGTGGGTGAGTGTGGAGGTCATATATGCAGTCTTTTATCTTTAAAAAACAATTAGAATTTAATTGTCCATCCAATAAAAAAAATACACGAAATCAAGGGTCCGCCAAATAACTTCTTTTTTTTTGAAAATGGCGCAAATCATCGAGTGTAGCTTCGGCTGTGTGGCACGTAGCGCCGCGCCGTCCTGTTGAAACCAAATGTTGCCAATATCCTCCTTTTCAATTTTTGTGAACAAAAATTCGTTCAACATGGCCCGATAACGATCGCCATTGACTGTAACGGCCACTCCTTGCTCATGTTCGAAAAATGGCCCAATTACGCCTCTGGACCAAAATCCGCACCAAACAGTGACTCCTTTTGGGTGTATCGGCTTTTCAATGTATGCGTACAGGTTTTCTGTGCCCCAAATGCGAGAATTTTGCTTGTTTACTACCCGCCAAGATCAAAATGAGCTTCATCTGAAAAGATGATTTTTTTTGGCAAAATCCGCATCTTCTCTAAGTCGATCGCAGGCCCACTTAGCGAAGCGTATACACAACCATATTCGTTCAGCGGAAGGATAAAACTAATTATCTGTCGAATCAGACATGAGCTAAGTGTTACCATTCACGAAATAAGCACTAGTTGAAAAAAAAACGTTAGATGGCGGACCCTTTACATCGATTGTCAATTTTGTTCGTATAACATTTCTTCCAAAAACTGATACTTTTCGAGAAATTTACAAAAAGCAACATTTTTACTTTTTCACCCCACAAAATTAAGGGTATATACCTACTTTTTAGGAAATGCTTAACACATGCAAAAACAGCTCTCGACATAAATTCAGTTTCATCGTTTAAATTTTCCCGCATGCTTTTCATCATGATTGAAACCATGTTTCTAATCGACGTTTGATTTGTCTAAAAGTTTTTCAAAATTAAAAACCATATAGTTTCCTTAAACTTCTGGGGTTCTCTCGAGAGCCCTTAGCAGTTAAAATACGACCTAAATGAAAGCGAAATTGATGTAAGTACTTCTTAAAATGTATTTGGAGAGAGTATTGGTATAATAGGCAAATTTCTGAAGCCAATAAGTAATTTTAGAATGGACACAATCGCAGCTAGATATATATTTATAACATAAAAACATTTTAAGTCAAATAGCTATGCTTCATCTCACAATTTATAATATTCACCCTCTGTTCATCATAAAAAAAAAACAAGATTCCCCTATTATTGGAAATATTCCACTATGACGTGCACAAAGTGCTTCACAATAAATACAGCATCATTTCAGATAAATACATTTTTTTTTTTGTTCTCCAATCATGTCGACCCACTGGCATACATTATGTTCCCTCGAAATTAAGCAATTATTTGTTTTTGTTTCCTCAATCATTTCATCACCCCCCATCTGCAAAATGTTTATGGAAACTGTCATTCAATGCAAATGGAACGAATATTACCCGAAAAAAAGGATCACCCATAGCTTCAATACATATTCACATGCAACATCCCGAAAAAAGACACAGACCCTCTGATGCTTGGCTCCATGTTGTTATATTTAGTTGCTTCGACAAAGGATCAAACTGACAACCAACTAAAAGTGGATTTGTAACTGACGTGTATCTTAATTAAATGCCACCCAAGTGGCGATACCACCATCCTGCCAAAAATGGTAAAATTACATTATAAACATTAAATAATTACATGAAATTCAAGGGCTACTGATGCGCTGTATACTTTCCCCTCGGTCGGTACCTCCTTCATTGTTGGTTATCTGGAGCCTTAGACCCTCCGTATGGACGACACTAATTCAACAAGATCTGTTCGCCGCGCAGCATGTCGCCTCGTTCAATGTTCATAAAATATACACACAAAAAAAACAAAACAAAATAAAAATAAAACTTATAAAATAAAAGACAAATCCCTAAAAAACTTATAAAAATTCAAAACATTATAATGTTGGTACAGATTGTGTATGTCAGGACCAATCGTGTTAAGAACCTTTAAGAAACATTTCAAAAGCACACGCTGATCTTCAGAAATAAATTTAAACCACTGCTGGTGTCGGACAAACTTGATCTTAAGGCTTGTAATGATGCATTACACCCTCTTCTTCACCGCCGCCGCCGCCATCGTTTATTAAATTGCATACAAAGCAATCCCGAATCACCGTTAACAACAACTCTAGAACGAGCCAATCATTAGTATAAGAAAATATTAATAATACTTTTTGTTTGTGAAATTATAATTCACACTCGGTTCAAACCGAGAGCACCATAAAATCGAGCTCTGCCATAGTAGAAATCAGTACCAATCCCGAGTACTTGGTGAGTCTCCATTTTGAAGAACTTAGGATCCAGAAAGGACAGTGAAAGCCCAGGTTTTAAGTAGTTAGAGTAACGTCTGCTAACTTAGACTGTAATTTAGTGACGTCTGCTATCTCAGACTGTAATTTAGTGACGTCTGCTATCATAGACTGTAATTTAGTGACGTCTGCTATTTCAGACTGTAATTTAGTGACCTCTGTGATCTCAGACTGTAATTTAGTGACGCTTGCTATCTTGGACTGTGATTTAGTGATGTCTGCTCGAATACACTAAAGTTTGTTGCTTCTTTGGTAAAACCCTGGACCTGACGAGCATACCTCAGCCCATGAGAAAAAGCATCTTACAGCGTCACGTGGCTTAAAACTGTTAAGATAACAAATTGGGGATGGCCAAACAAATTTTTATGAGCTACTTAGGTTAAACTTGGGTGACAGTTTTTTTTAGAATACTTCTCCACAAAAAATTGTCCCCATTGCTTAATCGATAAAATTTAACGTCTCAGATTCAGTTTTTTAATCCGAGATTAAAGTTAAACCCGAGTTAACTCATCAACTCTGGTGAGTTAACTCAGGATTAAATGAGTGCTTTTGATGTTTTATATCCATTGAGTTGGTTAAGTCGTTCCACATTCCTTCTCCACCGAGAAACTGCTTGCTCAGTTAACTATGGGATAATTAATTTCTAGAGATAGCTAACTCTTTCTCACCAATGAAAAACTTTACATTAAAAACAATTGTTGATAAATTTGAATTTAAGTTGTTTTTTTTTGATTAAGTGATGTTTCAACAACTTGGATCAGGAATGTTACAATAATTGTTTTAAATGAATTTCCGAAACTCTTTTGTACACTTAACACTTAGGTGTAGTTGTACAAACGAGTTTCTGCCTCTGTTTGATTGAAGTGTTAATCCACCGATTTATGCGGATTAAGCGAGGTTCAACCACGGTTCATGGTTCAAATATGTGATAACAGTCAATCAGATAGCTTAACCCTGGTTGAACCGCAGTTAATCCTCAAAAATCGGTGGTTTAAGATCTTGAACCGAGGCTGAACCGCGTTTGCAACCAGCCCTTAAATGCCTTAGACCTCATATTTCAATTTTGTACGAATACAATACCTTCCCCGCAGATCAAGCTATAAAAATTGCAGCGATAAAAACAAACAAGCTATATATACATACATATGTATACCTATATAATTTTATTTGTATAAATATATGTGTGCATATGAACAAAAAAAAAATAAAAGTACTATCATGGCAGAACATCGTTACGACACGGCACAAAACAATCGATTACAAATGAGGATTACTTCGGCACAAGTGTCCGTTATGCATTCACCTCATTTTCGCATCTGTGCGATGCGAATGAAGCTTCAAGGCAAAGCTGCTGCTGCTTGCCTCTGGCTTTGACTCAGCTCAGCTCAACCCGGCTGCAGTTATGTTGCTGCAACAAAAACATCAGCAGAAATAAAAAAGTTGAAGATCTTCATATATGGTCATTGAAGGAATCAATCGAATGGACGTGTGGCGTCTGCAATTGTTTGTTTAGTTTGCCACAGTCCGGTCCGGAGTTCGCGCAGAAAGCATCTCAGTCAGATATGGAATTTGCAAAGCCTGCCTAATAAGTGAGCGACGCGCCCGAGTGCGAGCGTGGATTACCAAGATTGGAATTATCCGCTTCATCTTCGTGGCCTTCGGGTTGAGGAGGTATGCATCTATCTATACGAAATACGCGACGAGTTTAAGCTTTGTGTATATGAATTTTATATGGCATACGTAACAAAGGCAATTCGCACTTTGTGTCTCGGACACACTCTGTCGCCTTGCATTTTCCCATATATGCACAATTTGACGTGAAATCCCAACACGCTGATGCTACTACTGATGCTTCTGCGCAGCGCACAACCGCATCTCTTGTGGGTCTGAAAGATAATTCTGGATGATGACGATGATGATGCTTCTTATCCTAGCTTTGGGTGATCCAGCCACTCTCCTGGCAATGGCGTATGGCGATATGCATTTCAGACGTCCGGCCGGCAGCGGCGTTGGCGACCATTCGACGACATCATCGCTCGAAGCGTCATTACCAATCGTTAGGCTCATGTGACCGTCAATAAATAATTTATATGAACATAATTTTAGTTGGACAGTGGACGCTGGCTTGCTGGACAGACGAACGGACACACGAGACGGACGGACGCGGACGCATGTGTGTGCTTAGCTGTGAGTGGTGATGGTGAATGAGAGGGAAAGGGAAAGGGGTCACATCTCAAGATGTAACAAAGGACGCGGGACTGGGGACTATATGGAAGAATCGGTGACAGGACGTACACTATTAAAGCTCATTTATGGACATCATGCAAGAAGACATGTCTCCCAAACCACAAGAAGACGAACGAACAATAACACTGCACTGGAATGTTGAAGCAAAGTCGAAAAAAATAAAAAGGGACTAGAGAATGGTTGATCGACCATAACGAATGAACGTTG
The DNA here is from genome assembly GCA_932273885.2 of Leucozona laternaria. Classification (NCBI taxonomy): domain Eukaryota; kingdom Metazoa; phylum Arthropoda; class Insecta; order Diptera; family Syrphidae; genus Leucozona; species Leucozona laternaria. The sequence goes on along the minus strand of OW026368.1, from coordinate 88,750,628 downwards.
AACGAATGAACAGACGAACGAACAACGAACAATCCTTGACAATCGATGCCTCAGTAAATCTTTCATTTTGTTTTATTTGGTTTTTTATTCGTGATGTGTTTGGCTTTTTTTATTTTCAGGATTGTGTTGTTGTACCTACCTATTTGATTTTGCTCCTGTCTTCACTTTGGTCGAAAACGAAATTCCATTGAGATTCAGTTAAATCACAATAAATTACTGCGAAGTGATACAGATTCGCAGAGTCGCATTTCGCATAGTTAGGTATAATATAAGCTGACTGACAGGGGTGAAAATCAACTGAAAAACAAACGGCACAAAAAAATAAGCCAGCTAGAGAAGCCCTTAATGATGGATTACCTTATGCTCTTGGTCAAACAGAAATTGAAGAAAAAAGACAATTCAGAAATGACATCAGACCATCAGGGCATCAAACAGAGGAGAGGACATGATTGCTTACATGACAAAGAGACGTTCCTCAGATTCAGAATTGTTTATTTTAGGCCTGGTGTTTCAGTGCGAGATAATCCGATTTTCGGAGTTAAAATTTGATGAGTTAACTCGAGTTTAAAAAACTGGGCCTAATTATTCCAAAATTCAAGTCTCTGCTTGGAGTATGACACATCGAAATTCTGTTAGGGTAACTTCCCCTCTCACTAAAATGTATGATAAAATTCAATTGTGAAACACGAGAAGCCTTCAAATTGGAACAATACCCGGAACTCAAACGGATAACGACTTGTAAGCATATATATATAATATAAGGATGTAAATTCGCAGTTGGAGATCGGCTTGGAAGCAAAGTTATTGGGGCTGCGACGGACAACTAGACCCTATAGAACAACGCTCTCAAACTTTGTGCTCTGGGACTTCAATGCTAAAGGCGGGAAGGAAAATTCGAACTTGTTAAGCATAGTTACCTCAAAACTACAACATTAAAGAGCTTTCTACTTATTGACATTGCAGTAGCTGGGTATATGGCGAGCACTAGGTTTCCAAAGTTAAGGATCCCCTACCAGCAACCTGGCGCTCTCCAGTTGGTCGATCGTCAAACCAGATCGACTATTTGCTTATGGAAACAAGGCACGCATCTGACATCTTATACTGGCCGATTGGGTTCGGCCGATCCATTTTGATTTTCAGGAAGTTGGAAATTCACGAGGCAAATAAATTGGGTCTGACCCAAATGCTTCGTTTCTTTATGGCGAGCTTTAGACGGGCATGCATATATATTTCGAGGGGAAAACTTCAAATTTCACCATTTTTTTTTCTGCTGCTAAATTGAGAGCTCGATTGTCTACTGAAAAAAAAATGAGCACACCTGCAGTTGCCAGAACTAGGGAGAGAACTTGGGCGAGACGGCAACAACAAGCAGCAGCTGAAACCAATGTAGGCTCTCTGCTACCCCACAGAAACAACCCGTTGTATGATATTGAAACAATAGCAGCGAGAAATGAGTAACTTGGGTTTTTTTTTTCAAAAAAAACCCAGCAATTAGGCTGATTGTGGTTTCAAGACCGGAACGTCGCGTCGTCTCTTCGAAACAGCAAAGGTAATCTAATTACCAATGGATAAAGGCATGGTAGGTACTGGGCAGATTTTGTTGTGCGTCTGTCCATCCAGGTCCAAGTGTACATTCAGATAAAGATAAAGCCTAAACGGCAAAGCGCTTAACATTTTGTGAAGAGAATTTCGATGATTCCTAATTAAAGTTATCAGAAAAAAACATAGAAAACATAGCATGACAAAATTGAAATTGTCCCATTTATTAAGCAGTAAAACGTTGAATATAAGAGGATTGTATCCTTTTTTGAGTGGGTGTTTCGCTTACCTACTTGATACAAATAAAAAAAAAACATAGAAAACATAGCACAAACAATTTTAACTGTCATAACTAGTTGATAAAATATTTTTAATACTTTCTAACTGCATATGAATTTCATATGAAAAAAACATAGAAACCTTTCATGACAAAATTGAAATTGTCACAACTAATTCACGACTCATGAACGTAAAATTATTAAGCAATAAAACGTTCAATATTAGAAGATTGTATCCTTTTTTGAGTGGTCGTTTCGCTTACTTACTTGATACAAATAAAGAAAAAAAACATAGAAAACATAGCACAAACAATTTAAATTGTCACAATTAGTTGATAAAATATTTTCAATACTTTCTTACTTCATATGAATTTCATATGAAAAAACATAGAAAACATTGCACGACAAAATAGAAATTGTCACAAATAATTGAATCGTTTATTTTCAAAACATGACATGTCCACATTTTTCCGAAAATCGTTTTTTATTTTTCTATTTTTATTTGAGAACAACTACGTTGATTTTTGAAATATGACATGTCCGCCTATCATACATACGTTTTTATAGCGACGGTAAATATTTGTTTATTTTTAAAACATGATATGTCCAGGACATGTCATGTTTTGAAAATAATAAAGTAACAAGTAGGCTTGGACTTATCGTTTTTTGATTGTCTATTTTATTCTGGATTTTACTAAATTATTTTGGTGAGGTTGAAGAGTTTGATTGTTATTATTGTTAGTGAGAGAAGTAAATTTTTGGTAAGTAAGTGATTAGGTGTGAAAATAAGTAGCTGGTTTGGTAATATATTTACTTGTCCTTTTATCGTTAGAAAATAATGAATAGTTCTGAAGAGTCCTCAATTGCTGAATCAGATGAAGAGCGGTCCTTAGGAAATAAAAGCAAGCGAAAGAGGGGAATACGCAACACTTAAAAGTATAAGCGCAATGTGACAAAAGAAAAAAAATTAAGAGGAGAGGAATATAAAACATACAAAGGAGATGTTGTCCCTGCAAGGATGGCCAAGGACTCATGCGGGTGGGTTTCCCTAGGTATTTATTTAGATGCTTAATCACAGTCCTCTTTTGATGCAGATGCAAACGACTGAAATGCTTTCAACAAATTGACGCAAACGCGAGGGAGGAAATGCGTAAAAGATTTCGCAGTCACAATACGAAAAATGAGCAAGACCTTTTCGCCCAATCATTTGTTGACGCAAGGCCAGTCCAACGAAGTCGGTCACGAGTAGGCTTGGAAAACGAAAAAACCAAACCAAAATCAGTAACTTATAAATACTTTGCTTTGAGTGGAACTCGTCGGGTAGAAGTGTGTAAAAACGCTTTTTGCCAGATTTTTACGATAACGCGTGCGGAGGTGGATCGTCTTGCTTTTTTGCAGGCACATGGTAAGTCTCCTAATGATCGTCGTGGGTTCAATCCCAAAGCGCATTCTAAGACGCAGGTGGTTGTTGATTTGTTTGATGTTTGATTTTGTCAAATCCTTACCTAAAAAGGAAACTCATTATGGAAAAGAGTGTATCTATCTTGATTCTCGTCTTAATATTAAAATTTTACATCAGATGTTTGCTAAGGGACATGAAGCAGAACAAGAAAAAATAAGTTATTATTATTTTTATAAATTTTATCGACAAAACTTCGGTTATCGATTTGGAAGGCCACAGATAGATGTTTGTTCCAAATGCGAGGAGCTATCTGTTAAAATAAAATCAACTACGTTGTGTGAAAATGTTAGGAGAGTTGCAACTGCTGAGAAAATTGTTCACCTTCGTCGAGCTAAGAAGTTCCATCAAAAAATACAAGATGTAAGAAAAATCATTAAAGACGACGAAAATTTGTGTGGAATTATTTTTGATTATATGCAAAATCTTCCACTGCCTCATATTCCAGTCCAAGAAATATTTTACTACAGGCAGTTGTGGGTAAATGTTTTCGGAATTTACGACACAAAAACACAAAAAAGTACCTTTTATCTTTACCACGAAGGCATAGCCAAAAAATCTCCTAACGAAGTTTGCAGTTTTGTTTGGCATTATATTCAAAACAATATTCCGAACAATGCTAAGAAGCTGTATGTGTTTTCTGATGGTTGTGGAGGACAGAATCGAAACCATACAGTGGTGCGTTTTATGCACAGTTTAGTTTCGGAAGGTCGCTTCGAAAATATTTATCAATATTTTCCGGTTCGTGGGCACAGCTTTTTACCATGCGACAACACTTTTGGTGTAATCAAACGAAATCTTAAAAGATATGACAGAATCTATACTCCAGAGCAATACGGGGAATATATTGAAAATTCAAGCAACCTTTTTACCGTTCGATATGTGAAAACAGAAGATATATTAAATTTTTCAGCCTGGTGGCCCCTTCATTTCAAAAAATTAGTACTATCAGAGGAATCTTTTGGAAAAAAAGTACCAAGGAACTTGAAGGTGTCGTTTAATATATCCAATTTTGGAATGTTTGTTTATCACCAAAATAAAATAGAAACACACGATTTCATCGATGGACTTGTGACGCACACATTTAAACTTAAAAAGTTCAATAGCCCGATCTCGTTTCCAACTGCTCAAGTTTATGATGTCAGTAACACCATCGATGAAAAAAAAATTGAAGACATACGTAAAGTTATCCAGTATGTCCCGGAAGAGTTTCAAGAGTTTTACCATTTAATACTCGCCTGGAAGACCACTAGTAGCTCTTCTGAAAGCAGCAACGCAGTAAATAATGTTGAAAGTTCTTCTGATGTTGGAGAATAAAATAAAAAAAACATGTTCAACTTAATTTTTGACAAGCATTTTCATTTGGTTTAACTTTTTTTTAATTTTCTGACCGAATTTCAATAGTATAATGGAATTAATATAAGTCTAACTACTTACAAAAAATATTTTTCAGAGTTTTTATTTTCAAAACATGACATGTCCATAACGGTTTTGGATTTTTATCTTTTCTTATTACCATTCTTAAAATCCGTTACGAACGGAATCCTGCAAGATTTCTCAAGACCTAGGCTTTTCTTTTTTTCTTTAAGTTAAACTCCTACGCAAACATAAAATAAGCAGTTTTTTTCGTTTCCTGAAAAATTTTAAAATGTGGACATGACATGTTTTGAAAATAAACGATTCAATTCAAAACTATACCGAACGGGTAGTTAAAAAGTAAAAAAACATTCAATATTATAAGTTTTTAACCATTTTTGAGAGGGTGCTTCGCTAAGTTTATATCATCTTAACCACTAATTAATGTCAAATTATCCACCTAACCACTTTTCCATCGCAGTGAATTTTGTTTCGCTAAGTTGTCAATAATCGTCACAGGCAACACACTTTTAATTTTCAATAAATTATACATATTTTTGCAATGCATCTGACATTTTTCACCAAAATGTTCAGTAAAAAATACTTGAAACTGTACGGTGATTTGGTGCTTGGGTAGGCAGTTCTATTGTGCAGTAACCTAAACTAACGTGACCTACACACAAGCTGCAAGGTAGCATGGTACGGGTCTATGAGTTAGAGCTGTTTTTTTTTTCAGAAAAATAGGATGTCCTTAATTGTATGGCCAGAGCTACTGCCATATAAGAAGCCTTTTATGTTTCAGACATTTTTGTTTTGGCCGAGAAATATTGCCGCAAAATTTTGAGCAGCCTTATGTTTAGGTATTAGTCTGATACGACTTAACAATTTACTAACTTTTAAACTACTCCACCTGAACATTTCGTGCAAAAAAGTAAACAAACTTATACATAAATGGAGTTCGTCTGGTACTAAAAAGATAAAATAGTCATTTGGTGATTTTAACTTTATTGAAAAAAAAATGTTAAAAATATAGTTTACGAGAATAACTCGTTTAAAATTTTGAAAATCCTCTTTTTAACCTAGCATCATACTATTTTGTTCCCTTGGGAGACAAGAAGAAGTCTTGAATTAATACATATTAAAGACTATAAAATAATCTAGAACTACAATACTATAAACTTTTTGAACCAGTCTGTGAGTCTGTCATATCAAAATCTCAAAACAGCCAACAGCACATTTTCCTGCAATTTTGTAGGAATTTTTAAAACAATCGGGACATGCACCGCCATCGCCATCGCCATCGCCACCGCTCGCCATGCCGTAATGTTCTCACGCTTTCGCTTCGACACAAAAACTTGTTCACAAACGCCATACTATATTATTTGATTATAATGTGGGGCACCACACATTATAATACAACACTATCTCAATTAATAACTTTGCTAAAATTATCTTCTTTGCATTAATATTAAGCCTGATGCGAAAGTCAGATAATAAAGAAGAAAAAAACATTCCCAATGCAAAAGGATATCATGTTGGATTTTATCGTCATCGCATCGGCTTAAAAGCATCAAATTAACTAATATATTTGCTAATAAAAGCATCGTCGATTCATTGTCAGAACAAATGAGCATTCATTTTATTATACCACGGATTTCTTTTTAGCCATGCTTCCATCACTTAAGTTCTATACTGTTGACGCGCAGTTTTTGCACCTTTTTGTTCAACGAACTATAGGTATACCCGGAATTTTCAAGACTTTATCTTAACATAGGTATGTTGCGAAAAATACCTGACCAACGTTGAATTTAAAGTCAGAAGGCAACAAAAAATTTGAACACCGCATAATCTCAGCCTGAGCCTGGCCTGGCTTGGCTCAAGAAGATCCCAGAAAAATGTTGATTCAATAAATTGCATTGATTTTTCGCTTTGTTTCGTTTTGAACCGTGCGTTGTTCCAGAAGTTGATGAGGAGCTGAGCTGAGCTGGCGAGCTGAAAGTTCGAACTTGGAATACAATGAAATGTATGTGCTAATGCAAGGTGTAAATATAACTTGTTTCTTGGTCCCGCAGTCATCAATTAAATGGGATTATACGCTCAATAGATATATAGTTATGCGATGCCTCGGCTTTGTCTGCGGGCACATCAGTATCAGACTTGAAGCATAATCATATAAATAAGAGTGAAGGAAGGTATAGGTTCTCATACGAGTAAATTAATTTATTGATTACGGCCAAATTAGTTTTGGACCACCTTGAATGCTATATATTTATTTTTTGCATATAGGGTATACATATCTCATCCGTGTAGGTACAGTGGATATCAAACTAAAAATAGACTTAAATGATGCAAGTCCCTCCACACTATCTCGCACATGTCAAAAATTGTTTGAACAAATTGTACCTATAAAAGGGCCAGTTTCACAGTCGACACTTACCGAAATAAGTGGCACTTAAGTTTCCCATATTAGGAATTTAAGCTAAATTTCATAGCTAGCGTAAGTGGAACTTAAGTCACCAACATCTGAGACTTAAGTGCCACTTATTCAGGTAACAGTGAATGTTGATATTGGAAATTGATCTTTCACATTCCCCACTTAAGTGTCACTTTTCTGACTGTGAAATTGGCCCTAAGTATTGAAATCTCCTCACATGAGATCTGACACAATTTGACAATCCTCCTCACACGATTTGACTGACATGGACATTTTTAGAATTTGTTTTAAAACCTTCAAACATTCTGAAGGGTGTTTTTTTTAGAAATATAGAACTTTGAAATGGAATAAAACAGTGATGATTTTTTTTAAATTGACATGAAATTGACTTTATTCGAAAGAAATTATAATTTAAATATGATTTTTGGCATCAATCAATTGTGGCACGAGCTGTGTAACATGTTGCGCTGTCTTGTTGAAACCACAGTTCCTGCACATCATGGTTGTTCAATTGATGAACGAAAAAGTCAGTAATCATGGCTCTATAGCGGTCACCGTTGACTGTAACGTTCCAGTCAGCATCGTTTTTAAAGAAGTACTGACCAATTATTCCACCAAACCATAAAGCACATCAAACAATCAATTTTTGTGGATGTAACGGTGTCTCAACGTACACTTGAGGATTATCATCACTCCAAATACGGAAGTTTTGTTTATTGACGTATCCATTCAACCAAAAGTGAGCTTCATCGCTGAACAAAATTCGTTTCTGAAAATTGGGATCAACGGCATAATCTTGTTTTGGGCCCATTTGGGCACAATTTGGAAGCGTTGTTCAGGCATCAGTCTATTCATGTTGAAATGCCAAACCGAAATATAAATAAATCACTTGACAAAATGGCCACCAGTTAAAATAGTGTTGCCAACTTAAAGTTCTTAACCTCTAAGAAAAAAACACCCTTTACGTTATGGTGAGGCTGGCATTTTCGACGCTAGTGCGGAAGAAAAATATGAAAATCATTTACTATCACACCAATTTGGCAGTCGTCTCATGTGAAATTCTTTCAAACTTTCAAACTGACATGATGTGGAGTAAGAGAAATACGGTCTTTCTCTCACAGCAATAATGATTTATTTAGTTAAACTTTTTTGCATTAGTACAAAAATGAAACTCAAGATTTTGACCAAAATTTGACCAATGTTATATCGATACGAAAATAGTGGGGCCATAGCAGTTCTGTGGGTCTGTAAGTCCAGTTCGGCAAAAACAAAAACAATACTTGGTAGATTTTTCAACATTTTTAATTTTTAAATTTTTAAGGACCCAAAATAATGGTAGGTATCGTTAAGAAAAATCTGAAACAAGATGCTATAAAGAATACAAACACTATAGTTGGGACAACATCACCACTTGCTTGGCAACAAAACGGATCTGGCCAACTCTCGACATAAAGCACTCTAAGTCTAACGACACTGTCTAAAAGATAAAGGCACGCCACTCGACTTGGCATCTACCCAAACGATTTCTGAAGAAGCTCACCCAAACTTGGCACATGTCCTACTCTATCCCAAAGATGAAAACTGCATTTAGGTGGATTCTACTACAGCGATTTCAGTGATTCCAGTGATCTGGTAAACAAGGATATAATTTGTCTTAAACGCTTCATAAGGACCTCAAAATGGTTTAACGAGAAAAGATTTCCTAGATCGCGCGAATAAATTTAAGTTGAAATAAGCGACCACAATATATTCATGAAAAAAAGTAAACCATGTTTGAAATAACGAGTAAGACGGTATTGACAGCCATATAGTTAGTGCCAGTGATGCCAGATGCCACTTTGCTGCAATTGCAGTAAACCTACTGCATTGTCCGCAAAAAATACTGCCACAAAAGTCAAATTTTTACTGCCCTTTTTTTCAAAGTGTCTACTCTCAAATTGCTATAATAAAATCATTCATAAAGTGATCTGTCGTATATTTTCTTTAAATGCAGCCAATTTGAACTTTCCACCATAAGCCAAGTTAAAAACATCAAACTCCGCAGTAAAATAAGGTCTTTGTAAGGATAGGAATGATGTCAGCAATGGTTGTTGGACACCATTAGAATCACTCGTGGGCTCTTGGAGTACTTTAATAGCTTAAAATTTTCGAATAGTAAGTTATTATTTTAAAATCTTTTAGTTTTATTTTTTCAAAAACTTTTTTTTTTTAAATCGATATACTTTGTATTTTTATTTTTAAATACAAAATCTTCTACGGAAAGGTCCAATCTACTGCATTTTTTTTTTGAGTGATCTACTGCTCAATTCTTTTGAAGTGGCAACGCTTGTAAGGGTTAGCTGTTATGCTCAATTTGAGGAGAGTCGTTTGTTTATCACGTAAATGCACAGTGAACGGAAGTGAACGGATATACGCTGACCTGAATTGGATAATTGGTACATACCTATGCATATATTTGAACCAAACCTACCATACAGCTGTGGAGATACCAACACAAACATACAAAAATAAAAACCACATTATGTTAGGAAAATTGGATGTTGGATCTCCAGAAGCTGTTAAAAGATAGTCTTGAATACAAACAAATTTTTGCAAATTGCAGAATATACCTACCGACAATAGTCATAGCCGGCCCCAGCCAACCTTGCGCCCCATACAAGATTTGTAGAAAGCACCCCTTTTTAAATTTGAATTCATACATACATACACTGATACACATGCATAAGACTTTTCCACATTTCCCAGGAGGTAGACCTTCAATGCGTAGTTGTAGTGTGATCTTTAATTTTACGATATTTTGAGCTAATTTTTCCTTGAGTGCAACAATGAAAGTCATTATGTTAGTTAGCGTGCAAGAATAACTTAGCACAGGGATTATTTGAATAAGTTTTGTGGTTAAAATGCTAATGGCAGTACATATTTGTTTGCACAAGATCAAATTACATTTTCTTGCTCCTGGTAATGCGCCCCGAGAATTTACCGCCCTGTGCATTTGCACATCTTGCACATATGGTTGGTCCGGCCCTGGGAGTAGTTCACACAACATTTTGTATCAAATTCGTTAGAGCAGTTTCCGAAATAAGTTACCTTTTTTAATAGGATGAGACAAGAGACATGCCAATTTATAACAGTTTTTCGCCATTAAAAGTGGGCGTACATTAACGCACTTCGCGCGACTTGATAAAAAAAAACTCTGGGTGCCTGAAGTATGCCCACCAGCGGAGGGCCCTGATGGCCCACATAAACAGTACTTTTATAAACTAAAATTGTTATGATTGGCATGTCTTGGGTTACTTCCTTTTTAATAACGGCTATGGTATGGCGTGGGTACCGTGTTTTTGATGCTAAAAAATCTATTTCGCCTCTAGTTAAAAACCAACTTAGACCAAAAAAAAATAATAAAAACCCACGAGAGTTATTGCCTTTTCTGTATTGACATTAAGACTCATAAAGTATCAATAAAAATGCTTCATATTTTGATTTAAAATGTTTTACAATTGAAACGTTTTTGTACTTTGTAGCATTCTCAATAATGCTATTCAATTCTTTTGACTTTGTCAACCTTGAGTGACCCCTCGCGGTTTCAATGGATCTTATCTTCCTTTTGGGGAGCCAGTCCCCATTACACAACGCCGTTCCTCCACTAAGGGTATATTCAGTCGTCAAGCAGGCGACTATGACAACAGTTTATAAAAAAAAAAAACAAAACTTGGGACCACCCCAGAAATCTGTTGCCAAAATTTAAATGATTTCATTGAAGTCTTGTAAATTGAATTTGTTTCATTTATTGTGGAAACCAAGAGAAACAAAAATTAAAACCCCGTTTCCAAGGAAAAAAGCTGACGGCTGTTATTTCTTATTTAATTTTAATTTGGGAAATAAGACCCATGGGCTGTATTTCTGCGTTCCATAATTATGTGGATATTCAACAATTTTTCACTGTGAAGGCTGCTGATATACTTCCCTTAACTGATGATTTTCATCAATGCATTTAAATTTTGTGTTAAAATTATATAACTTTTGCTAATGATCAGCACACGCACATAGAGTCGTAATCTTTGCACCCTTTGAAGCTGTTGCCGAAAGCCCCTTAAGAAAACCATTACAATCGAGTCAAACTACTCAAAGCCTTCTGATTTCAAGCATTAACTGTGGATCAAGCCTCCCAAATCAAGAGCCCTCCACCGCTGTTTATTGAACCTAAACATAAATAAAAATTCAAACTTCCCAAAAACAACGGACAAATAAAAATAAAAAAAACAGTTATTGTTTTTTTTTCAGTATTTTATAAATTCACTTTTTTTCTCATTATACATCGACATTTACATTACAAAAACTCTTTTTAATTTAAGTTACGAAAAACAAACAGAAAATTGCAAAAACATATTCATTAGTCATTACCATTTATACAATTAATTAGAAAATGTATAATTATAATAATTAACTTATTTTATCTAATGCAAATAAATATTATTCAACTCTTTACAATTTTTTTTTTTTTAATAATTTCTTATCCATTTTTTTTTATTTAACATTTAAATCACTAGCAATATTGTTTGTGTATACAAAAAAAAAACTTCTCAATTCATCAATAAATATATACAAAACAAAATAATTTATAATTCACTATACCAAAAAAAAGAAAAAGAAATAATAAAATAAAACTGCTCCTTCCATAAACTTTTTATATAAAAAAAACGTAATTATTTCAGTCTTTGTGAAGCTCGTTCATCATCATTTTCGTTTTTTTTTTCTTCGTTTATTTTTCTTATTTAATAATATAGATTTATTTCTGTATTTATAAAAATGTTTTTTTTTTTTAATTTTAAAATTACAATTTAGACATTTTTAAATACTAACAACTGGGGACAAAAAATATTTTTTTTTTTATTAATACTGCAAACGAATTCCTATCTTCTAATTAAAATATATTTTTTACAAGTTTAATTAATTGTTTTTTTTTTTTGTATCTTATTAAATAAAAATAAATATTTTAAAGACAACAATTCTTTAATATAATATGGAGTGCTAAGCAGCAAGTCAATCTGAATTGGGCGTTGAGTGTCGTGGTATATTTTCTTCTCTTCAAATATTACAATAAATTTATTTTTTAAATAAAATTAAATAAATACTTAAATTATAGTAATACGAAATTATTTTATGAAACAAACAAAAAAAAAAATAGAATACTTGAATGGTATTTACTCAGTTTTTGAATTTATAAAGGAAAAACAATAAGCAGGGGCAATATATAGCTATGGTGCGCAAATAATTTTGTGCAATTTTTTAAGTGACAAATAAAAAATAACAAAAAATCTAACACTGGCGGGAAAGTACAATGATTGCTTACATTTTTTGCTGTTCCAAGCAGCAAATAAAGAAACAGGAAAAATATAAAAAAAAAAAATAATAATAATGGAAAAAAATAAAAAAAAACCTATAAACACGTGTATATCGTTTTTTTCAGCATACACTGTTTACACTTGACTTCACAACACCAATGGAATGTGCACGCACAACGTTCGATGACAACTACTTCATGCTTACGATATCCTCTACCGCAACACATCAAATCACAGCCATCGACACCAATCGATGTGTCATTACATTGGCGCCCATGTGTCCCTTGGATGCCCATTCGAAGATTGCGCTCGCAGAAACTCGGCGATGGTTCCAAGTAAACCAAATCCTTTGTGCCGGGTGGCTTATGTTCTGGATTGTGTGGTTTCAGTTGAAAGTGGTATCTGGAGAGACAACAAAAAAAAGAAGAAAAAATACGTTAGTTGTTTTTATTTCACATTGCGGAAAAAAGAAAAAATGCGTCTAAGCAAAAATAATTTTTTTTAACTTAAAATATTCGAAAATGATATTAAAAAATAAAGAGTGTTTTTTTTTTTAGACGTGTGGTTTTCAAGGAGCAATTAAACGCAGATTATTTAATGTTATGGACAAGAAATTAGCTTTATTATAAAGATAAGGTGTTGCCATTATGTTTTAAAAATAATTTCGGGCAAGAGGCTGTCGCGGCTGGCTCGAATAAATTTCATCCGAGAGGCCCAATATTCGACCACTTTTTGCAGCAATTAGAGCTGTATGTCAGCAATAACGCGCCGAATTTTCTCTTCCAAGGCGTCAATCGTATCGAACTTGACTGCGTAGACAAGCGAACCCCACAAAACATAGCCCAACCGTTTTAAATCGTACGATATTGGAGGGCACGCCTCAGGCCCATGACGCGAGATAATGCACTCTCCAAAAGTTTCCTTAAATAAATTGATTGTTTCGTTGGCGGTATGGCATATAGCGCCGTCTTTTTGGAAGAAAAGGTCGTCCATATCAACTTCCTACAATTCAGACACGAAAAAGTCAGTAATCATGGCTTTATAGCGTTCCCCATTGACTGTAACCTATGGCCGTCTTCATTTTTGAAGAAATATGGACCATTGATTCCCTCTGTGACAGTGACTTTTGAGGATGTAACGGTGTCTCGGGATCAACGGCAATCTTCTTTTGGGCCCAATTTGGAAGCGTTTTTCAGGAATAAGTCTATTTATTATGAAATGGCAAACCAAACTGAGCATAAATCACATGAATTTTGTCAAAAAGACCAACTCCGAAAAAAGTATTTCCAGATTCAAAACCAAACGTCTAAAAAAAACACCCTGTACAAAGGTATGTTTGTAACTTAATGAGTTCCGCTCTCACATTTTGGGAGTGAGTTTTCATAGAATTTGTGATCAAAACTGGAAAACTGCACTTCGAAGAACTTAACATTCACATATGAATGTTTTTATTTAAAAAAATATAACGTAAAAATATAAGTAAAATTAATGTCGGCTTCGGCGTGTTTTTTTTTTAAAGTCTTTAGCGAGCTCAGTAAAATTTCACATACCAGCAGTTTGCAAAAAATAGTGATTCTAAATTCTTTGTTTTTATTTTAAATACAAAACAACAATTTAAAACAAATAGGTACATAGTTTGTTATTGATTGCATCTAGAAATACGCTTAGCTGGCTATACACTTTTGAATAAAACTCGCCCGTGTTTCTAATGAATTTATGTAATTTCTAAAGCGCTTGAAATATGAAGGTCTTAAGCAACATTTTTAAAAAATTCAAAATCATTTTTGTGCATCACTCAGGCCTTTTGCACATGAAGTGTTTCGTACAACGCTTGTTATCAGCTTGTAAGCAACTTGTGTAAAGCTTAGGTAAGTTTCAATAGACAAAGGAAAACGTGCTGCAAATCACCAGGCAATTTCAATTTTTTTAATTTTAAGTGTCGAGTATTGCAAAAATGTGTGTTTAGTCTATGACGAGATGCATCGTGTGCAGAAGAGAAGGCGTACCAGAATCGTCATTCAATGACGATTTTGTTTCTTCTGGAGCAAAGGGCTTAAGTTTATTGACAAAGTGGATGCATATAATAAAGGGTTTTCCAATAAGAGGTGTTATTTTGATATTCAAAGAAAAATGGCATGTTTTGAGATAAATGATCGGATGTTTATTTCATTATAAAGAAACACAACATCAGCCAAATGGCTGCCACGACCACGCTTACAGGACCATATCCTTTTCATGAAATTTTCCATAACCAAATCGCAAAGTGGCTGCCCTATGTCCTCGATAGCCTCACAAATTCCATCTTTGAGGTCTTGAATCGACGCTGACTGTTGGCGTAGACCTTATCTTTCACGTGGCCCCAAAGGAAGAAGTCGCAAGGTGTTAAATCACAAGATCTCGGTGGCCAATTGTGATCACCTCTTCGAGAGATAACACGGTCCGGAAACTTTTCCCGTAAAAGATCGATGGTTTCATTGCTTGTGTGGCACGTAGCGCCGTCTTGTTGAAAGTAAACGTTGTCCATCCAATTCCGGCCATAAAAAATCATTAATCATCTCTCGATAGCGCAATCCATTGACCGTAACTGTTGCTCCAGCCTCATTTTCGAAAAAGTAAACAGTCACGCGTTGAGGATGGAGAGGCTTTTCAACAATAACTCTTGGGTTTTCCGAGCCCCAGATGCGACAGTTTTGCTTCTTGACGTAGCCTCCGAGGTGGAAATGGGCCTCATCAGTCAAGATGATTTTTCGATGAAATTCCGGATCATTTTCATGCATTTCAAGGACCCAATCAGCAAAGACACGACGTTGTTGATGATCAGCCGGCTTGAGTTCTTGTGTTAACTGAACTTTATAAGCCTTAAGACCCAAGTCTTTATGCAAAATACGGTGTAATGACGTTTGTGGAATGCCTAATTCCAAAGAACGACGAGGAATGGACAAACCTGGGTTTTCTTCAACACTTTGGGCTACAACAGCAATATTCTCAGTTGTTCTAGAGCGACGTGCACGGGTTTTATTCTTCACATCACTAACTTGTCCCAACAGCTCGAATTTGTCCACCAATTTCTGTATTGCGGTCCGACAAGGTGCTTCACGACGACCCAAAAATGTTTTAGTTTTACGAACCGTCTCTGCCAAATTTTCATCATTTTTATAGTGAATTTTAATAATTTCAATGCGTTGTTGAAGCGTGTATCGTTCCATTTTTATTAATGGCGTAGTTTCTACTTGTCAAATGTCAAAAAATGACAGCTTCAAAAGTGACAGTTACCGAAATAGCGGGCTATTCAAAATAACACCTCTTATTGGAAAACCCTTTATATTCTTCTTCCCCTAAAATGAAATCAAAATGCGCTCATATGAACTTATTCCCAAAAGAGTTAACTCCCAATGAACAAACTCCCACGAAAAACTGAGAATTTGTTCATATTCACTTGCTCTCATTTTTTGTAGGAACTAAATCCCAAAGAAAAATTAACTAAATCCCAAAATTAAATTGAACTAAATCTTAATAGTGCGACAGTTCAGTAAGTTTTTAGGAGCTCAAAAACGGTAGAGAAGTGGGTATACTTTGGTAAGAGCCAGGAATGTATGTTTTGAAACAGAACCACTTCACCTATAAAATAAAACAATACTTTGTACCATCATCTTCTAAGCGTTTCTATTTCTTTTCATTTTACTTTGATATCATATTATATTATATTATATTATATTGAATTCCCAGCTTTTAGGCTCACCCTGTAGTTAAAAAATTCTTATCAGATCTCAGATGGCGCATCCAATTAGCACTCAAATAGTCTCTATTTTAGTTGGGAAATCGCTTGGTAGATATTTTGGAAGCATTTTAAAATTGAACCAGGGTAAAATCCCTTATTATTTATTTTTTTGGAGGTAATAGTTTGACTTTTGCTCAGAGTTGTTGTCTACAGTGGTCTTTTTTATTTTTTTATTTTTATACAATTTTAGCTTTAAAAGTTTAAAATTGAAATTTGGCATTCTTTTCAGACTTAAAAATATTAGATTATAGAATTAAACTTCAAAATTGTGCCATTTGAAGTCTTAAAATGTTTGCCTTTTTTTAATGGGAAGAGTTGTATATATAAGTTTCTTTTCCAATTCTCTAGGGAACTCTTGCACTAGGCTAACCAAAATGCTCGTATTGAACCAGAAAAATTATTGGACTTTCACTTTTGCAGTTTCAATTAGCTTAGTGGTAGTTACACAATGATACGAATCAGTCTTTTTCCAGCAATAATTTTTGTACACAATTTTAATGTACCTACAATCCTATTCATTTTTGAAAGCTTCAAAATCTTTGAACATTTAAGCAACTTTGTAGAGGTATGTACATATATGACTTGCATTAAAAAAAAAATTTAAATGTCCTCCAAAACTTACCTATTATTTTTTTTGTTCAAACGATTTCTCGATTTAACCGAATTCCTCGATATGCTATTACCACTTGGCGGTAAGTTATTCGGATGATGTTTCAGAGAATTCTCCAAATTGTCCACATTGATGCTGTGTAAAGCATTCGCACTATTACTAACTGCATTACCACCACCAATGGTCATAGAAGAACCACTGCTACCACTATTTACGGCAATCGAACTACCAATACCACCATTTAATGGACCAGCTGCATTGTTGATATTGTTGTTGCTATTGCTATTGCTGTTGCTATTACTGCTGCTGCTACTACTGCGTAAGCTATTACTAAGCATAACACGTGATGCCCCATCGAAACGATCCTTTAGATTATCGCCAATTACACGGAAGTTAGCCAAACGCATCCAACATGTCTTAACCGTACATGAGCCAGACATTCCGTGGCATTTGCATTCTTGTCGCATTTCCGATTGAACATGCTGCAATGAAAAATAAAAATAAAAACAATAAGAAATGATGAGGTCAGTAATCAGTATATGTATAATTTTTTTGATAGAAATTGAATTTTTAATAGTAAGTACCTACATATGTCTAAGAGCAGAGGACTTAAAAAAACAACCATCAACGTAGTAAAGAAATCGGTTAACAATTTAATCAAAACAAAATAAGAATAAAAAAAAAAAACAAAAACAAATAAACGAGTTCTATAAACATTTTTATGGCTTAATGCCAGGATCCGATGCAGCTTCACTTTATCCGCCTACTCGTGCGCGGTGGTCTATCATCGAACACGATCAATTTAACGTCAAAACAAAAACAAAAATAAAACTTAAGCTGTGCGCACGCAAGCATGCGAAAAAGGACGATGAGCGAACGCGATGTTCGCAATACATGACCAGGTACTAATTTATCCCATAGATACAATTTAATCTCCTACGTCCATTAACTTTCATATTTGTTGCATCCGTATGTGTTAACTTCACTATGCAAATGGGGCAGAAAAAAAATCGACCGCATGTTAATTAAAACAAGTTAACAACAACAAAAACAAGAATGATGCTTCATCATAATAATTTATGACTATAAACGACTAATAGTTATGGGGCTGATAGTATAAAAGAGATTGGACATAGAGTTTTATTCTTTTATTAATTTTTTTCTAAGTTTAAATACTATGTTGGCTTGTAGAAAAGGCTAAATGAGAAGAAAAAAAAACTGCTTTATTTAGGAAAAACGTTTATTTAAATGTTAACTTGTGTCCATTAGGCTTTATTCCCAAAATACAGGGAAATAACTGCCAAGGAAGTAATTTTTTTTTTCTGAACTGGTAATAAGGCCCATAACAAACAAACACATTAAAACCCAAGGCTTGTTTATTGCCATTGTGAATAGGCATTCAGACCTGCATTTAAAATATAAAGGCCAACGCAAATAGTGCCCAAGAGGTTATATAAAGGGAAATAACACCCATGGCGGCAATAGGGCCCGTAGCAAAAAAGTATTAAAACTGAAGGTTTGTTTTTTTGCCATTGTGAATTTGCATTAATACCCACATTTAAAATAATAAGTCCCGCGGGAATAATCCGTTTGATGATTAGTTGCCAAATGAAAGGAAATTAAACCCATCACGGAATGTATTTCCTTTTTGAAACCCAAAAGGTTGTTCTTGCCATTTAGATGAAAATTGTAACTAAGACCATCACATAAAATATTGCCTTAAATATGCTGTTAACGAAGCCCTTCAAACCTAAGGCACAGATGCTCAAATTTGTGATACCCATATAGTTTCTAGATCGCATCAAGTTCTTTATAGACGGTTCTTGTCGAAAATAATACGAAAACAAACGGCTTCGTTCTATCTATGTTTTTATAAACTGACATCTATTTAGTATGTGGCATATAAGCTGCTACAGAGAGGCTTTCGTATGTAGTTAAACAAAAAGTTCAGAACTTCTAGTTGAACATTTTTTGTCTACCTACAGTTTTTTTTACATTTTTGTGAAATAAAACAAATAGGCTGGTGGAAGGGGGTAGCAAATAAGCGATTTTGTATTATTTTGATGGTCCTGCTAGACCATCATAAAAATTAGACAAAAAATAGCAAAACTTCGAAAAAAAAACTCGGTTCAAGCTAAATATTGGTGTAGACTGTAGAGCCTTGTTCTGAGCGCATTTCACTTAAAATTACACCATTTTCGAATCAGAACTAAAGTTTTGTTAGAAAAAGGGGATGGAGGGGGGGGGGGTGCTGAAAAAGACCTACATTCATATTTTGTGTACCTATTTTGAAAACTACCAGATTTTTTTTAAGAAAGTTTAAAAGCGCTTTAAAGCTCAAAAGAAGCTTCTAAATTTGAACAATAACCTGATATATTTTATACCGTTTGCGCACCTTTTTCTCAAAATCTATTCGTTTTACGAAAAAAAATTCAGAACAACTTTTTCTTAAAATTTTATAGGCTACAGTAAGTTGTTTTATTATTAAAATGAACTGATAGTTTTCATGATATTCACAAAATACTGAAGATTGCACTTTTCACCCCACAAAATCAAAAGCCAGTAGTTAAGAATTGAGGACCTTTCCTTCCTCTAAGACTATGCCTGTAATGTCAAAACAAAGCTCTACGCACTTAATTTCAAGCTTTTTGAAGTCTAAGTCTTATTTTACTTAAGATTAACATTTAATTTCAACTTAAAGGCTTATGTGACACTTTCTCTTCCATATGTTAGCTGTCAAATGTTTGCATATGTTGAACTTAAATATTTAACTTTGGTATCAACAATCAGACGCTAAAATACGAATACCGTTTGTACAAAATTATACTCAATATAATGTAGGTAATGGATTCGTATTATTCCTCAAAAAAAAAAAAGAAAAAAACATATAATGACCTGAGTTAGAGTCATTTCATCAATTTAAAACTATCATTGTAATCATTTTTCAACCATCATCAAACATGGAACATATACATAGTACATAAGTAGGTACCTTGCAACTAATACACAACAATTTTGCTGAATAATGTGTTATGGCATTCATACACTTCAACACACAGAAGTTGGAGTAGTTATATCAAGTAACTTCCTTTTTACCTAATCTCATTTTATACAATTTGTTGTTGTTGCAATATTAATTCCATGGTATAGGTAGGTAGGTATAGCTTATAACTATAAACACGAACTTTTTCTTCAAGTTGACCATTGCGATTGCCTTACGACACGAGAGTGTGCAGCGCAGTTATGCCTGCTGTATAGTGTGTCTTTGTATAAACCCAGTATTATACCAATTGCCAGCTTGAATAGATAGGTACACCTAGCCATAAGATAGGTACCTACCAACTTAAAAAAAAAAACCGTCAGCAAAAAAAAAACAAAACCTAGAGATGTAGAGATTCATTCAAGAGGCGAATGTTAAGTTGCATTACAAGACAGTTGTTGGTTCGAACTTCTATACCTTACCTACTCCTATACCTACATATATGTCTATCTATACGTATACTCCTGGTATAAAAATGCAATTGAAGATTTAAGGCGGTTTCGTTGGTTGGAGATAAAATTGCAAATACTCCAGTACTTTACTTTTAAAAAAAAAAATGAAACGAAAAAAAAAAAATCGAATGTATGAGCTCTTATAGTTAGTTATGAGAGTAAAAAAGAGAAGCACTGGTAAAGTTGTTGTTATACCCCAACACAGCATGTGGTATTTATAAAGATTGGGTTTTTGGTGGGAGAGAAGAGATAATGTATCCTGTAAGTGCGGTTCGTTATTGTAGTTTACGAGAAAGTTGCGGCTATAACGATATCGATTGAAATGGTGGTAAGATCAATGGATTGCGAACCACACACGTTGTTTAATGTTATGAAAATTGTGTTATTAATGACTGCCATATAAGCTCTATATAGAATACCACCAACTATACCTAGGCTATATGAGCTTAATGTATATTTTTTTTAAAGATACTTATTTTTGTATATAGCTATGACCGTGATAAAGAAAAATTATGATCGATATTTGGTATAATGGGTGAATTTTCTTTATTGAAGTTTGTTTTAAAATGAATTCGATATTTTTGAAAAATTGTCAGCTTAGTCACTGTTTTAAGCAAAATTTTATGTTTCCACTTTGTCTTACGCAATTGATAAATGACTAATTGGTGCAAGACATAAGATGGCTGATATCTACTTAGAAATATCTATTCACTATTTTCTGTACCTTCTATTTTTTATTTGGTGTCGGGTACCCTGTCTTGTCAAGCTTATAGGGAACTTTTCAAAGCTTCCACTCAAAGATAACGTAACTTGTCGGAATTGCCCTGCTATCGGACCGTGCCACCTTCTACCCTTGCTTAAGATACACCAAAAGAATTGTTACTTTTACGAAAGGGGAATTTTTACTGTACCAACACTGTAAACTTAAATCAATAAATGCCGAAAAATATTGTATTTTTAAAAAATTCTCTACGCAAAAAAAAACTGATAGCAAAATGCCTTCAAATGCCTCCCCAACAGTAAAAAATTTCCCTTCCCCAAACACCACTTTGATTATGGACACTTATTTGTTAAATGTCAACTTTTCCGTTTTTTAACTTATAAATGTTCATTTGGTATCTCAATTTTTAGATTTTTTTAAGAATTTTTGATATATATAAGCACATGCCTAAATATGTATGTGTTTCCAAATCTTTCATATTTTTTAAAAAATCTTTCAATTATAATAAAAGTATTTTTTTACCACTCCCTCTTAGTAAATAGAGGAAAACAAGTTCACTTGTCTAATCAAAATGGCGGAAATCCTTGCCTACAAAAGGTTGATGATTGAGAACTAGGACTTAAGCTTCGCTAACTATGATAAAAAAAAATAACCCTAAGGCACAGTACGGTGAGTTAAGCCAAAGTTAGTTACCTCTAGAAGTAAATTAACCCCAAGTTAACTGAGGGAGCAGTGGAGAATTCCATTAACATTAAATCCTGGGTTAACTCATACTAAATTTGATGAGTTAACTCGGGTTTAACCTTAACCAATGAAATCAAAACTCATTAATTTAATAATAAAAAAATACCCCTAGGAATTTGACTTATTGCGTAGGTAGCAGGGTTGTCACTTTGCTTCAATTGCAGTAAATCTACTGCTACTGCACTTTGGTTGTACGGAAAAAATAATCCTTCAATAAATAATCCATAAAATACTTTTTCAGCCATTGAATGCAGTCATTATCATTCTTTATGAATCCCACCCTTTAATTAATGCATACAGCTTTCGGCTATCGGCTTTGTTTAGATGACAATTGACAGCTGTCACAGCAAATCTGTCAACGCTATTTTTTTATTTATTTGAGTTTGTGTTGATTTTGAAAAAGGGGAAAGGATTTTTTGCAAATCTACTTCGGATTTTTTTTTCTTCAAAAATTGGCAATCCTGGTAGGTAGGTACATGATTTAATATTTAAAAATCAATCAAATAAAATTTGAAAAAAAACTAACAAAACAAAAATACTTACAGCTCTGCCTGCTTCATTATTGTGCAAATTCATTTTTTCTCTCAAATTTCTACCTCGTTCGCCGGCATCAACGAATTCACGCGAAAATTTAAATCCAAAACCAATATTATCCGAACAACCACCCCATTCCCAATCGCGTACACCAGCAACAGCTCCAGCTTGATGATTTGCTTGCGGCGATCGTGATTGGTGACTATAGTCGCAGGTGCACGATTCAATTGATCCTTCGCTGCATGCTCTAGCAATTGCATGTGTTACAGCTGCACTTGTAATAGCATAAATGAATCCTGTCTCACGACATCCTGAAATTGACGATACAAAAAAAAAAAACATTATTAACTAACAAAAAAAAAAAAAAATACGAATAGATATGAAATACTGACACTATATAAAATATAGTATGAGAATTAATGTTGTAAAATATTTTTGTTGGATAATGTAAAACTTTATATCTCCTAAATCTTTAAAAAAAACTCCTGTGTTCAACTTTCGATATTTCATTGAAAAGTAAAAATAATTAAGAAAATGTTACAAAGAAAATTAAACTACTATTTTAAACAAATTGAATAAAAAAGTGACGTTATATTTCAAGAAATGTCAAATTTTGGACCTTTAAGGTTAAATTTCTTTTCATTTATTAAAAAAAAAAATTTAATGGAAAAAGAAATGAAACTCTTATATCTGCTGCATTAACCAAATAATTTTTGGTATTTAAGGAAAAACTGAGTGGTTTTTGCTTAAAAAAAAAAAAAACACTTTATAAACATCAATTTTTTCGTCTAATATTTATTGAAAATATCAAAAAAAAAACAGCACTCAATTATATTTTACTTTGTTAAAAAACAAAATAAAGAATTTGACAATATCTTCATCATCAGTTTTAAAATAAACAACATAACCACCTAGACTATAATTATTATTCTGCCTAAATGTGTAAGTGTAACAACAAAAATGAGTAAGAAACAGAGATAGATAAAATTAACATTCCTAAGTGCGAGAAGATGATGTTATCTCCTTGATCTGACATTATACAACCTTTTTTTTTTTTTTTTTTTAATTTCGTCTTCAACAAGATAGAAAAAAAGCTGCATACGCAGCTTCATATATGGAAAACACTTAAGCTACATCACATGCCACACACGCAGCTTTATATAATAATTTTGTATAAGACTACTATACGCACGGTTTATACTCTTGAAATGAGATGTTGAATAAATGATTAAAAAACAAAAAAAAAAAAAAAATAAAATTAATTGTTAAAAAAAGAAAAAAAAAAAAGAAATGAAAACTGAAAACCTAGATGAACATCGTTTTCCATTCCATTTCAGAGCCATAACCTACAACAATATAAGATTCCCGCTCTGTTGTTCGTTGCCATCAGATCATCAAGAGGAACTCTATATAGAGAGAGCGTGATGGTTATTATTCCCAACATGAACTATCGTCATCATCATTTCAAAGATATGTATATGTAGATAAATAAAAAAGCCAGAGAGTAATACGCAGTGAACAACAACTTAAGCCGATCATCATATTTATTACATGTATATCCGACCATGGAGGATTGTGGTATTTTTTTTTTTTTTTAATGCGCCAAATATAGTGGACAGTTTGACACCCTCTTTACAAGATGTTTCCATTTTTTTTTTTGTTTCACTCAATCTTTAAGATTTTGCTGTGCTGATGCTTATAGATTTTGAGTGTTTATAATATTGAGTGTTTTTAAACCACCAACGTTGTTTTGAATAATAGTACTTGGGATGTGATGAATGATAAAATAATAATTGATGGCTATTAAAATCTTGAATGTCATAAGATTATTTATAGACTTTTGGGACAGAATTTGGCCTTACATTTGTGACAAGGACAAATTTAAGAGGAAAATGCGCTCAAATATAGTTGAACAAGGTTATAATGTTTTTAACAAAGAAAGAAATGAAACTAGGGTAAGTATGGGAGACTTTTGATTGTCAAATTTAGAAAACTGTGAATTGGCCTATTTTTTGCTTTATAAAGTTGTTTTTTTAGTGTTAAAATTATTTTATTTTTTTTTATTTTATTTTTCTTAAACTAAATTTTGACCTTTGATCAATAAATTATATTTTTAAAAATCTTTTTATTGAAGTTTAAAAGTTATGACAAAATCTTGTGAGTAAATTTACTCTAAAAATATCATAGTTCAAAAAATTATCTACTTACTTTTTGATAAGATATTTTGTATGTATCATTAAATATTTATTATATTAAAATTTTGTTTTTTAAAGTCGTACATAAAGAGTGTTTTTTTTTTGACGTAAAGTTTTCAATCTGGCAATACTTTTTTTGAAGTTGGTCTTTTTGACAGCTGTCACTTGATTTATTGTCAGTTTGGTTTGCCATTTCATAATGAATAGCCGAACGACCATCAAGCGCGTTGCACGTTCGGTGAATGGGCCCAAAACGAGATGGCCACCGATCCCGATTTTCACAAGAAAATTTTGCTCAGCGATGAAGCTCATTTTTGGTTGAATGTATAAATAAGCAAAATTGTCGTATTTGGAGTGATCATAATCCACAAGCCATTGTTGAGACGCCGTTACATCCTCAAAAAGTCACTGTTTGGTGTGCTCTATGGGCAGAGGGAATCATTGGTCCATATTTCTTCAAAAATAAAGCCGGCCATAATGCTACCGTCAATGGGAAAAGCTATATAGTCATGATTAATGACTTTTCCGTGCTTGAATTGGAGGATGTTGATGTGGACGACCTTTGATTCCAAAAAGACGACACCACATGCCATACAGCCAACGAAACAATCAATTTATTTAAGGAAACTTTCGGAGAGTGCATTACCTCGCGTCGTGGGCCTGAGGCGTGGCCTCCAAGATCGTTCGATGTAACACCCCTGGACTAATTTTTGTGAGGTTCTGTGAAGTCGCTTGTCTACGCAGATAAGTTCGAGACGAATGACGTCTTGTAAGAGAATATTCGGAGCGTTATTGCTGACATACGGCCTCAATTGCTGCAAAAAGTGTTCGAAAATTGGGCCTCTCGGTTGGAATTTATTCGAGAAAGGCTCGGCGGCCACTTGCCCAAAATTATTTTTAAAACATAATGGCAAATTCTTATCTTTATAATAAAGCTAAATTCTTGGCCATAACATTAAATTACATTCATTTTATTTCTTCTTAAAAACCACACGTCTAAAAAAAACACCCTTTATAAGGCTTTTCCAAGTGGTTAAACTCGATCATCACCCATATGAAACTCCTTTTGGTGGTGATTAGTTTTAGCATGTTCGTTTTTAATTGAGAATTTTTTCTCCTCTACAGGGACCTGCAGCTAAGAGGATATGCTGTGACTAGATTCAGAAGTCAATGGACTAACAGTTGCGCTACAGAAGTCACGTGATCAGTGCTATGACAATGCAGGTTTTACTACACGTTATAAATCCTAAATAATTTTTTTATAAAGACGAAATAAGACCCCAAATGATATATGTATTTTTAGCGTTGAAAATGTTTTAATACTTAAACTTGACTATACAACTGGCAATTTGACAGATATCAATCATCAAAACATTAAAAAAAAACCTCGACAACTCACAACATTATAAAACCTCAAATCACAAAAAGACAAACAATTCCCGTTGACTTAACAATGTTTTTATTTCCTCATTCCTTTGAAGAGTTGCTGACAAATGAACTGTCATCATCAATTTACAAACAAAATAATATAAAAAAAAAAAAACTAAACCAGCTATAAAATGCCAAACCTTTAAAACAAGATATTCAAAAGTGTGAAGTGTATACCTACAAATTATACAATATCTTAGAACCGACTCAAAAATTCTCAGACACTATTAAACACAAAAAATAGAACAAAAAAAAAATTGTTAATTTAACATGAATTTTAATGTTTACAATATATAGGTAGGTTAGATATTATGTGCAATGCTCATTTTTATATGGAAAACCCCAACCAATATTGTTTGTGGTATATTTTGTATTTGTTGTTTTTTTTTTTATTGCTCCATTTTTATTTTTATAGAGAAATCATGGGAAAAATTCTATCGCGAAAAAAAAATGAAACAAATTAAACAAGTGAAACAAATAGAGATTGTTATACTGATAACACCACGCGCCCTCAATTTTAAGAAATATATTTACAAGTTGGTCGCCGCAATCGTTCGTCGTTCTTTCAAGAGAATGCGACAGGCAAACAAATTTATAAATTTTCCGGGATTCCTTATTTGTAATGCAAACCTCTGATGGTTGTTTTTTCTCTGAGGATTGAGCTCCCGGCGGAAGGCTTTAGATATTAAGTGGTTTTGCGCTTGCGCCACATCTTTAATACCATATGACCCGATATATTTTCCTAATCATTCATTACGAGGAATTCACAACTGCGCTGACGATGAAAGGTATTTACAATCTCGCGGTTACCCACTGTGCTAGACTAGATTCCTTAGAATTTAGTTGTTTTTTTTTTGTCAGCATCAGTTCTTGAGTAAAGTAAATTTTGATGTTTATTTTTTTCAGTTTCACTCGAATCAGAAACATTCCGATTATAATACAATTTTACACTTAAGAATTTTTATAGATAGCTTTAATTAAATACATCGTTAGCTGGAAACATTTTTCCACAGAGACAACAACAAATTTAAATACAATTTGGAATTCCTATTAATCTACGTAAACATCTTTAGACCTCTGTAAGTTCCAAATATTAAGCTGGAACCTAGTGTTTGACAGCAAATGCAATTAAGCTAAGTTGTCTCGATTTCTTCCAAATCAACGCTATAGCAATAATACAGTACACTCGCGAAAAAATGAACTATTTCGATCTAAGCTAGTTTACGCTTGCTTTATGGATTTTTCAAATTTGCGGTAGACAAATTTTAAAATTAATAAAAGAGACTAGGGTTAATGTCGAACTTCGAACTTCAAATTTCAAAAAGTGCATAACAATGTTTCATCAATCAAATGAGCTTTTGTCTGGTCATGTCGGCTTACTTTTATGCCATTCGAAAGGTTTGTTAAAGATCTTAAGGTGCCAGTTATAGCTTTCATTGAAAACCATCATTGAAAACGTTAATGACTGAATTTGAGACGTTTAGAAAGTAAAATCAGTAATTATTTTGATGCAAAAATAAAGCTGATGGATTGCATTACTTTAGTGAAAAAAAAAATCAATTCGATCCCAAACTTCGCCATAAAATTAAGTTTAATTTTTCAATGAGCATTGGTAAGGTAGTTCAATCATTGAAATAATGAAAGTCATTTTATGTGGACGGTTGGGCAAAAACGAAATTTTTTTGTTGGCAAAAATTAATAATTAGGTCACTGCTTTCATATTGGCATCAAAATATGCACTGATTTAGCTTTTTAATGCCCGATTTCATAAAAATACACTAAAATCCCTTTTATCTAAAGTCCTCTTAAATTTTATCAGACCTTTAAATATTTCCAGTTTCACCATCTAAAAAAAGGAAATTTTAGGGAAATTTTAGTTAAAATTGGGTTTGCCTCACATCCCTGGATATGGAAATAGGTTGTTTCCCTCTTACATTCGAAATGCAAGTGAAAAAGCATTATATGTAGAAAAAAATGCTACGAAAAAAAAAAAATTTGGAGAACGGATTCCAATATGAACTCGGAATATTCTTGGACGTCTTACTTTATGTTGCTCTTCATCCTCAGATGAACAACCAATTATTCTAAAAACAAACAAATTATGAAGGCTTTCCGAAACCAACGCGAAACATTCGGAACGAATATGCGATGACTGAACAATGTTTGAAGATTCACATCGCGCCAATGTGGGTGCTCTCATTTATCTCCATGTAAATAAATTAAGAAAGGCGAAAGTCTTTAGTCTTGTCGTCGTTCGGAAGTATTCGCGTTGGCTTGGGAGAGCCTTAAAAGATTATTATCTACACACAAACTATATTTTTGTTTCGACCTATTCACAATTAATAAATATTTGCAAGAAATTAAATAAAAAAGTTACTGTAAAATATCATCTATTTATAATTTTCTTACTCGTCGGCTGACATCTGACATATTAGACTTCACAAATCACGCTTTTAAAATTTATTGAGACGAAAATGGGCTTTTAGTTTATAAGGGCATTTAAAAGCATTTTAAATTTAAAAGCACTTGGTGAAACCAAAAAATCCCATTTTAACTCTAAATGGGCTTTTAAATATTTAAAAGTCCTTTATGAAATCGGGCATAAGTCCCTCAAAACCAATCATTAAAGTTTTCAATGATGGTTTTCAATGATAGCTATAACTGGCACCTATAATCCTTGCATTAGATAATACTTTCTTCGCATTCACGTTTCAGAGGAATCTAAGCATTAAAAAAGTGTTCATATTTGACAGTGTTCACTACAACGGGATTGTACTGATTTAAGTGTAAATTCAATACATTTAAAAATGTTTTTTTTTTTTTTTAATTTTACAGGCAGTAGAATTGGGTGTTTTTTTTTTGTGTAAAAGTCACAATAAAAGCAAAAAATGAAGGGAGAGGAAAGGGGGAAATACTTAACACAGTAAGTCAAGATTTAATCACTTGACTATTTTAACTTGAAGACAAAGCGAAGCAACGCAAGCACGGATCTTCTAGTAAATTATAAAAACCTAAAATAAATCATAATTCTATCTTTTTTAAATTTTTTTTAGCCAGAGATTTTTTATTAAGTGGCAACCATATGTTCAGTTCAAAATACCAAGTAGTGGGTGTAGACTAAAAATATATTTTTTTTTTATTTTTGTCTACTGCTTGTGCAATCAAATTCTTTGGAAAAGTGGTATATCAAATTTCTGAAAAGAATGAAAGATAGGTAATTACATATACGACTATAAGAAGGTTTGGCTCAATTTCACTAAACGGATATCCGCCTTCCATTGTGATCATCCATATGAGCTGTAGAGATTGTGAATAAAATTTTAAATTAGGCGTGGCAGGGTGCAATTGTGTGTAATTATAGTCTGTTTTCTTTAAAATGTCATAATCATCTAAGAAAAAAAAAAAAAAAAAAAAAAAACACAAAATCACCCGCGTTATTATATTGTGCATGCGCATGGGAATTAAATTAAGAACATACAAAAAAGTAAAGGATAAGAGAGTGAGCACGGTATCCTTGGGTCTTTTTGATGACGATTTAAAAATGTTCATTGTTAACCAAAAGGATTAACAAAAGATATTTTTGTATATCTTTTTTTTTTTTTTTTTTGAGAAAAAACAAACAATCACTTAATAAAGGACAAAAGCGAATCTTAACCTCTATAAACACGACATATATCCAAATAATATACAACCTCATAATGATCCGATCCAATTTCAATGGCTGAATACTTATGGAGAAGGTATATATACCTACTCTATAACACATCATGTAGAGTCCTTGTGATTATCCATTCATTCTTTTGTCACACACGCAATGTTTTTTTTTTATTTTTTTTTCTGTTGATCTTCATATTAACTTCACCCATCTCATGAAACATGACGAAAGATTTGGTTAAGGATCAGGGTAATTGTCCGAAACCAAAGAAGCACATCATAAGCTGAAGAATTTCACCCATCCGTTACACCGTCTGTATAAATATTCGTCACACAGATGTGAAGGAATTTTTGATTTTTTTTTTTTTTTTTGTTTAGTTTTTGTTCTTTTGCACATCATTATTGTCAGTTTGTATGATGATGAAGTACTGATGACCTAACCCTGCAGCAAAGAAAAAAAAAGGCAAACAGCTTAACATGTCAATTATGGCACTTTTACAACGCACAAAACTCAAAACTAGATATATGCCCAAACTGTCTGGTAGGCCAAAAATAAGGTACAAATATCTATATCCATAAGAAAAAATTGTTTACACTTTGTTCCCAAGTTAAAGCATGAAAATTCCTCATCTATCCTCTCTTTTGCGCTAGATGATGATGATGACGACGAAAATATTTTCTACAATACAAGAGACGAACGAAGATACTAATATACAAAAAAAAAGAAGATGAACCTCTCTTTGCAATATCTCGCCAAGGTGTGTGCAATCTATCTTTAATTCCATGTCTAATTTGCCAAGTATAGAGAAGCGGATAGTCCTAAAGGTATTACCAATTAGAAAATAAGCATCTTCAGCATCTCTTCTTGGCTAGGCTATAGGAGGTGCAAAATCTACTGAGACAAATTATCATAAACCAAGCGTGCAAAATTGGCTTCATGGAATACGGGAAATACATATATATAAGAGAAAATTCCTGATGTAGCAAAACGGGCCAGCAGGATACGAGAGAGGTCTCCTATTCAAAGACAGAAGACAAAAAAATGAGACGAAAAACTAGGTAGACCCAGATAGATTGAGAATTTTGCTACTTTTCGGCCAATAAGTAGCACTATTGGGATAGAACAATGGTCATACCCATACTGATGGATATATATATGACACGCAGCAGGGTGTTCCATTTTATTATTACAATTATCTCATGTAGACTCTAGGGTCTAGGTAGTGTGTGTTGGATAATGGTACCTACTTAACTGGATATTTTCGGGTTAATTGAGATATTTTTTTTCTCTAAAAATTCAATGGTTTCTTGTAGTTTTTTTTTTTTTTTTTGAACAATAATAATTGATCTGTCATCGTTGAGTCGACAATATAATAAACCTGTCTGTCATTTTTGACTTGGAAATAGAAAAAAAAATTACTACCTCCTACACTTCATGTGGTTTGTACCTATACACAACACTCTATGCGATATGCTGGGCAGTGTTAATTTTTCACGCCTAGAGGTGTGAATAATTTGAGATTCGTTTAGGATCTTAATGAATATGTTTTGTTCAGGGTTTGGTTTTTTTTTTTTTTTTTGAATCAGAGATATACTATTATGGGGGTCTTGAGAGATTGATGAAAAACGCACGAGCGTATTGTGGTTTTGTATAAATTGATTTTCAAGACAATTACACATACTTATGAGTTCTGTAATTATACGTACATATATGAATCTGGAAGAATTAAAAAAATAATTTTTTTTTGACGGGATTTTTGTATCATAACAAGCAATAATAGATCAAGACAAGCTTCAATATAAAAAGTCTACAAAAAATAAAAAAAATAAGATAAACTTTGAGCTTTTTCAGAGAGAACCCACCTAATTTTATTATCTGTTCAGAGATTGATTCGATGAAAAAAGTGGACTTTATTGGATAATAAACTACTAAGCTAATTGAAATACCCCCAGTTTCTCTGTTGAGAAAATATACTCATAGTTAAACCGAAAATTCAATATAGCTTCTTCCATGAGTCAAACTTTTTTCTGACAAACCGCCATTACCTACCACCCGACACACAGATACATATAGCATTTCCAGATCTTAAGACAGTTAATCTTATCGTAGATTAATACCACTATTACACAGATTAATCCTTCACAAGAAATATAATATCTCGTGTATGTCACCAAAGGCAATTCTAAAATAATTAACCTCATTTAACTATACTAAATAGCATGACATATTTCCAACTCAAAAGGCAAAGAGTCTCCTTAGGGCACAGAAATATATATATATTAAAAAAGGAATACCTCTCTTCCATATACACAAACCCAAAAAAAAAAAAAACATAAAAATAAAATAAAATTGAAAATAAGTTGTAAACGTGCGCACACGTGGGGTGCCCTTTTATCTTCAAAACCTGGCGACAGATACTGTTGTCGATCTCCATAGGGGTGCACAACCGAAGTCGAAGAAGAACCAAAATGAAACTATATACGGATACAAGCGCGCACACGCTCTTGAGTTAATCAAAATTGTACCATCTTCATCATCATATTATTTTTTTTTCTTTTTGTTTTTTTTTTGTTCTTGTAAATCTTTCCGAAGATGTGGCATGTGAATGAAAAAAAAAAAAACAAAAAAGGGTTCAATGAATTCTTGGTTTGCATATATTCTCGCCACTCAGATCCAGATATGTACATGTGGTGGTAATAAAAATCCTTGAACGCACTTCTTCCAGCGCATAAATACAAAATTTTTATAGTATCTATACTGGCGCAATATGAACAAATTAAAGTCCAGGAATGCTTTATATTTGTGTTGTGTTAAAAAATCATCAGTAGTAAAAAAAAAAAATAAAACAACAATAACTCCAACCAACAGAATGCACCACACAACAATAACACGATCTAAAAATGTCCCTGCAAGTTAGTTCGAACATTAATCACTTCCAACCATTTGCTGTGATATTGCTTTCATCCTTAATGCTCTTTAACGTCTTATCGCATCGATGCGGCCAATCTGGAGGCACAATATTGATGCTCGAAGGTCATTGATCAGTCTGCCGGGTTGACTTTGACTGTGACTCTTGACCATCACACACTACGTGTATCACTGTGTATTTTTCTTCTTTTTTTGTATGTATGTTTGTATTACACATTTATATCAATGCCATGATAGTAATTTGATATTTTCAGAACGTCCGTTGTTATATATATTGTTGAAGTTGTGTGCTGTGCGTATGCCCTGGCTGGCGTTTTCCAGGTGATTACTTTTTTTTTTTTCATTTTAATTTGTGTTGTTGTTGGAATTCATCGGTTGAAATATACCCACTACCAGGAAGACACAATTGATGGAAGTGGATTTTAAGGTAGCAGATTATGCGTTTCTCATTTGCATTGTGTATTCTTTGTCTTTATTTTTTTATGGATATAGAGATATAGTGCTCCTGAATTAAAAGGGTAAGAGTGTTTTTTCTAATTTCTTATTTTTTTTAGAATTTGGGATTGAGATTTTTGTTTAATCTAAAATTGGTTTTTGATAAGAGTCAATTAAGTTTCGTCAGAAAGCATTATTTCTTGATTTTGATAAGTTCTTTCTTGTCTTCATGACAACTTAAGGATTCTTTTTTTAAATTGGATTTAGATACTTCTTAATTGATTGAATTGCTTAATTAATCGTATTTAGTATTGTTTGTGTATTTATCGAGATATATGTCTTCAACCTTTCTGTCTGTCAATCAAAGTTATTGACTCATCGTTAAAAGGTTTAAAGTTTTTGTTTCGTTATTCTTGTTTTGGAATTTGTATTTATTTTTTGGGATTGTGGAATTCATAACAGCATACAACATTTTCACTCAAAATAATTTTAATTCGAACTTTAAAACAACAAAAATTCACAACGAAAAAAAAAGGTTCGCAGATCAACTCTTTTGTTTGAATTGTGTTCTCCTGAATATAATTCAGCACAAAATTGAATTCATAATGGAACAGCGGTGATTGTAGTTATGGATTGTAGTTCAAAGAGAGTTAATCACCAGTGTTAATAGTTTTATGGAAAGAGTACGTGATTGGACTAAATAAAAATAATTCTAAGAATTTCGAAAGTGTAGAAAAGAAAAGTGGAAACACAATGTTGCTAAAACAAAATGCCAAATATCATTTATGTATTCTATTAATTTTATTTATTTTATTTATATTATTTATTTTATTTATTTTATTTATTTTATTTATTTAATTAATTTATGAGTGAATGTAGTCTAACAATAGTCTTGTAGTATCGAACAACGTAACATTAGCTTTCCCGACGGTTTGGCAGGGGTTACTGCCTTCTTCAGGAGAATTTTACCAAGCTTTTCTTGTATTCGTTTCAGTATGGCAGTAGACCAACTCTTTTCAAAATTCGTAAATCAATATATTAATATTAAACGAACATTAAATTCATGATCAAATTACTTCTTATTACTTCTATATCGGCCATTTTCGGCAACAATTACCCACTTCAATCTCTCTTCAAAAAATAGCACAAAGATACGGATCAATAAAAAAAAAACAAAAAACTTCCGTATCATTATGTGATGTAGTAGAAAAAAAACTCAAAAAGTATTAACATACCTCGATCGACAATTTTTCCAAATAAATTCTTCCCCCTTAAGAAATTCGTTGTCGAACAATTCCATCGACGATTTCTAAACTGATGTTGACATTCGGATATGGCTAGATTTGCACCTTTTACCAATGCAGCAAATACACCGGGATTTTCACGAACCAAACGTCTTTGCTTGCGACGTAATCTTGCATGAAATGCTGGATCCACATACAACATACCAGAATTCAATGGTGATATGTTATTTGGTTCTCCTACTTTTGCAATTCCCCTAAAAATAAAAAAAAAATATAAAAATGAATACAATGTATGGAAAATACAGATATATATAAATATGTATACAGATATGGCAAGTTATATTGGGTTTTTTGATTAGCATCTATAAATATAATGTGTTTTTCTTCACGCTTATATGGTCATGAAAAGATAGAGATATTGTTTGTGCAATCTGTTAAGGCTTTTTTCTGCACACACGTTTACGGGAATATTCTCAGGGAAGAATTTATATAGAAACAAAAAAAAAAAACAAACAAACAAGCACACACATGGTGGGATTTTCTATTTGGAAGATATTTTGCAAGCAAGTGACGAGTTCAGATTTTGCTTCTATGATTGAATCATATGGTTAGATAAATAAAAGAACTTCGTTCACTTGGTTTCTCCTAAAATAAAAATATAAATTATATCAAGATCGCAAGCTTATACTTAGTATATGAAATACATTAAGATCCAATTTCTGAGTACTGATGAGTTTATACCGACTTAAACCAAAGTGGAGTTAATACTGGATATAAATTATTATTGCTATTCTCATATCTGGCATAATAACTTGCATCATATCTCTTGAATCCAACGAGTCTACATATAAAATTTAATTTAAAAACATAAACGGATGGAACCCCTTTCATAGCTTTGTCTATTTTCAACAGACATTTCTTCTTGAATAAGTCTTTATAGCGGGATATTTAATTAATAAAAAAAAATAGTTCGAACCTCAGTTCTTTCGTTTTTTGTGTTAAAGAAAATCCCAAAATTATTTAATAAAATATTGCGAAACTACCAAACAATATTTATAATATAATTTCATCCATTCTTATGAATTTCACTAAAGTCGAGTTCGACACTCAACTCTTTCGTTTTTAGTTAAATTCATGAAATTAATTGAATTATGAGTTCGTTCGTGGAAAATGCGTACCGAATTTGTGAAAAAAAGGTTATGAGCGATTGAAAGACACATATTCAACCCAGTATATCGACGTACTAACATACATAAATATGAAACTCCCGTCGGCTATGCACCTCCTTCTAAAATCATCGCTATCTTTATTATTTTGTTTACATTTTTCTTATATCCATTTCCAATTTTCGAAAATTGATTCAGCAAATAAAATCTACCGATAGACGCAAACAATATCAATTGACCTACTGTCACTTTTTGTCATCGTTTCTCGTCATGTTGTCGCACTCTGTATTGTATATTGTATTATATTGATTTTCATTATCAACGACAAGCAATCAAAGAACGAACGTATCGATCGTATCGTGTTATTTGTGCGCCTTTGCTACTTATAACTGTATAACTTGTATACACTTTTACAACTATATATGGCATTTATTTATATATATATATGTGTATCTTCGCATATATTAACATTTTTTACCAATAAGATTAATGACAGAATGAAATTTACAAAAAAAAAAACTAAAAATAAAAATAAAAACGAGAATGTAATGCAGCACACATCTGTGTCACCTCGCGCGGTGGCAAATAAAACATTTTTGCATTAATTTCATGTCATTTTATTAAACTGACTATGGGGGGTATGATGTTAATTTTTTTTATTTTTTATAAACTGTAAAAAAAACTCTGCAAATGTTATGATGCGTGAGTGTTGTATCGTATTAGTGTAACTATAACTCGTCACTTAGTCTACATTAGCAGCACCTTATGGCAGAATGAGTGGCTTCTGTTTGATTGAACCAAAGTCTTTCTACTTTATAATGAATCAACTTATTGTTATGAAAAAATGTGCTTCATTGAACAAAAAAAAATATATAAACACTTGAATGAATCTTACACTTCAAATATAGGTTAATCAAGTTTTTTTTTCAAATCAAACAAATAAAGGAATATACATTTTTATTTGCAGACAGAGAAAAGGACCATTGAAATTAAAAAATATTTAATTATAAGCTGAACATATAATATTTCTCCACGACCAATAGGAATCGAAATAATTTGAAAAGGTCAAAAATGTGGTAAATAGTTTTTCTCTCTGTTCAATTTGTGTATTCCTGAGGTAGAGACTGCGATGACCCCCATTTCATGCCTAGTTTGACAGTTCTTTGAATGAACTCAGTTTGTTATTTGATTTATGACTCAACCATATTCCTAGATCTGTTTCTAACAATCAATACATTTGCTTTTCCCTTTGGACCATCATATACCTACAATATTCCCCAGAGACCCCGCTTGGGCGCTTGGCAAGTCCTGTCATATCTACTGCGTGAATTCTTTGTAAACTTCTTTCAACAATATTATATTACGTGATTACTTTGATTTAAAAGTTTATGCCGATCGTGTAATAGTGACTTCTGCTCATTGAATGCAAAATTATTACCTACACACGATGTATGTGTGTATCTGCACGTCTATTCAATGAAAACCAAAAAAAGATTGTCTATCCAAGATATCATAATATATGAACACACCTAATTCCAACACGTCGCTAGTCTACGCGTTCCTCGTACTCTTTTCTTGATCGTCATACATATATAGCACTATGTGACTAACAGTCTTTTATTTAATAGTTTACTAAGAGCACATGACCTGAACTCTCTATGAGTTGCAAAAATAAAACAAACAAAAAAAATTAAACCAAAAGATGCTGTGAATGACTTTGATTTAGAGCTTCAGTGTGGTTATGATTGCGCGACTTGGAGAATACGTGAGTCCTTTTTTAAAGTTCACTAAGAGTTTTTTTAACAGAAAATGAAAAAAAAAAGGAAGAAATTATAAACAGAAACGTGTGTACAGTGTGTTGAGCATTGCCATATTATTACTATGTGACAAGCGTTTCTTTATTTTGTTTTTTTTTTGATGGTTACGTCTTTGATTTTGTGCAAAAGATACAACCACGCAAAAGTAACAAGCCTGTCAGAAAAAAGGATGCTCCTATCACATCAGATGCAAGAGTTTCTTTTTTTTTCAAACAAAAACCCATACAACAAAAATTGCCTTAACTTTTTGTTTTAATTTTTTTTTTTTTTTTTCAATTCCGTCAGAAGAGCGAGATCATCAAAATGCATTACGAGTACGCGATGAGAACCAATTTTTTGTTGTTGTTATTGTTTTGTGTCCTTAATTTCGTTTTTTTTATTTATTTATTTTTGTTGAAGGTATATCTCTTTATATGACGACCAAAGAGTATAAACCAACGTTAAAGTTGCTTAAGTTTGTTTTACAGGTATTTTTCTTTGACATTTTTTTTTTGGTGTTGTTGTTGTGTTTTAGGGAATTTTTTTGAATTGGCTGTGGTATTTTTAGTTGTTGTGTATTTTTTTTTCCTGTAGGTAGGTTTTGGTTTTTATATGTAAACATTTTCGATATAATTTTTAGAGACACGCATATAAATTCGGTAAAAAAGTGCGATGAGCAATGAAATTGTCACACCAAATGATCATAAAGAATTGTATCACGTACTTACACGCTTGTCATTTTTGTTTGTTGTTGCCTTTGTTTTATTTATTTTATTTTTGTTTTTAATCACTGATTTCTTTTCTCTGGATTTTTAGCAAAAAAAAACATTGAATTTGGATTGTGATTGTTTGGGAGGAAATTTGGTTCAAGATAAAATGTTTCTGTTGTCAGGATTCTTGATTTGAATTGTGTGCAGATTTTTTTTTTGAAAATTTGTTTAATTTATATATGAACATATTTTATAAGCTCAGGCATTTTTTTTTTCAAAATGTATGTTTCAAATCTTAAAATTATTTACGTTTTATTTATCATTTATGCCAATTTTTTTCAGAAGTGAGCTTAGCCAAATTTAGCTCAGTCTGGAAATAAATAAATCTACAATGAACTCAAGAATCATTTTTTTTTAGTGGAAGTTGCATATGAAAAGACCTGACAAACTCGCAAGATAAAATAAAGGGTTTTCCAATAAGAGGTGTTATCTTGATATTCAAAGAAAAATGGCATTTTTTGAGATAAATGATCGGATGTTTATTTCATTATAAAGAGGAAGGTATGCCGTTAATAATGGAACACAACATCACCCAAATGGCCGCCACAACCACGCTTACAGGACTATATCCTTTTCATGAAATTTTCCATAACCAAATCGCAAAGTGGCTGCCCTATGTCCTCGATAGCCTCACGAATTCCATCTTTGAGGTCTTGAATCGACGCTGGGCTGTTTGCGTAGACCTTATCTTTCACGTGGCCCCAAAGGAAGAAGTCGCAAGGTGTTAAATCACAAGATCTCGGTGGCCAATTGTGATCACCTCTTCGAGAGATAACACGGTCCGGAAACTTTTCCCGTAAAAGATCGATGGTTTCATTGCTTGTGTGGCACGTAGCGCCGTCTTGTTGAAAGTAAACGTTGTCCAGATCAATACGATCCAATTCCGGCCATAAAAAATCATTAATCATTTCTCGATAGCGCAATCCATTGACCGTAACTGTTGTTCCAGCCTCATTTTCGAAAAAGTAAGGTCCAATGACCCCGCCGGACCATAAACCGCACCAAACAGTCACGCGTTGAGGATGGAGAGGCTTTTCAACAATAACTCTTGGGTTTTCCGAGCCCCAGATGCGACAGTTTTGCTTGTTGACGTAGCATCCGAGGTGGAAATGGGCCTCATCAGTCAAGATGATTTTTCGATGAAATTCCGGATCATTTTCATGCATTTCAAGGACCCAATCAGCAAAGACACGACGTTGTTGATGATCAGCCGGCTTGAGTTCTTGTGTTAACTGAACTTTATAAGCCTTAAGACCCAAGTCTTTATGCAAAATACGGTGTAATGACGTTTGTGGAATGCCTAATTCCAAAGAACGACGAGGAATGGACAAACCTGGGTTTTCTTCAACACTTTGGGCTACAACAGCAATATTCTCAGTTGTTCTTGAGCGACGTGCACGGGTTTTATTCTTCACATCACTAACTTGTCCCAACAGCTCGAATTTGTCCACCAATTTCTGTATTGCGGTCCGACAAGGTGCTTCACGACGACCCAAAAATGTTTTAGTTTTACGAACCGTCTCTGCCGAATTTTTACCATTTTTATAGTGAATTTTAATAATTTCAATGCGTTGTTGAAGCATGTATCGTTCCATTTTTATTAATGGCGTAGTTTCTACTTGTCAAATGTCAAAAAATGACAGCTTCAAAAGTGACAGCTACCGAAATAGCGGGCTATTCAAAATAACACCTCTTATTGGAAAACCCTTTATCAAAAGAATGCATGGTCAGTTATAACCAAATTTGGAGTGATAACTCGGGTTTAACTTTAATCTACATAGGTCTTAGTCAGTTTTAATATGAAACACTATCGGTGCCTGTTTCATAATGTCTCTCAAAAACTCTGCTTAGTTATCTGCGGCGTGGTTATAGGAGTACAAGTCAAAAGTATTAATTTGTGGATTTGTAACCCAATGAAGTGTTCAAGTGGGTCAAAAGTCGATTGTAAATTTGTGATGTGGACTTTACGACTCTGCGTCAGTGAACTTTACAAAAATTTTGAAACAAGCTTTTAGTGCGGAACAATTCTATTTTATATTGTGACTAACTATAATTGCAACTGAAACTTAATTGCTAAAATGAAACTTAAATATTTATGCCCTACTCTAACCCTTATTTTTTTATTTTTCCTGAACGTAAACTATCGTACATATGTACATACATATTATAAGATCTTATGTTGAGCTTAAATACGAAAGTTTCATTTCAGCAAATGGGCCTTTATTAGTGATCTGCCCTGATAATAAATATCTACCAATAACCTCAATTCATACGAATTTTTGTTTTTTGCCGTTACAATTTTTTTCAAATACAATTCGTTTTGTATCAGTAAAAGCCCAATGCATGAAATCTGGGGCCAAATTACAGCATCAGTTATCGAGTAATACGGGAATGAATTATATGAGTTTGGCATTACCACTCACGTTATGAAGCCAACATCCCCATAGGTTTTACTCGTTCATTCGATCACTGATAGCACCCACTCGATCAGTCACTAATGCGATAATTTGGCCCTTGGTTTCTAATAGTTTAGTTCTGTAATAATAATTTTTATTCTGAGGCTTTTTATTATAATTCAAATTCTATATACTACTGAAATTAATCAGCCATTTAGAGGACTTATAATTATTTATTCAAAATAGCTTTTAATGGCATATTTAGTACACAAAAATTGGCGTTTCATCCAAGCGATCTTTCATATATGTAAGAGGAACTGAACTTAACAAAATTTTATTATTAAATAGGGCCTCACTAGTCAACTGATGAGCCCAAGTAAGACCGCCGCCGGGACGAATCGACAATTTTTGTTGACTAAAGAATTAAAAGCTATTTTCAATAATATTGATTTAAATTTAATTTTTCTAAAATTATAAAAAAACAGGATATTTTACTTTAACACTTTACAACTAAATTAAAAAAAAAAAATATCTCCAATTTGAATGGAAATATTATACATTACATTTTCAAACAAAAATGTATTTCTTTAAAAAAATAATGTAGATTTTCTTCTAAATCAATAATTGGTACATAAGTTTGAAAAATCAACAAATCAGCCTTATGACGATTGTGTTTTTTTCTAAAACGACAGTAAAACGACTCGGCTCTAGAACCTCGAATTGGTGTTGTAAAATAAAAATATTGTTATAATAGCGAGAAGGAGAGCGGTAAGAACACTCAAGTTTTAGTTCTATTTTATAGTCAATTATTGTACCTTCTAGAGCCGTTTAACTGTCAATATTTCCGAAAACGTTTTAATAGTTTTGTAAATTAAAATTTAAAAAAAGGCATGTAGTTAGTTGCATAACAATTTTCCTTAATGCAAAAAACTATATTTATTTCTATTTAAAAAGGTGTTTTTGAGTTTTTATTTTTTTTTTCATTTGAGTGTTATAAAAAAACTTATTTTAATTAGAATACTTGTTTTTTTTAAATGTTTATTGTATACAGATTTTTATTTACAATAACGTTGAATAGTTAAATTATCACTATAAATTTACCTAAAATTTATATTCGGATGCTGAATTAAAATGGAACATAAGATTTTGTCAATATTTTATTTGTAATTCGTAATTTTCTTTTAAAATTTGTAATACTTGCATTACTTGTTCTTAAAATTAAAGAAAGTTTTATCAAAGTCAGAAGAAATTGATAGAAGAAAGTTTGAATTTTTAAAATAAACAGCATGTAGAACCTACAAATTTTACTATACAGATACCTACTTCTAAAATGCTTTAAAGATTTTTTGTACGTCTTTTTTTTCTGTATATTAAAAAATAGCCTACCTAACTTCTTGAAGTTTAGCTTCTTGATAACAAAAATAAGAACAAATAAACAAATATTAAAAAATTAAACTTACAGTAAGTGATTCACAATTCATATTCATATTTCAGCCGAAGAGCTTTAACCTCTCATAAAATAGATAATTTTTTGTTTGTCTTTCAAGCTAATATTTAAAAAAAAAAAATTATTTCCCTTCAGCTAAATAAATATATAGGTAATTTTTATTATTTCTTCTTTTGTTTCTTTAAGTTTATTACTATTGAATAAAAAGTGTATTTTATTTTTATACAATGTTGTTAAAATTTGATTTATAACAAATTTTTGTCGGCTTTTACTTCATAAAAGTACCTAGATGATAAAAAAGTTTATGACAAATTGAATTATAGAACTTATCAGATTATTAAGCTAATTTTGGAAAGCTAATATTTACTTACATTATCGGTGAAGTCCTCTTTGAAATTCGAATCATTCAATTCAAAGCAATTATTATTCATATTCGATCTTAATTTAAATCACAAAATATTTTGTATGTAAAAAGTTCGTATATAAATTCAAAGTAAGAATTAATACTTCCTCTTTAAAATTAATTCTAAATCTAATCATTACTTTCATTCTTTTTTCGAGAAGCGCAATTTTTATTTAGATGTATGTACATATATTTTTTTATACAATATTTTTCATTATATTTTCAGTTGTGCATAAGGATAAAATTTGAAGTATTTAAACAAGAAAAATTAATCATTTCAAACAAGTAGTAGATAATTGTTTTTTTTTTTCAGTCTTGTAAAATATGGTGACAAAAGAGGGTGGCGTCATTAATATTTTGTACTTAATTTCATATCTTGAAGTGAAAATATCAATTTTTTGAAATATTTCATCCGTGGAATACATCTTAATTTTACATTTCTATAGTGCTGCCAAATTCAATTCTTTAACTCTTTGGTGTACTTCGTAGTATATGTGAGACTATTTTTATATAAAAAGTTCCAAACATTGACATGAGAAACCATATAAACTGAATAAATTATCTCAGAAAATTCAATCAAATTAAATATGACTGTAAATTTAAATTTATCTTGAAGCTTAGCGTAACTTAAGTTCAAATACCATTATTGTGTGTCACTATATGGGAATTAACTAAAATATTGTCAGGATTGTAGAGATAGTGGCGCAAAATTTTAAACATTTAAAACCTACTCTAAATCAGTTTTGAATTCGACGCCGACTCTAAAAATGAGTTTTAGAATGAGAGTCGATGCTTTGATAATTTTAAACGATATAAAGTATACTTTAACGGTAAAGCACTCGTCTAACTTTAAAAGCAACAAAATGCTTATCTATCTTTTTAAAGTATACTTTATCCATTCAACGTTTGTAACTTTATAACAAAAATTTGAGAAAAATGTTTGATGAAGATTTTAAGCATGGTAAATCAACAATCACGAAAACTGTCTTAGATTTAATTTGTGGTGCATGCACCCAGTAACCATTACCATGACAAAACAACACCATCTCCGACCCCCGATTCAATAGACTACGACACCAAACAATATACAATACAAACTTGTATTCGGTCGACCACCCCAACAAAAACAGAAAAAAAAATGTGGTACATAGTGCTGGACTACCATATCGCGGCAAATCATTTTCTGCTCACAAAATCGCCTGTGATCTTAGCTTGAAAGGTTAAATAGCTATAGGGGAGTTAAAACCTTACAAATGCGCTAAAAACCTTACAAATTCACTAAAAACCCTCATTAGTTAGAAGAGTTGTTTTAAGTGTTTAAAATTAAGAAAAGGTTAGACAAGGGCTCGCAATTAAAAAACTGCGTTAACTAGAGTCGGTTTTATTCCTTAAACGAGGACTGTTTCAAAATTTGCGCCAGTATTGTTAAAAACAAAGTTTATAATTATTTCCTTAATTAATGATGATCCAGTTGATTAGTATCGAGTTAACAATGAGTTAAGCCAGAGCTGGCTATATCCTGCATATAAATTTGTTATTAATTTATAAATTGTTACTCAAAAATTGTAATTCAAAAATATATATACAGTAAGTCCATGCCTAGTTCCCCAAAACTTAGGCTTACTCCAATTTAACCCGATACATAAACTGTCTGAAAACATTTTTAAGGAGTTGAACCGTGTTAAACTACGAAGCCTGGATGATCTTGCACTGACAAAACTGGACCTTAAATAAAGGGTCCGCCAAATAACTTTCTTTTTGTTTT
Source organism: Leucozona laternaria (assembly GCA_932273885.2). Classification (NCBI taxonomy): domain Eukaryota; kingdom Metazoa; phylum Arthropoda; class Insecta; order Diptera; family Syrphidae; genus Leucozona; species Leucozona laternaria. Next base: position 88,706,713 of record OW026368.1, on the reverse strand, counting down.
TGAAAATGGCGCAAAACATAGAGTGTAGCTTCGGCTATGTGGCACGTAGCGCCGTCCTGTTGAAACCAAATGTTGCCAATATCCTCCTCTTCAATTTTTGTGAACAAAAATTCGTTCAACATGGCCCGCGATAACGATCGCCATTGACTGTAACGGCCACTCCTTGCTCATTTTCGAAAAATGGACCAATTATGCCTCTGGACCAAACAGTGACTCGTTTTGGGTGTATCGGCTTTTCAATGTTTGCGTGCGGGTTTTCTGTGCCCCAAATGCGACAATTTTGCTTGTTTACTACCCGCCAAGATCAAAATGAGCTTCACCTGAAAAGATGATTTTTTTTGGCAAAATCGGCATCTTCTCTAAGTCGATCGCAGCCCCACTTAGCCAAGCGTATACACAACCATATTCGTTCAGCGGAAGGATAAAACTAATTATCTGTCAAATCAGACATGAGCTAAGTGTTACCATTCACGAAATAAGCACTAGTTGAACAAAAAAAATATGCACGACTGGGTCGCACGAACTTGCTCTTATGCGCGATCACATTGTGGTTCTATAGTCTGAAATAAATTAGCTATAGGAGTATATATGTTATCCATTTGCCAAATCTTAGTTTAGTTTCAGGTGGTATAATGTGAGTACACAAAAATTAACAATATAGCCTAGTGTTGCACATAATGCAATATGCATAAACGGAAATTATACTATTTAAACTGGTAAATTGTTTTAAATCAACAAAATTAGAAAGAAATTGATTAAAATACTTTAAATCCGTTTTAACCCAACGCGATGTACACCATCTGATTTCTTATATAAATCTTTATTTATGAGAAACAAATTTTGAAAATCGTAGGAGCGGTTTTAAAAATAATTAATTTTTTATATATAAAATTTCGTTAACGTTTTTGAGAAAAATAATTGGTACGCCAATTTAAAGCATTTATTAATGTTGCGTTAAAAATTGAACTTCACAGAAAAATCTGCTACCAGTTTTCGAAATATCGAATTTTCAAAAAATAATTTTGATTTTTTTTTTAAAAATCCAAAAATCATTTTTTAGAAAATTTTGATACGCACTTTTATTTATATTTTTTACAAGCTTCTGTATACAAAATCTAATTTTATTCGGTTGATCAGATGTTGAGATAGTCGAAAATCAAAGAAACCGTTCTATGAGAGGTACTGTTAAAAAACGTAAAATATAAACTTTAAAAATTTTAAATGGTAGATCGTACTAATTTTAACACATCAAAAAACTATTATGAAAATCGTAGGAGTCGTTTTTGAGAAAAAAAATATTTTTCATAACGGTTTTTTAACATTTGTATGGGAGGCACCGTTATTTTTGAGTATTAGAATAATTTTTGTCAAAAATCTTATAGATAAAGTCAAAAAACTGTTATTTACCAAGTTTAATGAAAATCGACCAAGTCATTTTTGAAATATTGAGTTTTCAAAAAAAAATATTAAAACTTTTTTTAAAAATCTAAAAAATATTTTTTTTGAAAATTTTGGTACACAATATTATTTAGAATGTGTCAATACTTCTTCATAAAAAAATTGATCAGAATCTGTTTAACCGTTTTCGAGAAAAGCGAAAATCAAAAAAATGGTTCTTTGGGAGGTACCATTAATAACCATTTTTCGGAACCATTTTTTTTATTAAACAGCATTTTATAACTATTTAAATTTATGGAGTTCTTAAAAACAAATTCGGTACCGCTGGATTTGAGAAAAATAAGTTTTTCCTTTTTGGCCAAGAAATTTTGTATGACAGCTACTGTTAATTTTGGTCCTAAAAAAAAAGAGAAAAAAACGGGTGGGGGGAATGTCCAAAAAACGCTAGGTACCAAGTTTAAAGAAAATCGACCCATCCGTTTAAGCTGTAGTCGAACCGACAGACAGACAGACAGACAGACAGACAGACGGACGTTTTTGCGAGACCCACTTTTTTTGACTTCTCTATCATCGTAATGTAAAGTTTGATCAAAATCTCGAGTTCGATTTTTTGTACGAATCCATAACTTCCCATATAGTACCTATATCGCAAGTAAAAACGTTAGATGGCGGACACTTTATATAAATCATACAAATTCATCCTTTAATATAGTTCTTTGCTTTTTCTATTATTATTTCAAACATAACAGGTTTGTGAGAGGAAATTTTAATACATTTCTAATAATTTTGTAGAATTAAACTTTTATATTACCTATTTATTAAAAATTCGTATATATATTATCTCAGTATGTTCTACACCAAAACAATAGGATTTGTTCATATTTCTTATAGATTTCTAAAAATCTCTTAGATCTCATTTTTCATAACTTGTCTAAACCTATTTCTTAAACGGAAAACAACCTCACTCAATATGATTAGATGTCACTTTTCCGGCAATATTCTTACAAAAAATCCTTTTCAGAAAAATTTTCCGAACAATTTATTGAATTGGTTTCCTCTTCAAGTTCATACAATTTGTTTTGCGATAAGCAAGCTTGCAATCATTAAATAGCCCTAAAGAATCATTCATTCATTTTTATATTAAAATATAAACATACCACCACATTGATCCTCGTCCTCGTCCTGGTTTAGATTTGTTTTCTGTGTCCGACGATGAACTCGATGACAATGCAAATAAGCACATAAAAACATATATCGACAAATCCATGACTGATATGATGATGATTATTCTTCTATTACAGAGAAAGTCCTTATAGTTTTCTTAATCAGCACTTTCCGCGCGACGCGTGCCGATCAATAATAATAATTACTCGTAATTTATGACACACACACACTTTAAGTTGCTAATGATGAGACAGTGTTAGGAACATACATATATAAATTATAAAGTTTGACAGATTTCTATTTAATTATCTCACTTTTTAATCAAAACCAACAATAAAAACAAAAACCGATGCAACATTAATCAATTTCACGATCAATTAACACTCAATTTTTAATACTAAAGTGTGGGTTGGTTGGTATAGTGTTTCACTTTTCTTTTTTTTTTTTTTTTTCTTTAAATTATTTCGCACGACAAATTCGATCGAGCGTAGCGCAGGTATACAAATTATAGCAAAACCAAAAACAACAATGTCGATTAATAGGAATTTTTTGTTTCCCTTGTTTTAGACCAAAACGTGATCAACTGTTATAACAAGCACAAACTCTACACCAGAATCAATCTAGGAATCTCAAATGATTAGCATATTCATAAGTTTGTTTGGGATAAAAATGATGTGGATGCTGCTGTTGATGCTGATGATGATGATGGTAATCACACAATATATGTTGTTCACAACGTTGTCATCGCGACGACAGCATTGATGACAATATCATTATAGGTAACTAATTGGCTTTTGATTAAACACAGACTCTCAATCTCAATCTCAACTTTGCGACTTATATTTATAGAGTAGTGGATTGTTGTGTTGTATAGGTATTAATCGCTGACTGATTAATGAATTAGTTTTCGAATTCAATTCAATTCGATTGGATTGGAGATGGTTGCGCAAAAATGATCCGGAAAGTGAAAGGTATGGTTGTTGTCGTTTCGTTGACTTGACCGTATATGACGAACACACGACGACGTAACTAATTAACAACTGTTAAGTGCGTTATTTGAGCACTGAGAAGGCAAGGTATATACACACACTGGCTGTGACTGCGTGTAAATGGATTATATTCGTATCTCGTAGATGCACCGCAACAACGACAACTGAGAACTGACTGACTGATCTTAGAGAGGTGATAATGAGACACCGAGTGAGGTAGAGGTTTAGTTCAGCAACCGTTCCGAGCCCGAAATCCCAATCGAAACTGTAATACATTCACCATCACCATGGATGGATGGATGGCAGCGCAGATAGGTATATGGAACGACAAGAAGATGATGGTACCTACCAGTACCACACACGTATATGATGTATCTTGATGATGGGCAAATAAAAGAGCGAGATAAAGAGAGCTATATAGTTGTGTAGTTGAGTTGCTGATGGTGGTCTTCTTCTATACCTGCTCGTCTACTCTGCGTATTTATTTTTATGATGATTCCCCGTCGACGTGAATGGAACAAAACTTATGTTCTAATGGCAATAATTACTGCAATATTGTTACCCGGTTCAGTGCTAGTGCTTAACTGAAATTCATTTATCTGTTTGTTGTAGTTCACTTTGCCGCCAGTTCGCTACCACACCACACCACACCACACCACCGATACCGATACCGATACAACTCCGGACTCCGGCTCTTACCTTACCATACCTTTTGCCTACAATTCTCTCTCCTTCTCTCTATAACTCTCTCTCACTCTGTCACACTTGATGTTGGCTTCTGTTGATATATTTTAAGTGGTATTAGTGTTAAGGTGAGCATAGGGTAAATGGTTTCAATAGTAAAAAAAAAAAAAAAAAAAAATGAAGAAAAGTTGTTAATGAAAATCCATCCTGTTCGCACACGTAGTTTGTCGGAGTCGAAAATACACTCAAACCCATCACTCACACCTTCACTCACTGAGTAGATAGTTTCGTACTATTTCTCTCTATATTCTCTCATTTCGGTGATCGCCCAACCAACCAGAGAGGCGATCGTGTTTGCACACAATCGTGCAGGTTCATTCCAGCTTTTCTTGCCCATAGTTTGTTTGCTCCAAGAAACGTGTGTGGACGAGAAAAAAGTTCGTTCCTCTTGTGAAATTACTACAAAATTACAATCTTCATTCCTTTCCTGGTCCAGTGGTCCTTGTATAAAAGAGAGATAATAATATAATCTCAGGTTGATCGTTGATCTTTATTATATTATAATTTTTGCTCACAACGATCACACGATCACTCCAGAAAGAGGCGTGGCATATCAAAATCCAATAGCATTACTATGTGTTGGATTGTTTCACAGCCATATACAATTTTCGGAGTATATTTTTCGGAGTGATTTTTTTTTTTAATTTTTATTTCTCAATTTTATTCAAGCATATCGCTGTGTGTATGTAGGTTTTATTATATACCTACCTTCTTTGGAACGATCATCTTATTGGACTGAATTGTATCGTAGCCGTAGGCCCCCTATCTTTTGGAACATTATTGTGTGCGATTGATATGGTGTTCCTTTTCTACGTTGAGAGTGTTGGTTGAATTTTTTTTTTGTATGAAATGTTTTTTTTTTTTTTTGTATCAGCAAGTAGGCGGTTTGTAGGGTTATGTATTTTGAGTTGCCAGGGGTGATCGGATAAATACAAATGGCGTTTTGATTTTGTTTTTTCATAGGTACCTAGTTTTTGTCGGTGAAATGAGCTACCTAATTAGGTGTATTGTATGATTTTAAAAATTGAAGAGTGTTTACATTTTTTGCTGTACCTACAGGTATATCCTAAGTATAATTAACACTATATTTTAGTACAAATACCTATTGCTTGTCTTGCTTTGCACTACTATCTACCTTTAAGGGTATCTGAATTGTTTTTAATTATGATGTATTGATTGATAAAAATGGATGACAAATGTTCAAAAGGCATCACAATTCGAGCATTATACCTATATTTATCTTAAATTTTAACGAAATAATAAATAATAAAGATGTAATTGCAGTAAAAAAGCAAATATTAATATATCTTTACTTCATTGCATTCAAGCTTCGTTTAAAAAACGGTTGTCCCGTGAAGGTAGGTACTATTTTTTTCTGAATTATTTACCGAAAATCAACTACCAAAAACCTACCTAAGGGAAGTTATTGGTACATATGTAGGTAAGGTACCTACCTACTATAGAGTTGTAATTAACCTTTTTTAATTTAACTAAAGATTTTCAAGAATTTTTTGATTCAAGGGAATAAGATAATAATGGGACGTCTGTTTGATATAAAACGATACAAATTTTAATATAAAAGTTGATACTTAACCTAGCTATATGTGTGTTACCGAAATGACACTATTAAAAGTGAGAATCAACAAGAACAAAATACGCTGATCGCTATGAAAAAAGATTCCATTATTGTAGGTATACCTGCCTAGATATTTAACTTACATAGGTACCTGCACTAAGAGAAAAATCGCAAGCTAAAATCCAGGATCCAGGATGATCGGGCTTATTTTTAACATTATTTTATTATAAATATTTTTGAGTTTAACAGACTTTCGTTTCGACTTTCTTTTTTTTAGCTCGCTTTTTTCTTAGTGAAAATTTCTGAAATAAAAAACAATAGGTATGTATGTAATATATCATAATACTTCAGTTAAGTTTTAGATAAGTAGGTACATACCTAAATAAAAGTTTTAAAAATATTGCAAATTTTAGAATAGTTCAGATAATAATTATATACCTACCTAATGGGTGTGCCTCTGCCTATACTAGCGCATCATAAGTGCGTTACTTTCCTACATAAGCCTATTTAAGGTAGGTATGTATGCACAGTGTTGGCCTCATTTTGGATAAATATAAAGAAAATTAAAAAAAACCTATGAGAATCTAATAATTGTTTGTGTTTTCTAATCAAAATATATGAGACTTTAATTCACGATCAATAATTTTATTATAACTCATACCCTATTTAATAATCCACAATGTAAGTCAGAATTCCCTAAAAACTAGGTGGCCAAACTAAAGCACATTTTTGAGTTCATAAAAAAATAAATACAAAAAATGTTCTTTTGCTACCTACCTATATTTGATATTATGTGACGCATTCATTATTTTAAATTACTGCAGCACATCAACAAGCCATGGAGTCAATAAGGTTGCCAATTTTATGCATATGGATATTTTTCCAGGCAATTTAAGATCGCTGAAGAATGGAGTCGAAATTGTCGAATTTCGAACTATGAATTTTAAGAATTAAAATTTCCCATAGATTCTTTAATGGGTTGCGATCAGCGTATTATATTGGCCACTTCATAACAACAATACGGTTTTCATTAAGTCAATCTTTCACAAGTTTAGCGGTATGTTTGCGATCGTTTTCATGTTGGAAGAGCTTTCACAGCGGCATGTTTTCCTCAGCATGAGGAAGCAGACCGTTCTGAAGAATCTTCCGATTCATGAAACGATTCATTACACCATTTACCTTGTGAAATGGCCCGTAGCCTTGACTAGAAAAACATCCTCAGACAATAATATGCCTCCACAGTGCCCAACTAGGCCCTTTGTGAAACAGAGGATTTAGGCGTTCGCCCCTGGCCTGCGTTCCATAGGAAATCCGGCACATAAAATAGAAAAAAAAACCCTAGTGCCTCTTGCGAGTAACTGGGGTAAAATAGGAGGAAGCGCTGGGTGGATTTCATTGGGAATTGGGATGTATACATTGGGTTGAACCTGATCACGTGACTTCGGTAGTGCGATTGGCTCTGAAGACGCTTGGTCTGTGTTCAACTCTCAGCTGGGCAAAACTAAAACTACTGAAAGGAGTCTGATGATCGGTCTGGCAGCCGTGAAATAGCTATAACTCCAGCCTATAATGACTTGGTGGTAGCTCACTCAAGTGGTTGTTGTTTCATTCAAACCTTCAAGTTTAATTTTGTAAAGGGTTTTCCAATAAGAGGTGTTATTTTGAATAGCCCGCTATTTCGGTAGCTGTCACTTTTGAAGCTGTCATTTTTTGACATTTGACAAGTAGAAACTATGCCATTAATAAAAATGGAACGATACACGCTTCAACAACGCATTGAAATTATTAAAATTCACTATAAAAATGGTGAAAATTTGACAGAGACGGTTCGTAAAACTAAAACATTTTTGGGTCGTCGTGAAGCACCTTGTCGGACCGCAATACAGAAATTGGTGGACAAATTCGAGCTGTTGGGACAAGTTAGTGATGTGAAGAATAAAACCCGTGCACGTCGCTCAAGAACAACTGAGAATATTGCTGTTGTAGCCCAAACCCAGGTTTGTCCATTCCTCGTCGTTCTTTGGAATTAGGCATTCCACAAACGTCATTACACCATATTTTGCATAAAGACTTGGGTCTTAATGCTTATAAAGTTCAGTTAACACAAGAACTCGAGCCGGCTGATCATCAACAACGTCGTGTCTTTGCTGATTGGGTCCTTGAAATGCATGAAAATGATCCGGAATTTCATCGAAAAATCATCTTGACTGATGAGGCCCATTTCCACCTCGGAGGCTACGTCAACAAGCAAAACTGTCGCATCTGGGGCTCGGAAAACCCAAGAGTTATTGTTGAAAAGCCTCTCCATCCTCAACGCGTGACTGTTTGGTGCGGTTTATGGTCCGGCGGGGTCATTGGACCTTACTTTTTCGAAAATGAGGCTGGAGCAACAGTTACGGTCAATGGATTGCGCTATCGAGAGATGATTAATGATTTTTTATGGCCGGAATTGGATGGTATTGATCTGGACAACGTTTACTTTCAACAAGACGGCGCTACGTGCCACACAAGCAATGAAACCATCGATCTTTTACGGGAAAAGTTTCCGGGCCGTGTTATCTTTCGAAGAGGTGATCACAATTGGCCACCGAGATCTTGTGATTTAACACCTTGCGACTTCTTCCTTTGGGGCCACGTGAAAGATAAGGTCTACGCCAACAGCCCAGCGTCGATTCAAGACCTCAAAGATGGAATTCGTGAGGCTATCGAGGACATAGGGCAGCCACTTTGCGATTTGGTTATGGAAAATTTCATGAAAAGGATATGGTCCTGTAAGCGTGGTCGTGGCGGCCATTTGGCTGATGTTGTGTTTCGTTATTAACGGCATACCTTCCTCTTTATAATGAAATAAACATCCCATCATTTCTAATTTTGTTGATTTAAATAATTTCTAGTTTAAATATTATAATTTCCATGCATACGTATATGTTTGTGCAACACGGGCCTTATTGTTCATTTTTGTATACTCACATAATACAACCTGCAACTAAACTGTGTTTTGGAAAATAGGTATATAAAATAGAGGCTGTCGTAGCTAATTTAATGTCAGACTTTAGAAACATGCAGTGTGATCGCACATAGATACATAAGAGCAAGTTCGTATGACTCATTCATTCATTTTTTTTATATGTACCTATTATCAAAGGCGGCGAAAGATTCATAGCTTAGCGGTGCTGACATCAAGCAAAATCATCATCTGTTATTGTATCTATTTTAATCATCTACCTACTTGAAAACTATATTCATTCGTAGATATATGTATTTATAACTGAGAAAAAGAAGTTTAAGTTTTGTATAAGATCTAAGGACATTCTACGGATATTCTTATTGTAAATTATCGTTTTTAATGTATTGTACACATATGCTCTGTACACGAGTATTTTACAGTTTTGTATTCAAATGATAAAAGGAATTAAGATACAATATATTATGTTCATTGCTTAGATATATTTGCTTAAATCAATAGTACCTCGTGTGTCCTTCCTTATTTATAATGACCTGCCGCTCTCAAATATTTAATCGACCATACCAAATGATTTAAAAGAAATTGCAGCCGCTTTTTTTTTGTTTCTGTATGGTTGAGTGCCTTTTAAAACATCAATAAGCCTCTTCAAATCTGTTGAAGAAAAGATGGTTTTCGTAGTTTAGCTAGAGATGTCCATTCAAAACAAACAAAGAAAATGAAATCAATATATTCAAGACGAAAAAAAAATTAAATATCTTAACAATACTTAATGCCTTTCGAACTTCATCGTTTGAGCTGTCGTCTTAAGACCTTGAGAAGAGATTTGCTTTTTTTTAATTAAATTTCATATGTTTGTTATTTAACATTCCTTAAATACATTAGAAATATATCTTAACATTAAAAATTGTAAAATGTTTCTTTACAAAGGAAACAGATTTCCAGGATTATTCAAATAAGAATTCGTTTGCTTTCTTTTTTTAGCAACTGCCCAAGCGAAAAATTATTGTGAATGCAACATATACAGTTTTTTTCTCAAATAAAAAAAAAAACTTAAAATATACTTATAGTCAAATGTTAATCAATTATTTGTTTGTATAAAAAATAAAAATTGCGCTAATGGGAGTGATGAGATTGTAATTCAGGAAACTAAGCGCCATATACAAACTTCTTAGTGATGGTAGTTTTTAGCTTCATTAATATTAAACCTTAAACTAATTTATAAAGCTTTTCAGAAAAATCCTCACATGGTGTTGGGCAAAGAGGGAATTTTGTAATTTTCTTTAAATTATATGAGAACTAGCTTCGCATAAAAATTACAAAAGAAAATATAAAAAAATATTTTAGCTAATTTTTGTAATCGATACATTTATGTAAAAACATGATCCCTTAGTCCAACCTTTATTACTTTCCTAACACAAAAAGAATTTTTGAAATCAGATCCCAATTTTCTTTTTTATCTCATTGTGAAAATTGTTTTATGTTTACCCCATTTCATCCTAAAAATATTGAAATTTTGAAAAAGAATATCCCTTAATCCGTTGAGTGTGTGAAGTTAGCCCCCTTTTTTTGAATTCGTTATTTTTGAAAGTTGTTCCAGGTTGTTCCTAATTTGTTCCGCATTATTCAAATTTTTTTTTGAAAAATAATCAAATATGGGGGTTTTAGACCCAAAAAACGGGTTTTGACCTAGCCCCCCCTTTTTCGAAAATCGAACTTTTTATTTTTTTTTAGTTTTAAAAAAGTGTTCTGAACATTGTTAAAAAAAATTAAAGCTGTCAAAGGCCTATTTTTAAAGATAGGGCCTTCAAAACCTTTTTTTCAAAAACGCGAAAATTGGCTCTCGAATGTTTTTTTCTTAAAAGCACCTTTGATTCATATTTTTTGATCATAACTACATGTGTTAAGAAAATATTGTGTCCCTAAATTTATAAAATCACCCTAAAATCAAATTAAAAAAAAAAACAAAGACAACTCCTTTAAATGAAAATATCCTATTATCCTTGCTCTGGCCCCCCTTTTCCGAAATAAATTATTCAAAAAATTATTCCAGGTTGTTCTAGGGCTCTTCTAAATTGTTCCAGAATTTTCGATGATATGTCTAAGAGCCAACACCAAATTCTTGGTTTGGAGGTATAAACAAAATTCTCAAACGTTTATGTTGAGGTATGTGGGTGCTGATTTCAAATTCAATCGTCTGGCAGGATTCTTTTGTCGCCGGGGGTTGGGAAGAGAGGTTGCAATCGGTTTTTTTTCCAAATTTTTTTCTCGGGGGTATAACCACTTTCTTATCAAAAATTTTAGGGTCCCAGACATTTTAAGTGTTGCCATACCTAGCCAGACGCCCCTAAAAGGGGGAAAAAGTCAACTTTTTTTCAGAGGTATAACCAAATAAATTATATTTCAAAAAATCAAGAAAAATCTTATCATTACGGTCCCATACGTATTAAGTGCCGCCTCAACTAGCATGACGCCATGACGATTGAAATATAACACCATGCTATAGTCTATATATATAGCTATCTCTGTATTATCACGATCTTCTTGTTATGTAAATATACATTTTTTCGCAAGACCACATGCTTTTCACACCACTTTTTCCTGATTAAGTATGTTTTATCACTAGACAAAATCGATTGAGATATCTTGAAATTTTGACCATATATTTAAAAAATCCTTATATCATGCATATTTAATTTTTTTTAATTTGAAACAAAAATTAAAATAATTAACTAACTTTATACAAGTACAGGCACTTGTGTTTCAAATTTACACACTTCATTCGAAATAAAAAAAAAACACATCTTTTTCAAAAATCAAAAATCCAAAAGTTGTTCCAAGTTCAAAATCACTCAAATGCAATTGTTCCAAAGATTCATCAAAATATATTAAAAATTTTAAGCCAATTTCAAAAATGTTTTTGAAATTTTTCATACTGAAAATCAGTTTTAAGAAACGAAATACTGACAAAATTTATAGAAGAGCCCTAGAAACCTGGACCATTTTTTGGAAAAAAGGGGGGGGGGGGGGGGGTAGGGCAGACCAAGGGATAGTGATATATTTTCATTTAAAGTGTTTTTTCGGCACAAAATCATCCATCTGTGACATTCAGAGGTGAATAAAAGTGGTGAAGGTGAATTTAAAAACAAAAACACAGATGCAGTCAAAGCCTGCTCATTGGGTATTTTTTGTTTTGTTTGATTTTTGTAGTTTTGCTTTCATTTTTTTTTTTTTCATTTGTGTAAGCCAGTTTTTTTCTATGAAAAATATAAAATTTCGAACGAGTATTTTTTCAGATATGCGGGTTTTTCACTTAAGCGGGTTTCAGTAAAGCGAAGTTAATTTTGGGAAATGTGTTGAAAAATGCAAGGTGGCTGGCTTAATTGTTTACTTAAGCGAGTTTTTCAGTTAAGCGGATTTCACTTAAGCGGGTTAGACTGTATTAAAAATGTGTGATATAAAATCATTGATTCGAAGTTTCCAAGCCACTTGAGCCCCAACAGCAAATTTTTACGAGGTGCGAATCAGTTGTGCATTTTATTTGACATAAAAATCAACAGTTTTTAATTTAACACAAACGTCCTTCCTTTTAGGTTGTGGGTAGATCGAAAATCTCACTCTCATTTTTGAAGCTAAATATTCATTCCAAAAACTGCATTTGAATTTAGCAATTATATTCCTATTTTGCATGTTTTAGTATGAATTTAAAAATGAAAATCATAATCAATAATGATAAGTAAAAATCCATTGAATTTACCAAAAACCATTAAAGGACTATTAATAACTAAAGAACAACTGTTATCTTCATATTCTGTGGTTTATAGAACCAATGAATGTTTTATTTTATCTACCCGTTGGCCCATTATAGGTACCCACATACAATATACTAAAAGCAGACAAGAGAGAAAAAAAAATCAGCATAAAGTTCCACAGTTGCACGATTGAAGAAGAAAATTTATTAATAGCAGTTCATAATCAGCAGCATTGCAATAAAAATCGAAACAGGTCTCTCTATAAAAGCATCTCGTGCATATACCTATACCTACTATAAAACCCATTCAATGTATCTGGATGCATTATTTTTATAAGAAAGATTGGAAGCTTTAACTCCTATCATCATCCACGTCTATGGATTGGATATTTATGAAATATCCACATCTGTCTGCGGTTTAATTTGTTTTTTTTTTTTTTTTATGTGTCTGAATGTTGGGTGCGTATTGTGGGGCGATAGCGATAGGTACACATATAGCTATTTAGAATTGGAGCCATCTGGTTAATTAATAATCAGGCTAATTACTTGTGGAGATTACATATACCTACATAGTAGACAAATGTATGTCTGCTTCTTCATTTTGCTTCATGGAAGTTTTTCGGACAAAAATACTCCAGTTTTGGATTTGAAATGTGCAATTATTATACTGTAATAGTACCCACCGGTGGGACGTGGCGTAATGGTTAGTGCATTGGTTAGGTCTGAGGATCTAGGGCTGTGGCAATCAGGAACGATTCGATTCGAAAAGTATTGATGATTTAAATCACAAATTTTCATTTCAATCGATCCCAATCTCAATCATTTCAATGAATCTCGATTTTTTTCGATTACAATCTCTATTGAATTATTAATATAATTTATCGGAGAAAAGAAATATTGGGTTTCATCGAAACCGAAATAAAAAAATTTTCTGAGTGGCAGGACTCATGGCTAATATGTGCAAACATCAGCGTTTGTTTTTAAGTACTGTCACGGCCAGCCCTCTAGCTCTAGTGGAAACACAAAAATTTGCACTGTCCAGAATTTTAGTACGGCAGCGGATCGAAAAACGAAGTACACCAATCGATTTAGGAGGTGGATAATACCTTAGTGCCACGGCAGACGTTCTGGGACCACTAGAACACTTAGTTTGACAGGTGTCAAAATATGATAACATTTTTGGTATGGCGCGGCGCGGCGGAGCTAGAAACGGAGTACGCCAATCGATTTAGGAGGTTGAAATAACCTAAAGTCACGCCCAGCTCTCTACGTCCAATAGAAGACTTTTAATTTGACAGGTGTCAAAATGTCAAATCATTTCCGAGAATACGCACTACGTAACGTGGTACATCGTAACGTGTCGTACAGAGGAAAGTCCATGTTTTTATTTCACTCTACACATCAAAAATCGAATTGGAACAGTTTGAAATAATGAATTGAGTGCAATGAAAATGATCGAATGATCGATTGATTAAAATGATCGAATCCTTTTGGAGCATACTCAGCAAAATAAAATTGTTTTTCACGGGTTTCTACTGGCCTTTTGCAACGAAGTGACAAATCCTCCAAGAGTACGATTAGACGGTCAACGCAAACGATCAACGCGTTGACTCTCTGACATCAATATGACGAAAAATACTATCCTTAAGTTGCTAAGTCGTGTGTATTTTACGCCATTCAGACGTCAGAGAGTCAACGCGTTGACCATTTGCGTTGCCCGTCTAATCGAAGCTTATCTCTTGTCATGAAAAAGGCCCTCTCAGAAGGGTCTCGCTCTCGGCAGAAAGTTCCAGGTCCCAAGTAATGGTTGAGTGTTTTCAAACACTAGGACCTCTGGTTTTCCGCGACCTATGGCAACACTAAATTTAATGCATTTACTATTGAAGGCCTATAACTTACAAAATTAACTTTTGAATACAAATTTTTCAGGGTAGGTACAAGCTCTTAAATGCAGTAAAAAAGCGCAGTTGAAAAAAGCATATACCTAGGTACAGAGTGCTGAGTGTATAGGACCACAGGATATGCAAAAATGTATCTCTCCGTGCATAAGCTGAGCGAAGGGAAAAGACAAATAAGGAACAAAGAGATTAAACTAAAGTCCCACAGTAACCGATTTAAAAATATTTGCATAATATTTTCAAATCAAAAATATTAATTAAAGTTTGATGATGGAGCTGTAGAATCCTTTTATAGGAGACTAACATTGTTCATAAATCTTAAGTTCACTGAATATGCCAGATAAAATCTTCGTTTTAAATAATTATAAACTCACATCAGAGCACAGGGCTAAGCAAACAAATTTAAGCTACAAGAAACTCGATACGATTGCCCACGAAGTATCGATTTCAAAGATACAGATCTTTTCCTTAAGGGTGTTGGCTCATTATGAACTATTAGAAGCACCATCATCTCAATAGAATATATACGTTGTTCTTCTAGTTTATCTGTTCATTATGAAAAATAAAAAAAAAATATTGTTATACATTTTGTCTGATTTTCCAGTAGGAAGGGTACCCGTACCTTTTCTTATAGAAAATTTAACGAATGCGCAAAAATATAGGTACTACAAAATCTGCCTCCTGATGGTATCCCAAATAAAACAGGAAGCATGGACTGTCATGTATACCTATCTTGTATACCTTTTGCATACATTTCAATATACATAAATATATTTGTTCAATAAGTGGTAATTGATGATTTACAATCGTATATATACGCCAACACTGGGCGATGTTTTGTCTATTGTCCTTTTGTCTAATTGTTGTTTATGGGTGACAAAAGAAGTAGGACCTCCATGGCGGCATGTCATCGCTCCTTTGTTTAGTTATGCGTTTCCATCTGACGAGAGCAATTCGTCAAGGATCAACCGGAACAAAATTTTCAAACAGATATATCTATGGATGAAGAAGAACAAGAGAGGACATAATTTTTGCATTGATTTTTGATTTGTATTGGAATTATTGTGATTGTTTTAAGAAAAATATAGAGAAAGTTAATGATGCTAATAATAGTGTACACGATAGGGCCTTAATTCTAACCATTCAACCAGCATCAATAAAAATCTACGTGTGACAAAATTAAACAAATAAAGAAAGTATTTCATATACGAAATTTCATCAAAAATATTCTTTAGATACAAGAAAGTGTATAAGTATCAGAGCTCTGATATTGAATTTAATACTCTGGCAGTTTTTTTTTTTTTCTCGGGTGTCCCCTTTTTAATTCAAATATCAAGCTCAATTATTGCTAATTTATAAATATTAACCATCAAAATTAAATTTGAACATGTTGACAATTTTTTTTGCTAAGCAATGAAACCAATTAGAACACTCTTGCGATATACGTTTTAGTTTCTTGTATGCAACTTCGAGGTTTTTAAACTAACTTAACATTATGACTATGAAGAATTCTAGAGATGTGCTTTTTGTCATATCGTCTATTAGTCTTTTCGTCTGTTAGTTCACTGTTGAATTGTTAACATCCAGGATTCAGCTAGAGCCTATAAGCGGTTAAAGTTCGCAACTTTGCAAATTTTACGGATGAAATTTTTTTCTAAATTATACAAATAATATTGCATTCCAAAATGTTACACGCAACAAATTTTGTAGTTCAACAAAAATCAGAGAAGTAGTTGGTCGGTACCTATGACTTTTTTCACATTTTCATTCGATTCAACTAATACAGCAAATAGGTAACTTAATTCTTTTTAATAATTAGCCACATTAGGCAACCGGTGGTAGGGGCAAGCCCCCCCTGATGGCTCTGGACAATACCACACAACTAACAAAATTTTCATTTTTTACTATGAATTTTAACAAATTCTTGTCTTTTCTCCATGATTTAACCCCCCCCCCCTGGCTCTGAACCATGCCAAATCTATCTAAAAATGTCCTTATTTTCAATATATTTGGAAAATATGGATAATTTCTTCACAGCTTCTTTATGGAGTTCATGGTTCGCCCCCCCTGGACAAAATCCTGCGGGCGCTTATAAAAGCATATTCGTGCGCCTTCTTTCGCACAAAGTTTAAAAACTAAGGCTCAAAAATTAAAATAGGTTGATGTTGTGAGCATGACATTAGTTAACAATTTAGTAACTTTAAAGCTTTAAAGCTCTTTACTAAAATTTTCTCAGTTTTAAACCATTTTTAACTACTTAGTATCATAATAATGACCGATTTCATAAATCCCTTTTAACTATTTAACGGCTTTTAAATCTCAAAATGACTTTTGTTTCATACAAAATACGTCATTTAAAAATTTAAAAGCCTGTTAAATATTTGTGAAACCGAAGATAAGCCTTTTTTCCTTATAAACTCCAGTTGAACACTCCAAAAGCATTGCAAAAAAGTAGGCAACATACCTTATTCACATTTGTATAGTATGCTACTAAAAATATAAAATAGCCATTTGTTGATTTTAACTTTAGTAAAATGTTAAAAAATATAAATAGTATGATGCTAACTCATTTACAATTAGTAAAATAGTCTTTTTAACTTAGCATCATACTAAAAATGCTTTAAAATGCTTTAAAGTTTGCGCCAATGATAAGTTGCATTTAAGGAAACTAATTGCATAGTTTTGAGATTATGTACTTAATGTATGTACATATAAATAATTGTTTATGTAGCTTTTATGCATCAGCTTAAAGCAATCAGCTTAGACTTCCACCCTTAGAGAAAATGATTCTCAAATGATGCTCAAGCACAATTATTATAAAGGGTGTTTTTTTAGACGTGTGGTTTTCAAGAAAAAATAAAACGCATATTATTTAATGTTATAGCCAAGAATTTAGCTTTATTATAAAGATAAAAGTTTGCTATTGTGTTTTGAAAATGATTTCGGGCAAGTATGGCCCAGAGAGAGGCCCAATTTTCGACAGCTCCAATTGTTGCGCGCGATGGCGGATGGACTCATTCGGGTCTTCTTCGATACTCTGCTCCACAGCAGCAATAGCGTCTTCGGTGCTAACTGTACGGCGTTTCTGAGGATGTGCATTATCCACTTGAGTAAACGTGGTGCGAAACTGATCCATGGTTCCTCGAATTTTTGCGATTATGTCGACGCAGTGCGTCGCGCGATGCCGAACCAATATTTTGGTAATAAATTTGCAGTACTTGCAAACGTTGTTTCGGAGTAAGTCTATTTATTATGAAATGGCAAATCAAACTGAATATAAATCAAGTGACAGCTGTCAAAAAGACCAACTCCGTAAAAAGTATTGCCAGATTGAAAACCACACGTCTAAAAAATATACCCTTTATCTTCCATTCCCATAAAAGAGTGTTTTTTCTCTTTTTATACAATGTATAACTCTTTGAATTTATTTAAAAAAAAAAATCACATGGTTAAATTGTTTTCTTGAAAACGGACACTCACGCTGACACACAAACAAACAAACAAACAAAAAATCAATATTAATGCCGATTCCGATATTTGTTTATCCTTCCCATTAATCGTTGAGCAAATAAACCTTCGTCGTGTGCATTGTCAGGTGGAATCTTATGAATAATTGCCGTCTGTTGACATAAGCGCAATACCATTCCTTCAAAACTATTCGCGTTGAGTAAAGCTGAAGCCTATACCTATACGCTACACGCTCAATCACTTAAATTCTATACCTACCTACCTCCGCGTAGGAAGGCGAGAGTTTAACAAATTCAAACATCAATCTATTGAATGCAACGCTGGGATTTATTGTGTTTGCTACTGCGTAATAAAATTAATAACAAAACGCTAATTTATTTCGCTTTTGTCTACTGCTGATGCGTTGCCGGTGGTTTTTTCCCATTCCCGCATATCCCAATCACATAGCACAACCTTTTTTGGACCTAGGCACGACTATAAAAGTAAAATACAAATTTATACAATTTACATAGCTTGTAAACTCAAGGAAGTGCTATTCTGACGCACACACAATTTATACAATGCAACCCTTTAATTGGTTTATTGTGATGTAAAAAGCGGTATATGATGTGCTATGGTGACCACACTGGCTGTATTTTGAAAATCTTTGTTCGGTGCTTGAGTATATTTAAATATGGAAATCTGCTGCAAAATGTAAAACTTTGAACATGCAAGCCTGGTTTATTGTGTTTAGGTCAAAATCACGGATATCATTGTATAAATCGATTTAAAATGAAGTATAAGGTCACCCTAGACATGCTTCACCACCATATACGCGCTGTTTTAAAATTGTTAATAGTACCTATCCCATTTTACAATATATATGTATGTACGCTCCCAAGTCTCAGACTGCCATATTTGCAATGGACAAACTATTCCCACGTGAAATTTGAATGGATGCGGATGGCAGAGGTCTGCGCAAATAGTGAAAAATTCTATTGCACGTCATTAAAAGTGTTCAGTACACATTGCAGAAGTCCTTCCTTTACGGCAAATATCGACAATAGAAATTGACCGAAGAGAATAAGCGAGTAATGCGTTATTGGCGCGGTTCTTTGCCGATGGAGGTTTTCCGTTTATGGAGGGATGAAGGTTAAGATTATTATTATTGTGATTTGACCTTGCCGTGTTTAAGGCCATATCACCATTGTTTTTGTCAATCATTGAGCTTAACCTAAATGATAATTAGTATCATTTGTTCTGAAGTGTATAACGTTTTTTTGTTCGTACATCGCACAGTGGTTAATCATTCATGGTTGGCGGGCAATATCGCGTCTGTGGGTAAAACCTTGGTAATTGTGTCTCATTGATGTTGTAATAAAGAGCAAAATAAAACAGATGTAACCAAAGTGTTTTTTTTTCCTTTTAGTTTTACTGGTTTGGTTTTGTGGTTTTCTTTGCCAGTCGAATGACCTTCAATGATTTTGCTAATTTTGTTTAATTTTATTGAGTCTTGATATTGATTAACTGTATGAATCCTTAAATTTGTACAGTCAATCGAACAAAAACTCGCGCATTTTTTTTGAGTAACTAAATACTTAATAAGTTTTGTCATTAAGTTTTGAAAATTTTTTCAATTTGAAAATGAGGCCTTTTTTAAATTTTTTTTGTTTGGGCTCATATGATTGTCAAAAAGCCAAATATTATACCTACAATAAAAGATGAATCAGAGATGAAGACACTCCACCAAAACAATCTCTCACTTAAAAGTCAGCTTGAAAAAATGGGATCCCGATACTCTTCTCTTAACCCATTTCCGGTTAACGTTGCGAAAACGCAACGTCATATCTGGACGAGGTTTGGAACTTAACTGATGATAAATTTAAAGTAACTAAATAGTGAATTTTAGAGTTAATTGAATAATCTAATCGACATGTTTTTGGATTTTGTTCTAAAAATTTTGTTTCGTGTTTTTTTTAGCACCTTTTGAAATTTTTAAAATTTTGAGGTAGCATTTTTGAAGTAAAAATAAATGTCATCAAAATTATAATTTTTCAAAATAATTTCAACTAGGTACCTACAGGTAAATAAAGTTAAAATTATATTCTAAAAAATGTTGACGCAATTTATATGAGTTGCCTGCCTGACAGGTGAGATGAAAGCACTTCGTTGCGCTTTCGCAACGTTCGCCTAAAGTAGTGCATTTGAACCACTGGCGTAACTACGGGGGGAGGGCAAAGTGGGCAATTGCTTCCCCCCCTCCCCCAGAGCCATACAAAATACCTATTAAAATGTTTGATATAAAAGCTCATTTTGAGAAATTGTTCCAAATAAACATTTTAAAAGAGCAGAGCTGCGTTCTTTTTAAATCAACTTGTTTGAGTGAATACTTTTTGTGAAATTAATTTAATTTTAAACCGATTTTTATTCAAAATTTCCCTGTATTCAGTACTACCTCCGTTTTAAATATTCAATGCTGTTATCAATTCAAATCCAAACACTGAAAACTCTTTTCTTTTTAAGTAAAGTTTTTTTAGTGAGCAGTTTTTTGAAAAAAAAAAATTCAAAATATATTTTTTTTTCAAAATTGTACGTAATTAATGCTTAAATGTCTTGTACATTTTGAGAAAATTGAAAATATCTAAATCTAAATATCTACTCTAAATCTTTAGAGGAACTTAAGAAAAAGATTTTTCAATTTTCTAAAGAACAAAAAGAGAATTAAGTATATGGCATATGGTATGGCGTTTGACTAAAAATTAATAAGAGCATTGATTATTTAAAACAAAAATACTAGCTAATTAATAACGCAAAATTTTGAACAACATTTTTATTTTTTTTTTTTTCAAAATGTTTGGTTTGAAAATTATTTTTTCAAAAACTGTTTACTAAATAGACATTATTTATAAAGAAAATACAAGAAGAGATTTCTAGCTTTACAAAAAGGCATAGTTTTTCAATAAGAGCGCTACAAAAGTTTTTTTAAATAAAACAAAAACGGTTTTGGATATCAATGAAATTCTTTATTCCTGTGAAAGTACGTTCGATGCCATTATGTGTGGATTTCGATTTCTTTTGCATGGCCACCACGGGCACGCTTGCAGAAGTCCAGACGCTGAACCCGATTTTCGACGGTTTTCAAGCATAAATCGGCCGATACTGCTGCAATTTTATGTTCGATATTCGTACGAAGTTCATCAATCGTCGCTGGCTTGTTGGCATAGACCATAGACTTGACGTAGCTCCACAGGAAATAGTCTAACGGCGTCATATCGCACGACCGAGGCGGCCAAGCGACTGGACCATTTCGTGAGATAACACACGTTCTCCAAACTTGGTTTCCAATAAATTGATTGTGACATTCGCTGTGTGGCTTGTGGCGCCGCGCCGTCTTGTTGGAACCACATGTCCTCCAAGTCCATATCATCCAATTGGGGCCAAAAATATTCGTTTACCATTGAACGGTAGCGATCCCCATTCACAGTAACGTGCCGGTCTTGATCATCACGGAAGAAGCACGGTCCAATGACGCCGCCGGCCCATAAACCACATCAAACCGTAATTTTTTGGGGTGCAATGCTGACTCATGGAGTACGTGTGGATTGTTGCCTGACCAATACCGCATATTTTGTTTATTGACGAAGCCATTCAGCCAGAAATGAGCCTCATCGCTGAAGATGATTTTTCGATGAAAATCCGAATCATTTTCAAGTTGTTGCTGAGCCCAATTCACGAACATACGACGCTTCTGGTGGTCAAGCGGCTTCAGTTCTTGCGTCAATTTAATCTTGTAAGGATGTAGGCCAAGATCTTTTCACAAAATTGGCCACAACGACGTCACAGAGATGCCCAACGCTTGAGAGCGACCTGTGAGAGACACATTTGGGCTTTCTGCAACCGAAGCCTCAGCGGCAGCAATATTCTCGACGCTACGGGCACTTCTTTGTCTCACTGGCACGGGAACATTATTTGCACTGTGCCTGTGGATTCAAATTTTTCCACTAGACGCTCAATTGTTGATCTGCTAGGGCGATTATGACGACCATAAATTGGAAGTAGCGCTCTTAACGTTGGGCACTGACTCCGAATTTCGGTAGTAAATTTTAATAATTTCGACTCGTTGTTGGCTTGTATATCTTTTCATCGTGAAATGGCAAACCTTACTAAAGAGAAATGTTAAAAGAGCGACAAGAAATATGGCGTCGTTTGCTGTCTCTGTTGCTCTACTTTTGTAGCGTCCCTGTTGAAAAACCCTTTATAAAGATATTTCGTTCAAAATTCTGATCAAAATTATTGTGGCCTATTTTGTCATAAGCTATTTCATCCATATTTTAACACGTCTTGTTTTCAGTTTTATTATTATTCTGCCTGTATGTTTCTGTTAAGATTAAGTTCCCCTTAACTATTCAACAGATTTTGGTTTAATTTAGTATACCAGGCAAGAGTAACTTCTGCCTAGCCTATATACGTTCTGTAACTCTCGCATGGATAAAATTGGTCGAGAAACTATGGAAAATGGAACAAAACTCATACGATTTGTTTCAATTTTTATCGTTTCTCGACTGATTTTAGCGATGCGAGAATTACAGAACGTGTATAGGCACTGATTTTTTTTTCGACTTTTGATCATCTGTTCACCTTAAATACCACTATATGAGGCGTGCAGTTAACAGTTGCTCAACTATCTTATAAATGCCAAATTCTTTCAAAAGCTTATAAATAATGCAATGGGTTATTACTTATTAATATGAGAACAACCATTATGCCAATTCTTTTGAAACTCAATTCATGTACAAGAAGTTTTTGTTTTCTGTACTAAATTCGGCATCTGTACCAAAATTCATCTGTATAATATACAGAAAATATAAATGAGGTTTTAATGAATGAAAATAATAATTTCCTTCGTAAGACTCTTAGCGTTACTAATTTGTCACAGGAAACACAGGTATCGAAAAAAAAAAAAAAAATAGAACAGAATGGTTTAGAAATAAGGAATCATTCACATGATCATTCTACTATCTGATCAACATCGAACAACATTATATTAAAGGGCCTTAAAGGAAAATGGCTCTAATAAAATAATCTTATAAAATTGCTCTTATCTTTTTTTTTGTTTTGTATTTTCCTTAAAATATTATCCCATTTCCTTTAGATAAGTGGTTTTGATCTTTCTTTGGCTTTTTAATATTTCTATTCTTCTTACCCATATTTTTTGAGGCTATATAGCGATGATGGTGGCCAAAGGCCAAACATACAATTTTACCTGCGTTCTGCGTGTTACAATACATTATATACCTAAATTTAATATATTAAAAAACAAAATTTAACACTATTATCTAAATATGTAGATATATATGTACCTTCTTCCAAGTGGAACCTGTCTCTCTATGTATAATGTATGCTGTTGACTCAATTACCTACTGTTCTATTACCATCATCATATGGGTTGGACCTTGGACGTTGACTTTGGTTTCATGGAAAACTCCCCAAATATGAAATATGTATTATGAAATTAAAATATAAAATATCTACCTACATAATAATGTGTATGTATGTGGATGGATGTGTGTATATACTTTACTTACTGGAATTCATATTTTTTTCTAGTGTCTTTGAGTTATCCAGAAAATTGTTTGGTCATGGTGCATGATTATGGCGTTTAGTTACGCTTTGATGACACAGTAATTTATTTATATTCGAAAAGTTGAAAAATTATCACCATTGCTCTTTTCGTTCCGTTGCGTTGCTGAAGAAAAGGTGTTAAACTTTTAAAGAAGTCTTTAATTTTTGTTGTTGTATTTCTTTGAATATTATCTATGGGACGATTGTAGGTAGCAGCTGAAAGTATGTATATAAGACTATACCTTCGGAATAGCATGATGGAAATATATGTTCATTTTATTGGTTTCTTTATAAATATTTACTATACAGGGTGGATATAATAATACTTTAAGTACGTTTGAAAATATCTATTAATATGTAGACATGTAGAGAATGATATTTAACCGCACTTAACGAATGTGAAATGTTTTATCTACCTAGTTCTATTTTCCCTCTTATTCTGATGATCCCGAAGAACTCGGGTTAAAGGAAATTACACTAAATACTTACCAGTTTTAATTTAAAATAAATTATTAAGGTTTTATTACCCGCAATATATTTTTTCAAAATTTATTCAAAACAAGTTGGCTCGCCCGGCTTCCCACGGGTAAGCTTCGTATAAAAATTACAAAAGAAAATATTTTGTTTGAATTTTTGTATTCGAATAACTAACACTTTCTGGGTGTTAACCCACTTCACGTTATGAAAGGCTAAATTTTTAAAAATGTGATCCTGTAAGTCCAACCTTTATTGCTTTCCCAACACACAAAGAATTTTTGTATTCGAAAACTACTTTTTTATTTTTATCCCATTTCATTCTATAAATAGTTTTTTTTTTTAAATTACCCTTCAAACACAAAAACAATTTGGTAAATCGGTCATTTTTATATTTTTACCCTATATCACCCTACAAATTACAAAAATTGAAAAGAATATCCCTTGAGCCATTTTCAGAGAAAAACCTTTCAAACAAAAAAAAAATTCTCAAATCGGACCATATTTTTATGTTAACCCCATTTCACCCTACAAATATTAAAATTTAAGAAATAAATATCTCTAAGGCCATTTCCCTGAGAAAAACATTTCAAACAAAAGATTACCTACCTATCCCTTAAGCCAGTACCAAAAGAATTTTTTTAAATCGGATACCTACATTTTTTTCATTTACCTAACCCTATTTCACCCTAAAAATAATAAAATTTGAAAAATCCATTTCCTGAGAAAAAAATTCCAAACAAAGTGAGAATTTCATAAACCGGACAATATTTTTATTTTTACCCCACTTTACCCTACAAATAGCAGAATTTAACAAAAATATCCTTGAATCTATTTCCTAGGAAAGAATAACCTTTTAAACGTTGGGATAGTTTTTTTTCAATCGGATACGTCTTTTTCATTTTACCCCATTTCACACTTAGAAATGGATTTTTCGGATATTTAAATAGTAACTCTGCTATTCGGAGGGGAGACAAATCCATCAAATCAGAGACCAATAAAATCTGTCCAGCCGTTCTTGAGTTATAAGCGGTGTAGCTAAATTAACTTTGTTTTATATAGGAATTTCATGTATTTTCAACGCTCTTTAATGATGAGCTTTAAGTATAGACTCAGACGACGGAATTCACTCAGAAGAATCGTGGACATAACGGTAGGAATATGAACCTGATTCTTCCCCACTGTTAAATCAAGGCAAAAACAATGCTGGCAGTTTATATTAGGGGCTAAGAACATTTACTTCAAAAGGTTCACTCACTCACTCACTCACTCACTCACTCACTCACTCACTCACTCACTCACTCACTCACTCACTCACTCACTCACTCACTCACTCACTCACTCACTCACTCACTCACTCACTCACTCACTCACTCACTCACTCACTCACTCACTCACTCACTCACTCACTCACTCACTCACTCACTCACTCACTCACTCATCCTTATCTCCAATCAAATCATGTCACATTCTCCTTATATACATATGTAGCTACTCGCACTAAATTAGAAAATATTTAATTACATTATTATTTGAAACACCCTGTTGATATACATTTTTAATAATTTTTAAGTGTGTGTTACTTTCTTCTGAAATTATTTTCTGAATCATTAAGAAAAAATAGCTTCGAAATTCTTGTCTTTCTTCCGTCCTTTCTTCAACAGTACCAGAACTAATGTGATGGTAACAATTCTTGATCTGGCAGAGAATAGTTTATGGCCACCCTGTGGGGGACATAGCTAAGCTTATTAGTTTTCTTTGTGGTGAATGAATAAAATGCCTTGAAAATGAATAAAATCAACTTTCTTTGGTTTTTTTTTTTTTTTTTTTTTTTTTAGTGCTGAATGGTTAAAGACCGCACGCAGAAGATCAGTTATCACATGGAGTTTATAGAGTTAAGCCATTGATGATTGGTTAAAATAAAGGAGGGAAGGTAGGTAGGGAAATTTAAAGATTTTTGTTCCCTAAATACAAACACCCATATTTCTTCGTAAAACAAAAAAAATACATTATGTTAATGCGATAACTCATTAAAAAATAAGAGCTTTGAACTAAATCTTTCTACATTTCCTGATGGCACATTTATCTTATTTTTAATATCAAAATCAAAATTAAAACCCACAATTTGACGATCATCATTTTGTTTTGTATATTGTGTGTGTGGGGTCGATCTTGCAAATTGTATCTTTTTCACAGAAAATTATAATGAATTTATAATTAATGTTGAACACTCATGCTCCTCTGAGATGTGTATAGGGTATGGAAGCTAAAGCTGGTGCTTATAAATCAAGTTAACAGATTCCCCGCTGCGAGCTTGTATTATAAGACAATAAACAGCAATTTATCTTTGTACCTATCATCGGTTGCTTATTCGGATGTGATGAGTTATTATTTTTTTTTTTCGTGTTTTTGGTTCAACTTCGCTGAGCTTAGAATTTAATTTAAAATTTAAACATACGATTTTACGATTGATATATCATGGATTGGATGTTGGCAGTGGGCGGTAGCGGTAGCGGTGGGTATTTATAACGTGTTTGCCTATAAAATCAATTTTATTTGAGTAATAAATTTAGTGTAAAAGTAGATTTTATTATAAATTTTTTTTGATTGAAAATTAGCTGAAAGATTTATTTAGATATTATTGAAAGTAGTTTTTTTTTTTGTTTAATAAAACTTTGCAAAAAATAAACATCTTCATTAGGTGTATATCTACTATTTATTTTCGGTTAATTTTTTATTGCTCGCAAATTTAAAAGTGTTCAAATAAATAATTTACCTAATAAGACGAAATTTTCCTAAATGTTAACAGTATTTTGACAAGAACTTTCTAGTTGGCAAAATTTTTGTCAGCTTAAGTTTTAGAAAACTAAAATTATAAAATGCATGATTGGTTCGTTTGATTTTACAAAATATTGTAAATTTAAGCCAGGTTTTATTAATACAATGCCAAAGTCAAGGAGAAAGTAATTTTCTTCAGAAAATTGATTATGATTTTTTTTACCAAAATTTGAATAAAATTGGTCCAGATAGTAATATGAAACACATCTGAGATGAAAAAAAAAACAAATAGTTATTTTTGATGTAAAAATCCATAACATTATATTTTGAATTTTACTCCTTAGACCTGACACGCAGTTTTATTACACTTTTAGTCCAGTCAACGAAGGAAAAAGAAATGCAAAAAGTCTTGTAGTCTGGGTTATACATGTAAGTGGTAAGGGTTACCCCCAGCTACAACGTACAATATACTAAAAGTCGCCAGCCCAGGTACACGAACTTTAGACAGAAGGGGGGTAAAGGCCCCCTTTTGTACTATTTCGCGAATATTTTGAAAATCAAGCGTATTATTGAAAAAGTCCACACCACAAAATGAAAGTTAATAAAATTTCCTACACAAAAAGTTGCATTCATATTTTTGTTAGAAGAGATTATGTACTAACACAAGTAGCACAAAATAGTATAATTTCGGTATAACACTTCTTAATTCATGCTTTATTCAATCTTAAATTGTTATACCAATTTATGGCTTCTTTATTCATTCTTAATTTCTTCTTAATTAGGTATTTTCTTTAAGAACTTAAAAGCTTTTGCGCACTTACTTAAAACATTCTTAAATACTGCTTAAATTGACATTTCTTAAATCGGTGTTTTTTTATTTCGTTAATACTTCTTTAATCCTGCTAAAAATGATATGTTTTAATTAATTAAATCGGCATTTTTGTAATTCTTTAATGCTTCTTTAAGTCTTCTAAAACAGTATTATTAATTGTACCACTTGATACAAGTATTAGCAGGTGGGATAGAGATTAGTGTGCATGTCTGTCATGCCAGAGGCCTGGGTTCGTTTCCCAACCTCGTTTTTAAAAAAAAACATGAACTTTTTTTTAAATTAATATTTTGAAACCGTGTTACTGCATTGTTTGAAATAACGTTTTTAGGTGTATTAAATACTTAAAATTGGAATACTTTTTTTTTAATCTTTAAAGCAACTTAATACGATATCGGTATTATAATTGCATCTTTTTTACTATACGAATAACCTATATGTCAATTTTCTTGCACAATTGAAAATCGAAACCGGTTCCAACTAGCTTTTAATTTAGACAAGCATTGAAATGCATCAGATTGGCTAAGTAGGTAGAGCACAGGAACGGCAGAGGTAAATAAAAAAATTGACTTCAATATCATTACAAGAAAAGGCAAACATAGTTGAAAAGCGAAAATAAAAGTACAAAAATGAAAGACCAAAACAAATAAGTAATAATACAAAATAAATAAAAATAAAGGAAAAAAAATAAATAAATCTTATTTTTTTCAAAGCAAATGCTATACCTTTTAAAGAAGGAGTAAAGAAGTATTGAAGAAGGCTTTGTGAAGGGAAAGAAAATTATTATCTAAATCTTTAAGATGGTGTAAGGAAGTATTTAAGACAAATGTAATTCCGAATAATGAAGATTTTAAAAATCAATTTACCTTCATAATTCCTTCTATCGGACCGAACACTTGCGCCTGTTATCTACTTAATACGAATTTAAATCCGTTTTAAAGAAGAATGCAGGCACAGAAGAATGCTTAAATCCTTCTATAAGTAGTTCTGTGCAACTTGTGAAGGGAGATGCAGGGTGAAGAAATGTCAACAAATCTAAAAAAATCGGTAATTACCTTACGAGTTGTCTTTAAGTCATGGGTTAAGTGCAAAATCACATTAATTAAAAGTCTGCTAACTGACTTTTACGAAATTCTTCATACATATTACTATAAAGAAACGACTTTTCGGATACATATGAGACATAACCTTTTGCATTCCACATTCTTGTATAGTGTGACTGAAATAGAATACCTCTACTTGACAGTGCGTACAAAATTAAGCTTGTGGCCATTATCAGAAGTATGGAAATATCACTGTGGAATTAGTATAAGGAAGTGATGTAACTGGCTCTTTGACTAGACCCTACATTAGGGCGTCCATAACGTGTTTAAAAAAAAATAGGACATTTTCGAAAATATCACCATCAAACTGCGTTTTGCGGTCCAATTTAGTATGGAAATTAGAATCACCATGCACCAACTTGTGTATATATTGTGAGAGAGACAGCTCAGTGATTCAGGTTAATATTATTCAGGCTTCAAAATTTAGGAAAAAGAAAAAAACGATTAAATACATAAAAAAGGGTTAAAAAAAAAAGAATTTGATGACAAAAGAAAGAATAATGTTCTCTTTAAAAGAGATGTTCTAGAAACCCTACCCTCAGCGATGCCAACTTAGGCTTTTTCATGCCTTTTAGGCATTATTTCACTGCCTGATGAGGCTTTGAGGCTTTTTTTTCCCAAAAAGGCTTATTTTTTTTAATTTCATATAAACTACATTTTTTTTAAATTTATTTGTGTTTTCTTCTTCTAATTTATTTATTTTTTATTTAAAAAATTCCAAAAAAAAACTCGTCAGCGTTGGCAACGCTGCCTACCCTACATGTTTATCAAAGAATTATTAGCGATAAAATAATATAAGATATGAAATATGAAATATGACGAAAGCACTCACGATGCTTAAACGTTTAAATTACTCATACAACAACTAATTATGAAATATTCAAATAATTCTCATTTTATCAACTTTATAATGGTAGAACAAAATAAATCCATATACAGTATGAACACGATTTACGCAACCCTCGATTCGTGCAACTCCTCGATTTACGCAACACTAAATTTGTAGCAAGTCTTGACTCTATGAGTGCAACTTTTCAAAATTGCTACCTCGATTTGTGCAACTTCTTGTGTTTTTTCATCTCTTTTCTTTTTGCATGCTCTCCTTTTGATTCTGTAATCCTGCCGTTAATTTGCAGCTAGTTTTTCTGAACAAAATTCCTTGTAAAAATAATAAACACATAAAATGTATCTGTGTTTATTTGAATGGGTTGCGATTTCATTAGTGTCTACGGAAAATTTGTACAGGATGGGTGTTACAAAAAATATTACAAAATTGTCTATTATAAAAAGAAGTGATATTTTATCAGAATTAGAAAAGGATTTCTGTGGTGAAAAATTATCGAATAAACATGAACTTGTCCAGCCGTTCAAAAAAAAAGAGGAACTTAACTTGAGTGCAGGTCAGATCTGCAATGCAGACGAATCTAGCTTATTTTGCAGAATGTTGCCGAAAAAAACACTTGTTTCTTTTAAAGAAGCGTCAGCTCCACGACTCAAGTTTTTTTCATAACATTGTCGTTATCTATAAAAAAAATAAGATACATAGATAGATAGATAGATAGTTCGATTTATTATACTATTTCAGATATATATACACATATATACATTGTTTACAAAAAAAAAATGTTTTATTAAATCGTGTAAGCTTGGCTATGCCGTCTGCCCGATTGACATCTGTATTCTATGTCTATAATTAGTAATAAATCTATATAATTGAAGTTTGTCTTTAAAAAGCAAGAAATAATATTTTGAATTTATCAATAAATTTGATTTCGTTTAAAAAGCTTCGTTCATAATTTGGTTACGATAAGACATCGCGATTTTAAAGTAATTGTAGAGTAGGTTAATGTTTCCTTTGCAGTTAAGAAGGGCGAGTACTTCATTTTCTGACTTAAAGTTGCTGCCTAGTAAATTTCTCCGTATTTCACATAAAATTGGACACTTCCCTACGAAATGGATGACATCTTCTCTCTCCATCAAGTTGCATAAGCTGCAGTAAATACATAGGCAGATCCTCTCGATGTGGTATGTAGTTAAGACCTATCAGCTCCCCTCTCATTTTGAGTATCGATGAGATAAGCTCCTGTTTATTTTCGTTGTGGAAGTAGTTCCGCTCGCATAAATTGTGGTTAAGATGGTTGTATATTGATCTATGCACCGAAGATGTAGCCTCATTTATAGATTCCATTCTAAGTTGCTCATCTACCTTGCAAATGAGATTAAGGAGGTCATCTTTACAGTACCTTCCATTTTCTTCCAGCAGTCGAAAGCTAGTTTGACAGTACTGAGCATGTTCTTCGAGATTTTTATACCAGAGGTTTTTCTTACCAATTGTTTTCAATGCTAAAATTTTAGGAAGCCTTTCGTCAGACATATTAATAGTTAAATAATCTACATGACACTTAAGCGTTTTACTGAAAAGTGGTGACAGTCCTGTCTCGATTATAATCATGTAGTTCGGAGTGTTTTTTGGCAAATGAAAACATTTTTTAACAAAGAATCTCTGAAGATTTTCGACCGTTTCATATGATTCACCTCCCCAGACCTGTGCTGCGTACATCATAATAGCTTCTGCCACTGCAACAAAGACCTTATATTTAACACTATGTGTTATAATTTTGTTTGAGAAGCATTTTTTCCATGTTGCGAATATTGAACTTTTGGCTTTAATCAGCTTGTCATTGAGGTGGGTTTCCATATTAAGGTTGCTGGTTATGGTTATTCCCAAGTATTTGTAGGCCTCAACAATCTCTATCGGCTCCCTGCCAAAGTGCCATTTCTCATTCCTGGCTGTTTTACCACAACCTTTCCGGAATATCATCACTTTTGATTTTTTCAGATTAACCGTCAAATTCCATAATCGGCAGTACTCTTTGAGTCGATTAATCATCAGCTGTAGAGTTTCGGGCGAATAAGCAAACAGTATCACGTCATCTGCGAATAGAAGGGCTTTAATTAGAGTTCTCGAAAAAAAAAACTGTAAAGCTGACCAATTATTGAAACTAATTGACCATTTTATGAGGTCACCACACTAACATCTTTCACATAAAATACTTTTTTTCACGAAAATCCCACATATGAGAGAGCTAGATCTCCGAGAATTTTCGTAAGCGTACAAAATCTATCGAATGCAAACACTAGCACATTCCATTAAGCAAAATATCAGTTTGTTTGATAAATGATACATTTTTTATTTGTGTAATTTTTTTTTTAAATAAGCTTAAGTCTACAAAGAAACAAATTAGTTTGTAACATTTTCCTAGAACGCTTTAAATATAGAAGAAAATATCACCAACAAAATATTAATTTTGCAGTAGTTTTATTTTTTTTTTTTTTTGGTGTAGTAACCTCAAAAAAATTCATATCATTTAATTAATCTCATATAATCTTAGCATTATAAAATTTAATTTAACACAGCGTATATAGGTTTAATTTTTTTTTTAAACTATATACCTACCTACAAAAACGAGAACCCTTACTCAAACCTAAAGATCACATTTTCTTCCCTGGTGGACAGTCGAATTCGTTCATAACAAAATATTCCAAAAAAATCAAAACTTTTCTGTCCGAAAGATTTATTTAAAAAAAAAAAAAGTATAAGTTCAAGTTTTTTGTGAAAAATAATATTTATCGTCAGCTTCGAATCCTTTTTTAAGTTACGGCCATGGTCCCATGATAAAATATTTCTTTATTATTCCAATAATCTCAGCTCGAATACAAAAACCCAACCGAAAAAAAAAAAAAAAAAAATTAAAGGGAATGACCGTCAGACGACAACTAAAAGCGACATATTTCCCCTGGACCCAACTGTAAATTAAGAAAAAAAATTTCACCAAAAGAAATAAATCTCACGCATTTCTTATCCTATCGAGACTTTGATTTGTGAAAGGAATTTGTTATTCCCTTGAACTGAAAACCACCAACTTCTGCATCAGCACAGCATCAGTACCTACACCGTAAAAATTCCAAGGGCAACGCAAGTAAAAAAATGACTTCAACTCCATCAGCTAGCTATATGGAAGGAAAAAAAATTCTTTAAAACAAAAGTCCATCTCGTCCACCATCACAAGCATCAAGTTCCGCAGCCCAGATGAATCAGAAGGCCAGAAGGAAAAAAAAAAAAACAAAACTAAGCTAAGACGAGAGCAACAAAATACTTCGCGTCTCGGGTCCCTTGAATCCCCAAAATGACAGAAATCGTATACGTCTGTCAAAGTTGCGTTGCTGTCGCATCGGCAATTAAGCAAAAACAACACGGGAAAGGACATTAAATTGTCTCCCACAGTTCGCTCTTTTTTTTTGTTGTTGTAGTGTTTTTGTTGTGCTTTCTATAGAGAGACGGGCCTCTTCGCCGCTGACTGACTACTGACCACCATTGCTGATGGCCATTGGCCACGGCGTTTGTCATTCATCTAAAAGGAGGCTCAGTTTGCGTCTTGCAAACAATAATACCCAGAGCCAGCCGAGGGGCAAATAGCTTTTAGTGGAAACTATTTTTGATCGCTTTGTTGGCTTTTCCCATCACATAATATTTTCCTCCAAAGAGGTAGTTAGTTACATATACATATGTGCGTAGGTACTTTTTCACCTGTATAGGCATTGGTAACACTATAATAACAATAGTCTTTCAGCCATTATGAGTCTTGAGTATATGTTGATGCTTTTATCCTAATTCCTTATACCAGTTTACCAGGGCCGCACATTCCAATTTTCGCCTTACGACAAAGGGGAAGAACATGTGACAGTGAGAGATATTCAGAGTCCAATGCTCCGCTTATTTTAATCCAATTTTCGTATTCAGATTTCTCCTCGTTTTTTGTATTCTGCGTTGGTTTTTTTGTGTTCTTTTTTGATCCCAGATTCAGATGAAGATATTCAAATTTTTCATAATTTTGCAGACTGATATAAACAGTGTCAAGTGCAGATAGAAAATTGCGAAGTATGAAATTTGAAGTGCTAAGTCTGAAATACACTATGAAGTTCGTAGTGCGTAGTCGAATTGCGAAATGCAAAGTACGAACAGTGAAGTAGAGAGTACAATTCCAAGGATTGCAAAGTAAGCCTTGCGAGGTGTTACGTGCGAAGTTTAAAGTCCGTATTGCGAAGGGCGAAGAATGAAGTGCAGTGCGAAGTGCTGAGTGTGTAGTTTGAAGATGTTAAAATTTTGAAAAATTTTGTAAGCTGTAATTTAAGGTGCAAAGTACAGATACAAAATTGCGAAGCCTGAAATTTGAAGTGCAAAGTGTGAAATGCGAAGTGTGTTCTATGAAGTGAGAAGTGCGTTGTCCGGATAGTGAATTGAGGAGTCAGATTGCGAAATGCAAAGTATGAACAGCGAAGTGGAGAGTACAATCCAAGAAGTGCAAAGTACGTCATGCGTAGTGTCACGTGCGAAGTTTAAAGTCCGTAGTGCGAAGTATGAAGAATGAGTATGTTGAGTGTGTAGTGTGAAGACGTTATAATGTTGCAAAATTTTGTAATTTTGTAATTTTTACGGTGCAAAGTAAAGATATCTACAATATGCGAAGTTTAAAAATGGAAGTGTGAAATTTGACATGCGTTTTATGAAGTGCGAAATGCGTAGTCGAATTGCGAAATGCAAAGAATTAACATCGAACTGGAGAGTAGAATCCAAGAAGTGGAAAGTGCGACATACAAAGTGTCACGAACAAATTTCAAAGTCCAGTGCGAAGTGCTAAGTGTGTTCTGCCCGAAGTAAGAAGTTTGATATGCTAAATACGATATGCCCGTGATGCGTTGAGCAATGTGAGGGAAAAGAATTGAACGAACAGCAAAGTGGAGAGTAGAATCCAAGAAGTGCAAAGTACGACATGCGTAGTGTCACGTGCGAAGTTTAAAGTCCGTAGTGCGAAGTATGAAGAATGAGTATGTTGAGTGTGTAGTGTGAAGACGTTATAATGTTGCAAAATTTTGTAATGTTTACGGTGCAAAGTAAAGATATCTACAATATGCGAAGTTTAAAAATGGAAGTGTGAAATTTGACATGCGTTTTATGAAGTGCGAAATGCGTAGTCGAATTGCGAAATGCAAAGAGTTAACATCGAAGTCCAGTGCGAAGTGCTGAGTGTGTTCTGCCTGAAGTAAGAAGTTTGATATGCTAAATACGATATGCCCGTGATGCGTTGAGCAATGTGAGGGAAAAGAATTAAGAATTGCGGAGTTCGAATTGCGAAGTATAAAGCGCGAAAGTGAGAAACAAAATTTCCAATATTTATGAATCTGAACCACTTTTTAAGAGAAAATATTTGCTACTCCAAACAACTCTTGTAGCACTTAATTTTAGAAATTTAACATCCCATCTTTCGTTTACTTTGTGGAATCTTAGGAAATTTCCATATCAAATCTTCGTCAAAAAAGATTTCCTCAAGAAACAAAAAACAAACCTTTATGTCCGTAGATCACGAACTTGTACCACTTAAGGCTTTATATAATTTCGAATTCGAAGCCAAATCAGTTATAATACTAAAACCTCACAAAAAGTTTATTGCGCTCTCTTCAAAAAAAAAAAAAAGTAAAACTCAAATTCTCAGGGCTGTTCATGGTAAAAGTGTTTGCCTTTATCACAATCGTGGGAGTTTTTTTTTATATTGTTTTGTTAATTTTGTTAATTATAAGCAATCGAATAACAAATAATAATCGAGGAAGAATATTTACTCTAGCTAATAGCTTTAATGCGATTTCACAGTAAACGTAGCTTATCTGTCGTGGGTGGGAGTCTTGACTTGACTTGTCTTGTCTACCTCTCTATCTTTATGTTAAATTCTTTCAAGAGAAAAACTCTTAAGATATCGAAACAAAAAGTATTTGCTTGGAGTAAACATTGTACTGACACATCATATCGTGTTGTATATACATCAGGTGTGTCGATGGCAAACAATATTGCCGCAATGACTAATTGATGACAAAAAGGTCAATATTTAATTTTTGACGACAATGTCGTATTCATAAAAAAATATATATAGAAATGAGATAGTAATGCTATATATGCACCTTCCCACGCTCCATTAATAGGAAAAGTTTTATGGTAACATTTTTTTTTAGTATTGATAAGTAAACCATTTTTTCTTTTATAAAATTCTCACGTTCGATAGAGTGAAAACCTTTCTAACACAGGTTTAACATGGAATTTTCTTAAAATATGTGTGTAGGTATACCCCCATTCATTATAGGTAGGTATAATAAAGGAAAGAAGAGATCGTGAATTTTGTCTGTTAAGTGGTATATCGCAGAGTTTTCTAAAGTTGTGAAAATTCTTCATTAAAAAGGACTTCAGTGTGTACTTGTAAATATTGGAAAAAGGACTTTTTTAAAAAACTCTTACTTTGGAAGACACTTTTTTACATTCTTCCGACACGTTTTTTTTTTCATTTTTTTAAAACATAAAAAATGTTTGTTTTTAAATCGGTAAAATTTAATGGGTATAAAGGCTCCTTTTTAGTAAAAACTAGCTGGCCCGACCGGCTTCGCGCGGGTAGACAAACCTAAGCTTCGCAAACAAATTATAAATGAAAAACATATAATCGAATACTTCTTTCTTGGTGTTAACCCATTTCACGTGATGAATGGCTAAATTTGTCCAACACAGAAAGAATTTTTGTATTCGAAAACGTCTGATTTTTATCCTATTTCACTCCATAAATAGCATTTTTTTTTTTTAACTTGACTTTACCCTTTTAATATTAGATTTTTTGGAAAAAAATTCCCTAAAGCCATCAGCCACTAAAAATAATGTTTAAACACAAAATTAATTTTTGAAATCGATATTCATATCTTATATTGGAGGAGGTGCTCATGAAACAAGTAGATGCTCAATCTTTGAGCACCTTCATTAGTGTTGTATTCATGCCAAATGGAGCACCTGCTCTGAAAAGTTGAGTTTTGATCAGGTGCTCCTTTTTATTCATACCACCCAATATTAATTTGTTCTTGACGAAAATTAATCATCACAAATCAACCACCAACCAGAGCGAAAATCATAAACTTCAACTTCTATGTCCATAGTACTTCCACATTTCCCCCACCACAATCACTTTATTCTCAATTTTCAGACGAGATTTTTTGTCTGAAAATTGACACTAAAAGTCATCTTACTTTTTATGACAGCTGGCCAATCAGAAGCTCCAAAAATTCAAAATTCAGAAAATTCAGTTGCAAAACATAATGCGTTGAACGCGCCCAATTTTTCGTTACTTTCACAAAATATGTATCACAAAAGTTTTTATACGACTTCAAGATTGGATCCTTATTATCTGCATTTAACTATAAAATGATCTGGCTGGATCTGCGGATCAAGAATTTTTGTAACCAAAACAACTTGGGCATCCTGGCTTTCCATCTGGATCTTTTTCAAAGATAGACAAAATGTATATTAAACTGTTACTGTGGTGGGTATAGGTGGCTGTTAAGTTTTGCAAACTTCATCTTGAAAATTAAAGAAATGCTATTTGTGAAAAGTTTAACGAAAATTAACGCAGCCGTCCACAGACAGAATTGCGGAACCACATTTGTTATATCAAACTTGTACGAGCCCATAACTACCCATATTATGTTAAGTGTCTACTTTTTGTCCCGCAAGAACAATTTTGTACCCAAACTTTGGTTAAAAAAAAAAAATAAGATCTATAATTACGATGAACTAGTCAGTCAAATACCATCAACTTAATGGAGTCAACGTGGTATTAAGGAATTCTTGAACGCGACATAGTGGCAATGAGGGCCTATTTTAAAGTATAGTGGTTAAGTTAGGTAATAGCATTTGTGATAAAGATGTTAAAACATTTCTCCCATATTTTTTTATACAAAACCACTTACGATATGACCATTTATTTATTAACATATTTATCATGAGCCGTAAAACTTTTTGGGTGGTCAGAACAAGAGAAAAAAAACAAAAAGGGACACGCTATGTCAGTCAAATTATCGCAAAAGTGATAAGTGTCCTAGCAGGGAGTCCTTCCCAACACCACACACACAACATATCGAGGAAGCTGAAGCTGCAAACTTCCAAGAGTATTATAACAATAAAACTGTCATCACCGCTTCTGCATTACATTGTTGTATTATCATTGAACAGTTAGGGCCACCGGGTAGGAGAGAACAGAGAAATGAAAAAAAGATCCCAGGCCCAACATACCAAGGGCCTATACTAGAACCTTTCACCTATAGATTTTTTTCATTTCGGTGGTCTTTCCTCTGTCTTGTTCAACAAGGTTTTGAGGTGCCTAATTTGGGGTATTAGAAAATAACATATTACATCTCAATTTAACAAAAAAGATGTCCATCCCTTTATAGGAATGTATGTAGACGGTGGCCTTTGTAGTATAGTTGTAGCTCTTCGTGTAATCATTTTGTAACAAAAAAAAAGGGAAGAAATATTGGATTGAGAGGTACACACACAGGGCTGGTGTAGGTATAGCGTGGCGGTCAGACTGGGTAGTAATGAAAAAGCGTGTTTGACTATTTGGAAATAATAGAAACGTTTCCGCCTTTATGTGGCACCCTTTTGTCGGTATCAAATACCTACCTATCCTGGTGGCAAGCTGTTATATGAGGGTGCTCAGTTATCTTATTTTATTAACTCCTATAACTCCTGTAGGGTCAGAGTTTGAAATAGTAAAAGCATTGACTTCTATGTGACAATATTTATGTATCTTGGGTATGTCAACCACAACGAATTAGAATCAGATAGGTGTCCAGTCCATGTCCATTAACATCTTGCGTGATGATGAAATCGATAGCCAATGGACTACGCGATACCGTGCCCTCTTTTAAGAGGTAAAGGCAGATGTCAAGAGGCGCTTAGTTAAAGATGAACCAACCAATTGAAGCGGTGTTATCAAAACTCGGTTAATAGAGCGATGGTCCTAAAATAGCAGATGGATATTTCTGCAAAAGTCGAAGGTTAGCATTATGCAATTTTATATTGTACCTATATCAATATTGTTAGAATGTAGCCAAGGAAGGCTACAGTTTGATTCATATTAAAAATAAATCAAAATAATTAATTTGGTGGGAGCACTATGATATCTCAGAAATCAAAATCGCGAAAAACTTTCTCAAAAAAAGGAAATTTCGGAAATTATTAATACCTACTGCTTTTCATAATCTCGCAAGGTAACGCTATACGATTGACAGCAGACTAAAATCACCTTTAAATAAAGCTGGATTTTTTTAACTCCCGCATCGTAAAATTTTGCATATTTGAAAACATTTATTTGGAAATCTCGCATTATCAAAATCTCGCTTTTTGAGAAAAAATCTCGCATTATGAAAATCTCCATTATCAAAATTTCTAAAGCAATAATAATTCCTTTTTTTTTTAATGCGAGATTACACATTTTGAGATTTTTGTCTGCGATATTTTAATATTAGCAGATTTTGAGATGCAAGATTTTGCAATTTTGCTATACAAAAGATTTTTAAATGCGATTCTTTAATATGCGAGATTTTTGAGAGTGGTCTTTTGTAGTCAACCCGTCTCGCAATTACCAAAACTTGCTTTTAGAATTCTAGCATTAATACCTCGCACCCAAATGCGACACTTTAAAAATTCTTATTTTTTAAAAATCTCGCATTGAAAAAAAAAATAACAATAATTATTAACTTTGTCAAGTAGGTTGTACAATGTGATGCTAGAAATTAAGCCCAATACATTAAAGTTCAGAGCAACATTCAAACTTTATTGCACTTTTATGTGTCAGGCAGGCTTCTATGCCAACAGTTTTCTTGAACAACTATAGATATGCGAGATTTAAGTTTGCTAGATTGCGGTTGATATTTCCGCAATTTTTGTGTGCGAGATGTACAATACATAAATGCGAGATAGTTAAAAGCAAACTATTATTATTGCGAAATTATGAAAAGTGGAATTTTAATTTGCGAAATTTAGTTTTTCATGATTTAAAAAAAAGTCCAGAGAAAATATTTTTCAAAACTAGGATTTTCTAAAAACGTTAAGATTGTGCTATTTTTTGCTCAATTTGTTCTGCAGAAGCGGTATAGACGAAGTAGAGGAATAATCGATTCCTCATCTCCTCTGTACTTGTCCGGCTCTTTCTCAAAGACTTAAACTTGAAGATTACTACTACAACCATGCTAGTGATCTGGCAAATGTTTACATAAGTATTTTCGCACATATCGTAAGGAGCTCCAAGTGGTTCAACGAATAGGGAGGATAGTTCCAAGATTCTTATGGTATCACAATGGACCAACTCATGGTCTTAGTGTGTCAAGCTTTCCTGCTTGACAGCCAACTTAACCTTAACCTAACCTTTGTGCTCAGTTTGTTCTGCTAGAATTCGAAGAGATAAAAAACTTTGCTTATTTGCTACATGAACATCTACGGCAAAAAATAATTTGCGAAGCATGATTTTCAAAACAAAAAAAAATCGAAAATTTGCAAATTCTATGTGGATTAATATTTTTTTTAAAATAACGATTTTCTAAAAAAAAATTAAACTTGTCTTGAGCATATCACAGCTCAACATTTTTTTCAATCGAACATGCTAACTTCGCACTTCGCAAAAGTTGCTAATACCAATGCAAATTTTTTTTTACATTCCACTTTTAGTAGCACGAAACAACACAACTTTAATTTTTTAAAAAATTAATTTTAAACTAATATTCATCCCAAAAATTTTCAAAAATTGCAAATATTTCAACTGAATTCAAAAATTTGTTTATTTGAAAAATTTCGTTACATATATAAATTACTAAGCATTGGCTAGCCGTCAATTTCGACTATTTAAAATAATTGATAATATATTGAACAAATTCAAAGTAAACAAACAAAAAAAATGATTTTGTATTGTATTTTAAAACTTACGCTATAGCATTTTCGCAAACAGGTGCGCCTTGATTTCATCCTAATCCTCCTATACGTAAAGAAATTTGGATTCTTTTCAAAAATCTCCTTCCAAATGAACTGATTTTGAAGAGATATTCAACTGCCATCAGGATAAAAGTGAACTCAAAAGTATTGATTACAAATGTAAACAAAATAAATAATCTCAACAGCACAACGAAGAGCCCACTGGTGGACAAAAAGGATAAATATAAATAATCACAATCCGATTATACATATATTATGATTTGCATAAGTACACACGTTTTGTATTTTGCAAACTTCTTTCAAGAACAAAACAAAATTTCGAATTTAAATGAATCCCAGGCTCTCATTTCGAAAGTTATTAAGTTAAAGTATAACCGAAAAAAAACTCACAAACTTCAAAACGATTTAAATAGATTAGCTACTCTACATATAGGTCCTGAAAAATTGCCTTTCCATTCGTATACATATACCTACTCATGATGCATGTATCAACAAAAGATTGAAAAATTCAACTTCACGGATGAATACCAAATTTGTACATAAGTTTTACTTAACATAGTCATCACTTCGCACAGATATACACAGCAGATACCTGCAGCAGTGTCCTGGATTAGTCCTATGATTTGTACCTGTTACATATATGTACATGGATATGGATGGATATTCGATGAGAAACAAACCCTTGAGTTGAAAAGAAGCGATGTGTGTGCATAGCACACTGCCACCACCGCACACCTCTGAGGTGGTATTAAATGCTAATTTGCCAGAACAATAGCTAATTCCTGGAAGGTGATCCTAGATTTATTGCCATCCGCGTTTCAACTCTCTGTCCAGGGAATGTGTTTGGTTTTGTTTTCTATTGTTTCCTATGAAGTTTATCTAATCTTGATGTGAAGAATGCGTTGGTTGGTTTAAATATAGATGCGCATATAATATATTTTATAAAATGCTTGCTATAGATGTTAAAGGACTTCTAGTAAGAACCAGCTAGTCCTTTTTGCTCTAAATACTACAAGATATAATAATATATCTGTAAGAGTGCCATTTCCCACGTACATACAAATAATATATGTATAAGTATAGGTATATACTATTTTCATTGTAATAGTAATTCATTTCGGTCCTAATTGGGCTTGTGTCCATCGATGATCATTGTCATCCTTTTAAGGAATTAGTGGCATTATAGGATTAGCAGTAACGCTGAATTATGTGCATCAAGTGTCGTGCTTCTCGGATTTATGTTGCCTATGCTTTATTTACGAAGAGAGTTTGAAGTATCACACTTTGCACATTCTTCCTACCTAGCTAGGCATTTTCTACATCAGTCACTTATAACAGCTTGGTATTGATATACATATATATACCCATACATAAATGGCAACATACCTTAAAAAAAAACCTAAAATCAGTCAGTTTAAATGTTTAAATGAGTAAATATCTGATAATTAACTTCATAACAAACCGACAATTAGGCAATAAAGCGTCTTTTATTTTTTGGCCAAAACATTAAAAAAAAAAGAGTTTCGTGTGTTCAAAATCTGAATTTGATTAATCGGTGTAGGAGCCATGAAATAAATTGCGAAATTTTTAAAAATGTTTTTTTTCTTTCTTAAATTTAAACTTTTTGTTGATCAATAATTATAATATTTTTTATTTCTAAATCACTAATCCATTATTTCGTTTTTAATTGACATTTCTTGGTTTGATATAATTTCATAAAGAGAATTTGAAAAGTCATTTTGAGATTTATTGAAACTTTGTATACGGATTTAGCTTTCCCTTCTGAATTATCCTTTGAAACATAACCTTTCCTCATTAGATTCATGAAAACATAATACTTCGCCTTCTCTAAGCACCGAAGCAACCATTGTATTTTGTAAAATCTCTTGTTTTTTTTAAGGTAGGGGGGGGGGGGGGGGGGGTGTTATTTATTGTAAAATTTTAATATGAAGCGGATCGAAATTTTGTAGCGTCAAAATTCAGATTTTTTTTTTAATTCTGTTTTTCCAAAAACTGTAACTGGGGGCAGTAGACTCCCCGTAAGATTGTAAGCAGTGCTCATATTGATGGGGACTTCTTACAGTTTCTGAGAACATTAAGAGGAAGCTATACACATTAACATTTATGTTTATTCCCCTCATTTTTCCGGATTTTTGCTAAAATTTGTGTGTCAATTGGTACCTAATTTTTACTTACAATTACAAGATAATGTATTATGTGTTCTAAAAAAATACTTCCCCCTTCCAATTAAAAAAAATGAAAATTATTTTTCAAAATATTTTAAAAATTTGTATTCATTCAATATTTTTTACACCTCTTAGCAGGGGTTTTCCAATACGAGGTGTTATTTTGATATTCAAAGAAAAATGGCATTTTTTGAGATAATAATGATCGGATGTTTATTTCATTATAAAGAGGAAGGTATGCCGTTAATAATGGAACACAACATCAGCCAAATGGCCCCCACGACCACGCTTACAGGATCATATCCTTTTCATGAAATTTTCCATAACCAAATCGCAAAGTGGCTGCCCTATGTAGTCGATAGCCTCACGAATTCCATCTTTGAGGTCTTGAATCGACGCTGGGCTGTTGGCGTAGACCTTATCTTTCACGTGGCCCCAAAGGAAGAAGTCGCAAGGTGTTAAATCACAAGATCTCGGTGGCCAATTGTGATCACCTCTTCGAGAGATAACACGGTCCGGAAACTTTTCCCGTAAAAGATCGATGGTTTCATTGCTTGTGTGGCACGTAGCGCCGTCTTGTTGAAAGTAAACGTTGTCCAGATCAATGCCATCCAATTCCGGCCATACAAAATCATTAATCTTCTTTCGATAGCGCAATCCATTGACCGTAACTGTTGCTCCAGCCTCATTTTCGAAAAAGTAAGGTCCAATGACCCCGCCGGACCATAAACCGCACCAAACAGTCACGCGTTGAGGATGGAGAGGCTTTCAACAATAACTCTTGGGTTTTCCGAGCCCCAGATGCGACAGTTTTGCTTGTTGACGTAGCCTCCGAGGTGGAAATGGGCCTCATCAGTCAAGATGATTTTTCGATGAAATTCCGGATCATTTTCATGCATTTCAAGGACCCAATCAGCAAAGACACGACGTTGTTGATGATCAGCCGGCTTGAGTTCTTGTGTTAACTGAACTTTATAAGCCTTAAGACCCAAGTCTTTATGCA
Organism: Leucozona laternaria; assembly: GCA_932273885.2. Lineage (NCBI taxonomy): Eukaryota > Metazoa > Arthropoda > Insecta > Diptera > Syrphidae > Leucozona > Leucozona laternaria. The sequence continues at coordinate 88,662,938 of OW026368.1, read as the reverse complement.
AAATACGGTGTAATGACGTTTGTGGAATGCCTAATTCCAAAGAACGACGAGGAATGGACAAACCTGGGTTTTCTTCAACACTTTGGGCTACAACAGCAATATTCTCAGTTGTTCTTGAGCGACGTGCACGGGTTTTATTCTTCACATCACTAACTTGTCCCAACAGCTCGAATTTGTCCACCAATTTCTGTATTGCGGTCCGACAAGGTGCTTCACGACGACCCAAAAATGTTTTAGTTTTACGAACCGTCTCTGCCAAATTTTCACCATTTGTATAGTGAATTTTAATAATTTCAATGCGTTGTTGAAGCGTGTATGGTTCCATTTTTATTAATGGCGTAGTTTCTACTTGTCAAATGTCAAAAAATGACAGCTTCAAAAGTGACAGCTACCGAAATAGCGGGCTATTAAAAATAACTACTCTTATTGGAAAACCCTTTACTAAAATGGGATCAATTGTCCTTTTTTGTGTTGTAAATATGTAATTTAAAAGTAAATTTGCTTATTAGTTATTTTCTTTATTTTCGTACAACTAGTACCTATAATGTTGAACAAAATAAAAATCACATTAAATACATTCATTCAATTAGGAACATAAAAATATTGCATTAATTATTTGAATTTATTCCAAAAGTTCATATTCCATAAGATTATTGTTATTTAACTTTTGTTTAATAATTTCATTGCTTATTTATTACAAAACTATGTCAAAATGTATTTCATAATAAGTTCTAAGTTTGAATTAAAGAGAATTAAAGGCTATGTTCTCACAATTTGGTATAATCGACTCTCACACCTAAATACTTCTTAAGGGTAAATATATTTTTTCTATAGATTTTGGTATCCCTCAAATTCCGATTTGTTTGTTTTGACAGATTCGTAAATGGGGCTATAGTAACAGACTTTTCTAACGTCATTAAGGCCCTGTGCAGCATACTTAGAATTGGGATGCGTTCGTAAATATTGTATAACCAAAATATACCTACAATAGATGGGTGAGGCGGTTTTTGTACAAGAATCATAAGGATTGCAATTATGTATTTTGGTAAGCAAAATATATTCGAAGGAATGTACTGAAATGAGGAGTGTTGTGCTTCCGTATTTTTTAAAATCAATTGTATCAAAAAAAAAGTAATTACAATTGTAAGTCGTATCGCAACACTGCCTCTTAGGTCCAGTTTTTCAGTGCGAGATGTTTTATCCTCCTTCACCAAAAAAACGGCTTCCGCAGTTCACTATGGGTTTACTTCTAGAGTTAGCTAACTCTGGCTTAACTCACCACTGAAAAACTGGGCCTTAGGGCTATTTGCTGAAACTTAAATATTAAAGTTATAGTTTACGCTGAGGAAAAAGTAGAACATATTCGCTTATGTTGAACTTAAGTATTTAGGTTTCGTTTCAGAAAATGGACCCTATAGAAAGTTTTGCATACAAACAAAAATCAAAGAAAAATTTCAATGATAACTTACAACTTGTGGCGATTAAGAATTCTCGCGCTTGTAACCTAGTCAATGACTTTGACTTTCGACAATCCATCATCGAACGTATGTGTTTAAAATGCAGAAGGGCCACCTTTACATTGTTTCCTCCTATTTATCGCCAGCCTCTGCTAATGAGGTGTATGAGGAACTGAATAACTGTTGAGGCAGCTTCTTTTTAGAACTGGAACCTGAAGATGAGATTCTTAATGTGGGTGATTTTAAGCTACCTAATCTGATTTGGACAAGCAACGAAGACAATAATAGCTGTATTCCAGTTAACGCGTCAAATCCCAACGAAATAATAGATGGAATGTATTCATTTGGAATGAACATAAGACCTTGTTTTTTTCTCCGACAATATGAACTCTCATGCTGCTGTTCTGGCCACCGCTACTGAACTAACTAAAGAGGACCGTCACCATCCAGCACCAAACAAGACATATCCTTAAATTTAAACATGAATTCTTCTTTCAATAAGTTAAATAACAAACTTGAATTTAACTTTAATAAATGTAATTTTGTTGAACACTCCAATCTCCTACAAAACATTGAATGGAATCAATTGTTTAGTAACCGTGATATTATAATATGTGTAATGTATTTTATCGTAAATTATTTGAAATATTTTATATAACTGTTCCAATTAAAGCAACTTATAAAGAATCAAACGATCCAATATGGTTTGATCGCCAACTTAAGAATTTAAAAAATAGAAGAAACAAACCTTTTTTTAAAATTTAATACCTCGGGAACTGATGAAGATTATGGTACCTTCGTAAATTTGGCAAACCTTTTTGTCGACTATCATAAACTGTTATATGAAAATCATACTGCTAAAACAGAAAAGGAAATAAAAACTAACCCTAAATTATTTTGGCAACTTGTGGATGCAAAAAGAAAAAATGGTGGCTATCCTAGCTCTATGACATATTTAAATTCTACCGGTCAAAGGTCTGAAGAAATTGCAAATAATATGTTTGCAGATTTGTTTTTAAAATGCGTTCGAAGATACTTTTAACCACGAGACTGAAACCAATATATTTTAACGATTTAATAATTACCCAACTACTTTGAATTTGAAACAAGAAAAAAATCCTGTAACTGTTTGCAGCGCCATCTCTCGGGAAAAAAACTAAACATCAAACCTTCAACCGTTCACAGCGCCATCTTGTGATTCAGCTGAGTATCAATTCCAATGTTCCATCTGTCAGCGACTAGAAAGGAAACTTCTACAAGGAGATATACTCGAATATCCCCGTACATGCTAGTGAAGACTAGAAGTATTTACTTCCCTATATAAGGAGATGTTTTCGAGCGAGTAGGGACAGTTTAATTTTGAATGTGATAACGTAAAGTAAGAAGTAAAAGTGTATCCAGAAGTGAATTTTAAATTGCATACTATTGTGATTGGAGAATAATAAAATAGATTTGAAGTGAAATAAAGTGTATTTATTTTGAAAAGTAAATAAGTGGAAGTTATTATTTAAAGGAAATAAGTTTTATTATCGAACCTAGGTAGAACATTACAATATCTTCCTCTGTACAATTTACCCATCTGAGCTCAATAAATTTCCATATCACTGAGGATACTATCAGTGAAAGCATTTTAAACCTTGATGACAACAATAGTCTGGGACCTCGATGGTCTTCCTGACTCTATCTTGAAGAAGTGTGTCTCTCATTTGTGTTATCCGTTATTTATTCTCTTTAATGAATCTTTAAGTAGATCAGTTTTTCCCAATCTCTGGAAAAGTGCGTACATAACCCCAATACATAAAAAGAGACTAAAAACTGAGATCATAAATTACCGGCCCATAGCCAAATTATCTGTAATTCCAAAATTATTTGAATCCATTGTTTGTAATGTTCTATCGTTTCACTGTAATTCAATTTTGTGTATTAGTCAACATGGTTTTGTCAAAAAAAGTCTACTGTGACAAATTTATTTAACTTTTCATCCTTTTGCTTAGATGCTTTTGAAGACCGTGATCAAGTTGACTGCATCTTCACCGATTTCAGTAAGGCATTTGACAAGTTGTGTCACAAAACTCTTATAAGTAAATTAAATAACTTAGGATTTAATAATAATTTTCTTGGATTACTTCTTATCTACTTAACAGACATTATATAGTGTAGCTTTTCGCAATGTATGTTCTAATAAATTTATTGTTAATTCAGGCGTACCTCAGGATAGCCATTTAGGGCCTATTTTGTTTATCCTTTTTGTAAATGATATCGTCTCAATTGTCCAAACTTCTTTTATCCTTATTTATTCTGATGACATTAAACTTTACAAAAGAATGAAATCTGAAACAGACTGTTTCCTATTACAAGATGAACTTTTAAGATTCAGGGACTGGTGCAATAATAATAGACTTATCCTAAACGTTTACAAGTGTAAAGTTATGAGCCTTACACGCAAAAAAAAGCCCTTCAAGTATAACTACTCATTTGAATCGGACCCTTTGAACAAAGTTTCAGTGTTTTCAGATCTAGGAATTATTTAAGATTCAAAATTGACCTTTAACGATCACTTAGATCTTATTATAAAAAAAGCCAATAAAACATTAGGATTTATTAAACGATTCTCACGTGACTTTAAAGATCCCTATGTTCTCAAACTTCTATTTATTTCGTTTGTGAGACCCATTCTTGAGTACGGCTGTGTGGTCTGGGCACCTCACTACACTACTCTATTCACAAATCGAGACTTGAAGCAGTTCAACGAAGGTTTTTGGTATTCTGTCTCCGTTTTCTTCCTTGGTCTCAGGAATCAGCACTTCTCTTGTATTCACATAGGTTGGTTTTGATAAATCTGCCTTCACTGGAAAACCATCGAAAATATATTCAATTCTGTTTCATTACTGGTTTAATAAATGGAAAGATCTCGTCTTGGTCTTAGTCAGTTCTTTGCAGACTGAATTTTAACTTTAGCCAAACAAGCTTACGATTGCGGCAACCTTTGAGCCAAATTTTTAGTAGGTCAAACTATGGTTCTAATAGTCCTTTGAACCAATTGATTGCAATATATAATAAATTTTATTTTCTCATATGTTCTGTAAATGACAATTTGAAAAAGTATACAATTCAAGACTGTATTTTTAAGAGCTTTAGATTATAACTAGATTTAAGAGATAATTTATGTAACGTTAGCATTTAACGGTCTCCAATAAATAAACAACTGGCAAGTAGTGATATTTCACTTGAAATTAAAAGTTTTTAATTCTAATTGCTGAGTTCTTTAACTTTATTAATAATGAATAATCGAGTCGAAAAACTTAGTCTATACCTATACATCTATATGTTTGTATCATTTTTAATCTCGTGAATCATTGTTAAAATTAAATTTTAAATAAAATCTCTTAATCAATTCGTTAGTTTTTTTTTATAATTTTTCCCGATAAAAGTGAGAAAAATACATTTGGTTTATATTTATTCAAAATATTCGTGCTCTTGGTTTGTGAGAGGATTCGATCTATCTTTGTATAGATAGCCGAGCATTTAAGATTATTTTTTTTTTTCGCTGAAATAGATGTAGGTATACATTGCAGGAAATAAGACATTTATCTAACACAGATCATAGAGCCATACAATGTTGCATACTCTTTGGCAGTGGGTAATGCAATTACTCATACTAAATTACACAGATTTTTTTGCTGCGATATCTGGAACGTTTCAACTTCGACAGCTATAAATATACTTTTTTAGATTTTGTTGTGCTATGTGTTGAATTTATTTGTTACAATTGTTATTCGAGTAAAGTATCTATAAGATATATAGTTTTTGTTTGATTGATGTGATTGAAACATCAAAAGAATGAAAACAACAACAAATAGGCAAGTAAAACATTTGTAAATTAACTTTTTGATGTGTAAACATCTATGCTGGCGGTAGAGCGAAAAAAAACGTGAACGTTCGTGTGCTACGTTACGTCGTGCACTTTACGTTGTAGCACGTTACGTTACGAGATCTGATTTGCCCCGACCAAAACAAATTGATTTTAACGCGACCGACAATTAGATTATACTTTATTTATATTATTTTTGCCAACGACGAAAGCAAATTGTTTTTAGCGCGACCGACGATTTTATCATTTTAACTCTTATATTTTTATATTTTTTTCTTTAATTTTTAATTATTCCCACAACAAAATGGACGCGACAGTAGTAATTAAAAAGAAAACAAAATCAAAACAAAAATAATAATAATAATAGTCAGCTGTAGGGATTGACAATTGACTGTAGGTATGGTAGATCAATGGCTGTAGGTATGGTAGGATATCGGGTGCGTTCAGTGATACAAATCTGAACTTAAATTCTACGTTTATATTATAGGTACTGCTTTTAAACGATGCAATTTCTTCTTGTAATTTTTAGTCACGTAGGCGAGGGACGTAGGTGGCTGGGATATACAAAATAGCTGAGGTTGAACAAATTGCAGAGTTATCGGCTACTTTTGTACTTGCACAAAGTTAACATTCATTAAAAATCACAGCGTCCAATTCCATAGGCGATTGATGGTGTCAATGGATTGAAACTGCGATTTTAGTGATTTCCACTGACAACAACTGCAACTAAATATTCTAAAAACTCAAGATATATAATTCGCCGGCTATCTCATAGTGACATTCATTTGAGGTTCGTTCAGTATAAAATTAAGATTGAACTTTTTGTAAGTTTTACTCGATGGAAAGATGGAGTTTCATAAGGGTTGCAACTTGCAAGTTCGTTGACAGTTCTAACTGGATATTTTAATTCGGCCCCTGTCAGTCAAACCATTAAGTTCCTTTGGAATTTGGGTACGGTGTCATTTAATTGAAACCACGATTTAAGTGCTCTCCGCTGACAGTTGTTGTTTGTCGATGATCAGAGAGTGATTACCATAAACAATAACCATGTGTAATATGAAGTGATCTTAAAGTTGAGAGTGAACTACGAAGCAGGACCTTTCAGTACCGAACCTTCACCGTTCGTTGGAGACTTCACCACCAGCCTTTTACTTTTAGTGCATGGAAATTTCGTTACAGCGGTTCCCCCACTGGGTATTTCGCTGCCGTTTGTTCATCACTAAGCTCTTTAAGCACGGCCTGCAGATAGCTAGGTAGTGTAGTGTTAATTATTCAATATGTTTCTTTTGATGACGTTCAGTAACAAAAATTAGGCACTTGCATGAAATTTGGCGCAGAGCATTTTTATGTGATTCCCTAGAGGGGAAATTCGAATTTTTGTTTTAGCTAATCTAGAACGGGTAGCTGCCATACAAACATTTTGGTTTCTTCAAATTTTCTCATAAACGGCTCTAACAATTTTGATTAAACTTCGCACGTGTAATAACCAAGTCAATTGTAAATAACTGCGTATCAGGTCAACGTTTTTTGAGAAATGGTTTTATTTTTGGGTTATTCGCGTAAAGATATCTTTGCCATGGTTAAATCCATTTTGTTATAATTTTGCAGTCTGATGCTTCTCAATAATTTAAACAATAATAATAATAATAATTTTTAAAAATATTATTTTATAAACAAAATCATATCTGCTCCCGGAAATTAAGAAAGAATATAATTTTTGAAAAAACGCCAGAAATTTTTGTTGGCTAAAAATTTAAATAAAAGCTGGAAATATTTTCTGAAAATAAGCTAGAATGTAATAATATTTATTGTTTTTATTTCCAAATATTTTAAAGTTGATAAAATAAGGTGAGAACAAGAACGCCCCACTCTACGCCTACGTACGACATTATGTATGTATATACAGATAAACTCAATTATCACTTGGTTTCATAACACGTTTTACTATAAAAAAGTATAAACGTTAGTAGTTTTTTCAAGATGATTTACTTTGCTGTTTACATTTACCCCATAAATTAGGATACAAAAAAAAAAAAACAGAACTGGGTAAATGTAAACATAATAATATTAACAGTTATTATACAATTTTTAAACTAAGTTTTATAATCTTTAATACAGACATTGACATTGATTTGGAGAAAGATTGCGGGTTGATGGAATGATTTCTCATGTATTTTTATTTATTTTTTTTCAAAACGCTTAAATTTTTTGTCAACTTTTTAAATTAGAACTTCGCAAATTGCATTCCTCTTGTAACCTCTTGCTTATGATTAATTAAATTTTTTAAGTATACAAAGTCAGGATGGCAAAAGCAACTTTGATTTTAAATGGAATCATATTGATGGTGATAGGTACTTATTTTAACAGGTTTGCTGTGTGGACACTATCTATCCACATTAAACATACATCAACATGGGTATTAATAATTATTTTGTACCTTCTTATTCATTATTCACATGATTTTGTAGCTTGTTTGTATAGTCATTGTTTAGTCCCACACAAAAAAACAAACTACAAAATGACATTATTGAATGTTTACTTTTACACACACTCCTAAAAGATGCTTCTACATTAATAGATATTAATGAAGACGAAAAATGCGTCTTACAGAGATGAATTTTATATGTTTCCTCGATTGATGGACATTAAACATTTGATTGTCGCTTGTCACACCTTTTTTTTATATCCATGAGAACCACAAAACATACCTACTTAGCTAGCTATTCGGTTAATTTAAAAGAATTTAAGGAAAATGAACAAATCAAATATCAAATATTGTAAAATGCGCGCGAGTTATAGAATTGCTTCCCAATCTAAATAACAATAAAACCATACCAAGCGTATTTCATATCGCTTCATAAGAATCACTTTGATATTAAATGTACAAATGCACACCAAGCATATTTGGTTAATTACAATCCATATGAATCGACACCAATAGGATGTCATAAAAACTAATGTAAACAATGATCGTTCAACAAAGTATCTTCTTCCAAATACAAAACTAATGTAAACAAAGATCGTCAATGATCGAACTTCTTTCATTCCAATAAAATTGAAACATCATCAAAAATGATGATATGCATGTATCCACATATATATATATAGTCAGTAAGAAGAATACCAATATAAAATTACTGCATATAAAAAGGGCTTTGCCTGGCAGATAAAGTCAGTCACATCTTGACACTCCTACGTATAGCAGAAGATTTCCCCCCACCAGAGGTAAGGGATCCGATGCTCGAATCAAGAAATAAAATACTTGTGTTAAATGTAATATTGTGTTTTATTTTAAAATCTTTTTAAAAAAGATCCCGGAGGATCAAAATACAAAATTGGCGCAGTCGGTAGGATCTCACTAAGAAGTTAAATGAAAATTAATGGATAGATGAGATTCAGTGATCGGACCGAAAAGAAAATAAAAAGTTTTTTAACCGGTAGAATTTTGGTGCGGATTAAAGTACAACGTACATTATCTAAAACATTATTCAACGATCGAAATTAAATTGTGTTTTGTGAAAACTAATAACACTGAAGTGTTTTAGTGGGCAAAACAATTTCGTACCAGAAAAACAAAATTATTGTATACTTAAGTGTTCATAAAATTTTTTAATACACGCATTCTCGTAGAGAGATAAGTAAACAAAACAATAATTAAGTGTCAACGGAAAACATAGTGTCTACGAAAAAGACAAAGTGTCTATGCAAAAGACAAGCAGGTGAAAAAAAAAAAAGAAATAAATTAGAAAGTGCATTAAGAAAAAAAAAAAAAATATAAGTGAATGAAAAACTTGAGGAAATTAAAAGAAAGAATTTTTAAAATACAAAAGGAAAAAATAAATAAAATGAACGCCGCAGATCAACAAGCTCAACAAGCTGCACTTGCAAATCAGCAAGCACAATTAGCCGAAGTGCAAGCACAAGCTCAAGCAAGAGCACAAGCTCCGATGGATCCAATTCAACATACAGTTTGGGCAGAACAGCAAAAATTCTATTTAAAAGAATTAAGGATGATTAACCCATTTAAAGGATCATCGGATAATCTGGCTCTCTTTATTTCATCGATGGAATATTTACTCGAGAGAATCCAGGATCCAATTTACATGGAACAAGCAGTTTTTGTGGTGCATCAGAAAATTCAAGGCGAGGCTTTGAGAGCAATAAATAGTCTACAACATCTTGCACCTTGGATAGACGTAAAAGGACAGCTGGTAAGACAATTTGGTGTTAAAAAATCATATCTTAAGTTAGTGACAGAAATAAATAGTGTCAATGAGAACGACACAATTAGGAATTATAATAAAATTGACAATTTGTTGCAAGAGTTACAAACAAAAACTCAACTTGAACCCGATAATGTTTATACTCAGAAAAATAATGAATGTATAGCTTTAGAATCCTTTAAAAATACATTGTCACCTAGCCAAAAGGCAATAGTAATTGCAAGCCAACCAAATAATATTATGGAGGCTTTTGACCTGTTAGAGAGTAATAATATGATAAGAAAAATCCCTGAACAAATAAAATATCAAAATATACCAAAATCAAATCAAAATAATTTTAATCAAAATCTAAATCGGAATCCTTTTAGAAATAATTTGCATCCCAACAACTCATTTAGACAAAATAATGTCAATAACCATTTTAGGCCGCAACATGATAGAATATCTTCAGAACAAGTTAGACAAAATAATCACAGAATATTTGGAAACGCAAATCCAAATAATTTTAGATTCGGATTTAATAGAAATAACCATCAGGCAAATTTTAATAATAATAATCAAAGACCCCAAAATTCAGGACAGTATAGGAATAACAATTATGACAATAATAGGAATCCCAGACAAGAAGATATGGACGTAAACAATACAGAAATTAAACATGAAGAGGTAAATTTTACCATAACCGGGAAGAAGAAACACTTCCCATAATAAAAATAACAATTCATAATAAACAATTTAAAATTCTAATAGACAGTGGTTCAACAACAAGTATACTTGATGAGTCACAACTATTAGAAATTCCGAGAACTTTAATGAAGGTTCCAATAAGAATAAAATCCTTGAATTATGAAAATATTATAAAAAATGAAATTATAACTGAAGTGCCAGTAGAGTTCAACGAAGATGAGGCTACAATGGCATGGAAGTTGATGAAAATACGAAATAACAAATTTGTGGGAATAATAGGCCAAAACTTATTAAAACCTATAGGCGCAAAATTAAATTTAGAAGAAGGATTTATGGAAATAAACAGAAGGAAAATATTTTTTGAAAATTATCATAAAGAAAGTACAGAAATAGCATGTTTATATGAATATGAAGAAATTCAAAATCTAGAATATTGTAACTCAACGCATATGAGCCAATTAGTAGATGAAAGTTTAAATTTTGAGGAAAAGCAGGAATTAAAAAAATTTATTGACGAATATAAATATGTATTTTACAAAGAAGGTGATAAACTTACTTCAACAACACAAACCATGCATAGTATTAGGACTGAGCATGATAGCCCAATATTTAGTAAGATATATAGATATCCTAAAATTCACGAACAAGAAATTGAACGTCAAGTTAAAGATTTATTAGAACAAGGTATAATAAGAAAAAGTGTTTCACCTTACAATGCACCCATTTGGGTAGTGCCGAAGAAAATAGACAATTCTGGTGAGCAAAAATGGCGCATGGTGGTCGATTATAGAAAATTAAATGAAAAAACAATCGAATTTAAGCATCCTATACCTAATATCGATGAAATATTAGATAAATTAGGACGAGCTCAATTTTTTTCAACCCTTGACCTTGCAAAAGGTTTTCATCAAATTAAAATGAATCCCGCTGATTCTGAAAAAATAGCTTTTTCAACTCCATATGGTCACTACGAATGGCTACGAATGCCATTTGGTTTAAAAAATGCACCAGCCACATTCCAACGAATGATGAATGAGGTTTTAGATGGACTTATAAATAAAATTTGTGTAGTATACCTTGATGATATACTGATTTTTAGCACTTCATTGCAAGAGCACATGATTAATCTTCGATTAGTCTTTCAACAATTGAAAAAATATAACCTTAAAGTACAGGTAGACAAATGCAATTTTCTTAAGAGAGAAACTAAATTTTTAGGACACACAATTACAGACAAAGGCTTGAAACCTAATTCAGACAAAATAGAAGCTATAGACAAAATACAACTTCCTACTACAGCTAAAGAAATTAAATCATTTTTGGGTATAACAGGTTATTATAGAAAATTTATTAAAGATTATGCGAAAATTGCACAACCAATAACTAAATATTTAAAAAAGGATACAAAAATTAACAAAAATGATATAAATTATATTAAAGCGCATCAAGAACTAAAAAACGCACTTCAAACAGATCCAGTACTTACATATCCTGATTTCAATGAAAAATTTGTCTTAACGACAGATGCATCAAATTATGCAATTGGAGCAGTGCTCATGCAAAAGGGTCACCCAATTACGTTTATAAGTAGAACTCTTAACGAACATGAAAGGAATTACAGTACAACAGAAAAAGAGTTACTAGCTATAGTTTGGTCAGTTAAATATTTACGACCGTATTTATATGGGAGACGGTTTGAACTTAAAACAGATCATCAGCCTTTAAAATGGCTTCAGACAAAAAATTTAGGCAGAGATATTTCACCTAGATTACAAAGATGGGTACTCCAATTAGGAGAATACGATATGCAAATCGAATATTTAAAAGGTACATGTAATACTGTAGCAGATTTTTTGAGTAGAGAAATTAAAGACACGCAAGAAATTAACATGTTAGAACAGGATTCAGTCAGACCTACAGTACACTCACAACATGAAGAAATGAATGATCACTTTCCAATAAAAGATAGTGCAGTGAATATTTTTAAGCAACAAATCATATTAAAAGCAGGAAATGGATTGAACAAAAGCCCTAAATATAAAAGAATACATATTGGAATAAATGAATTATATAAAGATAATTTTAATGATTTAATAATACCATTAATAGAACAAGTTAGTACAGGAATTTATACTGATTTAACAGACAGTGAATATAATATTCTTCAACAAAAATTGATAGAGTTATTTGGAACAAGAATAAAATTTTATAAATGTGAACATTTTGCTAAAGACTTAGAGACAGAAGAAGAAGCCATTAAACAAATAAAACTGTATCATGAAAAAGAAACAGGTCACTCAGGAATTGAAGAAAACTATAGAGGACTTAGAATAAAAATCTATTTTAAGAAATTAAAAGAATTAATTAATGACGTAATCAATAGTTGCAACATATGCAAACAATCAAAGTATGATAGACGACCAGTCAAAGAAAAATTTCATTTGACAGAAACCCCAAAAGATATTAATGAGATAGTTCACTTAGATATTTATTGTATTAATAAAACAAAATACTTAACTTCAATAGATAAATTTAGTAAGCTAACTACTGCTACATATGTTCCAAATGTTTCTCATGAAACTTTAGAAGAAACTATCTTACAATTATTAGCAACCAACGGTAAACCAAAAAGACTTGTAATGGACAACGAATTTAACTTTCCAAGAATAATAAAATTATTAGAAGACCTTGATATAGAAATACATTTTACTAAACCTAATAGTCATACAGGAAATTCAGACATTGAAGTCTTTCATAGAACATTAGCTGAAAAAGTAAGAGCACTCTTGAACGGAAAAACTAACCCGAATATACATGAAATTCGAGTAGCTGTTCACAAAGCTAATCTTTTTTATAATACTTCGATACATTCTACTACTAAACAAAAACCATATGATATACAGAAAGGAAATGTAGATAAAAATAAACTTCATGATGTCATGATCAAAAATAAAACGAAACTTATTGATAAATTAAATATAAATCGAGAGGAATACAGTGAAAATAGAACGGAAGGTTTTGTTAAAAATTCTAGAACGGACCGTCATAAGACAGCACCAAGATATAAGCATGATAAACTCGAAAATCAGCATACAAGAAATATTCAGAAAGAAAGAAAGAGTAGGCATATAAACCAAGACAATCTAATCAAAGCAAGTCAAGTCAATAGAAAATCTCAGAGAAGAGCTTTAGTTTAGATTCAGATACAGATTGAAGAAGTCGAAAAATGAAAAGTCTCGTGGTTATAGTGGCTATTATTAGCTTAGTAGACAGTAAATTAATTGCGGAAGAAATAATAAACAATAACGGTTACGCGATAATAAAATATGATGAAGTTAACATAGTTAACAAGTTTAACTCAATCTTACACATAGTAAATTTAACGAAAATAAATGTGTTATTAACGAAAACAATCAATCAGTGGTTAGAACAAAAGAATTTTATAGTGAAAACTCCTGCTGATATTATATTGACAACACATATAGACAACGAACTAAATTTAATTCAAGAAGAATTAAAAAGTATTAAGGGTCATAAAACTCATTCAAGAAAAACAAGAAGTCTTATGAATATAGGAGGAAGAGCATTAAACTTTATTTTCGGTACAATGGATGATGAAGACAAAATTGAAATAGAAAAACGATTAGAAACACTAACTTTAAATAATCATGAATTGGTTATCAATAATAATAAACAGGTAGACATTAATAATCAACTTCAACAAGAAATAGACACAATAAAAAGATTAATTGATATTAAAATTAAAAATAATTCCGGTCTTGGAAATGAATTAAAGCTAATAGAAAAAAGAATAATAGTTTTAGAATATACTACAAGAATAGACAAGTTGAAAAAAATTATTGAAAAAATACAAAATATCATTTTAGCAAGTAGATTACAAATAATGACAAATAGCTTATTAACGGCTGAAGAAATAGAATATTATGATATTGATTTGTTCAAACTAAAAAACATTAAACTCTCTATAAGTGAATATGATAATGATATTTTAATTTTTATAATTCAAATTCCAGACACAATTTATAGTTCTGATAAATATTTTATAACTTCTATTCCTAACGAGGAAAATATTGAATTAGAAATAGATGATGAAAAAATTATAAAAATAAATGATACTTTTTATAAATATCTTGAAAATAAAGAATTAAAACATTTAAAGCCATATATTAATTGTATACATAAAAACAATTGCATGAAAAAAAAGAACGAAGAAATAAATATTGTAAAAGAACTTAAAAATGGAATATTAATTGTTAAAAATAGTGATTATAAAATAAAAAGTAATTGTGATGAAAGAAAAATAATTCAAATAAAAAGAAATGTATTGATTAATTTTGAAAACTGTAATATTAAAATAAATGACAAAGAATATGTAAACAAAAATGCAGTTGTAAATCAACCAATAAATATTTATGTAGAAGATACATTTAATTTGACAGAAATTGATCTAAAAATAGGTGATTATAATATAACAAACATTGAAAATATTAAAGAAATAGTAGAAAAAGTTTCTGACCAATCCTTTATTCACTTTGGTGTAAATATATTTGTAATTGTTATAATTTGTATTATACTTATAATTTTATACAAAAAATTGTTCCAGGAGAAACAAAAATCAAAGGGGGGAGGAGTTATAGAATTGCTTCCCAATCTAAATAACAATAAAACCATACCAAGCGTATTTCATATCGCTTCATAAGAATCACTTTGAGTTATAGAATTGCTTCCCAATCTAAATAACAATAAAACCATACCAAGCGTATTTCATATCGCTTCATAAGAATCACTTTGATATTAAATGTACAAATGCACACCAAGCATATTTGGTTAATTACAATCCATATGAATCGACACCAATAGGATGTCATAAAAACTAATGTAAACAATGATCGTTCAACAAAGTATCTTCTTCCAAATACAAAACTAATGTAAACAAAGATCGTCAATGATCGAACTTCTTTCATTCCAATAAAATTGAAACATCATCAAAAATGATGATATGCATGTATCCACATATATATATATAGTCAGTAAGAAGAATACCAATATAAAATTACTGCATATAAAAAGGGCTTTGCCTGGCAGATAAAGTCAGTCACATCTTGACACTCCTACGTATAGCAGAAGATTTCCCCCCACCAGAGGTAAGGGATCCGATGCTCGAATCAAGAAATAAAATACTTGTGTTAAATGTAATATTGTGTTTTATTTTAAAATCTTTTTAAAAAAGATCCCGGAGGATCAAAATACAAAATTCGCGCACATAGGTACTCACTTGGAATTTTCAGCTTTCAACAACTTTATTTCCCATGAATTTTCATTTTTAAAGGTTTAATTTTTAATATTTGAGAAAATAAAACAAAAAAAAAACTATTGTAGATTCAGATAAAAGATTTCTTCTTTTTGTTTGTCTTTTGAATACCTAGCTATACGCCATTTTTATTGATGCGTTTTATATGCTTTTAAGGTTAAGGTGGTTTTATTTGTATTTCGTTTGCATTCCGTTTCTGTTTATTGATAGTTACATTCGGTTTGACATTATTAGTTGAAGAATTTAAAAAAAAGTACAATAACACTACGAATCATGTTAACTGAATTATTTTTTTTTTTTTAAGATCATAACGAAGTGCATGGTAAGTATACCATACACCAAATATACCAGCAAGCAATTTAAATATTTCTAATTGTAGTAACATTTTCTATAAGTAGCTAAGTAAAGTAGGTATATTTTCACCAGTGAAAATTGAAATTTTTGTACGAAATAAGTTTTAACTTTTAACCTACATTATTTGAGGCTTTGAGTGGAAAAGTTGTGTAATCCATATTTGATGGGTAGGGGAGAGTGGGTACAAAAGGAACATTTTAGATATTTCGTTCCATAATTTGGTAACCAATAAATAGAACAAAATAAAACCCAGTGCTTATAAATGAATGAACATTTAGATAGCATAAAATAATTATTTGGTTCCCAAATTAATACTTGATCTGAATGTAAGTATGACTTGGAAAAAAAGGTAAGGTCAAATGATACAATCGTCCTTCCCGGTGTGTCGATTGTAACACTGTGAAAGGACGGTCGTGCAATTTATTTTACTTTCTAGGGCAAGTATTGGTTTGATGTTTTGAGGTTGTAATCAATACTAACACTATGATGTGGTTTTTCATCATACCGTCGGTTGGTTTGTGTCTCTACGTCCTTGCGTCTGTCCAGTTTAAGTTAAGCTAAAGTCAAAACGGGTGATTTCCTTAAAATTTGGTAGGTACGGAGCGTTTTTATGTAATTTCCTAGGGGGGAAATTCGAGTTTTTGTTTTAGCTCATATGAACTTTGATGCGAAGAGCAACAAGGGTTGGATGAACTTAAATGTTTGCGAGTCAGCACCGGGAATTGTCTGGTACTGGTATACCTAATATGCCATCATTTATCATGCCTGCAATTTTCATTAAAATCGGTTGTTTTTTTTTTTGGAGTTTTTTCCGCTCTCCCATACAAAGTGTACCACTGTGCGGCTTTGTCTGTATGATGTTGACGGATCATCAGCGACATTTAAAAGTCACAGTTACAATATTCTAGCCGGGACTTCATCTGTCAAGTTTCAAGTATAGTGTTGTTCATTAACCCTCTACAATGCGAGCGGCTTAGCACTATAAATGATGGGGCCATTACGAAACCGACTTTTGTCGACTTTTATGCTATTCTAATATTTCTTCGGTTCTTTGCAGTAGGTAATAAAGGGTCCGCCATCTAACGTTTTTTTTTCAACTAGCTCATGTCTGATTTGACAGATAATTAGTTTTATCCTTCCGCTGAACGAATATGGTTGTGTATGTGCTTCGCTAAGTGGGCCTGCGATCGACTTAGAGAAGATGCCGATTTTGCCAAAAAAATCATCTTTTCAGATGAAGCTAATTTTGATCTTGGCGGGTAGTAAACAAGCAAAATTGTCGCATTTGGGGCACAGAAAACCCGCACGCATACATTGAAAAGCCGATACATCCAAAACGAGTCACTGTTTGGTGCGGATTTTGGTCCAGAGGCATAACTGGGCCATTTTTCGAAAATGAGCAAGGAGTGGCCGTTACAGTCAATGGCGATCGTTATCGCGGGCCATGTTGAACGAATTTTAGTTCACAAAAATTGAAGAGGAGGATATTGGCAACATTTGGTTTCAACACGACGGCTCTACGTGCCACACAGCCGAAGCTACACTCGATGTTTTGCGCCATTTTCAAAAAAAAAAAAGAAGTTATTTGGCGGACCCTTTATTTTGGTAAAAATAGCTGTGTTTATTTTTTTGCAATCCCGGAGGGGTTCGGTTGAAAAGAACGATATCGGGTATCATCGACGCCATTGCCGAAACAAAATGGAGTTTCCTTACAAACCATCGATTACGAGTATGCAATTCACGCCGGAAACACAGTTTTTCTCCGTGCTTAAGTTAAGCCTCGAGAATTCTTTGGGCTCAGCTAAGCCCGAAGGGGATAAGTTGTTGTTGTATTTAACATGTAAATTGCTTAGCCCCCACGTCGTTTTTTGTCGGAACAATTTCCTCGGGGCTTGCAAAAAAACACGGTTAATATTTAGTATCTATACCCATATACAAACCCACATACCTATACTGCAAGCAAACATCGGTTTATCACCGTTCATGCAACATACCTACTCAATTTGTGCTTAGCCAAAGGTATAAACGTTGAAGGTTGAAAAACAAAGTTTCAACAAAAACATCATCTAACATTTGAATTTTGTGAAAATTTAAATTACATTCTAACTGCTCGCTCCTAATTACTACAGAAAAGAAAATAATTTAAATTTGTTGGTATTATGTTGCCACTTAATTTTAAAAGCGCCGGGCGGGCCATCCTTTTTCATCTGTGGATCTAAATAAATTAATTAGTTCATTCCCTCAATTATATATGAAGGTAAACCTATATGGCAAGGCAACTGAATGAATGTCCGTTTGAATTAAAATCTCAAGTGGTTTTTGGAATCCATAATATTGTGCGCCCGTCAGACATCAGAATACACCATTCCAGGTAATTACAACCTTTTAAAGATTCTTTTTTTTTGTTCTCATCTCTTCAACTCACCTATTGTCAGATTCCATATAACATTATAAGGGCTAGAGGGGCTTCTCGCTTGTCCCTACTCTCACCCATCTGTCGACAAAAGTGTGTTGCATGATGTGTTATCAGAACCGTTCAAAGGTCAAACAATCCTCCTTCTTTAGCGCCGCACCGCTTATATTTTAAAATCTTCCGATCAGATAAGAAAAATTTGTAAGAGCGCATAATGAAGACGCATATATAAAACGTCTCTTGCCCATCAGAGGGCAGGGAGACGGAATTTTAAAAAGGCTTCCCAAATTAACCACTACACATATCGTGAATGAGTAAAGAAACCTACAGCATCGAAATCGAGGATGCCATGCATGGCCATCGCAGTGATGAGGATGAGGAGAGGTGCTTCTTCAGTGTGTTCCGCCCTTTAATGTCCACTCTCTTGGTTCATCTTGTTCTCATACCTATACTCCTGATTTGTGTGTTCCTTTTCTTCAGGTTGGATCCCAGCATAATAATATCTGGTCTGGGGTGAGCTAGTCTCGCAGATCATTTCTTACACTTTCCAAAAAAAAAAAAAACCCAGGAAGGAGTTTTCGGAGATGACGAAGAAGCGCCAGGTAAAACACATTATATACTCCTCTATGCTCACCTTCTACAAATTTATGACTTGAAAGATGGGAACAGGAGATTATTCTATACCTACTATCCGCGCAGCAGCACGGGCACGGTTAATGTGTAGTTTGCTTTGTACAACAGAGGGATCAGAATATCGGGATGTATATGAATGATGAGGCCGAGATACTAATATTAATAATAATAGGTCATGATGATATTATTTTATATAATAGGTTTTTATGGGATCGATTTTTATTAATGGCTAAGTTTGAATCGGGAGTGATTTTTATCAGCGAATCCTGAAAATCGATGACGAATGAAAAAAAATAGTTTTGGTTTGCTTGCGGGTTGCGGATAGAGTGCGTATAGGTAAAAGGTATCTATAGCTTGGTGCTATCTACGGAAGAAGAAGGGAAAAGTTTTTCTAAGATCTTGGCTATGAAATTACGCGGTTACCAAAAAGTGTTATAATATATATAAACATACAAAATTATAGAACAATTTTCCTATCTGTGCTAAGTTCCATTAGAATTTCTATATATGTAGTAAACTTCATATTTGTGTTAACAGTCAAAAAAAAGGTGACTTAATTTTTGAAGCTGGTGCTGGATTTCGGGAGGGCTTTTCAACTTTTGACGATATTTTTAACCTTTCGAGTATTGCTAAATAATTAACTCAAAACAAAAATTTGAGGTTTAAATACGGCTAATAAACTAGTTTATAGCCCAGGTTATTTAACTATTTGGTTAAAAATTAATATGTTCAAAAATAACCCAAATAGAATAGAATAGTTATAAATTGGTTATGAAAAAGTAAAAAAATTACCAAAATCAATTTTAAAAAGATGGATTATTAAATACAATTATTTATTCAACATTAATATAGTTAAAATAACTTGCCTTTAATTCTATCACCCAAAACCAATAAAACTTTTTTTTATTACAGGGTCATTCATTTCGTAGTTTCAAGTTGGTAGCGCTGGCATTTTACACCTGTCAAACTCAGCTGTCATTGTAAGTGTCATAATAATCGGATCGCTTAACAATCGAACAACGCGTTAAAATTATTAAAACTTAGTATACAAAAGTGTTGATCAAAATGTAGCCACTTTTCACCCATTACGCGATGATTATGGTCGTCATAATCGACCGACTACCCAAGCAATCGGTAAAATTGTGAAAAAATTTGAAGAGAGTGGAAGCGTTACTGATGTCGTAAACCCTGTGCATCATCGTAATGCACGCTAAGTCCAAAATATTGGTGCTGGAAGCAGGCACGTAGCCAGGGGGAGGGCTTGAGGGGCTGAAAACCCTCCCGAAATGATTTGTATCTAAACAAATTTAGTAAAACCTAAAGATTTTTAATATCAATTCAAATTTATAAAAATAAGAAGTCTATTTAGGTATAGATTTAAGATCAGTTAAGGACTTCAATTGTTATCTTTGTTTGTATGCCAAAATATTCCAGAATAAAAATAACAAAAATTATATGATCTCAGAATAATAAAAACCACCAATGAATAGAAATAATGATATATGGCTGACTGGAAAATGTTGCTGCTGGAAAGCCAATGCAAGAGCAATAGCTGTAAATAGAGCTGTAATAAGACCTATTATTCAGACTATTTTATTTTCGATATGTCGACTGTTTTTGTTGAACAGACCTAAAAAGTTGTATGCTTCGGGGAGTTTTGTAGGTTTTGTTCTCGTTGATGACCAAACTTCTAGAAACCTGACCAAAACCATACTGCAGCGATGTGAAGAACTATATCTTGATATATGAGCAATTATTGTATTGAGCAAGGCTATGACGGAGCCGCAAATACGGCAGGTCACTTAAGTGGAGTGCAAAGCAGGATTAGAAAACAGTATCCAAAAGCTTGGTATGTACACTGTGCAAGCCATCGCTTGCAAACTAACTTTCCAAAATGTCATTAAAAAAAACAGACCATAGAGCAAAATAAAATGCAAAAATATCTAACTTATTTTGGAGGTATTAACTTCTTGCTCGCAGTTTTTGGCACACTTCCCCAGTGACAACAGAGTCTTGAACGAACCTTTTCAACAATGAAAACGATTAAAACAGTGTCTCGAAGCCATATGAGCAATGCAAGGTTATTGATGTTGATCCAGATGAGGTGATTGGTCTCATATAAAAAAAAATCAAGACTTATTCTGCCGTAAAAAAAAATTTTATAAAAAAAAATAATTTTAATATGTAAGTTATGTAACTACTTAACATACATTTATTTAAAAATTTATACAGATCTATGAATTTAAATATGTTATAGTTTTATATTTATTGTTCAAAGAATTGTTCGTAAGACTTGGAAGCAAGCCCCCTCCGAAACAAAATCCTGGCTACGGCACTGGCTGGAAGTGCAAGTGTTGCTGATAATTCCAATTTATCGATTTCCCGGCGTTCGCAGCAATTGGTCGAATGATAACCGATTTTATTTGGACGGCCGGCGATTGAAGACCATGACTTGGACGATACGTGCGGTTCCAACTAGACCGGGCAACAAGCCATACAACACGACTAATTATGGCTTTATTGCGTGAGAAGTTTCCTGGTCGCGTAATTTCATGTTTTGCTGACTTCAATTGGCCACCAATTTCATGCGATTTGACACCGTTAGATTTTTTTCTGTGAAGCTACGTAAAACATCGTGTTTACTCGAATAATCCCCGAACTCTAGGCGCTTTAAAAACCAAAATTACTCAAGTTATGGCCGAGATACCACCCGAAATGTGCGAAAAATGTGGTTAAAAATTACCTCAAAAGAATCGCATGCTGCGAATCTTCCCGAGGCAGCCATTTGAATGATGTTGTTTTTTACACTAAATGGCAAAGTCCAAACTTTATAATGAAATAAAATTTTCATCAGAAATGTATCGCTGTGTGTATTTTATTTAGCTTTACTATCGAAACCGAAAAATTAATAACCCTATATTAATAAATTAAGTATATATGCCTTGAAGCAGCCCGCACACAATGTTAGAAATATGTATAAGATTTATAATTTGCAGCTATAATACTGGGGTTATAGATCGCAACAAAAAAAAAGGTTATTTTAAAACTTATTCTAAATCAATAATGGATATTAATGACTGTGATAAAAGTTTCTATTTAAATTTAACTTGGCCTCATTGACTGGTTATTTTTAAACCACAAAAATGATCAAGCGATTTTCAAATGTTAAACAAAATATCAAAGCTAAAAATGGAGTTTTTCAACCAATATTATTGAACAAAAATGAAAAAAGTTGTGATGAAGAGAAGGTCTTACGCCAAGTCAACTTAGCGAAGAATTGGTTTACTTTCTATAGTAAGTAACTAAGATTAAAGAAATAACTCGTATCTAACCAGATTATGACCGAAATCATACAATATTAGTTTGAAACAACTGCAGATGTTCGTTAAGGGAGGAAAATTTTTTCCCAGATTGTTAGCCCATAGAATTGAAGGGATTTAAATATCTACGATGTCTGCTTAAGTAAGTACAATTGTTCAAAGTAAATAAGCTTAAACATTTTCTTATTTCGTTTGGCCCACTTCTTTACCCTCGTTTTTTTTGCTACTATGGTCAAAGGGGGTATATTTAAAGTGGAGTTAACTTTGTTCTATACAAAAAATCGCTTGTCCGACGAGACATTTTCAAAACCATTATATTCCCGTCACTCTGAAAGCTGGCAAATATTATCTCCCATCAATTTGACTTTTGGAAGGTTATGCATTCGTAAAAAAAAATTATCTTTACTGCTCTTGTATTTTTCAATTGAAATTTATTGTTCTACTCAACAAATTGTGTTTTTTCGTACTGCGCGCCGCCGCCGTATCTACTTCACTATCACCAAAAAATTATTCAATTGTGGAAAATCTTATTTCCCGTGTGACAATGACAGTGACTGTGTTAGCTTGGCCTAATCGTGGTGCAGTCTGATTCAACATCCCACACAAATCGATACCACCTGAGAAGAATATGTAGGTAGACTGGGTCGTTCTCGATGGTTTCTTGTTTTGGAGGCCAACCATATATACTATACTAAACTGGATGGAATTCTCACACAATGCGTGTACTAAAAAGCATTTATTCGTGTGATGGTGGTGATCGCATCCGTCCCGTGTCGTCGATCGTCGATCGTCGATCGTCGTTGTCGCGTCTTCATCTTTAGTCCAGATCGTCATTTACATCTGTATACTGGACCACACGATCATAAGTGGACTGCACCATCATCAGGAGTCGTCGTCGTCGCATATATTGAATGAGGAGGTCCAGTGAAATGTACGAGTATATCTTCCTCCAAATGGCTACATGATCTCCTTTTTAACTTCTGGTTGTTATTTGATAACACGCAGACAGGTGGAATTCTATTACGATTCCCTTATCATTTAAGTCCATTAGAGGTTAAATATATGTATTTGTTTATTGCGGCGTTACATTTGATCCCGCACGGCAGTTGCATCGTGTGGAAGTTTGTGATGTGGAAGACGACATCGTGAGCGGCCCAGCAGCACCATGCTTGCATGCGCTCCAAACCAACTACACTGGCCTCCTAAAGAAGTGGTAGCAACCAATTTATTGATTGTGAGAACTGCTTGTAGAGCACACAAGCGATAAAAATCCCCCGGGTGGTTTTGAGAAATGTGGACACTTACATATTATGCTGATGGGAGCGCTTGAGCGTTGAGATGGTCAGTGATCTGATGATCTTAGGAAAAATTTCAAAATTTAATTGGTGGTGCTTCGACTACTTCTAACTTTGCATTTGGTATGAGCGCAAGAAAAATTAAAGTAAAAGGTAAATTTGAAGAATGTCCTTTTACCTGTGTGTGCTGTGATGTGTGTGTGTGTTAATATAGTTGAGCAGGAAGTGACTTTTCACATGATAGCAAAGAGTAAATCTAACTTCATTCTTTGCGTTGGAAAATAAGTGAACTTTCTAATTAGATGAAATGGAAATTTTGCTGTGATAACTTGTTGAGTAATTTTTTTTTAATGGCTATACGGGGGGAAAAGACCCCCTCTTATATGGTATTTTTCTTGGCTCAATCTAACCTATGCGCTCCAGTTTTTTGTCATACCTTTTGTGAAGCACTATGTACATTCCGTTAAGTGTAACGTGTAAGTACTGATGGTTACGTTTCAAATTATGTACCGCATGAAATACGGCATCTAAATTGAAAAATGTATTCATGACAGCAAATTATTTGATGAAAAAGTACAAGCACGATGTATTGAGTCAAACCGTCAGCCACGAGATGCCGCAGCGTTACCATCTATCTGCCTGGTGGATCACAACTAACAATCAAACCAACTGTGAAATATCTAGGTATCAACTTCCAGGAGAGGTTAGGTTTCAACCCGCACCTGACAGCTACCTTAAAAAAGGCGAATTTCGCCTTTCACCGAATCCACCCCCTATAATACGGTAAAGGAATGGACTCAGCCAGAAGACAAAGTTGCTTCTCTATAAGCAACTTCTGCGATCGATTACCACATATTGTTTTCCTGCATGGTTTACTATATCCAAAACCAGCATGAGCCAATTTAAAACGTTTGAGAGGAAAATCCTGCGGATCTGCATGGAACTTCACTTTGACCAACGACGACGAAAGCACTTCAGCAACAAACGACTTTACGAGGCATCCGGAATAACACCTCTGGACAAATTCATGATCAGTGCTGCCAAAAGACTGACGAGCAACCTTACCAACTATCTAAACCCACTTGTGAGAAATATCATAAGCGAAGAGATATACCCTGAACCACGATACCTGGATGTGACAGCACTACTGGACGAAGGAATTACTTCTATCAATGACGACGAGACAATCCGATTCTACGACGACGCAGCATCAAACTTCCACCGTGGCTATAGAAACTACCTTAACCCCACTTCACCACAAAGACAACCGGATATGAACAACTCAAGATTAATCCCCCAGTACTTTGTAAATAGTATAAGACAATCAATGGCAATTTTGTAAATAATTTTTATAAAATAAAAAAAACAATGTAGGATATTGGAGGTGACAAAACAAATTAAAATATCAATGTAATATACCTTATGCAAAATGGAAGTAAGATCCAATTGTATATTTCAGTTCAAAACCTCCGACACAGGGAGCTTTTGGGGGTTCAAAACCTCTCTGAAATATATTATAGATATTATATATATTTTTTTTATGGATTCGATTTATTGTTTGATATAAATATACAATTACTATAGTCTGTCAAAGCTCTTCAAATCCAGAAATCTCACCATAACTTCAAAACTGCTGCTGTACAGGACCATGGTCCTGCCAGTACTCACATATGGATCCGAGACTTGGGTGCTTAGGAAAAGGCACCTACCTCTTAGCCGCATTCGAGAGAAAAGTTTTAAGGAGAATTGTTGGCCCTATATTTGAGGAAGGACGATTCCGGAAACGGTACAATCATGAATTGTACGCAATCTACCTTGAAGCAGATATCGTGACAAAAATTAAGCTCGGTAGACTCCGGTGGGCAGGGCACCTAGCTCGCATGAGCGAAGAGGAACCTGCTCGGAAAGTTCTTTGTGGTACATTCTATGGTAGACGACAGCGTGGTAGACCATGCTTGCGCTGGAGAGATGGCGTAGACCAGGACGCCCGGAGCCTTGGGGTGCGCAACTGGATGGCGGCGGCTCGAGACCGGGATGGGTGGAGAGACTTGTTGAAGGAGGCCAGGACCGGACCGCGGTTGTCGAGCCGACGATGATGATGATGATAAATATACAATTAACAAATTAATTTAATACAAATCGTTTAAGCTTGGCATTGCCGTCTGTCCGATTGACATCTTATACAAATTTTATTCTAATAGTTTATTTTTAAACATTAATATTTTTTTCATTAAATACATATCTATTCATTTTTTCATTTTAATTTTTTTTTTTTTTAATTATTTTAAAAAGCTTCATTAATAATTTGTCTTCTGTATGACATTGCAAGTTGATAATATTTGAAAAGTTTTTTAGTATTGAATTCGTATAGTTGAGCAACCTAAGTACTTCTTCTTCTGTAAGAAAATTGCTGTTCAAGACACCTCTCCTTATTTCGCACAAAACGGGACATTTTCCAATGAAATGTACGACATCCTCTCGTTCTTGAAGATTGCATAGACTGCAATAAATTGGCAAATCTTCTCGATGTGGTCTGTAGTGCAAATTGATCAGCTCACCTCTCATTTTGAAAATTACTGAAATAAATTCCAACTCGTTCTCGTAAGTAACTTCGTCGTGGTTAAGACGGCTGTATATTGCTCTATGTCCGGACGATGTAGCCTTTTCAATACAGTCCAGTCCAAAATGATCATCAACCTTCCAGACAAGCTCAAATAGGTCAGCTTTGCGGGGAAACTTCCATCTTCTTCCAGTAGCTTAAAATTGCTTCTGTAGCTACTTCCAAGTTCTTTTAACTCTTTATACCAGAAATTTTGTTTTGCAATATTCTGCAGCGCAACAATTTTAGGCAGCCTTACATATGGCATATCAAGCACTTTTGAAATGTACTCAACGTGATGACTTAGAGTTTTCGCAAAAAGAAGTGGTACTAGTCCTGTCTCAATTGGAATCATGTAGTTAGGGGTGGTTTTGGGTAAGTGGAAGCATCTCTTTATAAAGTACCCCAAGAGCTTTTCTACTGTTTCATATTTTGCAAACCCCCATGCTTGAGCGGCATAAAGCATAACAGATTCCGCTACAGCTGAAAAAAACCTTATATTTCACATGGTGTAATATTGTTTTTTTTTAAAAATAATTATTCCAAGTAGCACTTATAGCACTTTTCGCTTTCACTAGCCTCTCTTTGAGGTGGGGTTCCATGCTTAGGTTGCTAGCTATTATTATAAGATCCCCGTTAAAGTACCATTTCTCATTTCTCGAAATTCGGCCACCTCCTTTCCGAAAAATCATTACTTTCGATATATCCAAATTAACCCTCAAATTCCATGTCCTACAGTACATTTTCAGTCGTTTTATCATCAGCTGTAGTGTTTGGGGTGAGTTTGCAAATAGAACCACATCATCCGAAAATAAAAGAGCTTTTATGAGAATTTGTAAATCTTCGATTCCACCCATTTTCGACGCAAACCACTCTGAAATGACTGATCCGTTTCCAAACAGCTGAAATATTTCCACTGTAGATATTTTCAAGCACCTTTCCAAACTTTGCTGTCATTCCAAGATTGTACAGCTTGAAGAATAAAGCTTCTCGGTCAACTGTGTCGAAGGCGGCTTTAAAGTCGACAAAAAAAAACGTAGAGTTTCTTTTTTTGTTCGATAAAGTTGTTAGCTATACTCTGCAGGACAAAAATATTATCAATTGTTGAATAACCACTTCTAAATCCATCAGCTTGAAATTCTTCAATCAACTTGTATCTATGAATCCATTCTGTTAGGCGATCGTTCAAGATTGTTGTGAAGATTTTGTATGATGCATTGAGAAACGCGATAGTTGGCAGGATCTGTTATGTTACCTTTCTTATGAATTGGAAACATTTAACATTTTTTAAATTGTTCCGGTATCTCTCCAGTATTAAAAATGGTATTAAAAATTGTTATTTAATGTTCAATGAGCTCATCCGTTCCATATTTAATAAACTCAACCGATATTCCATCTGGACCCGCAGCCTTCCCATCCTTAAGTTTCTTTATCACTCTACACAATTCCTCACGACTTATAGCAGAATCCAATATATCGTTTGAATATGCTGGTTTAGCGTAGTGAATCAACGGTGCCAAGGACTCTGGATTCAAAAGTAGCTTGAAATGATCGCATAAGGTTTCGATATTGATTTTCGAGCTTATTTGAAGTTTGAAATATATGGAATACGAAATAAGAAGAGTCCATTTTCTAAAAAAAAAAAAAAAAAAATACCGTGCCATTTTCGTGCCATATATAAAAAAAAATCACAAGTTCTGCTATTTCTTCTCGAAAATAGGACCATAATTCAATATTATTAGAGTACCTACCTGGATTAAAATTATTTAAAAACCGAAGGAGTCAAACCTCATACCCTATTCTCTTCTAAAGGGTTTTCCAATAAGAGGTGTTATTTTGATATTCAAAGAAAAATGGCATTTTTTGAGATAAATTATCGGATGTTTATTTCATTATAAAGAGGAAGGTATGCCGTTAATAATGGAACACAACATCAGCCAAATGGCCGCCACGACCACGCTTACAGGATCATATCCTTTTCATGAAATTTTCCATAACCAAATCGCAAAGTGGCTGCCCTATGTCCTCGATAGCCTCACGAATTCCATCTTTGAGGTCTTGAATCGACGCTGGAATGTTGGCGTAGACCTTATCTTTCACGTGGCCCCAAAGGAAGAAGTCGCAAGGTGTTAAATCACAAGATCTCGGTGGCCAATTGTGATCACCTCTTCGAGAGATAACACGGTCCGGAAACTTTTCCCGTAAAAGATCGATGGTTTCATTGCTTGTGTGGCGCGTAGCGCCGTCTTGTTGAAAGTAAACGTTGTCCAATTCAATACCATCCAATTCCGGCCATAAAAAATCTTTAATCATCTCTCGATAGCGCAATCCATTGACCGTAACTGTTGCTCCAGCCTCATTTTCGAAAAAGTAAGATCCAATGACCCCGCCGGACCATAAACCGCACCAAACAGTCACGCGTTGAGGATGGAGAGGCTTTTCAACAATAACTCTTGGGTTTTCCGAGCCCCAGATGCTCGAATTTGTCCACCAATTTCTGTATTGCGGTCCGACAAGGTGCTTCACGACGACCCAAAAATGTTTTAGTTTTACGAACCGTCTCTGCCAAATTTTCACGATTTTTATAGTGAATTTTAATAATTTCAATGCGTTGTTGAAGCGTGTATCGTTCCATTTTTATTAAAGTGACAGCTACCGAAATAGCGGGCTATTCAAAATAACACCTCTTATTGGAAAACTATACAAACTTCTCAATATGAATCTAGTATCTTCAACAGTAGTTAAGCAGTTATTTTTGCAATATATGTAGTTATAAAATAAAATATTTATGAAAATATTTTTTTTTTTTTTCAAAACCATAAAATTTGACTTTCACTTCACAAAAAATAAATCCAAAAAAAATCAATTTTGGTGGGGAGCTTAATTTCTATGTCTTAAGCATTTTTGAAAAGTCAGCTTAGTTAAATTTTTCATTTAAGAGATACATATTTACAAACAAAATTTATTTTGCCTCCTTTTCGAATCACGACTAAGAACTTTTGAACTGGGTTTAAATTTAGAAAAAAAATAGATTAAATTCAATAAACTCCATGTAAAGGAAGAGGTGCTAACTGGTTATTGTAAAAAATGTATTCTTACGAAAAGTGAGTAATAGGTGCTTCATTTATTGGGCACCTCCTCTGTATCTAAAAGAGTAGGTAGCTGCTCTGAGTAAGTTTTATTCATTTTTTGCAAATTCAGTTCAGTGCATACAAATTTGATTTTAACCGTATTTTTTTTTTTTGTAAAACGTCAGTCTAAGGTATTTCCGTCACCGGCGCACTTCCTCTATTCAAAGTTCACTTTAATCAGGTTTCTATATTGTCAGCAAGTGAATAGCTAGCTTTCATAAATTAAGTTCAAATTTATTTTTTAATTGTACACCTTTGGTTTTCTTACATAATTTACTGTCAAAACCTACACAAAACACAAATAAATAAATTAATGCGAATGCAAATGTTCTACAATTAATTCTTTAGCCATTCAGAACAACACTACACCGACCGGCTTGACACCTTCCCAACCTCACCTCAATACTACATTTTTATCCAAGATCCAACCAGTCATCATCATCATCACCAACTCATCACATAATATTTAATTTAATTGCAAGACATCTTCAAACAATAATGACTTCCTCCGAAACAAATTTCCCATGACATTCAATTTTTTTTTTTTGTACCTTCAATTCAAATTTACGCCCAATTGAGTGAATTTAAATGCAAATCAGTGGCGCATTCGGTTAATTTGGCTTCCAGAAAACATCGATTTTACATTAGTTGGCAGTGAGCGAAAATGTTAATTAAAGCTATAAACGACAAGCAATCGCGCATATCACCGAAACGGAGTTAAAGGTTTTTTTTTTTAATTTTGATCTTTTTCTTCTGACAAGCCCATATCTACATAGATGTTCGGATTGATTGGTGGTTTTGGTTGATTGTAAAAATTAAAAAAAAAAAAACAAGGATTAACCGAGCACAATAAACAACAACAATGAAAAAATACAACAGAGACGAAGAAATTTTAATGGAATTCTGCAATAAATTTGGATTTTATGATGGTACCTCACACTCGCGACCATTATAGCTTGATGTTCGTATCTACACTCCACATCAATTGATAGCGCTTATTCTGAAACGTATTTAATTACAAATTTTTGTTTTGCTTTATTAAAAAAAAGTTAGTTCCTTTTGTTGAAATTTTTTAAATATTCCAGTTAAGTTCCCAAATTCCCGCTTGCATTTTTTTCTTAAATCACAAATACATGCTAATAATCTAGGAAAATTAGAGAAAAAAGTCATAACTTATAAAAAATTCATTTAAGCAGAATTTACGTGAAGTGTTTTATTTTTATGTATAGGTAGGTAGAGATGGCGGCCCAGAGCAAACTCGCTCCGTGACCCAATTAGCGCTAGAGTACGCCGTTTTGACACCATAACTCGTATTGACCTGTTGGGTGAAAAGCGGTTTTATTTTTATTTTTAATTTTTGTTTTTAATATTATTGGAGGGGTTTGCACATATACCCTCTTACAGGTCCTTAAAACGCCCTCATTCAGCTTACGCGCTGTCTAAAGGAGTCCGAAGGGTGAGCTGAAGGAATTAAGGTCGAAGCTTGACCTAGATCCATTTTGTCGCGTTGAGAAAAGCAATCAAATCTTTGATCTTTTTCTCAGAAAGTTCGTGTAGATCTTCAAGAAAAGCATTTCCAAAAGATTTCGCTCTCGATCTGGCCAGAGCAGGGCATTTACAGAGGAAGTGGGCCACTGTTTCCTTCTCCTGATGGTCCCCACAACTGCGACAAAAAGTATTCTACGGAATGCCCAGCTTCTCCGCATGTCGCAACAACCCTGACTATGTCTCGCCTGGGCCTAAAAATCAGATCAGTCGTTCGAGATTTATTATAGATGGGCCATATCTTTCTGGATATGACGCAGTTTGTTAAACTTTCCCACCTGCGATTGGATTCAATTAGAAAAATTGAGAATAAATTGCCCTTCATAACTCCAAGCGGAATATTAACTCTTTCCGCAAGTGAGCTATGACGGGCTGATCCTTGCCTGGCCAGTTCGTCAGCCCGCTCATTTCCCTCAATGCCACAATTACCTGGAACCCAGATAAGAGTGACCCTGAGGTTGACATGTAGGTAGGTATAATAAAACATTTGCTAAAAAAAATTGTCTGACTGCTGGGACTCATGATTAATATGTGTAAACATCAATGTTTGTTTTTACCTACTGTCACGGCACGGCCAGCCCTCTAGCTCCAGTGGATACCCGAAAATTTGCACTGTCCAGAATTTTAGTACGGCGCATCGAAAAACAGAGTACACCAATCGATTTAGGAGGTGCATATTACCTTATGTCACGCCTGACGTTCTAAGTCTACTAGAACACTCTTTATTTGACAGGTGTCAAAATGTCAAATCAGAATTCCGAGAATACGTGCTACGTAACGTGCTATGGTACCGTGGTAGCTCGGAAAATCACTCTATCGCCGGCATAGATGTTTACACATCAAAACTACCTGACATTCGCAAGAGGGCTTTAATTTTTAGTTGGAAGGGGTGAAATTCTGTTATTTGTAAATATCTCGAAAAGTATCCGCTTTTTGAAAAATTGAAAATATAAAAATTGTAGCTTATACAATTCTACACAAAAAATAATTTAAGACGTTTTTGTAGGAGCAATACATTTTAAGAAAAACATGCGAACCTGTCAATATACCATTTGACACTATGATTGAATTGTAATCTCCGTTTTCAGTATACCTACTGCCAATAAAAATCCGGTAACACCTCACTGTTCAGACCTTATTGTTCAATACAACAAATTTTAATAGAAATATGAAAGTGTCAATGATCCAGCGACGCGGAGTGTTTTTATTTTACCTCATATAACAAATCAATTAATTAATAAAATAATAAAAAAAAAAATATAATACATATTTATGAAATGCATATCCTTTTCCAATCTGACGATGTGTCAGATTCCTGAAACCATATCATGCTCATTGAGTTTGTATAAATTCACTTCAAATTCAAGATCTCCCCCGCGGGATGAATCTTGATTGCTGATATATCTACCTATCAACGGCTCCTTAAACATTATTTTTAATCCGTTTACTTTAGATTGTTGTTCTTTATCTTTATTTGAGTTCTTTTTTTTTATTGTTTGAATTTATTGGATACACATTAAAATTAGCATAATTGTGTGAATGAAATTTGTCAGACGCTGGAAGGGATTTTTTGATTGCTTGATTTTTACTTTTCAACAAGAGAAGACATTTTTTTATTTTCCTGGGAGCTTTAAATGTTATTTTATATTTTTTTGTTTTGTTTTATTTTATGGTGTTTTGGATTGGGAATATTTATTTTTGGAACAAATACATTGTATTTGTTTCCACTTCAAGTGGATATGAACCGAAAGGAATATAACGACTTTTTTACATAATTTTAAAGTAAAGGGTATTTTTTTTAGACGTGTGGTTTTCAATAAGAAAGAAAACGCATGTAATTTAATGGCATATGGCCATGAATTTAGCTTTATTATAAAGATAAAGGTTTGCCATTATGTATTAAAAATGATTTCGGGCAAGTGGCCAGCCCAGCTGGCTCGAATAAATTCCAGTCGAGAGGGCCAATTTTCGACCACTTTTTGCAGCAATCGGGGCCGTATGTCTCTTTCAAGGCGTCAATCGTCTCGGGCTTATCTGCGTAGACTAGCGACAAACCAATACACGATATTGTAGGCCACGCCCCAGGCCCACGACGCGAGATAATGCGCTCACCAAAAGTTTCCTTCAATAAATTGATTGTTTCGTTGGCTCTGTATGGCATGTAGCGCCGTCTTGTTGGAACCAAAAGTCGTCCACATCAACATCCTCCAATTCAGGCACGATAAAGTCATTAATCATGGCTCTATAGCGTTCCCCAATGACTGTAACATTATGGCCGGCTTCATTTTTGAAGAAATATGGACCAATGATTCCCTCTGCCCATAGGCCATTGACCACACCAAACAGTGACTTTTTGAGAATGCAACGGCGGCGTCTCAACAATTACTTGAAAATTATCTACACTCCAAATGCGGTAGTTTCAACAACAATCTCGTTTCGAGTCCGTTTTGCAGAATTTGCAAACGTTGTTCAGAAGTAAGTCTACTTATTATGAAATCGCAAACCAAACTGAGCATTAATAAAGTGACTGTTCTCAAAAAGACCAACTCTGAAAACCAGATTGAAAACCACACGGCTACAAAAACACCCGTTATTTGACATAAAAGTCGATTTTTTAAAAATATATTTTCCTTGTCATGGGGGAGCTCGATGGAAAGGTAGTGACTCCCACATCACGTTCAACTGCCAAAAAATTGAATTTTTTGAAAGTCGTTTTTTTTTGTATCCTGCGATGCGTATTAAGAGGCTATGATACTTGGGTCGAACCGAAAATAGCTTTGAAAAAGAGTAAAAATTCGATTTTCTATTAAATTTAATTAATTTTTTTTAATTCCTACTAGCTTATGAAT
Organism: Leucozona laternaria; assembly: GCA_932273885.2. NCBI lineage: Eukaryota > Metazoa > Arthropoda > Insecta > Diptera > Syrphidae > Leucozona > Leucozona laternaria. The sequence goes on along the minus strand of OW026368.1, from coordinate 88,629,229 downwards.
TATTAATGTTTTTTTTTAACTCGAAACTCGCTTAAATCGAAGAAATAGTCTTGAAAATTTTGGTATTGTCCGTTAGTGTAGTGTCATAGGTACATATAAAGGGTTTTCCAATAAGAGGTGTTATTTTGATATTCAAAGAAAAATGGCATTTTTTGAGATAAATGATCGGATGTTTATTTCATTATAAAGAGGAAGGTATGCCGTTAATAATGGAACACAACATCAGCCAAATGGCCGCCACGACCACGCTTACAGGACCATATCCTTTTCATGAAATCGCAAAGTGGCTGCCCTATGTCCTCGATAGCCTCACGAATTCCATCTTTGAGGTCTTGAATCGACGCTGGGCTGTTGGCGTAGACCTTATCTTTCACGTGGCCCCAAAGGAAGAAGTCGCAAGGTGTTAAATCACAAGATCTCGGTGGCCAATTGTGATCACCTCTCCGAGAGATAACACGGTCCGGAAACTTTTTCCGTAAAAGATCGATGGTTTCATTGCTTGTGTGGCACGTAGCGCCGTCTTGTTGAAAGTAAACGTTGTCCAGATCAATACCATCCAATTCCGGCCATAAAAAATTATTAATCATCTCTCGATAGCGCAATCCATTGACCGTATCTGTTGCTCCAGCCTCATTTTCGAAAAAGTAAGGTCCAATGACCCCGCCGGACCATAAACCGCACCAAACAGTCACGCGTTGAGGATGGAGAGGCTTTTCAACAATAACTCTTGGGTTTTCCGAGCCCCAGATGTGACAGTTTTGCTTGTTGACGTAGCCTCCGAGGTGGAAATGGGCCTCATCAGTCAAGATGATTTTTCGATGAAATTCCGGATCATTTTCATGCATTTCAAGGACCCAATCAGCAAAGACACGACGTTTTTGATGATCAGCCGGCTTGAGTTCTTGTGTTAACTGAACTTTATAAGCCTTAAGACCCAAGTCTTTATGCAAAATACGGTGTAATGACGTTTGTGGAATGCCTAATTCCAAAGAACGACGAGGAATGGACAAACCTGGGTTTTCTTCAACACTTAAGGACGAGACTTGAGCTTGATGCCCCATGTCAATATCTTGTTAATTAAAATATTGAAAAGAAGAGGACTAAAGTGGTTGCCTTTGGAAACCCATGAGGCAGTAAATAAGGGGTCTGATCTTTAGTAGGGTATCGTCGTATTTTTTTTTAACTTTACAACCTGGTAGAAGTATTAAGGATCCTTAATAAGATTAGTTTGAGTTTCGATTAAATAAAGTTGTTAAAGGGAGTGGTCAAGTTTGGTAAAGTGAAGATAAATATATCATTTGCCTTAACTGCAACACCATTTGATCGCTTTAAAATTAATCGAATAGCTACATTGTTTGGTTTTGAAATTTTTTTGAGTACATTTTTTATTTTAAATTAATATAATATATTATATTAATTAAATTATTAAAAACAAAATATAAAAAAAATCATTGGTCTAAAGCATGATAAAAGTTGAGCATGTTAAAAGCTCAACTAATTTGTAGGTATGTACCTATACCTTTTTATCTTTCTCGAATTAGTGAAAAAAATGTGTGTCTTTTCATGTTCATCTAAATTGAGTTAAAAAATAATAATCAAAATAACTGATCAGTTTCTATAAACCTCTACAAATCTTTTCTTAATTTAAATAATTTTATTATGTCTATTCAAATTATAAATTTGTCAACTTAAAACAACTAAAAGACGCGACCACCAGGTAGGTAGTTCTCCCAATCAATTTAAATCTTTTTCTATAATCTGATGTTCCAATTTCACGGCACGAATATAGAGAGGATTCGATGGTTTAACCAATTCAATCAGATTATACAAATTACTATTAGCTAATTATTAGTATTATAAACACGAATCGAATTCCAAAACTGGTGGTAATAATATATTTAAGGTGATATGTATGCTTGATTACTCATAGAAGTGGAATCAGCAGCTGTAAGCAGTCAAAAATGAATTTGTTCTTGACATCATAGATAAAGGTTAAGATAGATATAATGTGCATATAACAAAATAAATTCTTCTTTTTTTTATTTCATGAATCTATTTGACTGATGGCCGATGTAAATGCCCACTTACCCCTAAAATGACGTCTTTTGCATTCACTCAGTGCTTTTAAATATGAAATGATTTTTAACAACCTTTTTAACTAAATTTTTAACTAAAATGCTAAAAGTGGATTTTTACCGCCATCAGAAAAAGAATCTATATTTTTTGGCCTAAACGTTATAAGTTTCCGTTTACTAAAAAAATGGTTCCGAAAAATGGTTATTAATGGTACCTCCCAAAGAAACATTTTTTTGATTTTTGCTTTTCTCAAAAACGGTTCAACTGATTCTGAGCAATTTTTTATGAAGAATTATTGACACATTCTAAATAATATTGCGTACCAAAATTTTCAAAAAGATATTTTTTTTCTTATTAAAAAAAAAAATTGAAATTTGTTATTTTGAAAACTCAATATTTCAAAAACGACTGTGTCGATTTTTATAAACACTTGGTACAAAGCAGTAGTAGTTTTTTAAAAAATGATTTTTGGATTTAAAAAAAAAATCAAAATTATTTTTTGAGAATTCGATATTGAAATTCAATTTTTAACTCAACATTAATAAATACATATAATTGGCCTACCAGTTTTTTTTTTCTCAAAAATGTTAACGAAATTTTATATATAAAAAATTAATTATTTTTAAAACCACTCCGACGATTTTCAATTTTTTTTTCTCATAAATAAAGATTTATATAAGAAATCAGATGATGTACATCGCGTTGGGTTAAAACAGACTCAAAGTATTTTAATCAATTTCTTTCTAATTTTGTTTATTTAAAGCAATTTTCCAGTTTAAATAATATAATTTCCTTTCATGCTTATTGCATAATTTGAATTAATGAATTAATTTTTAATTTTAATTTTTGTATACTCACATAATACCATGTACCTGCAACTTGTTTTTATATATTGCGATACATTTTTGAATAGGTAGAACTCTCCAGAATTGAGGCTGTGTCTTTTTTAACTGGCTAGGATGGTTGGTTCAGCAGTAAATCGCTGTTAAAGAAATACAAAGCATTTACCAAAAGCGCTTGCCAAAAACCTACCACTTCTTTACGGACCATAAAATGAAATATTTTGAAGGTGTTATTTTTGCATCTTGCGAAACATGGTTGGAAAGGTATTTTACAGAATTCAGGCTATGTCATTTTTAGGTCACTAGGATATTTGGTTCATTTGAAAATCGCTGTTAAAAAAACTACAAAATTTGGAAAAATTAAATTTTTTTAAATATTACAACTTCTTTAACGTCCAAAAATAGGATCTTTAATACAAAAAATGGTTCTGAAAATTGGAAATTAATTGAACCTCATAAAGAACCATTTTTTTTGACTTTCGCTTTTCTCGAATACGGCTCAACTTTTTCTTTTTGAAAACTTAATATTTCAAAAAACGACTCTGTCCATTTTTATTAAACTTGGTAAAAAGCTGTTTTTTAACTTTATCTAGTAGATTTTTGAAAAAAATTATTGTAATACTCAAAAATAACGGTGCCTCCCATACAAATGCTTAAGAACCGTTAAGAAAAATATTTTTTTTTAAAAACTACTACGATTTTGATACAACAATTTTGAGTAGCGTATAATTAGTAAGGTTTAGGATTTGAAATTAACAAATTATAATCTGAACGCTTTCGGAAAAACGCTCTTATTTGTCTAATTTTTTTTACTAGCTAAATAAAACATTCTACGTATTGATGCAACCAGACATTAAGCATAGGTATTTTAGTTAAATACTGACTTGACTGCAGGTTTTGGGACATTTTTTAACCCTAAATGAATATTTATATTTCAAGGTTTGCAAAGCGTCACCGAATTTACATCTAGACACAACCCGATGATTCACGATATAAAATACAATGAAAGTCTTCGTAATTTAAAAGCTTTTTAGGGTTCAGAACTTACTCCGTGGATTCTAAGGAAAGTCAAATTAATTTCTAGAATTAAGCTCACTGATGACTGTGGTACAGATACACAAATAAATTGGTATGATAACTTTAGTTTTGTGTTCAATTGAAACTGGTAGGTATGTTATTATATTTTTTGGGATACTTATTAATAATTATGAATACGTGATTTATAAGGCAATAAAATATTTTTAATAATTTTCAAATTGAAATTCGTTATGATTTAATTTTAATAATTTTTTTTTTTTATTGGCTTTTATTATTAGTATTAAATTTCACTTATTTTAAATTATTTTATTTATTTTATTCTATTTTGTTTTATTTTATTTTATTTTATTTTATTTTATTTTGTTTTATTTTATTTTATTTTATTTTATTTTATTTTATTTTATTTTATTTTATTTTATTTTATTTTATTTTATTTTATTTTATTTTATTTTATTTTATTTTATTTCATTTTATTTTAAATTATTTGATTCTATTTTATTTTATTTTATTTTATTTTATTTTATTTTATTTTATTTTATTTTATTTTATTTTATTTTATTTTATTTTATTTTATTTTATTTTATTTTATTTTATTTTATTTTATTTAATTTTATTTTATTTTATTTTATTTTATTTTATTTTATTTTATTTTATTTTATTTTGTTTTATTAAACTTTTTTGCCTACGAACCCATAAATATTTTTATTTTTTTAATTTATTATTTATACTTAATTTTGTGTATGCACAGGTAAATAACTCATTCTACAAACTCATCGCCAAACAAAAGCTTTTCACCACGAAAAGTCATCTTTGTTGCATTTTAGTTTCTCCTCAAACCATTTTGAAAGGACTGCTTTTCAAAGCTTTATTTTAAATTATGTCTGTGGTAAGGAACATTAAATCACCTCACCTACAAAATGTTGGTTTTTTATATACAAATTTCTACTTATTCAAATTCTATAACTTGGTAACAAACATTAAATATTTTAAATAACCATAAAGTACGTTGGTATTTCTTAAATAATTAAAAGTGAAAATAAAATTATTTTTCGCAAATTGATTTATTTTTTGAAATAATTACAAAATTGATAAAAAAATATATATATATTTATTAAATTTTATTAATATCTATTAGTGATGGTAATTGAATAATATTTAATTTGAAAAATTAATAAAATTTTTATACTAACTTGGGTAGTAAACAAAATGTTGCATATTTTTCGGATACAAGCACTCTCCGAGCATTGAAAATGCTTGTGAAAGAGTACAGCTATTACATCATAGATGGCGATGAATATTTTTAAATAACACTGACAATTATTTCAACCCCCATATCACAGCCAGAAATGTTCTTATTAGAACACAACTCCTTGGCCGACATAAGAAAATTTATATACATACCTATACTCGTACATCAGATGCATTGAATAGCTAGTTGAAATGTTAATGATGGAATAAGAATTTGTATGAAACAAGCATTGTGATGTTTCTATCATTTGCATAATGTATTGGCTTCGATACAAAGTTGAATGAATCATTCTTTAATTAAGAGCTTGTTGGTCATATGAAACATAAAACTATAACAAATACTAGCTACAACCACACTAAATTAAAATGATGTCTGTGAGATGTTGATATTTCCTATATTTATATGGTTAACCTATGAAGTGTTAAAAAAAACGAAGAGAGAAGAAATAATTTTACAAAAAGTATGTATCGGGTTTTTCAATAAGAGCGCTACAAAAGTTTTTTTTTAAATAAAACAAAAACGGTTGTGGATATCAATGCAATTTTCCTGTGAAAGAACGTTCGATGCCATTATGTATGAAACTCGATTTCTTTTGCATGGCCACCACGCGGGCACGCTTGCAGAAGTCCAGACGCTGAACCCAATTTTCGACGGTTTTCAAGCATAAATCGGCCGATACTGCTGCAATTTCACGTTCGATATTCGTACGAAGTTCATCAATCGTCGCTGGCTTGTTGGCATAGACCATAGACTTGACGTAGCCCCACAGGAAATAGTCTAACGGCGTCAAATCGCACGACCGAGGCGGCCAAGCGACTGGACCATTTCGTGGGATAACACGTTCTCCAAACTTGGTTTCCAATAAATTGATTGTGACATTCGCTGTGTGGCTTGTGGCTTGTGGCGCCGGCCATCCTGTTGGAACCACATGTCCTCCAAGTCCATATCATCCAATTGGGGCCAAAAATATTCGGTTATCATTGAACGGTAGCGATCCCCATTCACAGTAACGTGCCGGTCTTGATCATCACGGAAGAAGTACGGCCCAATGACGCCGCCGGCCCATTAACCACACCAAACCGTAATTTTTTCGGGATGCAATGATGACTCATGGAGTACGTGTGGATTGCTGCCTGACCAATACCTCATATTTTGTTTATTGACGAAGCCATTCAGCCAGAAATGAGCCTCATCGCTGAAGATGATTTTTCGATGAAAATCCGAATCATTTTCAAGTTGTTGCTCAGTCCAATTCACGAACATACGACGCTTCTCGTGGTCAAGCGGCTTCAGTTCTTGCGTCAATTAAATCTTGTAAGATGTAGGCCAAGATCTTTTCGCAAAATTCGACACAACGACGTCACAGAGATGCCCAACGCTTGATAACGACGTGTGAGAGACACATTTGGGCTTTCTGCAACTGAAGCCTCAGCGGCAGCAATATTCTCGACACTACGGGCCAGGGTTACCTTTGGGGACACTTTAGTGTCATTTTGGCACCTTTTCAGCACCCGGACACCAGGACACCTCTTTTTAAAAATACATCGATTTTGGACACTTTTTAGCAATCTAGCAAACCTTTGGACACTATTTAAAAAAAAAAAAACAATTTGTTCGAAAAATTGAACGGAACCCGTTGTCAGTCAATCAAAAAATAAAAATACCTACACCACACATATCTTTTTCTTGTTCCATCTTTCATACTCCCTAAATAAAAGACCGAATTAAACTATTTTGATTTGGTTTCTGAATTTAAAAAATGAATAATTAATCTCGAGAAAGAGTACACAGCTTGGAAGTTAAAAGTAAAAAAAAATGATGTTGATTTTGAAAATTGTTTTAAAATTAAAAATATAGAACCGTTTTGGTTCAAAATAGTAAACTTAAGAAACTGTATTAAAGAAATAATATGATGAAATTTAAGACTTTTCTAAAACTTTTTACGCAATATCTGAAATACTTTTTTTGTTCATTAAAATTTGAATTTAATCTTGTGCTTTAATTGAAATTTCTAATGGACACATTTTTTCCTCTCGGACACCTTTTTTGACACTTTATGAAAATTCTCAGAGGCAGCACTGCTACGGGCACTTCTCTGTCTCACTGGCACGGGAACATTTTGTACTGTGCCTGTGGATTCAAATTTTTCCACTAGGCGCTAAATTGTTGATCTGCTAGGACGATTATGACGACCACTGACTCTGAATTTCGGTAGTAAATTTTAATAATTTTGACTCGTTGTTGGCTCCTATATCTTTCCATCATGAAATGGCAAACCTTATTGGAGAGAAATGTCAAAAGAGGGGCAAGAAATATGGCGTCGTTGGCTGTCCCTGTTGCTCTACTTTTGTAGCGTCCCTGTTGAAAAACCCTTTACATTATGTATAAGCTTGCATTAAGCAGTACTGATACCATTAACAAAAGTGCACATGCATAGTATTGTTTAGATATCGCACTATCAACCACTTTGAATCAAAATTTCAAGTAGGGATATTTTTTTTCTGTTGCCCGAAGTATGCTCACTAGCGGACGGCCCTGGCCTCCGAACTTGATAGTATACCTAAATAAAGTGATAGCAATGATAGTGTCGATAAAAAAATATACTTACGTAATATCAGAGCGTCTTAATTATTAGGAGCCAGTTATATAGCTTTCCTTAAAAAACATCATTGAAAATTTTAATTTTCACTTTAAAAAGTAAAATAAATAATTTTAGTCATTTGTTCATTCTTAAATACAGCTAATGACTTGAATAATTTATTTTCATAGTGAGAGGCAATTTTTCGCGTTGGCTACCAAAGACCGTATTTAAGAATTTCGTTCTTAAAATCAAGCATATTCAAATCTCGCATTAAAAACTCTGGTATCTCGAAATCTCGCAATTACAAAATCATCCATCTCAAAATCTCGCACGCAATATTGAAATTTCGCAGACTAAAATATTGAAATTTATAGCCACGCATATTAAAACAATATTTTTTTAGTTCGCGAGATTATAAATAATTGAACTAAAGTAGGTACCTATATACCTATTCATTTTTTGTACGGAATAATTGAAAATATTTTTTTTGTAATATCTACTAGTTTAGAGTTACATATTATTTTTGAAATTAAAAAAATCTTTTTGAGAATTTTGTGCTTAATTAAAATTTTTTTTCGAAGCAAATCTCTATCTGTCCACAACAAAAGGTTCTAAATGGAATCTCGATTTATTCGGGAAAATATGCGTCAATACAAGGTGTAATGGTCATCTTCTGATGAGCCCAGCGATTACATCGGGGCGAAACGCATATATGAACACTTTTATGCTGGTTTATATTTGTTTTCGTGATTTTAAATCATATTTAATAATCTAAATGTATGTAATACATTCTTGATTTACAGGCAATTAATCGGTAAAGTACTTTGAATTAATTGTATTTACCGGTTGATTAAGAAATTTTGATAATGCAAGATTCTGATAATGCAATACATATTTTGTTAATGCGAAATTTTGGCACTGCAAGAGTTTTATATATATACTTAGAAAGATTTGTTCTCAAAACGTGATATTTTGATAATGCGAGATTTCCAAATAAAAGATTTTAAAAGTCCAAACTTTTGTGAAGCGTGATTTATTTTTTAAAAGGGCGAGATTTCCTTATATCGAAGTGATTTTAGTCTGCGATCAATCATAGCGCTCCACAATTTTTTAAATACAAGAAATACTAACTCTTGGAGAATTTCTCAATTTCTAAATTTTGAATAATGACCATTGCTAAGAATTCAACTATTTAAAAATTTCAACATATTATATATTTATATATATATTTATATACCACTTTTTGGGGCCAAGATAATATTGCTGAATATACGCTTATGTTTTTCCATTGGATACTTTTTTCTGCACAAAATAATGTTAACTCAAAAACTTAATTTATTAAGTCGTGACGGTTTTCTTCCGATTCAGCAGAAAATTGTAAGACCACTCCATTCCAGCAAACAAACAACATGAACATAAGAAAAGTAAAAAGTAGTAAGCCACTAGACGGCCCTGGCTCTCCACGAATTGTTGCCCCTTCATATTTATTTTTAAATATACAAAAACGCACAAACTAAAATCTCGAAAGTTAAAATTTCGCATTTGAAAAGAAGTAACAGTTTATTATACCTTTCTCAAATAGGTTGTACAATTTTGTTTCATGGAACTATAGGTCCAATACAATGAAGTCCAAAGCAAAATGTTCGACTCTATTGCACTTTTAATAGTCAGGGAGGCACCTATATCAACAGTTTTGTTGGACAACAGTGAACATGGTGTGGGTCGCTTCGCGGGTTCCAATGATTTTTAATTTCTTTTCGGTATCTCATCACGCCACGCCACGCAACTCCGTTCCTCCGCTTAGGATATAACTATATTCAGTCGTGATATGCAAACGCTCATCTCAACAGTTTTCAGCGGTATGTGTGATGTATAGGTGAGAGATTACGAAAATCGGGATTATTTATTAAAATTCGAGAATTCGTTTTTCGATATTTAAAAAAAATCGAGACTTCGTTATTCGAGATTTTGATTTGGGAGATATCTTAGTGCTCCCTAAATAACTATGGAATCACTGTTCCCTAAGTTGGGACCTACTCTTAAATCTTCTATTGGTGTGGAGTATTTTTAAACAGCAATTTTGAGAAAAACGTTTAACAACAAACATGACCCAAATGAAAAGAGAATGAATAACTAACTACCCCAAAATATACTCATAAAGAAACCGATTGTAAATAAATATATTTTTTGGGACTTTATTTCATTAATAAAATAGTAAAATGTTTTACTGTGAAAAATTAACTCAAAACAGATAATGAAAAAGCACTGCAACTGAACTCGAGACTTTCTGAACATAATTTGGACTTGATAATTTATTGAAAAATAAATTACCGCTGATGTAAAACTGTCAAAGCGGGATTCTTATAACTTTCAAGTTAAAATAAGCTTTTTACATATAAAATTAATATAGCAGTAAAAAAAACTAAGTGTAAAAACCAACACAACACATTTAATTTAGTTATTTTTTATATTAATTTACATATTGTGATTCGTAAATACATCATGACCATTTTCACAATTTATTTTACCTACAATTAAAATCTTAATTTATAAAACAAAGTCGGTGTAGTTACAACACTTATACCTAACTCAACAACGGCTGGACCGATTTTAATGATCTTTGATTTGCCTTTTTTTTTGGAAATGGCTTTAACTCAAATTTTGTTATTTGTAGGCTTAAATAGGCGGTAAAATAAAAAAATTTAGGTTTCAAAAATTCTTTTAGAATTTGAAAGGTCATTTCTACGGAAATTGCTTGAGTATTCTTTTTCAAAATGTTCTTATTTGTAGGGTGAAATGGGATAAAAATAAAAAATTGTCCGATTTAAGAAATAAGGTTATTTTGAGTTGTTGGCTTTTGGAATATTTTCTTTTTTAATTTTGTATTTATAGAAGAAATTGGTAAAAACGAAAAGTGGTATTTGATTTCTAAAATTCTGTTTGTATTTGAAAGGTTATTTTTAAAAATAGTATTTATGTAGTGAATTTGGATAATAATAAAACAGTGGTTTTCTAATACAAAAATTCTTTCTGTGTTGCGAAGAAAATAAATGTTGGACTTAGAGGAAAATATTTTTACAAATTTAGCCTTTCATAACGTGAAGTGGTTTAAGACCCAGAAAGTAGTACATATTTATTTATTTATTTATTTAACATAATTTATTCCTGTACAAATAAGTTTACACTTTTTGATAGTACAGTGAAGATATAATGGATCTTGTAGTAACAATTTTAAAAATAACCTATATGTATACAAACAATTTAAAAAGAAGAGAAAGAGAAAAAAAAAGAAAATAAAAGAAGCGTAGAAACAAGGAAAGGTTATAGAAGCAGAAACTATATTTAATTATACAAACAATTTTAATTTAGATTTGTAGGCTGATGAAGATCAATCATTATTATTTACATAAAATTGAAATGAAGCTTTCTTAAAGTTATTATTATTGCTTATTTGTTTTATTGATGTTGGAAGACTATTCCACAGGGAAATTGCGTAAACAAAAAATTGGCGTCGAGTGACTAAATATCTATACGTAGGTGGAATAATTTGTAGAGTTCTTTATGCGATCGTGCAAATGTGAGCTTTTCAAACAAGTATTCTGGAACTTTATCAGTTGCAATTTTATGAAGAGCTAAGACCGTTCGGTATTTCAATAAGGCATCAAGTGTGCATCCCATTATTCTCTTGCTGAAAACTGAAATATGTTTTCTGCGGGTTTTGTCGAATATGTACCTAGCACAACTATTATAAGCTACGTTCAGTTTTCTTCGTGAGCTTGACTCCATATAAGTAAGTTGTTCACAACCAAAGAGAAATATTGGTAGGATATAAGATTTAACCAGCTTAAGTTTAACTTCAGTTGATAAAAATTTAGCTGTAGGGCTCAAACTTTGAAGAATCCCATACGTAGTGGAGACAACTTTGTTGATTTGGTCGTTCCAGGTCAATTGTTGGTTCAAAAGCAGGCCAAGATTTTTAATTTTTGAAGAAAACTGTAATATATTACCATTTAGTAAAAAAGGGGGAAATTATTTGTGTCTGTCGATGTCCTATCAACAACCAATACTTTCGTTTTAGATGAATTCAAGTGCAAATGGTTATTACTAGACCATCAGACAAAGATATTATTTAAATCTTCATTTAATGTTAAAATACCAATTTCTATTAAAGGTTTTGGGAATGTTAAGTAAATTTGCACATCATCTGCATATATATGAAATTTGCAATTCTTTATAATTTTACAGATATCATTGATGAACAATGAAAATAGCAATGGACCCAAAACCGACCCTTGCGGAACTCCTAAGGGAACTGGTAAACTGGAGGAGGTTTTTTGTCCAATTAGACACTACCTGAGATCGTCCTTGAAGATATGAATTTATAAGATTAGAAACAGTTCTTTCAAAACCAAACTGTTCCTTTAATTTATCAATTAATAGTTTATGTTCAACCGAGTCGAAGGCTTTTGAAAAATCTAAAAATACCAAGACCGTTATCAGATCTCTGTCAATACCTATGCGTATATCATCGCTGACCTTAAGTGACGCTGTAATACAATTATGCTTAGGTCTGAATCCTGATTGGAAAGCAGTTATGAGCTTTTGACTTTCGATATGCTTCTTAACCTGTTTGCTTATTATTGTTTGAATTACTTTGCTTAAAAACGATAGTATAGCTATTGGCCGGTATTCGAGTTCTCTAGATGAAGAGGTTTTTGGCAGTGGTAAGATTTTTGCTCTCTTCCAGCTATCAGGGAAAACGGATGACGTAAGAATGGCGTTGAATATAATGGGTGATTTTTAAGCTGGTTTGGTTTTATCAACACTGGTTTTGACAGCTGACGTGTGTTTAGTACCTTGTGTCACTGTCAAACAGCTTCAGTTTGGTTTGCAATTTAACCATGGATCGTCTTACAAATGAACAACGCTTGCAAATTATTGAATTTTACTATTCGTGCTCGGTTCGAAATGTTCATCGCGCGCTGCTTGTGTTCAGCGATGAGGCTCATTTTTGGTTGAATGGGTACGTAAATAAGCAAAATTGCCGCATTTGGAGTGAAGATCAGCCAGAAGCATTGCAACAGCTACCAATGCATCCCGAAAAAGCCACTGTTCGGTGCGGTTTATGGGCCGGCGGCATTATTGGCCATATTTCTTCAAAGATGATGCGAATCGCAGCGTTACTGTCAATGGTGAACGCTACCGAGCGATGATAACAAACTTTTTTTTGCCCGAAATGGAAGTTCTTGACTTGCATGATATGTGGTTTCAACAAGACGCGAAACACAGCACGCGTAACAATGGCGCAATTGCGAGGCGAGTTTGGTGAACAGTTAATTTCACGTTTCGGGCCGGTCAATTGGCCGCCTAGATCGTGCGATTTGACACCATTAGATTATTTTTTGTGGGGGTATGTCAAGTTTATGTCTATAGGGACAAGCCCGCTTCGATTGACGCACTGGAAGCCAACATCCATGCATTCATTCGTGAGATACCGGCCGATATGTGTGAAAGAGTATGCCAAAATTGGACTCAGCGGATGGGCCACCTGAGACGCAGCCGCGGTCAACATTTGCATGAAATTATCTTTAAACATTAAATTGCAAGGTTCAAACTATCGATTCAAATAAATATTTCATTAATTTTTTCGAATTTTTTGTGTTTTTTTTTAAAAAAAGTTCTAAACCTCTTAAAAAATCACCCGTTATGAGTAATGTTATTTAGTATAACTGGAAGTAGGATTTTCAAAAAATCTGGATGAATACTGTCAAGTCCCATCGATTTTGATTTTACAGCAAATATTGACTCTCCAAAAATATGCTGATTAACACAGTGCAATGAGAACAGGACTCGACCACTAACATCAACATTAGTATTGTTGTATAAACACTCAGATAAAGGTTCAGCTCTTTCAATAATTGAAGATTGAATAAACTTACAATTGAGAGCATTAAGGTCGACATCACTATTGATCTATTGATTTGTTGTTAGATTTAAAACCTATCTCACGTATGTACATGCTTCCAAAATTCAGTGCTTGATTTACTTATTTATTTATTCGATTGCAAAAATTTGTTTTAAAATTTATTTATATTTTATTTTGTAATTTTTATGCGAAACTTAGGCTGGTCGGGCCAGCTAGTTTCAAATAATTAAGCCGTATAAACAAAAAGATCTAAAATAAGTAGGTACATATATACATATATAGAATTTTCATTGAAAATTTGTCCATGAAAATCTGATTATTTTGCTAACTGTATAGGTAATAATATCTTTATCAAAATATTTTTTTCTGTGACATACACGAGTCCTAATGAAGGTGGTATATTCTTGGCTTAAATTAGCTTCTATTCATATTTATAAGTGCCATCTTAGTCCATTGTCATCTTTTCAACACATTTTTGTATTGAATTAATTGAAGCGAAAGCATGCCTTCCCCCAATTTCTAGTCATAGCTTAACCCCAAATAAAGGTAGGTATAGGTATATGTATTGTATATACCTTCGCAAATTTCTTAAGCAGTTTTAGCAGGACAATAAATGCATGAACTGAATCTTTCAAGTGCCTTCAAGGATTATTAACCGCGGTGGAATTTTCGGTTTAAAATTATACCAACCAGTAAGTAATATATAGGTAAGAACGCAAGAACCCATTGTGTGAAGTGGGCGTATGCGTTCTATTAACTATACATGACAATATAATATTCACGAGTAATGCTCACGCATGACAGTAAAATAGGGTTGCACACTTCATTATTTGTTGGCTTAAGAGTAACAATAAGAAAAAGGTCCCATTTTCTATATTATTATTCGATGGTATGCACACACAAGCCCCCCAAGGCTAATTATACATATGTATGTATGTATATGCAACTTGCACCCATATAAATCCGTCCATCCATCTTTATAAATGTGCTATGCATCCATATTTAACGAGCTGTATTGGATACCTACCTACTGCAATCCCAGTTTTCAGTATCCATACGGTGACCATATTTTTTTTTTTTAAATTAAATAAGCGACAATATTCAACATTATTATAGAGTTGAGGGTTTTTCCAAAAATTAACCAAAGGTAGGTATGCTGTTTTCTTTATCAGATCGAATAATTATTACAATTGTTTAGAACTTTGTGCTATAGGTACATTTTCAATCTTATTTATATAGCCATTCCAAAGCATGTCTTACCTTTGATAGCTGTCCAACTCCAAACCCTTAATTATATAAATTTCCCAACGATCATCTAACTTAGACACTGCAATTTGTAGTCCAAACCTATTCTAAAGTAACAAAGTAGATATGGTAAGTTCAATGAACAATGTCTAAGGGTGTGTTTATGATGGAGCTTCAATCAACGGTTCTAGCATCGATTCGAGCATATTTGAGAAAATTGTTTTTTTTTTGTTTATCGAAGCTCCAATATAAGCAAACCTCAAGGCAATTTTCTAGTTACGAATTAAAAAGTAATCTTGAAATTAATGAACTGTTCATTGAACGTAACCAATCGTTCACAAAATTAACAGATTACAGAGATGTCAGTGAATATATGAGGACATATTTAGACAACTGTTATGTAATTCGTATATAAATAAGCCGATGTCCAACTATTAAGACAATGACAAGCTGAAAAACTAAGAATTTATCATAACATAAGTTAACAAAGGAGAAAGCAGTAAGTAGAGTTTTAAATTTTTTTTTAACAGAACTTCAAAATTAGGACCTATGGTCGCCCCTCGTGAACAACACTTTTTTATTTTATTTTTGTGTAGCTTTTATTCTAAAGGGTTTTCCAATTAGAGGTGTTATTTTGAATAGCCCGCTATTTCGGTAGCTGTCACTTTTGAAGCTGTCATTTTTTGACATTTGACAAGTACAAACTACGCCATTAATAAAAATGGAACGATACACGCTTCAACAACGCATTGAAATTATTAAAATTCACTATAAAAATGGTGAAAATTTGGCAGAGACGGTTCGTAAAACTAAAACATTTTTGGGTCGTCGTGAAGCACCTTGTCGGACCGCAATACAGAAATTGGTGGACAAATTCGAGCTGTTGGGACAAGTTAGTGATGTGAAGAATAAAACCCGTGCACGTCGCTCAAGAACAACTGAGAATATTGCTGTTATAGCCCAAAGTGTTGAAGAAAACCCAGGTTTGTCCATTCCTCGTCGTTTTTTGGAATTAGGCATTCCACAAACGTCATTACACCGTATTTTGAATAAAGACTTGGGTCTTAAGGCTTATAAAGTTCAGTTAACACAAGAACTCAAGCCGGCTGATCATCAACAACGTCGTGTCTTTGCTGATTGGGTCCTTGAAATGCATGAAAATGATCCGGAATTTCATCGAAAAATCATTTTGACTGATGAGGCCCATTTCCACCTCGGAGGCTACGTCAACAAGCAAAACTGTCGCATCTGGGGCTCGGAAAACCCAAGAGTTATTGTTGAAAAGCCTCTCCATCCTCAACGCGTGACTGGTTGGTGCGGTTTATGGTCCGGCGGGGTCATTGGACCTTACTTTTTCGAAAATGAGGCTGGAGCAACAGTTACGGTCAATGGATTGCGCTATCGAGAGGTGATTAATGATTTTTTATGGCAGAAATTGGATGGTATTGATCTGGACAACGTTTACTTTCAACAAGACGGCGCTACGTGCCACACAAGCAATGAAACCATCGATCTTTTACGGGAAAAGTTTCCGGACCGTGTTATCTCTCGAAGAGGTGATCACAATTGGCCACCGAGATCTTGTGATTTAACACCTTGCGACTTCTTCCTTTGGGGCCACGTGAAAGATAAGGTCTACGCCAACAGCCCAGCGTCGATTCAAGACCTCAAAGATGGAATTCGTGAGGCTATCGAGGACATAGGGCAGCCACTTTGCGATTTGGTTATGGAAAATTTCATGAAAAGGATATGGTCCTGTAAGCGTGGTCGTGGCGGCCATTTGGCTGATGTTGTGTTCCATTATTAACGGCATACCTTCCTCTTTATAATGAAATAAACATCCGATCATTTATCTCAAAAAATGCCATTTTTCTTTGAATATCAAAATAACACCTCTTATTGGAAAACCCTTTATTTATTTATTTTATTTTCTCCAAGACTCCTGCAGCACAAATGAGAATGAGTTTAGATCAAAGAACTGCGAAATCAGTTTTTCGTCCAGCCAAACAGTGGGACCAAACCTCTTATTTTAGGATAAAACTTAAGAATTCTCGAATTGTCAAATATTTGTATTTTTACGGCTAAATCGAATGGTGCTAATGTGCTTTCCGTTTTATTATTAGAATAAATGAGAATAAATTAGAACTAAATTCATAGGTTCTGATGGAATGTGAACAGTCCGAATATAATTGGTGAACGATATACAAATTGATTTAACATGAATATTACACAAATTAATATAAATACTTCTTTTGTTTATATTTTTTGAAAAAGGTTTGTGAAATTTCAGACTTTGTGGATTTGGATTTTTGCATCCAGGAATTCGTATTAACAACCCCGCACAGAAAGAATCAATTATGGGATACAATTTAGGACAATTACAGATAAAATTGAATGCCGTCTAAGAAAACATAACATTTTTTAACGGGTGCCTCTCACCTTATCCGTTAGGGTTTCGCAGAAAATTGAAGGTTGCTTCTGTTCCTGGTTCCTCGCCCTGATGGTTCTCTATGATCTGTGCAATATCAAAAGGGTGTTTTTTTTAGACGTGTGGTTTTTAAGTAGAAATAAAACGCATATAATTTTATGTTATGTCCAAGAACTTCGCTTTATTATAAATGTAAGGGATTGCCATTATGTTTTCAAAATGATTTCAGTCAAGTGGCTGCCGCGGCTGGCTCTAGTAAATTCCAGCCGAGAGGCCCAATTTTCGAGCACTTTTTGCAGCAATTGGGGCCCTATGCCAGCAATATCGCACCGAATATTCTCTTCCAAGGCGTCAAACATCTCTGACTTATCTGTGTAGACAGCGACTTCACATATAACCCCACAAAAAATAGTCCAGCGTTGTTAAATCGCACGATCTTGGAGGCCACGCCACAGGCCCACGACGCCAGATAATGCGCTCAGCAAATGTTTCCTTCAATAAATTGATTGTTTCGTTGGCTGTATGGCATGAAGCGCCATCTTGTTGGAACCAAAGTTCGTCCATATCAACATCCTCCAATTCAGGCACGAAAAAGTCATTAATCATGGCTCTATAGCGTTCCCCTTTAACTGTATCTAACATTATGGC
The DNA here is from genome assembly GCA_932273885.2 of Leucozona laternaria. Lineage (NCBI taxonomy): Eukaryota > Metazoa > Arthropoda > Insecta > Diptera > Syrphidae > Leucozona > Leucozona laternaria. The sequence continues at coordinate 88,611,196 of OW026368.1, read as the reverse complement.
CGGCTTCATTTTTGAAGGAATATGGACCAATGATTCCCTCTGCCCATAGAGCACACCAAACAGTGACTTTTTGGGAATGTAACGGTGTCTCAACGTACACTTGAGGATTATCATCACTCCAAATACGGCAGTTTTGTTTATTGACGTATCCATTCAAAAACAAAATTCGCTTATGAAAATTGGGATCAACGGCAATCTTGTTTTGGGCCAATTTGGGCACGATTTGCAAACTTTGTTCAGGAGTAAGTCTATTTATTATGAAATATGGCAAACCAAACTGAGCATAAATCAAGTGACAGCTGTCAAAAAGACCAAATTCGAAAAATTTATTGCCAGATTGAAAACCACACGTCTTAAAAAAGCACCCTGTACCAAACAACTATTTTTTTAAAAACCGTTAAAGAAAATCTTATTTTTCTTTAAAATTACTATTTTAATTTTGATTTTTGCAATGTTTTTCGATTTAAAAAAAAATATCAATATATTTTAAAAACTCGATATGTCAAAAACAAGTGAATTATTTTTTTTCGAAGTTGAATTGTTGACTGCACATTAACTAATTCTTAAAACTGCCAAAGGTACCAATATACTTTCTCTTAAAACTGTTTTTAAAAAATGTAGTATGTGTACAATTGTACATACAGGATGTTTGCTTATTAATGAATAATATTCGGTATGTTCTAAGAACAAATCGATTGGCAGGGAGGGCCTATCGCCCCTCTCGTTTATGCGGAAGCGGAAGTGGCAATTTTCTAAAACATTGACTTAAAATGAATAGACAAATATTAAAAATCAACGAATGTGATAGTTTTTTTCTAAGCCAGAAATTGATTCTTGAGAAGAAAATATAGGGTCTAACGGTATTTTTCTTGTAGATAAGAAAGGGCATTATGGAAAAGAAAGGTATAGAGGTTCAATAATTCAAAATTAAACTACTAAAATCATCATCAATGGTCATTTCTGTAAAGGGATAACTTAATTTTTTTGAAGAAATTATTTTCATTTTGAAATTAATTTTAAATGTTTATGAAACTTGCCGAAAATATTTTATTTGTCATTAGAACCCTTGCGCCAATTGATTTTGTTATAGAAAATTTATTTCCACTAAGTAAATTTTAAAATATTATATTTCTTCAATAATACCTACTTTCGACGGCACTGGAACAATTGAATTCAGCTTGTGTGTGTGTGTTTGTGTTTGTGTATTTGTTTGTGTGTGTGTGTGTCTATAGCATATACTTTCAAGCTGTCCAGATTCCGGAATGGAACATGGATATTGCGGATTTTTGTAATAATTATTGCTTGTGAATCCTGCTTTATCGGTCAAACGCAAACCTAGATTTTGTAGATTTTGGACCAATTCGGGAGCTTTAGCGAATATTGGTCGTTGATATTTCAAAAAACCGTATGTCAAAAATTTTAGCATGTTGGGGTTTTATTTAATGTGAGCAGTTCTTTGATTTGAAAAAAATTCCGTAAGTGAAAAAAAATACCAATTGTTTTTTTCTCACGATAAACAAACATTGAAAATAAAATAGTTTTTTCTGGTTTTTACGAAAATCTTTAAATAAGTGACTACGTCTTTTTGCGGTATTTTTATTTATTTTGTATTGTATTGTATTTGTAAATATTTAAAAAATATTTACATGATACAGCAAGAAAAAAAAATCTTTTAGTAGTATCGAAACTAGCTTACCAAGTGTTTAAAAAAAATTACAATTACATTAAAAATATTAAAAAAAAAATAAAAAAATAAATGGATAAGTTAAAAGGTTATATTTATATATAAAAAAAGAAACATAATTATAATAATTAAGTAGTATGTACATTATTTAGATATAATTATGTATATACAAATTATATAATAATTGAAATTTATACAAAGCAAATTAATTATGAGTAGAAAGGTGCAAAAATATCTTCCTCCTAAAAATGGCTGGTGAAATAACTCTCTGCAGTTCGATTGGAAGACCATTCCAAAATCGAATAGCAGACACAAAAAAAGATCGCTCTGCAACGATGTGTGTGAAACGCGGTAAAATCAATCGCAACCCTCTTTGCGACTGGGCATATTGAATTAATTCCTCTAAATACACTGGACACAAATTATGTATTATGTTAAAAAGTTTAATTACATTACGAAACATCAATTACTTGTCTAAGCTAAGTCCCAACAAGGAAAACTGAATATTAGATACACTAACATATCTTGGGATATTGTGGATGAAACGCAAGCAGTCATTGAACGCAACATTCAGTTTACGTTTGCATTCATATTCAAGGACAGGATATACAGAGCAGTTAAAACAAAAAATGGTAGGATAAGAGTTTTTACTAAATGTTTCTTCATTTTAGAATCTAAAATATGTGATGAAGATCTTAAAGACCGAATACCAAAATAAATTCTTCTTACAGATTCAGAAACTGCATCACAACAAGTTAATTTCTCATTAATTAGAAAACCTAAATACTTAACTTTTTTCGCATATTCAATTGTTTGCCCATTTAACACAACTTTTGGGAAATCAAAGAGATCAACTTGGCTTCGAGAACAAACCATACTTACAGTTTTTGACGAATTAAGGTTGAGTTTGTTAGAATCAGCCCATCTTTGTATGCTAAGTAGATCTTCATTAATTCGAGCAACACAATCTTCCACCAAACCCAATTCACGAAAAATATATAATAACACATCATCCGCATACATGTGTATACGGCAACTAAGAACGATTTCAGGAAGATCATTTATAAGTAACGAAAATAGAAGGGGTCCAAGTACTGATCCTTGAGGAACACCGCAATCAACTATATATGGACTAGAAGTACCTTGATCAGTTTTAATTCTTTGAACTCGATATATAAGATAGTTACGCAAGAGTTTAAGAGCCGTTGTCGAAAATTGAATTTATTACTCAACTTAAACATTAAAATTTGGTGGTCAATACAATCAAATGCTTTTGAAAAATCCAAAAGGACCATTTCACCCATCTGATTCCTATCGAGAGCACTGCGGAAATCTGTTGTAACTTTAAGAACTGCAGATTCACAACTATGTTTGTTTCGAAATCCAGATTGCCATTTAGACAAAATGTTACTGGTTTGAATGAAGCCGAGAATTTGATTAGCCATCAGTCTTTCGAAAACTTTACCAAAAAATGAAAGCAAACTAATAGACCTAAAATCAGATGGCTCTGAAGGATTGTTTCTTGTTGGAACAGGTTTAATTGTGGCATTTTTCCATTCATCAGGAAATTCACTGCTATAGATGCATGTATTCAAAATATGTTTAATAGGCGGAAGAACAGTAGGTAAAATTAGTCGAATAAATTTCGGCGAACGTATCAACGGTGATATATGTATATTTTTTGTCAATATGAAAGGATTATTGGAAATTAAAATCATATTTTTGAAATTTCGCTCGGATGGTCACTTTAGATATATACTGGATAATACCTTGTTGACATTCGCAGTGAAAATGTGTACCTACTTACATTGCCTGAAGTACTTCTAGTCCTAGTCCTATAGTGCTAGTCCTACGCGTGCAGAAGATGGTTCTTCGGCAGCGAAACGAACGTTGCGCGCTGTGCAAATTCGTTGAAAGTCCTCAAGTGACTTCCTACCTACTCAAACTCAATTCAAAACAGCACGAAAAACGAATACAACAAAAAAAAAATGGGGGAATCATATCTGATGATGATGAATTGCTCGTTCGCAATCGCACATAGGTATAATATTATTTTTATATGCTATCAAATTAAAAAATGACTGCAGGAGACACCAAATGTTAAAATGTTAAAATGTTCATCTAGAGTGCCAATTGTCTTGGAATATTTACTTACATTCACATTTAATGTACGTAGGTATAAGGGAAATGTTAGGACTTAGGAGGCAGGTTGGGTATAATGGGGTATGTGAGTTTCTGGCTCTTCTCGCGAACAACACACTGCCAAGCTAAGCTAAGCAAAAGCATAAGCATCCCCCATTGAATGGGGGTAAAAACTGTGTAATGGACGTGTACGCTAATTAGCAAAGTTACTTCATGAAGATAACTCACCGAGTGGCCACTTGAAAAATGCAACAATACGAATAAGCCACGCATGTTAAATAGAATGTGACACTACTGGTGGATGCAGTTGCATCATCATCATCAGTGCTGAGGCATAATTTCAATAACCATACCTCCATTCATGTTGCATATAAACGTATATAATATGACCGCATACTTCAGTTTTATTTTCATGAATGTAATACAATTTGTATACCCATATATGGGATTATGGTTATAACTTATGAGGAATCTCATAATGCAAGTGTGCCTATTTACATTTCTGCAAAAAGAAAAGGATGTGCCAGAACTGAAGTTAAATTTGCTGCATAATGTAAGTAGGTATATTTCTGACTTCACTAAATATAAATAGAATTTATATAGGTACCTTTTTTACTCGTATAGATTATAGGAGGATTTTGTTCTATCTTTTCCCTGCATTGAAGAACATTCTTATAATTAAATAGCAAAAACAATAGGTAGGGTAAAGCTGGGTAAAACAGTTCAGATGACCAGCTGGTATCACAAATCAAACTTGTTTTTATAGAATCAGCTTTTTATTGAAGTAAAATTTTTCACTTTCACCTTAAACCAAAACATGTATAAAGCTACAAAACTTTAGTTTATTCAAAAACGAAAGTAAATATTTGTATTTCACGCCACGGATGCTCCGTAAACTCAAAGATTGGGTAATCGTGAAAATCAGTTTAGAAAATAAGTTTGGTGGCGTGTGCGTGTGGTTTGTCTGCAGAAAAAGAGGGGCCTACAATTTTCTGCCGAATCCGAACTGCCGAAGTAAACGGTTTTTTTATTTCGAGGCTGGGAATCGAACCTAGACCTCCGGAATTACCACGAAAACGAGTTTACCAATTGTAAATACAAGACTAGAGAAATGCCAATTTATAATAGTTATAAAAGTTTTTCGCCTTTAAAATTTTAAGTGCGTTAACGAGCTTTGCGCGACTTGGAAAAAAAAAAACTCTGGGTGCCTGAAGTAGTATCCCCATCAGCGGAGGGCCCTGGACCTGCGGGGCCGCATGAGCAGTACTTTTATACATCAAAACTGTTATAATTGGCATGCCTAGAGTCACTTCAATTAAAATAAGGTGTGCATCAATATAAAGGGTCCGCCATCTAACGTTTTTTTTTCAACTAGTGCTTATTTCGTGAATGGTAACACTTATAGCTCATGTCTGATTTGACAGATAATTAGTTTTATCCTTCCGCTGAACGAATATGGTTGTGTATACGCTTCGCTAAGTGGGCCTGCGATCGACGTAGAGAAGATGCCGATTTTGCCAAAAAAAATCATCTTTTCAGATGAAGCTCATTTTGATCTTGGCGAGTAAACAAGCAAAATTGTCGCTTTTGGGACACAGAAAACCCGCACGCATACATTGAAAAGCCGATACACCCAAAACGAGTCAATGTTTGGCGCGGATTTTGGTCCAGAGGCATAATTGGGCCATTTTTCGAAAATGAGCAAGGAGTGGCCGTTACAGTCAATGTCGATCGTTATCGGGCCATGTTGACAGAATTTTTGTTCGCAAAAATTGAAGAGGAGGATATTGGCAACATTTGGTTTCAACAGGACAGCGCTACATGCCACACAGCCGAAGCTACACTCGATGTTTTGCGCCATTTTCAAAAAAAAAAAGTTATTTGGCGGACCCTTTCTTCTACAGTCCCTTTCAAAAATTATTCTGTTGAATTTCATTTGAAATGACACATGAAGTACTCGCTTAGTGTCAATTATTGAACTAGTGCTTTTTCTTTATCTCAGCGTACATTTTTTCTTTGACAAAGTTGCGTTTCTAACAAAAAAAAATATATTTCTCACTCACCAATGGATGCGACGACATCCAGTAGAAGAGATTTATCATTAATTGGCTAAGCATTGACTGAAGTAAGGGTTGAATTGCTTAAGTAAATCTTCACGGGATATACCTTAAACAAACGGACAAATTTTAATTACTTATTTTTATTTGTCTTATAAAAGCAACAAACAATATTTGTGTACAATCCCCAATTCTATCCACATTAAATGTTTACCTATTTATAGCTTTGAACTTAAGCTTCTATTTGCATTGGTTAAATTTGTTAAGTTAAGCTTAATAATCCAAATATCTTTTGTAAATGGCTGTTATCTGTAGACAAGTTACTTTGTAATTTAAAATTGACAGTCTTCTATATCTAATACATGTCTACGTATAGAAGTACCTAATGAAAGGGAAGAAAGGTAAACGAATTCTTTACAAGACGAATGTCGCGTCGTTTAAATTAAGGGTTTTGGAAAACAAAGGCAGAAATACATAGAAATAAAGTTTTTAGAATTAATTAGTTTTTACTGATAGACAATATCAAAAACAAAACTGCGGTAACCCCCACAAAAAGTTTCCAATTTCTATTAAAACAAAACTCTAATTTCTTTCCAACTTTAATATCTAACCACTTCTGGAATTAATAGTACTTAACAATTTTAAGAATTTAATAATTAGATTAGTGATTAAAACTACGAAATATGCAATGCATGGCTTGACAAAAAAAAACTCTGGGTTCCCAAACTATGCCTATATCTACTGACGGAAGGCATTGGGCCTTGAGGGGCCGCATAAAAGTACTTGTTCTTGAAAAAATCGTTTTATTTTTGATCATACTGTATAATTAATAAACTTATATTTTACTGTACTTTATTTTGACAGGTTACTACACTACCATAAAATATTGAATTTGTCATTTTTGTTAATCTTTTTCTCTTCTTTTTAATAAATAAACAAATAATAAATAAATAAACTTTTATAAGCCAAAACTGTTATAATATGCATGTGTAAAGTAACTTCCCTTGGTTCCCAGGGTCCACCGCCCTTTGTGCACCCAGAGTTTTTTTTTCAATTCGCTGGAAGCGCGTTAAGCGCGAAACATTTCGGATTTCTCCTTAATATAATTTTTTCCTTAATATCAAGGTGAAAACTATTAACTTATATGCAAAACTTTTTTACTGATTTGTGAAATCGGTGCGAAAATCGTATAACATTAGTTACCTTAAAAAAATAATGCTAAGATGGTGAACATTTTTTTTTTATTTTTTTAATAACATGCCTGTGCTAAACTGACCGGATTTTAGATGCTTACGTATCGGTTTGTTCATGTCTGTTGAGTCCGATCGTATTAAGGAGACTTAACAAATTTTGTGCTGCGTAAATTCAAATTATATTGCGTGTAGAGAAATAGTTAAACTGTATATTATAGAAACACACTGGCGCAAAATTTTAGACGATTTAGTAAAGTGTTAAATCATTTTTAGTATGATACTAGGTTAAAAAGAGGATTTTGCTAATTTTAAACGAGTTTAACATGATAGTATCTCTTAACATTTTACTAAAGTTATAATCGCCAGATTGGTGTCTTATCTTTTTAACATATTACTAAATCCATATGTCATTTTGACATAGAAAAATTTTAACAAGGTATGTTTGCTCCATTTTTTGCACGAAATGTCACTGTTTTAGGCGCGTTCAGCTTGAGTTTCGTAAGAAAATGGGTTTAGTATGATACTAGTTAAAAAGTGTTTAAAACTAACAACATTTTAGTAAAGAGTTTTAAAGTTAGTAAAGTGTTAACTAGTATCATGCTAACACCTTAACATCAGGCTGTTTAAAATTTTGCGCCACTATGTTACAAAGAAAAATATGAAGGCAGTTATATTGTAATCTTTGAAATACTGCAAGTATCAACGCGGCCTGTGCCATAATCAAAAAGTTTACAAGCGGAAAATCAGTAGAAATAGATACTTTTTTGGTGGACGCACTCGCAAAACAACAGTTAAAACTGATAGGCGTATTCAAAATTTTTTGTTTAAAGTTAAAGATCCCTTTCGATGGTTCAAGTGCAGAACCTCGTCATTAATTTTTCAAAAAAAAAAAAATATTTTAAATCAATTATTAAAAATTAAAAAAATAACAAATAAATTGATCTGGGCTATCATTAACCTGAACAATATTGTTACGCTGAAAATGCCAAAAGGTGGCTCTGAAATGCATGAAATACATTCTTCAAAGCAAAGTAGCCGTAAAAAGTGGTTTGCAAAAAAAAATATTCGAATTTCAGAGTGGCCGTCTCAATTCCTTGATTTAAATCCGATAGAGAACTTGTGGGCGATTTTAAAAAGAATGGTTGGGAAGAGAACGCACACATTCAACAAGTTCGCATTCTACAGCTTTGAAAATGGGGAAAATTCCTACAATACCTACTCTTTTCGACAATTTGATTAAGTCAATGAATAGTGCGTCGATGCCAAGCAGTAGGTAATAACAAATAAGGACTCCTGGACAAAATAATTACCTTCGCTTTAATTTAAAATCGGAAAATACGGTTAGTTTTTCGCAAATTTAAAATTAAATTTTTTACTGATGAATTATGATTATTGTATTTTTTATGATTTTAATGAATAAAAAATGTATATGAACAAATAAAAAAATATTTTCAATTTATTCACTATTATCTTACAAAACAATAATAATTAATAAAATTTATCAAAAACAAAAAATCGCGAAAGTGTTTAACACTGACATGATGTACCTTTATTAAATCTTAAAAATTCTATACACGACTTGAACTACCTATATACAAGAGCAAGCACCAGCGAATAAGCTATTTTTTTTTTATTTTTCTCAAAATGCAGTCGACTCCGCTTACCTATAAATGAAATTTATCACGGTTTTTTTTGCAGGTCATTTTCACGCAAATTAGTACGGAAAACTGCTCCCCGCTTATTTGAAAACTCTTTTTAATTGAAACAATTTCCCTTCCCCCAAATAATTATTTTGTTGTGAAGCAACTCCGCACGCACAACTGCACACATCCATACATTTTTGGAGTTTTAACACACTTAAGAAAGTATATTTTATATTACATGTTTTTGTTTTCCCTACATATTTTTCTGTCAAACTATTGATTTTTTTTGTTTGCTTGTTTGGCACTGAAGTCTGGTGGAAGTTCCAAATCCTTTCAACTGTCACAATGGATATCTGCCGCCAAATGTCAGAAGTGTCAGTGTGAAATTAAAAAAAAAAAATAATAATAATCTGACAGCACTACCTGGTTTTAAAACAAAACCAAATGCCGAAGGCACGAAGGCGAGCCAAAAAATTCGGGTGTTTAATAATAGTGAATAATATGTAATAAAATTAGTTTTTTTTGTATCAAACACTTGAAAAAATGTTCACTAAAATGTTTAAACACTTATTAATAGGTAATTCGATCGCAAATTTAAGTTTTCAGTTCCAAATACAAAAAATAATCAAATGACCTGATTTTTAACACTGCCAAGAGCATGTAAATATTTTCCAACCAGGGACTTTTTTTGTTGTTGTTTTAGATGTCAAATTAGAAAGAGAAAAGACAAAGACAAATCTTGGAAGACCTCTATTATGAAAAGTTCTTCTGTTTGTTGTTCAAGGTTATTTATGGTTTATTTTCATAAAGGGTCCGCCATCTAACGTTTTTTTTTTCAACTAGTGCTTATTTCGTGAATGGTAACACTTAGCTCATGTCTGATTCGACAGATAATTAATAATAAAAGTTTTTTCCTACCGCTGAACGAATATAGTTGTGTATACGCTTCGCTAAGTAGGCCTGCGATCGACTTAGAGAATATGCCGATTTTGCCAAAAAAAATCATCTTTTCAGATGAAGCTCATTTTGATCTTGGCGGGTAGTAAACAAGCAAAATTGTCGCATTTGGGACACAGAAAACCCGCACGCATACATTGAAAAGCCGATACACCCAAAACGAGCCACTGTTTGGCGCGGATTTTGGGCCATTTTCCGAAAATGAGCAAGGAGTGGCCGTTACAGTCAATGGCGTTCGTTATCGCGGGCCATGTTGAACGAATTTTAGTTCACAAAAATTGAAGAGGAGGATATTGGCAACATTTGGTTTCAACAGGACGGCGCTACGTTCCACACAGCCGAAGCTACACTCGATGTTTTGCGCCATTTTCAAAAAAAAAAAAGTTATTTAGTTACCTAACGTATTGTAATAATAATGTATATGTACTAAATGTACCTAAACAAACAATGTATATATACATTATGATGTCTTCGTTATAAACCTAAACCAATTAAATTAAGACCATCATGATGATAATACGTAAGCATACTTTCATCTATTAAGGGTAGCATTGCAAAGATCATAAAATAACTCCTGTTGTGGTTGTAGTAGGTATCACATTGATGATTTTAACACAAAAATGCTGAACAAAACTAAATTTTCCAAGGTATTTCACTTTACAAGACATTAATTTCAGATGATAGCAAACATGTCCGATTTTTCTACTTAATTACACACCTGGCTACTTTTAACTTCTGTTTGGTTTGGTTTATATGTAGTTATGTATCTTCCTTTACAACGAACACACATTAGTATACTCGTATATATATAGTTATCACCCTGTTATGTTTCTTACCTAGTACCTACGTCATTCATAAAATTTTAACCATTTTTATCCCTGAGTGACCTTAAATACTTTCTGACCAATTAAGTTTTTTTTTTCATTATTTCTTTTATTTTTATTACAAGACAGAGAAATATAAAACTGGAGGTGAATTAGAAGTAAAACGGAAAAATCCTTCAAAATCTTGAAGCGAAAAGGAAATAATTATAACAAAAGAGACCCCTGAATCCAAATGAAGAAAGATATTTAAGTAGTTCATCTGGTGACCATCGAATGTGTTTTGCTTGCGGAGATTTTAACCAAATTTCGGTTAGTTTACATGAAAATTGTTTAACCAGCCTGTTTAACTAGATTTTTGTTTTTAACTTTGTCTTTTCTCGTTAAAAATCGCGACTATTGATTATGATTAATTTTATTTAATTTATTTTTCAATTTCTTCTTACTGCCTTAACTTCTTTTAGTTTCCCTCATTTCATTTTTTTGGATGTGCATTGTAATTTTTGCATTTTTGATGTTTTTTTTTACCGCAACAACAATATAACAATCGTAGTTAACAATTAGTTAACAACTGCAATAATCAAATTGAATAACGCAATTTTCAATTTAACAGCTAGTACTTTCCATTTGGCATCTACTAACTATGTAACTCAGGGATGAAAATTCGTCTTTTCGCATGTATCAAAAGTTAAAAAAAAAGCGTACGGAATTGTACTCCTTGATTTGTTTGCAACAAATTTATCTTGTTTGAAAAATAGTACATAAATGAGAAAATCTTTTAATGCAAAGAAAAATTAACATAACCATTTGTTTGTAATATTTTACCACTATCTGCCTTAACACAATGGAGACGGAGCTGCAATTGGAGCTGTACTTTAATTATTGTAGTATTTGTTCCAGTGAGGCCTTAAAATTGACAGTTAGGTCTTATTGCTCGTTTATGCTATAAATTGTATGTAGTTACGGGTATAGCTTGATAAACTGCTTAAAAGTCTTCCAGAGCTTCGAAAAAGAGGCCTTGGGGTCATTTAGGGCAGTCATTCATAGTTTTTGGTTAAAAGTAGCACAAGTGAAAATTATGTTGACTTTCTGAACATACTCCTATAAAAGTATCATCAGCTGGGTTGCAACATGTCCTACTAAGTGTGGTGATATAAAGTAACGAACATGGTGGACGTTTAAACCAAGCCACATCGAAATGGAAACGAAATACCAGATACGGTGGAATGCGGCAATGTTAGCGGACTCCTGCTGGAACTTGAGTAGAGATACCCCTGAAAGTGATTACAAAAGGCAAGCAGAAAAGAAGATATACGTTCTTGATTAACAGGATTAGATACCTATTTTATTAGGAAGAGACTAGAGACATGCCAATTTAAAAAAGTTATAACAGTTAACAGTTTTTCCCCATTAAAAGTGGGCGTGCATTAACTCGCTTCGCGTGACTTGAAAAAAAAAACTTTGGATGCCTCAAGTATGTCCACTGGCGGAGGGCCCTGGCCCTGCTGTGGGGGCCGCAAAAACAGTACTTTTATAAACTAAAACTGTTATAATTGGCATATGTCTAGAGTCACTTCCATTTTATTAATGGATAAGATATAAAAATATTTGTATTTTCATATTCAGTGACCCTAAAGTTATTAGTATACCTACAAAATGTGGCATTTATTTAAAAAAAAAACTCACAAAAAGTCAGTGTTTGTAGACCAGTATATTTTGAGTTTTGACCGTGTGCAAATTTGATTAAAATTTCAATATAATAATTTTATACCAGATGAAAGGTTGACTACTAATTCCACGTATAAATTCACCTCATTAGGGCACAAAATTAATCTTTGGATACAATTTAACGCTGTTTTCATCAAACTCACACACGACTTTCAGTAAATTTACCTTTATCTTCTTAAAATTTCGAAGATTAACAACAGAGATTAATTTCGTAAATAGTATATTTTAATTAAATCTCGTTTATTCTTTACAGAACGAATATTTTTGATTAATATTGCGTTGAGGGCATTAATTGAAGAATCTCATATTTTTTGTGGTAATATAATTCTATTATAACTATTTTGTACTGATTAAACATGTATTATTGTGACCAGGGCCGGACCATAACCACATGGGCAAGATGTGCAAATGCACAGGTCGCGAAATTCTGGGGGCGCATTACCAGGAGCAAGAAAATGTAATCTGATCTTGCGCAAACAAATATGTACTGCCATTTGCATTTTAACCACAAAACAAATAATCCCTGTGCTAAGTTATTTCTTGCACACTAATTAACATATCACTGTCATTGTTGCATTCAAGGAGAATTTAGCTCAAAATATCGTAAAATTAAAGATCACACTAGAACTACGCATTAAAAGTCTATCTCCTGGGTAATGTGGAAAAGTCGTATGTATGTGTATCAGTGTATGTATGTATGGATGCAAATATAAAAAGGGGCGCTTTCCACAAATCTTGCATAGGGCCCTTATTGTGACAAAATTTCAAAATTATATCGAATTTTATAAAAGTGTATTTTAGTACTATAGCAAAGACGAATGTATTGAAAAAAAGTACTATTGTAATGACTTTTTCATCCCTGATTTAACTACCACATTTGCTATGTTCCTTTGGAATCCAGTATCAACTGCCAAGTATACTTCAGACAAACTACATCCACTCTGTGGTAGGGCTGTGTAAATCAGGAACGATTCGATTTTTTTGATCCGATCATCGAAAAGTATTGATGATTGAAATCACAAATTTTAGTTTCAATCGATCCAAATCTCAATCATTTCGATGATTCTCGATTTTCCAACCCAATCTCAATTATTTCGATGATTCTCGATTTTCAATCCCAATCTCAATCATTTCAATGAATCTCGATTTTCGATATCAATATCTTTTGAATTATTAATATATTTTATCGGAGAAAAGAAATATGGGTCAGAATGGGGTCGGTCAAATCGGTACAGTATTCGTTAACTTCGGAGATGGAATTTTATCGAAACCAAAATAAAAAAAGTTGTCTTAGTTTGACAGGTGTCAAAATATGCCAAGATTTTTGGTACGGCGGATCGAAAAACGGAGACTGCCAATCGATTTAGGAGGTGGATATTATTCTAGTCTCAAGGCCGACGTTCTGGGTCCACTAGAACACTTAGTTTGACAGGTGTCAAAATATTTGATCATTTTTGGATCAAAAACGGAGTACGCCAATTTATGAGGTGGAAATTACCTAAAGTCACACCAGTTCTCTAGGTTCTCTAGGTCCATTAGAACACTTTTAATTTGACAAGTGTCTAAATGTCAAATCATTTCCGAGAATACGCGCTACGTAACGTTGTACATCGTAACGTCGCACAGAGGAAAGTCCACGTTTTTATTTCACTCTACCGCCGACATAGATGTTTACACATCAAAAATCGAATCGGAACAGTGTGAAATAATGAATTGAGTGGAATGAAAATGATCGAATGATCGATTGATTAAAATGATAGAATCATTTTAGTAATTGATTCTTGAACGATTCGATCATTTGAAATGAACGATTTACACAGCTCTACTCTGTGGTCGAAGTAGTTCAAAGTAGTTCATTAATCTAATAGCAGAATATTTCCGAACAAGAAAAAGACATCACGAATCAAAACAAATTATACGTATAGAAGATTCTTGATGTTGACTTTTTTTCTAATTTAAAATAAATAAACAACATCAAAGTGTCGAAATTATATTGATATTGAGGTAAGATTTTACTTTTGGCAAAATGAAAGCGTTCCATTCATCATCTCCTGGAAAGTACCTACTAAAAAGTACTTAGCCAGACCCAATGGAACACACCTATTCACAGTCCCAATTTTTTGACAGAACTGCTTTCGCTGCACCGTAAAATGACAAGTTTAAATGTTCATATTGACAATCGCAAGTTATTGGCTAAAAGTTGACTAGTTTTGTAATAAATTTGCTGACAAAAATTGTCAATGTGACCACCATTTTTGATTCAATGTTTCATTCTGTCATTCAAATGTTTTGACACAAAAATCAATTACTGGATAAAAATGTGCACCAGGTGAATGTCTAGGTATCAGTGGAAACCAAGCATTATATTGATATTTTAACTGTGAACAAATTGTAGAATTAATTACAACGTAACACGTAGACGAAATTACTTCCTACTTTTTGGACAAAGTAGAAGAAATCCGGAAAGTGCTTCTCTGTAAAACAAAAAAAAACGTCACTAAAACTGTTTTTTTTTTTTTTTTGTGTTTCGCCCTTTATCGTTTGATCTGAAAAGACAGGTACATCTTAATATAGAAACGTATGTATTTTCAGTTCTGTCTACAGTGCAACTGCAAACATGATGTTATTCTTCGGATGGGGTTCTAATTCCGGGACTTCAACCGAACTATACATAAAAAGATATCGACACCATAAAAATAATGTTTACGTTGTGGGCTTTGATCCATGATGATAATGGCAACGAGCGCCCATAAAACCGGCTGCACAAATCGCTAGATGTATATATATGTAGGTATATGGGAGGTATAGAGGTATATACTCGCACAAACGCAGGTGGCCAAAGGTTCCTTCCTGTTCGTTTTCAATGTTTCAACTACATATTTGATTCCAGCAATTGGATTTAGTTCAAACTGTTTATTTTAAATTGGATATTGGTGCAACAACGGCTAATACAAGTACCGGAGATTAGGTTGGCTCAATGGTTTTATATACTATGTATCTACGAATTACTTACATCATCATTTGGTTTTATGAACGTCATGAGCTAAATGTCATACAATAATGATTTCAAAAATGTTAAAAGGATTGAGGTCAATTATAGGACACACACAGCGGACAGCGAGGCAGCAGACGACAGTAAAATGATCCTTCGGGAGGAGATACTCTAATGAAAATACAGTGATTACAATCGGTCCATTGCATCTAAGCGATTGAAGAGTTGATAAATGTAATACGTGAAAAGGGGTTTTTGTTTCAAAGCAATAATAGGTATACATAGGTAAAGTGATGGTCTTATTTCTTGTATGATGTCTGATACGTGGATAATTTTCTTTTCCCATTTTGCAGTTTTGATCAGTACCAATACCTAGTAAGTTCAGAAAATTTAAATAAAAAATCACAAGTTGCGTGGAATAAAGAAGGAAGGCTGATTTGTTCATATCTGAAAGACGATCATTAGGAAAACATTTTTATTAAAATAAAAAAAAAAAAAAACAGGTTTTCAGGATTCAGTTACCCTGAGGAAACTCCCCATTTTGGAAAACACCCCAATTAATCTATGCAAGCAAAGGGTTTTTCAATTGGCTTTTTGACGTGTAAGGATTTTGGCAGCCATGTTGTCATTTGTCAAGTCAGGGGCCAAATTACGGCATCAGTGACTGATCGAGTGAGTGCCATCAGTGATCGAATGAACGAGTAAAACCTATGGGGATGATGACTCCATAACGTGAGCGGTAATGCCAAACTCACATAATTCAGTCACGTATTACTCGATAACTGATGCGGTAATTCGGCCCCAGTTGTTTATTATTCAGATACTAATGCCAAATCACCCTGGCAAGATACACGATTCAACAGCACGTCCAAATGATAAAACTTAAATATACGCATATAAAAATCTCTTGGGGCAACGATACGGCGGCGTTCCACCCATTTTACGGTTAACATGGTTGTCCTTCCTAGTCGATTATCCAAAGTTTGGTAGCTAAAGGAGATGGCTCATTTGTGGGCCCAGTGTGTTTACTAATATGACTGTGGTATCAAAAGAAAGGCGATTTTGAGGAAATTATGTGGGTTATATATTTCTAAAATTGTTAGTGGGAATTTTGCAATATTTGAGCTTGAAGTTGTATAATTCAGCAAAAGAATTTCACTTATTTTTCCGAAAAAAAAAAACTGTTTATAACTTGCGATATAAGGTACGTAGGATAATGATTTTGGTATCAAATGAAAGGCATTTTCTCTATCTCTATATCTTTATTTTCCAATGCGTTTTTTGTCGAAGGCTCTTGATGGAACAATATTTCAATTTTTGTTTTTAAGAAAAACGCCTTTTTATGCATCAAAGCAAACGTTGTATATAAGAACTGTTGGTTGTTTTGTTAATGTTCTGCATATTTTGTGGTTTTTGGAATTTCCTAGTCCAACCATACCTAAAACATGTTATTCATCAATATAAAGGTTGTATATATGTAAAGGGTTTTTCAGCAAACGACTCCATATTTCTTGCCGCTCTTTTCACATTTCTCTTCAGCTTCAGTAAGGTTTGCCATTTCATGATGGAAAGATATACGAGCCAAAACCAAGTCGAAATTATCAAAATTTACTACCGAAATTCGGAGTCAGTGGGCTCAACGTTAAGAGCGCTACGTCCAATTTATGGTCGTCATAATCGTCCTAGCAGATCAACAATTTAACGTCTAGTGGACAAATTTTACAAAATGTTCCCGTGCCAGTGAGACAAAGAAGTGCCCGTAGTGTCGAGAATATTGTGCTGCCGCTGAGGCTTCAGTTGCAGAAAGCCCAAATGTGTCTCTCACACGTCGTTCTCTAGCGTTGGGCATCTCTGTGACGTCGTTGTGCCGAATTTTGCGAAAAGATCTTGGCCTACATCCTTACAAGATTTAATTGACGCAAGAACTGAAGCCGTTTGACCACCAGAAGCGTCGGATGTTCGTGAATTGGGCTGAGCAGCAACTTGAAAATGATTCGGATTATGCGGTATTGGTCAGGCAGCAATCCACACGTACTCCATGAGCAATCATTGCATCCCGAAAAAATTACGGTTTGGTGTGGTTTATGGGCCGGCGGCGTCATTGGGCCGTACTTCTTCCGTGATGATCAAGACCGGCACGTTACTGTGAATGGGGATCGCTACCGTTCAATGATAATCGAATATTTTTGGCCCCAATTGGATGATATGGACTTGGAGGACATGTGGTTCCAACAGGACGGGGGCGCCACAAGCCACACAGCGAATGTCACAATCAATTTATTAGAAACCAAGTTTGGAGAACGTGTTATCTCACGAAATGGCCCAGTCGCTTGGCCGCCTCGGTCGTGCGATTTGACGCCGTTAGACTATTTCCTGTGGGGCTATGTCAAGTCTATGGTCTATGCCAACAAGCCAGCGACGATTGATGAACTTCGTACGAATATTGAACGTGAAATTGCAGAAGTATCGGCCGATTTATGCTTGAAAGCCGTCGAAAATTTGGTTCAGCGTCTGGACTTCTGCAAGCGTGCCCGTGGTGGCCATGCAAAAGAAATCGAGTTCCATACATAATGGCATCGAACGTACTTTCACAGAAATAAAGAATTTCATTGATATCCAAAACCGTTTTTGTTTTATTCAAAAAAAAACTTTTGTAGCGCCAAAAACCCGATATATCAGACTTAAAGTTATTATTAAATAATGCATATTTCGTTACAGGAATTATTAAAGCTAACGCTTAACGATAAAGTTCATAGTCCAGGTTTCTAGGAAAACGGCCCATCTACTTTGAGTCGAAGGATTCAGTGAACAATTAGCCAACGGCCGAACGCCCTTGCGTCAAAGAAACGCAAAATCAACCGAAAATATTGTCGCTGTCTGTGAGAGTCCGTAGTTCTTCGAAAACGACCATGTTATTGCCATCAGAATCAACGGATAGCGCTACCGATCGATGATAACCATTTTTTGATGGATCCAATTGGATAATATGGATGTGAACGATATGTGGTTCCAACAGAACGGCGCTACGAGCTACACTGTGAATGCCACAATGTTCCATTTCAACATCTAACCGCCCTTATTGAAAAACCGCATACAATTCATCAATTTCATCGGGCCAACGATGCCGGAATCAATTTTATACAAGCGACAAGTACCTACCTTCATCGACACCTTACCTATATCCCAAATACCTATAACAGAAGGAAACTTCAACTTCAAATGCAAACTTCATAGTAAGAGATAATTTACCGAACCAATTAATTTTATTGTTAATTCCAACTCCAAGTGCAAATGTAGCATCTATTAAACAGCAAATATCTAGGTATAGATAAATATAGTAGGTATTGCTAATGTTAGATTTTTAGCAGTCTCAAATCAATCCGCACAAATTTCTTCGGAATTCAAATGCCTGCGCACAAAAGCCTTCCTTATACACTACCAAACCAAACCAAACACACTACACTACTACAGTCAGGTTTGAATGCAAAGCAGATGTCAGAAGAAACGCATAGAATGTTTACAATAGAGGAGACTTTCAAAATAGCTTAGAGAAATGCACCAAGATCGTACTGTACAGTACAAGCGATAGATTGCTTCATTCATCAACATGTGATCTTGTCACTCAAAAATTTGGTCCTTCTTTTTATTTTGATCTTGTCCTCTGTAACTCATCACCTCGCCAAACATGGAACGCTACGCTATAGTATAATGTTCAAGCAATGCGTTCCGATGCGACAGCTAATTTTCATGGGAGGCATATCGCATATATAAATACACATACACATTCCTTTTTTGATCTTATTTGAAAAAGAGATCAAAGAATTCTAAATTAAGGTTGAGCGCAAGTTATTCGCAGTTTTATTAAAAAACTCAATCGGTTCTCTTAAAATGGAACTATGACGAACATTTTGTAGAATTTTAGCACAATGACACCTACCTATCTACTGACATAGCACTAAATAAATTTGGTATTACAATTATTCGATGAGACGTGTGTAATTGTGTATTTTAAAGTATATAGCTTTTAGAAAGCCCAAACCTGGAATTTGGGTGCCATTTAACTATGATGCAAAATTCTAGAAAATTTTAAGGGTTTACTTAAATTTATCGGGGAACGAAGTCGTTTGACAAACTCTATAAATACAGGTTAAAATCAAATGGATCAAAGAATACAGATCATATTTTAACCGAATTATCTGGTGCAACTATATCTTTAAAATTGCAGCTCAAAGAAGGCGAAATGCTCAGTCGATTTGTTCACCAAAGTTCAACAAAATTCTTCACAGGTGGCAACAGTGTTTTGCGAAGGACTTTTAAATGAATAATTTCCAAAACTATATTTTCTAACTTCCGCACCAAAGTACGAAGAAGTGCCCGACATCACAGTCGAAATAAGTGAGTGCGACGCGGCGTTGAAAAGCTCCAACAAAGGGAAAAGCGATTATTGGGCCAGACTTTCTGAGTTCTGCAAAAAGATGGGAGACATCGGGCTAAGAGGGCTCACGGTTATCATCTCCAATAAACTTATCCGCGGTGACCAAATGCGAAATCAGTATGGAGGGAAAGTTACCTTCTCCCAATTTACAAGGGGAAGGGTGACACTTCGATAGTTACCGTTCAATCAAGCTGATGTAACACACCATGAAGATCGGTGAGCGGGTATTGGATGGCCGACTGTGAAAATAATACGGCTATACGGCGTGTTTGTCTCGGGTAAATCAACCACAGATGCAATCCAGAGTTTAAGAATCTTATTGGAAAAACATCGTGATTCCACAAGCGATTTGCAAGCTGTGTTTGTTGATTTTGAAAAGGCATTCGATCGACAACCACGAGATCTGACATGGGTGGCCCTAAGGCAACGAGGAGTTCCAGAATTCTACGTGCGAACGATCAAAATATGTACGACCAAGTCAAAACAAAGGTAAGATGCACTGCAGGAATCACCGAAAATTTCCCAATCGAAGTTGGTGTACAGTGTGTAAACCAAGGAAGAGTCCTTTCCTTATAACAGTTTTTGATTATCTACTTGAAGATAAGGTCAGGGACTCGAAAGTGAATCAGTTATTCTTTCCTGACCATGGAGCCATCATAAGTGGAGATTTTTTATCGTTGTAACAAGCACTTGATGTATGTATGGGTGGACGTTTTGGAGGGAAATGGGTATCGCATTAGCGCCAAAAAGAGAACACTTATGCTGCCCATTTTCTGATCCACTCAGGCCTATTGCTGGCATTTATTTGAACGGAACAGTGCTTCCCAAATGCGAAAAGTTTGAATACCTTGGATCAAAAACCAAGCATCTTTTGATGACGACATCAACCATCGCGTAAGCGTAGGGTTGATGAAATGTGACCAAAAAATGTCCCCTAAGCTGAAAAGAAAGCTCTACACTGCAATGGTTCTTCCAACGCTTTCATACGGTTCACAATGTTGGACAATAATGTACAACTTGAAACAATCCATAACCGGGATGCTTGCCGACATTTTCTGAGGTCAACCCGACGAACCCCACTAGCAGATCAGTACTTCGTCGGCAAAGAAGAAGACAAATACTAAAAAATTTCTTGTTTTCAAAAGTTAAGAATCAACTTAACTGAGACTTTATTTACTGTATTACCAATTTTGAACCTTTTCGGAAATAAATTGAGGACCGTTTTTGCAAAACTGAAAAAGTCCATTTTGCAAATTTGTTTTTTTTTTTTTGTTGTTTGAATATAAGTAGATAACACTTTTGGAAAAGTATAAATATGCAAAACTCTCTTTTCCTACACATCTAATTACAGGTTTATTTCCGTTGAAATTGTTTAGAAGCATTCACCTTAATTTTGAGCCCAAAAATCGAATTTTGAATTACTGATATAATTATGATTTGCAAGATTCTACCATTAGTTACGCTATGAAGGTAGGTACTTACTTAGCAAGAATCGTATTGATTTTTATTTTCAAACCCACTATCAATGTGCTTCTTGATCTTCCATCCGTACTATCCCATAAGCGTTAAGGAAATATGTTGATCTCCAAAACTGACAAACTTTGCAAAAATGTGCTTTCACCAGAAATATCTTCTTTTTGTAAGATCATCTACCACTTCTTTTTTTTTTATTAAAAATTTTTAACAAATTTAGATCGTTCTTTTGGTTTGCTCAAAAATCCGTTATGTTCAGTATAAGTAGATAGGCGGATGTCAATATTATGTTCTCTTTTCTTTCCGCTTCTGAACATTGTTTGCATTTTAGACAACAAAAAAGTGTGTTGATAGTTCATCTGCGTTTGAGTTTTTTCATCTCTTGTGAAGTCAAAGCTATGTTACCTTTCTATCCATCTATAGTGAGCTGACCCTCTGGACTTCTGAAGAGAAAGTTCTCAGTCTCATCTCGGTTTAACGAGACCAGAGGTGATACTATACCTTCACTCCAAAGCATCCGAGTTGAGACCGTATTTTTTTGGAATGAAATTTACTGAGAGTATTGGTTGTCTATCAGTCCAATTCTTAACATTCCCCGGGAAAATAACTCCCCGGGAGACGTGTTCTCTCGGGAGTAGTAATACACCTACTCTTATTTCGAATTCCCCAAGAGAAATTCTCGGGAATTTTTTGTTTAGAATACGGGAATAGGGAAAAGGGAAACATTTCCCGGGGAATTCTCATTTATAATTGGGCTGTATAGTCTATATGTCTATGTGGTCTAGGCTAGGCAGAAACAATTAAAAACAAAAAACTACAGAAAACGCAACCAAACCAAGACTAGATATATCCAAACTTTATTATAAATTATAATTGTTCTTATCTCATCTCGTGTACAGCCCTAGTAATTTACAAAAACTCTTATGGACATACATCTTTGTGGAACTTCTTCATGGGCTCTAAAATAGTTCCAGGATCTTGGCAAGGGTTGCCTCATCCTAAAGAGTCGTAAGGCCAATTTCAAAAAGTCACTAGATTTGTTGAAATGTTGAAAAGAAGAAGTCGCTAGAAGTGAAGAGACGCCAGACAAATATAGGTATTAACTAAGCTTCTCCCCTAAAATCTTACACTATCACGAAGCTTTTTCCAATATAATGGGTGATTTTTTAAGAGGCTTAGAACTTTTTAAAAAAAAAAAACACAAAAAATTCGAAAAAATGAATGAAATATTTATTTGAATCGATAGTTTGAACCTTGCAATTTAATGTTTAAAGATAATTTCATCCAAATGTTGACCGCGGCTGCGTCTCAGGTAGTCCATCCGCTGAGTCCAATTTTGGCATACTCTTTCACACATATCGGCCGGTATCTCACGAATGAATGCATGGATGTTGGCTTCCAGTGCGTCAATCGAAGCGGGCTTGTCCCTATAGACATTAGCCTTGACATACCCCCACAAAAAATAATCTAATGGTGTCAAATCGCACGATCTAGGCGGCCAATTGACCGGCCCGAAACGTGAAATTAACTGTTCACCAAACTCGCCTCGCAATTGCGCCATTGTTTCGCGTGATGTGTGGCATGTGGCACCGTCTTGTTGAAACCACATATCATGCAAGTCAAGAACTTCCATTTCGGGCAACAAAAAGTTTGTTATCATCGCTCGGTAGCGTTCACCATTGACAGTAACGCTGCGATTCGCATCATCTTTGAAGAAATATGGCCCAATAATGCCGCCGGCCCATAAACCGCACCAAACAGTGGCTTTTTCGGGATGCATTGGTAGCTGTTGCAATGCTTCTGGCTGATCTTCACTCCAAATGCGGCAATTTTGCTTATTTACGTGCCCATTCAACCAAAAATGAGCCTCATCGCTGAACACAAGCAGCGCGCGATGAACATTTCGAACCGAGCACGAATTTTGATAGTAAAATTCAATAATTTGCAAGCGTTGTTCATTTGTAAGACGATCCATGGTTAAATTGCAAACCAAACTGAAGCTGTTTGACAGTGACACAAGGTACTAAACACACGTCAGCTGTCAAAACCAGTGTTGCCAAAACCAAACCAGCTAAAAAATCACCCTTTACAAATGTAAAGGTATTTGCCAGGATTGCCATGTCTTTAACTTGTACGATAACCCAATTTAAAAATGTTTGTAGCCCAAAATCGGAGCCGAAAAACTAGCCCAAACAGTAGCCCTTCACTTCAATCACAATTTATTTTAAAAATTAACAAAAAATAAAATGCATTTTTTGTTCATAAAAAAAAGAAGAGTTAACAATATTATATATTTAACTGCGTTGAATATCAGTCTAATAAACGTGATATACATAAGTACTCATCAGAATCATCGTCATTGTCATCCTCGTGGTCATTATTATCACTTTGTTTGGTTAAACTAATTTATCATTTCAAATGAGGGTGAAAAGTTTTTACCGCTAATTTTTTTAACCGCGGTCTGCGTTAGGGGTATGTTTAGGGGGAGAAAAGTATTTTAATATTTCCTTTTTCGTGACCTAAAGCCCACTTAAGAGGAGTTGAAAAGTGTTTTATTTATTAGATTTATTTGTACGAAAAATATATCGCCCAATACTAGAAATTGTTGTCGGCAAAAAGATAGCCCAATTTCCGACAAATAGCCCAATCTGGCAAGCCTGGTATTTTCCTATCTTTGAAAATGTTTGTTCAATACATTTGTCATGAAAATCTTTCATTCTACAATCTGCAATTATTTACCCCAGACATCGCTAAAAATAATCTAGCGACATGAAAAAAATTGTTTTCGCTAACTCAATCCCCAAAATGGCAGCCCTGATTCTATGGTGGAATAGTCAACTACTTCTTCCAACTTCTCAGTTTTTTGCATAAGTATCCAATTTTTCTTCAAAAAAAAAACATTTCCTTTCGTCAAATGCCAAGTCCTTCGTCCAGTTGTGTGCCAAATTATTGAATTGGTCTTGAAATTTGATAACATTTTAATTCAAGAATTTTTCAAGTTCATCTTCGCAATTAAGAATGGTCTCACTTTATTTCATCTCATACCCAACGTGTCATTGCTATCCACGAATTCTTTAAGTTTTTTAAGTCTTTAATAGGTATATATTTTTTTTTTTAAATTTAGGATTTTAAAAAAATGTTCTCCCGATACTCAAAAGAAAATTCAAATTGGCAGCAATGTTCATACACAACAAGTGCAAGTTGGTTGTTGTTGCATCGTGCAACATCTAACAATTCCAAGTTCGAGTTGAGCTCAGTTCCTTGTCCCTTCCTTCTCTCGCCATTGCAACACAGGACTAGTTTGTTCTAACTTACCATCATTTTGTTGAACGTTGCGTTGGCAATATAGTCCATGAATGCAACGTAAATCAAACTACCATAAGCATGTTTGTTCGGCAATTCCGTTATCGTGTTTCGTTCGTGTGGCATCTGGCATTCTCTCCTATGATGGCACTAAACCAAAACCACTAATGCATGCAGCATGGGCAAGGCAGAGAGCAACCATTATATGCGTTGTTATTTGTTTACCAAAGTCCACGACCAACATGACACTCGACTAATACCACATTGCACAGTGCACTGTGAACCAAATATGGACGCAAACGCGCCGATGATGTTACAAAGAAAAAGAACTTCGTCATTGAAGCCATCTGTCAGACAAAAGGCAAAGCATAGTGCAAGTGCATAGCTCTCTTGGTCTCTTGCTGTTGTTGCTGCTTGCTCTAGGAATCCAGGGAATTTTATGATTTCCTCTTCCCGAATCAAACACTCCGGTTGGAGACGGAGAGTTGGAGTTGCTTGTTCAATGTTCACTGCTGTGGTTGTCGATGTCGGTTGTCGCTCTGTTTGTTCGTGCCACGCCATGCCATGCCACCGTGCCGTGGTGGTGGTGAACTTATAATATGATGCTTGATGCTAAACAGTTAGTTTGGTTCTGTGTTGTTGGATTTTATCAGTTCGTGCCACAAGCATTTGTGCCACCACTGGTACTGGTAGTCTTGTACACTCTCGGAACGTGTAGTACGTAAGAAGAGTGCCCGCCGCCGCCGGCCGACGACTATTCTAACAAACAAACAGACATTCTATTGTACGTGTGTTTGTGTGCTTCATAGAATTAATTATAAATACAAACAATCCGCTAGTCGTTCGTTTATATATTTTTATTTTTTGTGTCATCCGTATAAGGCTTTGCATATTTCTGCGCTGTTTTTCGTCGTTTGTTTTTGTTTATATCTTCATTGCCGGCTCTCTTCTTGTTCTTCCATAGATAGAACTCGCATCTTCTTCTACGAATCGAACAGCGAACACTTCGTTTCGTCTTCATATCAAACATAAAAGAAAAGAAAAAGTGACGAACAAAGCAAAAACGAAAAATATCTTTCAAAAAGTATCCAAACAAAATAATAATAATCGTATTTCTTGCCAAATATCTATAAAATAATCAAAATAATAAATACATAATAATTTTAAATAAAACTTTATTTAATTTATTTATACATTCTAATAAAATACTTGTACATAAAATTAATTTATATCTAATTATTCTCTACAAAATAAACGTGTCGTCTTTGAATTAATTTTTAATTTACAGTAATTACAGTCTGTGTGTGTGTTTTGTTTTTATGTTTAAATTTTTGTCTTAATTTAATAAGTCTACAATATTAATATAGTTATAGATTTTGATAAATAGTACAACACAATCTCAATCGAAAACAAAAATTTAAATCTAAAGTAAAATTAAAAAAAATAAATAAATCCAAAAATGTATATAAAAATATATCTGTGGTTGGTTTGGTTCGCGTGTGTAGCTTTTCGCGAAATGATGTGCGATGATCTTGTACCAATGATGATTGGTGGTAACAGCAGTATTAGTGGCATCAGTGGCAGTGGCAGCGTAAGTGGCGGAAGCAGCAGCACCGGAATCAGCAGCGGCATTATTGGCGGTATTGGTGGTAGCGGTGTTGTGGGAGGAAGTGCAGCCATTGCTTATGGTGGTGGTGGTGGTAGTGTAGGCGGTATTAGCAGTAGTTTTAGGTAAGTAACAGGAAATACCAGATAAAACTACAGTATGTATAAAACAAATTCTTTTTAAATGAAATAAACTTGGTGTTTATTTTTTCTTTGTAGGTGTAGTTTCACACCTACATTTAACCAATATAGTGTGACCCTAAATTTGTATCCACTGTTGACTTAATAAAGGGTGCACCTAGGTTTTATAATTCGGTTCTCTAGGGGATTCAATGACTTCTTCTTTATTTTAATTTTCTGTCTTCAACAAGTGCAGCGGTTTGGGATGGTATTAATTTTTGCCAGAGTGGTTTGAAACGTCTGCAGGAGTTCCTCAGGGTTGCATTCTCAGCCCAATTTTATTTGCCTTGTTTATTGATGCGGTTTGCTATTTTTTACCAGGATGTGTAATTTTTGCTGAAACCCTTGTTAAGGTTTTGCTTTATGCTGACGATCTAGTATTGTTTGTGGATAGTCCATTCATATTACAACTTCAAATAAATAGACTAAAGGAATATTGTGAAATGTGGGGCCTGCAAATTAATTACTGAAAGACAAAAATGATGGTCTTTGAACCAAAGCAACGAAGGAGACTGCCCGAAGAATGTTGGTACCTAAACCGTGAGAGAATTGAAGTTGTTACCCAATTTAAATATCTTGGAGTGTTGTTAACCGCCAACTTGCCCTAAACATGATGTGGGCTTCTTTCTTCAATAACCAACATGTTGATGTCGCATCAAAATACAGAGTATTCAATGACACAGTTAATACGTGCATGTGCTATGGTGTACAGGTTTTTGGCTATGCTCAACTCGAAGAATTTGAAACGATTCAAAAGCAAGACCAACCTATGCACCTATGCTTTTCACGTAGAATCCAGTATTCCTCCTGTTTTCATTCAAAATCTTAAGACCCTTACAGATAATGTAGTTAAAGTTATGAGAAAGAGAAAATGGTCTCCACAAAACATCTATACGAAGGCTACTTCAAACGAATAATACGCCCTTTAAAGAACTTAGTTAATTGGCTGTAACTCACGACGCAAGCCTCTCTCTCAGCGAAAACAATTTAGATGAATGGCAAAATATTTCCGCTGATTTAATTGCGTACAGTTATTGAGAACAGTTATTGAGTACAGTTATTTATAAAAGCTTAAATCACACACTAGCAACCGAAAAGAACAATTTTTGCAATGAACTTTCCGTAGATGCTATAAGTACTATCTTTAGAGCAAGGGTGGAGGTACTCAATTTAAATTATGTTCCTCATAGGTCGGATCTCTCTCAAAATTGTAATCTTTGTAAAAGAAGAGAATTTGAAGATAGTTACCATTTCATAGCAGTTTTGTCCAATCCTACAAGAAATTCGCAGGAATTACTAGATGGCAGAAAAACCATGTCCTTAATCTAAAGGTTTAAAATATTGTACATATCTACTTGAGAACTGCACTTTCGGCAATGGTTTTAATGTATTCTAATCTAAAAGTAAGCAAACAAACAATATATATTATCTATCTTTATTGAGGCTATAGTTACACCGGTCATTAATTTGTCTCTCCAAACCTCGTATATCGTTTGAACATTTAAAAGTAGTAACCTATACCATAATTTCTCCCTTAAAAAAATTATTTTATTTTATGTTAATGTTAGGACTATAGAAAAATAGTTTCTAGCCCTATTAATAAACGCAAATTAGCGTCAAATTATATTACAAAGTTTGCAAGATCTCATTAATTAAACAAAATTTCTGTTAACTACGATTAAGCTAACTCACCGAAGAGGGTGTTTTATTGAAGAAATAGGCAAGAGGTTTGTCAAGCCTGTTTCTTTTGTTTTTGAAAAAAAAAGTGAAGATTGCAATTTTAATTTTATATAATTTTATACATAAACATATTATGTATAATAATTTATGGGTTATGATGACGCTAATAATTTGGGAGAACATAAATCTGTTTTTTCATTATAGTAAAATTCACCCTTTGTTCGCCATCTTTGATTTGAGTATTTATTAAATACAAAAAAAGTGTGTAAGACAAAAATTGTGAGTTATCAAATTTCCTTTTTTTTATACAATTCATTTTTTTTTCATATTCTTAATATTGAAAAGGATACAGGTTAACAAAATAAAAAATTTTAGTCCCAAAAATGGTAGGTAAATGGTCCGCCATCTAAAGTTTTTTTTTTTTTAACTAGTGCTTATTTCGTGAATGGTAACACTTAGCTCATGTCTGATTTGACAGATAATTAATAATAAAAGTTTTATCCTTCCGCTGTACGAATATGGTTGTGTATACGCTTCGCTAAGCGGGCTGCGATCAACTTAAAGAAGATGCCGATTTTGCCAAAAAAAAATCATCTTTTCAGATGAAGCTCATTTTGATCTTGGCGGGTAGTAAACAAGCAAAATTGTCGCATTTGGGGCACAGAAAATCCGCACGCATACATTGAAAAGCCGATACACCCAAAACGAGTCACTGTTTGGTGCGGATTTTGGTCCAGAGGCATAATTGGGCCATTTTTCGAAAATGAGCAAGGAGTGGCCGTTACAGTCAATGGCGATCGTTATCGGGCCATGTTGAACGAATTTTTGGTCACAAAAACTGAAGAGGAGGATATTGGCAACACTTGGTTTCAACAGGATGGCGCTACGTGCCAAACAGCTGAAGCTACACGATGTTTTGCGCCATTTTCAAAAAAAAAAGTTATTTGGCGGACCCTTTATAATGAAAAAAAAAAATTGATGATACATTTGTAAAGAGTTTAATCACCATCAAATATTGTCTGTAGATAGATAGATAGATAGATACAAAAATTTATTTTCAGAAAGTGTTTGCAAAGGCTTGGTTTTCATTATGTTAAAAATTAAATTAAATGACAATAACTAGTTATAAGTTGCCTGTCAGGTTAAAGTGTTTGCATGTAATAAATTCTTTAAGACTTAGCGATTGATTAATACTTTTAAGAATATTCATTTATGATTAGGTTTCGATATCTTAGAGCGTTTTGTTAAGAAATTGTTAAGTTGAGCATAGTTTTGTCCGTTGAGAATTTCGAGGAACTGGTCACGGTTAAGGCTTTCACTTCCGAGGAATTGTCTTCTGTATGTCCGAAAACAAGGGCAGACTCCAACAAAGTAATATGTATTTTCGGTAGCATCAAGGTTACAGATTGTACAAATGCCTACTGAATCTCTTCTAAATGCTCTTGCATTGAGATTGAGCAAACCGCACCTGGACTTTGACACCATGCTAATCATCTCGCGTGAGTTACTGTCTTCGAAGTAGTTTGGCACCTCGGCATAATTCAGGTTACAATACTCGTCGTGGAAGCGTGATTGAAGCGCTCTGTTTGTGTGTTCCGTCTAATGTCTTTCTATAAGTTTTGTGCAAGTTTCTATATGTAATGCTTTCCATTCAGACTTTGTTGGCCAGTTAAAATCAATGTTGACCTCATTAAAGAGTTCTGACCACTCATTTGCCCAGTAAAACTGCTTTCTCACGATTACATCTGAAAGTTTTCTCGGTAATGTATTTTCGGGAAGCGTGCTAACTCTTTGGATGTATTTGAAATGGAGCTCGAGTGTTGAAAGGAAAGCTTTTGGAAGTCCTGTTTCCAGATTAAGTACGTAATTTGGTGTATTTCTAGGTAAGGAAAAACATCTCTTGATAAAAAAAACCTTTGCAAATTTTTCGACTTTAGTATATGTTCGGAATAGCCCCAAACTTGCGAACAGTAGTTCATCACTGATTTTGAAGCAGCTTCGTATATTTTGTATTTAGCTGAGTGTTGTATGTTTTTGTTTTTGATGAAGTTTGACCAGGTAGCATTTATTGAATTTTTAGACATTGCAAGCCCCTGCGTAAGATGTTCTGTCCACGACATATTATTGTAAGTCAGAGTTACTCTCAGGTACTTGTATATTTATCAGATATTTTGATTTCATCGTTGATAAAAGTCCATTTTTCTTCGGCTGCCCGACGTCCACCATTTCAAAAAATCACTATTTCTGATTTTCTTAAGTTCACAAGCAGATTCCATTTTGAGCAATAATTTGCGAAGCTATTTATCACTGCTTGCAGGGAAGCGGGATTGTCAGAGAGTAGAACAACAATATCGTCGGCATAAAGTAAGACTTTTACTGATATGCCTTCAATAGTTACTCCACCCGGTAGATCAGAGTCAAGGTCATTTAAAAACAAGATAAATAGCAGAGCACTGAGAATGCAACCCTGTTTTACAATTTACACCTTGATCGATAGGAAAGAAGTCTCTGGTGTTTGTTCCATTCCATACTGTTGCAATTGAGAGCATTTTTGTGGACATTCCCAAAAGTGTCAGTTTGTGGAATAATGCTTCTCTGTTTACCCTGTCGAAAGCAGCTTTAAGATCTATGAAAAATGCATAGAGTTTCTTTTTTTAATTGAGATTAATTTTAATTGAGGCAGGAGATGTTGAAAATTTGGTCCACAGTTGTGTAGTTTTGCCTGTATGCAGCTTGGAACTCTTTCAAAATCTGATTTTCTTCGACCCATCGATTAAGTCGATCCAAAAGAACAGTTGTGAACAGCTTGTATATAGTGTCCATGAAAGACAGACCACGGTAGTTGGCTACATCGTTAGGGTTCCCTTTCTTGAAAAGAAGGAACATTATTGTCATTTTGAGAGAATCGGGAATGGTTCCTGTACTAAAGATGTCCCAAAATAGTCGGTGGATTTCTTTAATCAAATCAGGCGAAGCATTTTTATAGAATTCGGAAGGAATACCATTGATGCCGGGGGCTTTGTTATCTTTTGCTGATGTTTAAAATTTGAATATTAAATTTTGTAAATTTTATTTTATTTTTGTTCACCTGTAACTTTTTCAATACTAAAAATATACAAAGATTGTTCTTAACAGTATATAAAATTTGATTTCTCACTGTTTTTGCCTCAAAAAAAAACTTTTTTTGGAGGAGTAATAGAAACCAAGATATTTAATCAAAAACTAAAATCCAAGATGACAGCAAAAAAGGTTAATATGTAATTACTAACCATGTTTGTATCTGCAAATTGACTTCGGTTGTAGATAGATTACTAACCATCACCCACTCACCAACCAACAATATTTTAATTAGAATTCCTAAGAAAGGTTTTCAAAATTCCAACTGGAATTTATTTTTATGCATAATATGCATATTTATTGTTTAAAATGCCTTCCAATTAGCTTATAGTATGCTCAATCTTTGTTCGATGAATGAAAACGTTCAAAATATAGAATATCGCGGCCCGATTCCCCACAAGAAGAATCAATATTAAAAAAAATGTCTTACCAACATAAAAAGTTCGGTATAAAAAACGAATAAATTTCATTTTAACATTGAATGATAATACTATCAAATAGCTGCTTTTCGATTTAAATGTTCTCTTTATTTAAATAAACAAGAGAGTTTCTTTTTGTCAATAAAACTAACAAGAAGACTAAATATAGGGTTTAAGAAGATTTTATTTTATTTATTAACAATTTTAATTTCAGTGGTGAAAGGTACCTATTGTCGACAAAAGTCGAAACCATTTAAGTCAAACTCTTACGAGGTTATTAAAATTATATAAAAGAACTTAATGATGAAGAATATTTTTATTTTTTTTTTTTACTAAAAAGAAATTAAATATACAACAACAACTGGCTCGAACTGAATGGTTCTTGGAGTTCAAGCAAGCTCTAGAGTGACTTAGCCACTAAGCTATTAAGACACATATAAGGTCAGGTAAAGGTTTATTAATACAATGACATAGTTATGGAGAGAGGTGTTAGGATGGCTTCTGATGGGTGCGGGAAATAAAGGGTGTTTTTTTTAGACGTGCGGTTTTCTAAGAAAAAAATAGAACGCATATTATTTAATATTATGGCCAAGAATTTAGCTTTATTACAAAGATAAGAGTTTGCCATTATGTTTTAAAAATGATTTTGGGCAAGCGGCTGCCATGGCTGGCTCGAATAAATTCCAGCCAAAGAGGCCCAATTTTTGACAGCTCCATTTAGGTCTTCTTCGATACTCTGCTCCACAGCAGCAATAGCATCTTGGGTGCACACTGTACGGCGTCTCTGAGGATGCGCATTATTCACTAGAGTAAACGTGTTGCGAAACCGATCCATGGTTGCTCGAATTTATGCGATTTCGCAATTATGTCGACCGCGCGCGATGCCAAACCGATATTTTGGTAATAAATATGCATGATTTGCAAACGTTGTTCAAGAGTAAGTCTATTCATTATGAAATGGCATAAATCAAGTGACAGCTTTCAAAAAGACCAACTCCGAAAAAAGTATTGCCAGATTGAAAACCACACGTCTTAAAAAAAAAAACACTCTTTAGAAACGCCTATTAGTTGAACACGAACTAAATGTTTTTCAATAAGGGCGGCTAAAAGTTGAACTGGAATAAAACCAGCTGTGTGTGAGGTATTCACAAGATCCTTTCAAATAAAGGTATGAAATATGACATCGTTCAAATGGACGCCTCAGCTTCTTTTCTTACGGTGGAACGGATCCGAGTGGTCCAATTTTCATTGACTTTTCCGCATAGCTCCAGTTGAATTTGAGCGATGGCATCGGTTATGTTAACTTTGAGGGCATAGGTCGATTGAAGCTTATTGACACATAAGACCTGCGACTTCAAAAAACACAAGAAAAAGTCTAACGGGATAAAATCGCACGATCTTGATGGCCTAATCATGTCACCTCCGCGAGAGAAACTCTTCCCTCAAATCTTTCATGCAGAATTTCCATTATAGCGTTCGCTGTGTGGTACGTAGCGAGGTTTTGCTTGATCCACATGTTGTTTACATCCATATCATCCAGTTTAGGCCAAAAGAAATTAGTTTTAATCGATCGTTAGCACTATCCGTTGATGGTGATGGCAATGAAATCGGTGTCTTCTAAGAAGAACAAACCTTCACGGACAGTGGCGATGTTTTCCGTAGATCTCGCGTTTCGTTGACGCAAGGGCGTTGGATAATTGT
The DNA here is from genome assembly GCA_932273885.2 of Leucozona laternaria. NCBI lineage: Eukaryota > Metazoa > Arthropoda > Insecta > Diptera > Syrphidae > Leucozona > Leucozona laternaria. Next base: position 88,578,066 of record OW026368.1, on the reverse strand, counting down.
TGACTGAATCGGTTGACTCAAATTTGGCCACCAAACTTTGGATAATCGACTTGGTAGGAAAACCATGTAAACCGTAAAATGGGCACAACGCACGTACCGTTGCGTTGTCCCAAAAGATTTTGATATTAAAGTTTTATCATTTGGACGTGCTGTTCAATCGTGTAACTTGCCATGGTGATTTGGCTTTAGTAACTGAATAAAAAACAACAGGGGCCGAATTACCGCATCAGTTATCGAGTAATACGTGACTGAATTATGCGTGTTTGGCATTACCGCTCACGTTATGGAGTCATCATCCCCATAGGTTTTACTCGTTCATTCGATCACTGATGGCACTCACTCGATCAGTCACTGATGCCGTAATTTGGCCCCAGATTTGACAGATGTTACCAAAACAGCATGGCCGCCACTGGCCGCCATAATCTACCCGTGCCATAATTGAAAAACCCTTTTCATAAATCGTGAAAAGGAATTTCAACAAAATCATAGATTGACCTGCCAGATTTTTTCCATTACCTTTCGTGACGTGCCCCCCTAAAACTGAATGTTTCTAGAGGCAAAATCACCTCGTGTGAAAAGAGTTTTAAAGTTTAAAAAACATTTTCAAATCAACAACAATACAAAAATAACAAAATTCACAGAAATGCTATACTAGTTAAAACAAAAAAAAAACAGAGATATTTCTTTGTAATGACACACATTGTCACACATTTCCTAAAAAAAAAAAAAAATGGACACAATCATATTCTTACTTAAAGTTTAAGTCTACCACACCAACATTTACAAGAGCATTTAAAAACATTTACTGAATGAAAAATAAAAGCCACATGTTCTGAGGAACTTAACAAATCCCCCATGATATTATACCTACTAACTTACAACAAAACCTAAAAGGCTGTAAGACCCACTTGAGTATAGGAATAATAATTATAGACAACAATCCACCCTTGAAGACATTATTCTCAAATCAAAACGAGTTTTTTTCTTGTTTTGTCTAAACGACGAAAAGTCACGACAAACAAAGGGAGAACTTGGCTGTAATTTCAAACATTACTCTCCTGCTAACTACTCACAATTCATTCAACATAAAAAAATTAAATGACGGGAATATGCTCGTTTGTCACGATGAAATTAATGTAGCTATATGGTATACCTATACCTAACCTACTATAGGTAGTTTACCCAGGGTATAAGGTCTAGTTAATTATAATATCAACTGAATCTGTCCTTTTTGGCAAACGACCTTTTTTTTTTATTTTAAGGAGAAGGCAATCGCAATGTTTCTATAATTTGTACAGTAAATTTCATAGTCTGTAATCACACAATATCGTTTTCTAAAGGCTGTATGGAATATAAATATGTACATATAATGTGGGAGTGTTTACAAGCTCATGTAGCTATCCTGGGGTTCCTTTAGAAGTTTCTGACTTGTTATTTGTTGAGTTCAAAAAGCAGGAACTTTTGGCGAAAATTCCAGGAAATTAAAAGCACAATATGATTCGATTTGAATTCTGAATTCTGCCAGACGTCCTTGTACATTTTAAAATGTCAATTATTCCAAGGCAGATGAACCTTGAGCCTTTTTTTCAAAATTCGAATTTAAAAAAAAAAATCATGGCATAAAAATAAAACATGATATAGAATTTAATTATTTCGGGACAATTTTTAAATTCATCATAATTATAATATTTTTCTCAAGTAAATAGATGTTAATAAAAGGTGTTCTTTTTAGACGTGTGGTTTTCAATAAGGCATATTTTTTAATGTTTTGGTCAAGAATTTAGCTTTATAGTGAAGATAACAATTAGCCGTTATGCTGATTTCGGGCAAGTGGCCGCCGCGGCTGGCTCTAATAAATTCCAGCCGAGAGGCCCAATTTTCGACAGCTCCAATTGTTGCGCGTGATGGCGGATGGACTCATTCGGGTCTTCTTCGATACATTCGCAATAGCGTCTTCGGTGCGCACTGTACGGCGTCTTTGAGAATGCGCATTATCCACTAGAGTAAACGTGGTGCGAAACCGATCCATGGTTGCTCAAATTTTTGCGATTTTGCGATTATGTCGACCGACGCAGCGCGCGATGCGTTGTTTGGCAAACCAAACTGAGGATAAATCAAGTGACAGCTGTCAAAAAGACCAACTCCGAAAAAAGTATTGCCATATTGAAAACCACACATCTAAAAAAAAACACCCTTTATAAACATTTCAAAAATGTTGAAAGACCGAATGCCATCAAAAAAACTATGCTTCATTTGAAAATCATAAAAACGAAACCCTTCGTACATTTGCTTTAGAAAAAATCAAACCATTTGTTTCAAATGAACAACTTGCATTGTTTAAAATTATATATAGGTATCAATGCTTGCATACCAGCTTTGCGTACATTCATTTTCATCCCTTCGTAAAAGTAGGTATAAGACGATGTAAAAACAGACTAGCAATTTACTTCGCTTCTTTTGCGCTTATGGGTACCTACCAGCAACCATGGACGTAATATTGCTGCACCAACCAAACCATCCCATCCAAGAAATACCATTACTTAGTCAATCAATCAGCAGCCGTCTAAATAACCAACCACTTTGTTAATCATTACTGGTAAAACAAAATACAGTTGATCTCGAAAATTTATATACCTACCTTACCAACCTGCAATCTGAAACTCTTGTAATAATTAAAATAAGCGTATAATGAAATCCTTTAAACAAAAAAAAATTATGAATTCATAAAAAAATGGACAAAAGCTTTAAACTCAACAACATGACGATGATGATTGAGAACAATAGAAATTGAAAACAAAAAATGTTGTAAAAGAAAAAAAAAAAGAAATCCCGATATGAAAATTAAAATGAAGAAAAAAAATCCCAAGTAATATTCCTTTTGTGTCCTTCACAGCAAAATTGGTAGTATACCTACCTAAGGTGACCATTCTTCATTTTTTTTTTGAGAAGTCAATCTTCTCTTTTGGTAAGTGATGGTTTCCACTACTACCTTTTTCCTAAAGAAGAGCATTGTCTTCAAGCATGACAAAGCTTAGGCCTTAAGGACGAGGTTAGAGGATATGTCAATTTATAACAGTTTATTGCCATCAAAAGTAAAAGTAAATTAAATTGAAAAAAATATTCTGGATGTCCTAAGTATGCCCACAGTTGGAGAGCCGTGTCCAAGCGCCTAATTTTTTTTTTACTGAACGTACTCAAAAGAAACATATTGAATAATCAACACTGCATTACCTATCTGTAGGCAGTGCTTGAAAAGTCTAGTGTTGAAAGAACGGCAGCAAAATACACAGTGGGGCAACCGCTGTAACGAAATTTCCAGGCACTAAAATTAAAAGGCTAGTGGTGAAGTGTCCAACGAACGTTGAAGGTTCGGTACTGAAAGGTCCTGCTTCATAGTTCACTCTCAACTTTAAGATGACTACACATTACACATGGTTGTTGCTTATGGTCATAATCATCACTCTCTGAGCATCGATAAACAAAAACTGTCAATAGAAAGCACTTAAATCGTGGTTTCAATTAAATGACACCGTATAGCCAAATTCCAAATATTTAGAATATTGAATTGCAGTTGTCAGTGGAAATCGCATCAGTTTCAATCGATTAACACCACAGCCAATCGCTTATGGAGTTGGACTCTGTGATTTTTAATGAATGTTAACTATGTGCAAGTGCAAAAGTAGCCAACCTCAGCAATTTTGTGTATCCCAGCCACCTACGTCCCTCGAAAACGTGCTTAATAATTGCAAGAAGAAATTGTTGCATCGTTTAAAAGCAGTATAAATGTAAACGTAGAAATAAAGTTCAGGGGCCAAACTACCACATCAGTGACTGATCGAGTGAGTGCCATCTGTGATCGAATGAACGAGTAAAACCTATGGGGATGATGACTCCATAACGTGAGCGGTAATGCCAAACTCACATAATTCAGTCACGTATTACTCGATAACTGATGCGGTAATTCGGCCCCAGATTTTTATCATTGAACGCACCCGATATCCTACCATACCTACAGCCATTGACCTACCACAGCTACAGTCAATTTTCAATCCCTACAGCTGACTATTATTATTTTTGTTTTGATTTGGTTTGCTTTCTAGTGTCGCGTCCAGTTTGCTCGGGCAATAATTAAAAGGAAAAGAATAAAATGAAAAAACATTAATCTAATCGTCGGTCGCGTTAAAAACAATTTGTTTTGGTCCAGGCAAAGCAGATTTCGTCATGTAACGTGCTACAACGTAAAATGCACGACGTAACGTTGCACAGGAAAGTTCACGTTTTTGTTCACTCTACCGCCAGCATAGATGTTTACTCATCAAAAAATTAGAGGTTGTAAACAAAACACTTACTTTTTCTGACGAAACATAATCTGTAATAAACTGAACTTTTGAGCAAAGGTTTAACGGGAAATTACATTTATGTTGAAGATGTAAGAAAATTATGAAATGCATGTGTTTACTTCAATGCATGCATATCAATGCATGCTCTAATCAATGGCGTACCTACTAAAAGTACTGCAATGGTAGCTGTGAAAAAGAATACGGCAATACTTAACTGTGAAGGTTTCGAATAATTCTGACTGTAGCTTCTTTGGTTTTTTTGACAGAAATTGTAGTAGATTCAAGGAAATTGTGGGGATTTTGTTAGGGAAAATATTAATTTTAGGCATTGAGAGCAGAAGTGGCGTAACCTTATTTTTTTTAATATTGAGTTTTTGGCACTATCATGATGAAAAATAAATTTTCTTTCAACGCAGAGTGGTCCAACCCACTTTTTTTCTTAAATCAAAACAAATTTGATTGAAAAATTATTTTTGCACGGAATTTTTCCTGGGGCAGACATTTCTGCATCACAATTATCTAAAATATTTCAATTTGGGGGTACGTCACTACTGCTCTCAATGCCTCAATTTTGTATTGGTCGAATTCAGTTTAAACTTTCGATTTTATTTTAACCTCACCGATAACTGATAGTCGAAATTATTGCTTGATTACTAGAAACATTTGGTCATTCTTTCTCCCCCTCTAAGATATAAGATTACCATCGTACTTTCTTCTTAACATTTTATTAAAGTTAAAATCATTAAATACCTACTTAATCTTCTTAGCAGCGTATAGTAACTCTTGAAACTTTGACAATAAACATGATAAATATTTATGTATGTTTGTTATGTTTTATAGCACGAATTGTCACTACATTTTTATTTGAAGTAGATAGAAATTTAAAATTTAACAACGGTTGCCTTTTAAATAAAAAGGTCTAAATTTTTTTTTGTAGGAAATTCTTTAAGCAACAAAATAGTCCTAAATATTTATTTGTATTTAAAATTAACCGTATCATGGAAAACTGTTTTTGGGAGCCTATGACTTTTTGTAAAATTTTTGGAGACAAACTCATATCGATAACGATTTTTCAAACTGTCTGGAGAACATTAAAAGGATATTAAAAACACCAAAATTCCGTAGTCAATGTCTTAAATAAAATAAAAAAACTAATAATTCCGAATCGATTGTTATCAAGATTAAATAAATATATATATAAAAAAAAAACACTTTTAAAATATTATTTGAATCTAGAAATTAAAAGTATCATTTTCAATTTCATAACAAAACATCTTCATTTTCTCTGAAAAAAAAATATGGTCACCATAAATCATGCCCCATACAAACTGCGAGTAACTTGAAAATGCTTGTAATAAGTAATAATTTGTATGGAAGCTAAAGAATATTAGGGTGAAGTTGAAGATGTTAAGCAACGAATCCTTTTCTCCTTGGCCCTTTGTGCTCATTTTGTTGGCTGTAATAATTGTTCTGGTTGATACTTTGGTTTAATTAAACTATTACAATGAGTGTTTTGACAAAGGGTTGCCATCAGACCCAGACGTCTCGGATTGCCTCCAGATCTTAGTCACATATTTGATTATAAGTATTGTACAAATTTGTTCCTGATAGTTGACATGTCATATCGTCTTGACAGAAATGTTGAATCTTTGAAGCCAGTTTTGTAAAGGTTTAAACATATAAGTTTTCGATTAGATCAACATACGTCGTTGTTCAATGAGAAAAAATGTAGTTGAGTACCTATACCTACCTGTAATAAATTAACACAAATTAAATTTAAAAACTTTTTGACGTATTGAACTTTTTCTTTCAACAATGTTTTTCTCACATTGGAAACAGACATTTGTAATATTTTTTTCAAAAATATCAAAGAATAAGGATTTTCTACAATTAAGTGCGCTTCAAAATTGGATTTCTAAGAAAAAACCTTAGTGGACATTGTTCCCGGGGACTTATTTCACTACATCGTTTAGTAAAATATACATACATATTCCTGTTTTTTTTGTTTTAAATTGTTATTAAAACCACTTTAAATACGTGGCTTTAATTAACTGACCCGGAGTTTAAATACGCATCATATTATGTAAACATAATTGTAGGTTGCTACCTACATCTACATACAAAAATGAAAAAAAAAAAAAATTAAATGAATCGAAAATTTTTACACAAAACAAAATGATGGAATAATAAATAAACCTAGAAAAATATGAATAAGAGAAAAATATTTTATTAATATGTCATAGGTATACCTGCCTGTCTAAAGCCTACCAGCAGTATGTTTATGATGATTATGTTTGTTGGCCAGGTTTTTACTTTTTCTTTGTATATTTTCTCAGAAAGCAGCAAACAAAAAATGAGAACTTAAACTGGGGCTTTTAAATTTTTTTTTTCCTTCAGAAAAAGAGACATAATCATAAGCATATAAAATTAAGAACCATCTTCATAATTTTATTGTATGGATGATAATTTTTTTTTTATGACACGTATACAGGACTTTGTGACCATAGAAGGTAAATCCCATACCATTAGTATGTATTTCAGTATTAAATTCAAAAATGTGGGTTACCCGTTGCGCCCTTATTCCTTAGCAAGCTATTATTTCGTTTAAAAGAAAAATTGAAATTATTGTGGAGAAGACGAATTCCGAGAAAGATTATGTTTTTTGTTCCAAAATAAAAATATATGTATAATGAATACCTGTTCCAATACAAATTGAGAGGCTGCAAATAATCATTAGGCTATTTTTTTTCCACAATACTATCATATCGATATTATAATAAAGGGTGTTTTTTTAGACGTGTGGTTTTCAAGAAGAAATAAAACGCATATAATTTGATGTTATGAACAAGAATTAAGCTCTATTATAAAGATCAGGATTTGCCATTATGTTTTAAAAATGATTTCGGGCAAGTGGCAGCCGCGCCTGGCTCGAATAAATTCCAGCCGAGAGGCCCAATTTTCGAACACTTTTTGCAGCAATTGAGGCCGTATGTCAGCAATAACGCGCCAAATATTCTCTTCCAAGGCATCAATTGTCTCGGGCTTATCAGCGTAGACAAGTGACTTCACATAGCCTCACAAAAAATAGTCCAGTGGTGTTAAATCGCACGATCTTGGATGCCACGCCACAGGCCCACGACGCGAGATAATGCACTCACCAAAAGTTTCCTTCAATAAATTGATTGTTTCGTTAGCTGTATGGCATGCAGCTCCGCCGTCTTGTTGGAACCAAAGGTCGTCCACATCAACATCCTCCAATTCAGGCACGAAAAAGTCATTAATCATGGCTCTATAGCATTTCCCATTGACTGTAACATTATAGCCGGCTTCATTTTTGAAGAAATATGGATCAATGATTCCCTCTGCCCATAGAGCACACCACCTAACCTAGGATGTAACGGTGTCTCAATATACACTTGAGGATTATCACTACTCCTAACACGGCAGTTTTGTTTATTGACGTAACCATTCAACCAAAAGTGAGCTTCATAGCTAAACTAAATTCGCTTATAAAAATTGGCATTAACGGCAACCTTGTTTTTTGCCCATTTGGGCACAATTTGGAAGAGTTGTTCAGGAGTAAGTCTATTTTTATGAAATGGCAAACAAAACTGAGCATAAATTAAGTAACAGCTGTCAAAAAGACCAACTTCGTAAAAAGTATTGCCAGATTGAAAACCACACGTCCAAAAAAAAACACCCTGTACAAACGACTTATTTATATTTGGAGAAATTGCTATACCTAAAAGGGTAGATATATAGTATACTTACCTTTCTTTGTATAATTGTATACCTATGTATGTGTGTATAGTATACAATGAATACTAAATAGTATATTCATAAAGAATGCGGAAGATCGTTTTACAACTGAAACATGGTCAACTTGCAACATGAAACTGATTTTGTACTAACTTTTTTACTTGTTTAAGATCCACTGACCTTTTTGTTTAGTTCCATTTTAATTGCAGTAATTTAACTCTCCATAAAAATAATTTTTATTATGAATCTCAAGAAAACACATGAAAGTCATAAGTGAATAATTGTGTAATTTTAAGACTAACTTCTAGTCATAACTTTAACAGGGCTTAACAAAAATATGTATAGAACTGTTTTTGCTGATTTTATGTAAGGTATTATTTTACTAACCTACTTTACTCTTAACTTCACTTAATTTAAAAATTGGATTTTGTGATAAAAAGGCTTTAACGTGGCAAAGCGTTGAGTATGCATTTAGGTTTTAGATTATTAATTATTCTACTACCTTAAAAATTTTACCGAAAAAGTGTACAAAATGTCAAAAGTTACCTACTCAAAAAATACTTGTATTTATGTTGCAAAATTTGTCGAGCTTTTGCCGAGATGCGGAAAAGCCCAAAAATGAAGACAATTTCCTAAAAAAAAAGTCAAAACCATATTTCCATTTTGGGAATTTTTCACAAAAAATCAAGACTACGCGACCTTAAGTGGGGAGTTTGATCAAAAACTTTGAAGCAGTTTTTAGAAAATTTGAAGAGAACAAAATCGTTATCTAAGGCCCATTTTCTGAAACGAAACTTAAGAATTTATATTTAAATTAAGAGCTTATATGTGACGGTTTACTCTGAGTAAAAAGTAGAACATAAGCAAAGCATTTAAGGTTGAACATAAATATTTAAGTTTCCTGTCAACAAACGACTCTAAATGACCCTAAGTTAAAATTCGAATTTTCTTTCCAAGATCCAGAAATGACTATGTAACAAATTTTAAGCGAATTTGTTTTTAGAAAACAGATTTTTACTTTCGACATATAATTCTGTATTCCTAAAAATTGAACTTGAGATTATAATTTAACGTCTGACATTATTATAATAAAGAGCATATACAAAAATTGGATCCTGCAATTCTGTCTTTCTGTACAATTTGAAACTAAAGGTTTGTGTAGGTGATTCCCTAGAGGATAAATTAAAAACCGTCTAGCAAAATCTTTTCGATCTCAAAAATGGCTCTTACGATTTTAATAAAATTTCTGTTAGCTAAACTGAAACTCCAGCTCAAAACGCCTAAAACAGTGACAGTTCGTGCAATAAGTAAGCAAACATGCCTCTTTCACAACTGTCAAAGTGACGTATGGAGTTAGTATGATACTTAAAAGATAACATAGACAATTGATGATTTTATTTAAGCAAAATATTAAAAAGATGGTAACCTTACATCTTACTAATAATTCTCTTACATATTACTTAATCGTCTGAAATTTGGAGCCATTATTTCAAAGGCTTAAGGCTCTCTGAAACTACTTCGGATTGACAATGGTCGTCACATATTCGCTCCAAATATTTTGTGCTGGTTTTAGAGAGCTTTAATTTAAGCAAACAATTTGAATAATCAAAAAAACCGTTGGAGCTAAAAAATCTATTTTTGAGCAACAAATTAACATTTCGATAGCTACAAATCCCGAACCATTAGTTGTGTGCCGAAGAATGACATTTGAGTTATATTCGTGGTGGTTTTGGTTGTTTCTTTCATTAGACCATAGCTGCGTGAAGCCAAAACCCCGAACTCAAATTTTTGGGGGGGTTTAATCGGGTTCGTTTGTCCATCGTTTGTCCACATTTGTCCAGGAAAAAAAAATCGTTTGTCCTTCCTCAGGTAAAAAGTTATCAAGCTTTTTTGTTTTTATAGGAAACCCCAAAAATCAAAACACTTGTCCAAAAACCGCAATTTATAACTTAGGAGGATGGGACGAATTGCATTCGTTTGTCCACCCGCCAATTATTATTGTCCAACAAAAAAATTCGTTTATAAAAGTTATAAATTGCTGTTTTTGGACATATATTTTGTTTTGCGAAAGTTGCTATAAAAAAGAAATGTTGAATAATTTTTGAACCAAAGGTCAGAATTTTTTTTTTTTGCTGGACTAGCCTGGACAAACGGTGGACAAACGAATGCAATTGGTTTGATTTTGCTAAGTAAATTTTGAAATTTTTTTGTTTGGTGCTATAAAATTGAAAAGTTAAATATTTTTTTTCTGAGGGTGGACAAACGAATTTTTTTGTTGGACAATCATAATTGGCGGGTGGACAAACGAATGCACTTCGTCCCATCCTCCTAAGTTATAAATTGGGGTTTTTGGACAAGTGTTTTGATTTTTGGGGTTTCCTATAAAAACAAAAAAGCTTAATAACTTTTTACCTGAGGGTGGACAAACGATTTTTTTTTCCTGGGCAAACGATGGACAAACGAATGTTTGTAATTAGCATGTTTTCATATACAGGGTGGCTGATGATTATTGCTACATTAAGAAACTCAAAAAGCTTTTTTTTCAGTGTATGGAATTCATTTTTCTTTTATTCATGTTAAAGCTCAATTTATTTTGTTAAATATAGCTTAATTAGTTTTAAAAATAATGGATTTTAAATGCCCCTTTGCTCGTTGATGCATGTGCAGCATCTTACCAAAAAGTTGTTCATTAATTACTGCTTGGAGAGTTGAGACAGGAATAGCCGCAATTGTTTCTCGAATGGATTGCTTTAGTTCATTCAAATTTGTTGGTTTTGCTTTGTAGACTTCCTAATTGCAATAACCCCACAAGAAAAAGTCAAGTCAGGTGCAGTAAGGTCAGGCGACCTGGGGGGCCAACGGAATGTGGAGTTTCTGGATATCAGCTTATTGGGAAATTTTCGTTTTCTGTCAATTCTGTCATAACAGGCGGGGCTATGTGAGGAGTTGCACCATCTTGCTGAAACCACACAGAGTTGAAAGAAATTCTCATTCGGCGTAATTCTGGAGAGAAAAACTCTCTCAACATGCTCAAGTAACGGTCTCCAGTAACCGTAACGGTGTGACCGTTTTCTTCGAAGAAGTAGGCCCAAACAATGCAGCGTGATGAAACTGCACACCACACTGTGACACTAAGTGGATCCAATTCCGTCTCATGGAGTATCTGTGGGTTGGAAGCACTCCATATTCAAATTGTGGAATATGTTTGTTATGTTGGATTATTTTGTATGGCAGCAGCTACAGCAGCGATTGTTTCCTCCGTCCGAACTGAAGGGTTTCGATATTAAGGTCTGCTTTCGACTGTCCCGCATGCTCGGCAAAATTGTTCACAAGTCTCTTTATGGTCCATCTGCTTGGAGGATTGCCGCCAAACGTGCGCCTATATACTCTCTTTGAACCGAAACTACGGACTCCAGTGCGTGATAGCGGCGGACAATCCAAATTCTTGTTTCAGTGTCCCAGTTTTCCAGTTTTGTTAAATCTTAAAATCAATCTGCAAAATAAAAATAGAAAAAAAGTTATTAAATTTTTTTTTTGGTAGCGGCTTTCATCAGCGTAAGTCATTTCAAATTGCGGAGAAACCATTTTGAAAAAGGTGAAACGTCAAAATGTATACCTTAGTGATGGTATAATTGCCATTGCCAAAGTATCTTTTAGACTAACGTTTGATAAAGATGCCAAAATTAAAAATTGCTATTTATAGGTTTTATCTATAAAATTTATAATATTTTGCTGAATTCGTTCCAAGACCTGCGATTGGGGATATTGCAATATTGACCTTGGAGCTTAGCTCTCTTTTTCCCTGCTTAAGACCGCAGTTGATGAACTCAATTAGGCAAACCGGAATGATGGATAAGGTGTCATATTTTATCTTTGTAACAATGTAAACAGCTCTGAATAACTCTTATTCTGGATCACCAGGGTTGAGTTTTTGGACCAAATGGAATTTTGTTAGGGTATTTGGGTGCATTTCTTTCTTTTAAATCGTGCCACGCGGTATAACCAACTGTGTTGAACGTGCGTCGTCATGTCGATGTTTCAGGGCCAGCTGCAAAACTTTGACGAACGACCTTGATGTCTATAACGAGGTTTACCCGTACTTCTTACATCACTAACATTTCCATATCGCTCAAATTTAGTCACCACAGGACGAATTTCCGCAGCTGTTGGAGCATTTTGAACGCCATAAAATGTGTAAATTTGTGTAAATTATTGACCGGTCATTTTCCAAAAATAATTGAACATTTTTGTTCGCTGTGCGATTGTGTTGCATTCCATTATTAAATCTCCCAATCTTTATGTCTAAAACAATTCGAAAAAATATCTATAAATAAAAAAGTTATTATTTGTTTGCATAGAAAATAGACTTTTGGCCCACCCTGTAGATGCTATAGTTCATTAAACAAAATTGTAATATTTTCCTAATAATTTCTGAATTTGATTTTTCGATAAAAATTTTTGAATATGCGTGATTGAGAAATTTTAATTTATTATTAAACCTTAAAGCTTTTGTATAACTAAATCGAATGGAATGAAAATACACATTTTTCGTTTCTATAAAAGCTTTAGCAAATGGAGAAATGAAATCAGAGCCCAACCCTTAGGCCAGGTGCGCACATGCAACTATGTATGCAATAAACCGTCGCGAACTCCCATATAAGACCATTGTGCTCAAAATGGAAACCAAACTATTTATAGTTGCATGTGCGCGCCTGGCCTTAGACTCTCACAATACAAATCAAGTTTAATTTAAAAACCCGACAAGTAACCTTACCTATGAAGGTGGTGTTAAGAGAATCTGATTAAAAACGACGGAACCATTTGTTTTCATCTTCCCTAAACATAATCTATATAAAAATGCATTTTGTCTATTTTAAAACATCTTGCACTTGCTAATGACAGTTGACAGCTGAACTGTAACGGTAGATATTTGACAGAAATTGCCTTAACACTATCTGTGTGTGTGTGTGTGTGCTACATTGCATCGGCGTGACTCGTGAGTCGTCGCGTTTACATTTCAAACGCATGTACTATCAGCGCCTAAACATTGTGTGTATAAAGATCAATCAATCGACACACCAATCATTGGCACACAAGTAAGTGCCACCGAACAATTTGACATCTAAGCCTTTGAAGAAGAAAATTCTATTCTTTATTCTTTGTTTTTTTTTAGTCTGATTCCTCTGTCTCATTTCGAAATAATCAAACAAACAGCACCATCAACATCACCACAGTATTTTATAACGAAGAAAGAATAAAGACCCGAACTTTTTTTAACAGAACAGTAAAAAAAAAAATATAAACATAACTCAGCCGAAGAAAAAATTCGGGAGGAAAGCCTTAAAAAAAGAGAACATCACGCGGCTAATGCACTGAAATGCCATCGGCGGCGCGGCTCGTCTTTTCAGGATCAAAGTGCTGACGCAACAATTTGCAGCGCTCTAGAGAGTTTGGCGCTAGTCACATATTTGCCGATAATGTAGATTGTAAGTAATACTACCTCGCATATTCAGGGTTGCCATGTTAACACAGACATTTAAATGTTGCGAGATAATTATAATTTGTCTTTAGTTGTTTTTCTATAAATTCGATATTAGAGTGCGAAATTATAAAGCTACGATTAGACGGTCAACGCAAATGGTCAACGCGTTGACTCTCTGACGTCAAAATGAAGTAAAATACTGTGCCAACGCTGCTAAGTCGAGTGTATTTTACGTCTTTCAGCCGTCAGAGAGTCAACACGTCGACCATCTAATCGTAGCTTAAGTTTTTACCCTTGAGAATGAGATTTTTCAAACGGCTGGTTTTAATTAGCGAGATTTTTAAAATGCGAAATTTAGCTATACGAGCTTAAGCTAAACAAATGTGTGCACTCTTTGTTTAATATTTAGTTAATCGCACCACTCCGAATTTGTTTTCAAGTCCGTTTTAAAACTTCTTTAAAAAGATCTGCGGCAACCTTGTTTTTAATCCGATATCGCTGCAGAATGCATACTTTCCGCGAACGCATTTTATTTATTTTTCATTTTTAATTTCTTGCAATGGCAAGCGGCAAGGCATGGATGATACTACTTATAAACGCAAGGCAGCCACCGCCGCCGCGCCGGCCGTCCGCCGACATGTTGTGCGAGGGGCTTGTGAACCAATTCGAGCGTGCGTTTCTAAATTTAGACGTCCGCACATGTTCGAAAATTGGCAATCATTTGCGGTCTTTTTCTACAGTATACATTCATATACGCTTACCTATACCTACTTTAGTTTATGCCATTTTATGGAGGTAATTCCAATGTAATCATTGCGTCTGATTTTACTCATGTTCTTCTTCTAACTAAGTCCTATGCTTATATGCATTTTGTGGAATAAAATATTTGAGGTGAATTTAGTAGTTTCTGTAGACCATTAACATTTCCGGAAAATGAAAGACATTGAATTAGTAGAATTCAGAATTTTAAAGGAAAAAATATGCACGACTGGGTCGCACGAACTTGCTCTTATGCGCGATCACATTGTGGTTCTATAGTCTGAAATAAATTAGCTATAGGAGTATATATGTTATCCATTTTCCAAATCTTAGTTAAGTTGCAGGTGGTATTATGTGAGTATACAAAAATTAACAATATAGGCTAGTGTTGCACATATGCAATATGCATAAAAGGAAATTATACTATTTAAACTGGTAAATTGTTTTAAATAAATAAAATTAGAAAGAAATTGATTAAGATAATTTGAATCCGTTTTAACCCAACGCGATGTACACCATCTGATTTCTTATATAAATCTTTATTTATGAGAAAAATATTTTGAAAATCGTAGGAGCGGTTTTAAAAATAATTAATTTTTTATATATAAAATTTCGTTAACATTTTTGAGAAAAATAATTGGTACGCCAATTTAAAGCATTTATTAATGTTGCGTTAAAAAATGAACTTCACAAAAAAATCTGCTACCAGTTTTCGAAATATCGAATTTTCAAAAAATAATTTTGATTTTTTTTTAAAAAATCCAAAAATCATTTTTTAGAAAATTTTGATACGCACTTTTATTTATATTTGTTACAAGCTTCTGTATAAACAATCTAATTTTATTCGGTTGATCAGATGTTGAGATAGTCGAAAATCAAAGAAACCGTTCTATGAGAGGTACTGTTAATAAACGTAAAATATAAACTTTAAAAATTTTAAATGGTAGATCGTACTAATTTTAACACACAAAAAAACTTTTATGAAAATCGTAGGAGTCGTTTTTGAGAAACAAAATATTTTTCTTAACAGTTTTTTAACATTTGTATGGGAGGCACCGTTATTTTTGGGTATTAGAATAATTTTTGTCAAAAATCTTCTAGATAAAGTTAAAAAACTGCTATTTACCAAGTTTAATAAAAATCGACCAAGTCGTTTTTGAAATATTGAGTTTTCAAAAAAAAATATTAAAACTTTTTTTAAAAATCTAAAAAATATTTTTTTGAAAATTTTGGTACACAATATTATTTAGAATGTGTCAATACTTCTTCGTAAAAAAATTGATCAGAATCCGTTTAACCGTTTTCGAGAAAAGCGAAAATCAAAAAAATGGTTCTTTGGGATGTACCATCAATAACCATTTTTCGGAACCATTTTTTTTATTAAACGGCAACTTATAACTATTTAAATTTATTGAGTTCTTAAAAACAAATTCGGTAGCGCTGGATTTGAGAAAAATAAGTTTTTCCTTTTTGGCCAAGAAATTTTGTATGACAGCTACTGTTAATTTTGGTCCTAAAAAAAAGAGAAAAAAAACGGGTGGGGGGAATGTCCAAAAAACGCTAGGTACCAAGTTTAAAGAAAATCGACCCATCCGTTTAGGCTGTAGTCGAACCGACAGACAGACAGACAGACAGACGGACGTTTTTGCGAGACCCACTTTTTTTGACTTCTCTATCATCGTAATGTAAAGTTTGATCAAAATCTCGAGTTCGATTTTTTGTACGAATCCATAACTTCCCATATAGTACCTATATCGCAAGTAAAAATAATATGAAGTGACATTTTTGATGGAATAAACGCTTAAGTTTAATATTTTTTTCGGAAGTTTGAACTGTTATGACCGATAATGCACAAAATTGGTCACGTTATTCCTGAAATAGGAACCGAAACCATCGAAAATGTTTTTTGGAAAATTTGGTTGACTTTGACAGGATAGCCTTCTGCCAAATCAGCTGATGCAGTTTCATACAAATGAGATAATTTTAAAATAAATTTTACGCTTATGACTGATTGAGGAACGCTGTAAGAAAGGGTTCGTTACTGAAAAAGTGTTAAAATCAATGTTTGAAAAATAATTCGCAGTAATTCAGGGATGTCGGATGAGTAAGTATGTAACGGGTGTTTTTTTTTTAGATAGGTAGGTATAGAACTTTAAGTTGGCAACACTATTTTAACTGGCAGCCATTTTGCCAGCTGTCAAGGGATTTATTTTTGGTTTGGTTTGGCATTTCAACATGAATAGACTGACGCCTGAAGAACAAGACGTAGATTCAGTGAATGGGCCCAAAACAAGATTGCCGTTTATCCCAATTTTCATAGGCGAATTTTGTTTAGCGAGGAAGCTCACTTTTGGTTGAATGAATACGTTAATAAGCAAAACTGCCGTATTTGGAGTGATGGATGATAATCGTCAAGTGTATGTTGAGACACCGATACATCCACAAAAACTGACTGTGCTTTATGGTTTGGTGGAATAATTGGTCCGTACTTCTTAAAAAACGATGCTGGCCAGAACGTTACAGTCAATGGTGACTGCTATAGAGCCATGATTACTGACTTTTTTGTTCATCAATTAAACAAACATGATGTTTAGAAGCTGTGGTTTCAACAAGACGGCGCAACTTGTCACACAGCTTGAGCCACAATTGATTTATTGAAGGAAACCGTTTGGTAACCGCATAGTTTCACGTTACGGATCCGTGAATTCGATCGTTCGATTTAACGCCGCTTGACTATTTTCTGTGGGTATATATGAAGTCGCAAGTCTACGCCGATAAGCCCAAAACGATTGACCACTTGGAGGACAACATTCGCCGCGTTATTGCCGATATACGGCCACAAATGTTGGATAAAGTCATCGAAAATTGAACCTCAAGATTAGACTACGTCCGAGCCAGCCGTGACGGACATATGCCAGAAATCATATTTAAATTATAATGCCAGAAGATTATCTTTCGAATAAAGTAAATTTAATTACAATTAAAATAAATTATTTTTGTTTAATTCCATTTCAAAGTTCTATACCTCTAAAAAAAACAACCTATATTTTAGACCAAAACGTGTTGGCGATGGGAGCACCTTGCAATTAAAAAGTATTCCATAATTAATAGGAAGGATTACTCTTTTGGATATATAGCAACTATAGTTGGAAAATATTGAACATTAACCTGCTTTTAAAAAGAAGGCAACAGATGGCCCACAATAGAAATTTTGCAGGTATAGGCAGGTATTTCATTTTTACAAATTATCATATAACAATCACTATAGGCAATAAAAGGGAAAACGATCTTAAAAATAACTAAAAGTGCGTACTCAGGATATGGCAATGGTGGACATTGCATGGTTATACAGGGTGATTCGCATAAGGTGTGACAAAAAGCTAGAGCGTGTAGGTTGGGTTGATATAAGAATAAAATCGTAAGGGAGGGAGGGTCTATTCCCCTCCGTTTAGCAAGGAGAAGCCATTTTCTAAAAAATTGACTTAAAACAGAAAAAAAATATTTAAAAACAACTGTTATTTTTACAATACCATGATATACCTGTTTGTAAATTTAGAAATATATTCTTTTATTGTGTTTTTAAATAAAGTTGTTTTAGACAAAATTCTTTGAAAAATTAATTTTCAAACTCAAAAAAATGATAGAAAAATTTCAAACAATTTTTTTTTTAATTTTACGTAATTAAATACGAATTTTGTTAAATGGTCAGCTCACTGCAGAAGTGGAGGCTCCACTACTTCAAGAAGAGTACCCTATGTTGCCGCCACCAAGCATAGAAGAGGTTGAGAAGGCTATAGGCCGGCTAAAGAAAAACAAAGCCCCGGGAGCCGATGGTATACCAGCCGAACTATTTCAACACGGTGGGCCAGCTTTACGTCAAGCAATTCATGGGATTATAGTGCACGTGTGGGAGCATGAAGAAATTCCAGAAGACTGGCGAAAAGGTATCATTTGCCCCATACATAAGAAGGGAGATGTCACAACGTGCAGCAATTATAGAGGTATCACGTTGTTGAGTACCGCCTATAAGATACTCTCCTCTATCCTACAAGACCGGATAACCCCATACGCTAAAACCATCATCGGACAATATCAGTGTGGTTTCATTCCAGGCAAATCAACAACTGATCAGATCTTTACCCTTAGGCAGGCGATGCAAAAATGTCTAGAATTTAACATCCCAACATACCACCTTTTTATAGACTTTAAGGCCGCCTACGATAGCATAGCCAGGGTAGAACTTTACAAAGCCATGAGAGAATTCAGCATCCCAAATAAATTGACACGACTATGTAGGTTGACCATGACCAACGTAACAAGCCAAGTAGTAAAAATAGCCGGATTGCTATCCCAAACAATCAACATCTTTAATGGACTCCGACAAGGGGATGGTTTGGCCTGCCTCCTCTTCAACCTGGCGTTGGAGAAAGCAATCCGTGACTCTGGCACGGCAACAAGAGGGACCATCGTCAACAGGTCCAGCCAGATACTGGCTTACGCAGACGACATCGACATCATCGGAAGAACTGAGCAAGCTGTACATGATTCCTTCATCCAGATCGAGCAGGCGGCACAAAATCTGGGGCTGCACATTAGTGAAGGTAAAACAAAGTACATGGTGGCGTCGAATGCGAGAGGAACAGTTGGTCAAACAATCAAGGTAGCGGAGCACGAATTTGAAGTGGTGCAATCATTTAAATACCCTGGGTCAATAGTAGCAGCCGATAACAATATAGAAGAAGAAATACGCGGGCGGCTTCTCAAATCCAACAGAGCCTACTATAGTCTGTCAAAGCTCTTCAAATCCAGAAATCTCACCATAACTTCAAAACTGCTGCTGTACAGGACCATGGTCCTGCCAGTACTCAAGCAAGCAAGCCAGTACTCAAGCAAAAGGCACTCCGACCTCTTAGCCGCGTTCGAGAGAAAAGTCTTAAGGAGAATTGTTGGCCCCATATGTGAGGAAGGACGATTCCGGAGACGGTACAATCATGAATTGTACGCAATCTACCTTGAAGCAGATATCGTGACAAAAATTAAGCTCGGTAGACTCCAGTGGGCAGGGCACCTAGCTCGCATGAGCGAAGAGGAACCTGCTCGGAAAGTTCTTTGTGGTACATTCTATGGTAGACGACAGCGTGGTAGACCATGCTTGCGCTGGAGAGATGGCGTAGACCAGGACGCCCGGAGCCTTGGGGTGCGCAACTGGATGGCGGCGGCTCGAGACCGGGATGGGTGGAGAGACTTGTTGAAGGAGGCCAGGACCGGACCCCGGTTGTCGAGCCGACGATGATGATGATTTGTTTTCAAAATTCAATGCTCATATTAGTTTTTAGTCAAAAACAGAAAACCGCATGCGTAAATGTTTTATACTTTTTGAGAAAATTAAAAATAAATAAATCTATTTTACTAGCTTAATAGTGGAAATAAGATCTTAAGAGCAACTTAAGCAACGGATTGGAGTCAAATTAGGGGAATTTTATTTCTGTTATTTTCAATTTTCTAAAGAACTAAAAGAGATTTTAGCATCCGGTTTTTTGGTGTTTGACTAAAAATTAATAAGAGCATTGAATATTAGAAACAAAAAATACTACTTAATAACATAAAATTTTGAAAAAAATTAGTTTGGACAAATTATTTTCAAAATTTTGAATTTGAAAATTAATTTTTCTTAAACTATTGGCTGAAACAACTTTATTTAAAAACACAATAAAAGAAGAGATTTCTGGATTTACAAAAAGGTGTTTCATGGCATTGTTAGTGTAACCGTTGTTTCTTAATAATTTTTTTTTTATTTTAAGTTATTTTTTTAGAAAATGGCCCCTCCTGGCTAAACAAAGTGGGGAATAAACCCTGCCCCCTCCCTCCCACCATACGATTTTTTTCTTGTCCCGACCCAACCAACATGCTCGAGATTTTTCTCACACCTTATGCGAATCCCCCTGTATATAGACAAAAATTGATACCATAAATCATATAGAAACATACTAATGCCATAAAATTATCTGTCAAATATTATTTATATCTGCAAATATTCAGCATAAAATTATGGCAGCAATAATATATATTTAATAACTTCAATGACATTATTAATGAACATGGTAAAAAGTAGGGACCACAACAATGACCCTTAAGAACATCCCATACTCTTACTTTAAGGTCCAAAGAGACAGATGACAAAGTTCCAGTGCCAACGGCTTGCTTTTGGCTAGTTAAATAACACCTAAATTGCAATGAGAAAATGTTATTTATATGGAGTAAGTCCGAGTGGTTAACTCATCCAAAAGCATTAGAAAAAATCAAAAATTAAAATAGATACATTTCCGCATTCAATAGATATGCAATCCGAATGTCATTTGCATTAAATTTAATTGAAGTCAAGTAAATAGAAACAAAACATGCTTCTTCAAATAACAAACAATTGAATGTAAAAGATCTAACAGCTATGTGCGAGAAGCCGAGAAGAAGTCTTTCCAACAGCTTAAACCAATAAAATCGTTAAATTCTTCAATCTTCAATACATTCTAAATTAGGTCTCGTAATTGCAAGCTATAACCAAATTATTATAGACAAGTGATTCCATTTAATCAAGGCCGTAGCCAGTACTGGG
The DNA here is from genome assembly GCA_932273885.2 of Leucozona laternaria. NCBI lineage: Eukaryota > Metazoa > Arthropoda > Insecta > Diptera > Syrphidae > Leucozona > Leucozona laternaria. The sequence goes on along the minus strand of OW026368.1, from coordinate 88,557,116 downwards.
AATACAGGGGCGTTAAAAAGATTTTCACTAGAGCTAGCAAAAGCAACAAAACTAATTAAAATGAATACAAAATTATTAGAAACTATTTTTTTCTGAAAATCAGATGAAATTAAAAAACAAGGTTTTTTTCACATAAAATCTCGGAATGATAACATTTTGAATAACGTTGAGGGATTGGTCTACAGATATTAATTAACTATTGAAAATAACAGTTGGTCAAACAATCAAGGTAGCGGAGCACGAATTTGAAGTGGTGCAATCCTTTAAATACCTTGGGTCAATAGTAGCAGCCGATAACAATATAGAAGAAGAAATACGCGGGCGGCTTCTCAAATCCAACAGAGCCTACTATAGTCTGTCAAAGCTCTTCAAATCCAGAAATCTCACCATAACTTCAAAACTGCTGCTGTACAGGACCATGGTCCTGCCAGTACTCACATATGGATCCGAGACTTGGGTGCTTAGCAAAAGGCACCTACCTCTTAGCCGCATTCGAGAGAAAAGTCTTAAGGAGAATTGTTGGCCCCATATGTGAGGAAGGACGACTCCGGAGACGGTACAATCATGAATTGTACGCAATCTACCTTGAAGCGGATATCGTGACAAAAATTAAGCTCGGTAGACTCCGGTGGGCAGGGCACCTAGCTCGCATGAGCGAAGAGGAACCTGCTCGGAAAGTTCTTTGTGGTACATTCTATGGTAGACGACAGCGTGGTAGACCATGCTTGCGCTGGAGAGATGGAGTAGACCAGGACGCCCGGAGCCTTGGGGTGCGCAACTGGATGGCGGCGGCTCGAGACCGGGATGGGTGGAGAGACTTGTTGAAGGAGGCCAGGACCGGACCCCGGTTGTCGAGCCGACGATGATGATGAAGATGAGTTTTTTAAAAGAATCTCGGCTTTGTTGGGAACAAAATGAACATGAATACAGATCTTATTGGCTTCTCTAATGCATCGAGTTAATGTTTTCAATCCTCTTAGAATGAGCTTGATAAAATGGATCCCAAATTACACAGCAATATTCCAACAATGACCTGACATACGCACAGAAAAGAAATCGAAGAGTAAAGGGTCCGTAAACTCTTTAGAGTAACGATTAATGAATCTTAACATAGAGTTAGCTTTTGCAACCACAAAGTCTATATGGGGCTTAAAGCAGAGTTAAGAATCAAAGATGACACCGAGTTTGGTACCATCGATAGAATACTGAAATGCAAAAGTTGAGAAACTTCTAGAAAAAGATAGAGATTGAAACTTTGATAAGTTTAAGAAGAGCTAATTATCTGAACACCATTCAGACAAGCGCTGGAGGTCACTTTGGAGTAAATGACAACCATTAAGTGATTTTATACAGCGGAATATTTTAATGACATCCGCAAACATCAAAGAAGAAGCATTTTTAAGGAAATCAGGAATGTCATTGAGCAGCAGCAAGAATAGAAGGGGTCCCAAATGACATCCTTGCGGTACTTCTGAGGTGACCTCAATTACATCTGGCACCACGTCATTTAAACGCACAAACTGTTTTCTGCCATTTAGGTAGGATTCAAACCACTTTAAAATACTTGAGTGGAAGGAATGGATTCCAGTTTTTTTATTAATATAAAATGGTTTACTCTATTGAAAGCTTTAGAAAAGTCCGTATATATGACGTCTGTTTAAAAACCATTTTCAATTTTTAGTAATAATCACATTACTAAAAATTGTGAGGTCTATTTTTCTTGACCTGCCAAACAACAAATCCGTGATGGAATGGGGAAATACTTTTTTTAACAACAAAACTAAATTTATCATATACAATTTTTTTCAAAGATTTTGGCTAACGTCGATAATTTATTAATTGGGTGCTAGTCAGAAACCTTTTTTCTTGGCTGTAGTTTTAGCAAGAAGTTGAAGGTGGTTCAAATCGCAAGTGCACTCGGGTAGACATTATGGCGCAATTTAATATCTCTATGTGTCTAAAAGGTGCTATTCCAAATGTGAAAATATAGGTACCTACTTGATAATTTACTGTTTAACTTTTATAAGGAAATTTTCAAGAATCTTAACCTCACTCTATTTATGTAGAATTTCTAAAAAAATAAGAATTGATGTTTTTTATTTACTACTATCGGGTTTTTCAATTATAAGAGCGCTACAAAAGTTTTTTTTAAATAAAACAAAAACGGTTTTGGATATCAATGAAATTCTTTATTTCTGTATAAGTACGTTTGATGCCATTATGTATGGAACTCGATTTCTTTTGCATGGCCACCACGGGCGCACGGGCACGCTTGCAGAAGTCCAGACGCTGAACCCAATCTTCGACGGTTTTCAAGCATAAATCGGCCGATACTGCTGCAATTTCACGTTCGATATTCGTACGAAGTTCATCAATCGTCGCTGGCTTGTTGGCATAGACCATAGACTTGACGTAGCCCCACAGGAAATAGTCCAACGGCGTCGAATCACACGACCGAGGCGGCCAAGCGACTGGACCATTTCGTGAGATAACACGTTCTCCAAACTTGGTTTCCAATAAATTGATTGTGACATTCGCTGTGTGGCTTGTGGCGCCGTCCTGTTGGAACCACATGTCCTCCAAGTCCATATCATATAATTGGGGCCAAAAATTTTCGGTTATCATTGAACGGTAGCGATCCCCATTCACAGTAACGTGCCGGTCTTGATCATCACGGAAGAAGTACGGCCCAATGACGCCGCCGGCCCATTAACCACACCAAACCGTAATTTTTTCGGGATGCAATGATGACTCATGGACTACGTGTGGATTGCTGCCTGACCAATACCTCATATTTTGTTTATTGAAATGAGCCTTATCGCTGAAGATGATTTTTCGATGAAAATCCGAATCATTTTCAAGTTGTTGCTCAGCCCAATTCACGAACATCCGACACTTATGGTGGTCAAACGGCTTCAGTTCTTGCATCAATTAAATCTTGTAAGATGTAGGCCAAGATCTTTTCGCAAAATTCGACACAACGACGTCACAGAGATGCCCAACGCTTGAGAACGACGTGTGAGAGACACATTTGGGCTTTCTGCAACTGAAGCCTCAGCGGCAGCAATAGTCTCGACACTGCGGGCACTTCTTTGTCTCACTGGCACGGGAACATTTTGTACTGTGTCTGTGGATTAAAATTTTTCTACTAGACGCTCAATTGTTGATCTGCTAGGACGATTATGACGACCATAAATTGGACGTAGCGCTCTTAACGTTGAGGCCACTGACTCCGAATTTCGGTAGTAAATTTTAATAATTTGAACTCGTTGTTGGCTCGTATATCTTTTCATCAAGAAATGGCAAACTTTACTGAAGAGAAATGTCAAAAAAGCGGCAAGAAATATGGATTCGTTTGCTGTCCCTGTTGCTCTACTTTTGTAGCGTCCCTGTTGAAAAACCCTTTATTTCCAAAATAAAGCAAACACTCAATGAAGGTTTTAATCAAATGTAATCTTCACTTAATTAATTTTAAGTTGTAAGATACCTATAATTTAAATATCAAATCTCTGAGCAAGCTGCATATTTTAAAATTTTATAAAGGGTTTATCTATGGAAATGGAAAAACAAAATATTTACATCAAAGCAAATACTCGAGTATTTGCTGGCCCAGTTGATTTTGAAAAACAAGTTTACTTCGATATTCAGTTAAAAACGAGCCGCATGAAGCCCTGTAAAAATATTCCTTATATGTAGGTACATAAAATTATATTTGTTTTTAATATTGTAAATTCAAAAATTAAAATTTGTGTATCACCATCAAAAAAAAAATGCTATTTTACAAGCCTGAAACAAAATATATTTCGAAAAAATGTTTGTTCATATTAATTTTTGTCCTTCTTTAGTTCCAACAAAGGGCCATCCTACCTCTATTCAAATTAAAATAGCTTCATACAAAAATATGTAGTTATGTGATCTTTTCCCAGCCAACATCAAATAAATCTGGTGGTAATAAAAATAAAAAAAAGCAACTACATCTGCTGAAATTAGAAACAACCAATGTCAACATCGAACAAGAAAAATATATTTATCCGTATATATAAAATAAATTGAGAGGTCATAGTCATATAGCCAAGCCCGAAACCCAGATTACTAAATTCCAGTCATATCTTTATACAAAACAACAACAAACAAAAAAAAAAAACTCATCCCGACATTCCATTTTTATTTTATTTGTCTTCGTAATTTCCTTACATCCTTACATACCAACAGTGTATCCTTATCCGCATATATTGTACAACGAGCTATATTATGAATGTACAGCAAAAATATTGCCTTACAAAGCAAAACTCTCAGATTGACTTCAATAATGATCCCAGCAACGTTGACGACAAGCGAAAGCGATGACTGTATGTTTGTATGTTGGTATAGGAGATGGACTCTATGGACGGAGGGTGACAAGAGGGCTGAAATTCATTTAAACCCCCTGTTTACATTTCATTTACATTGCTCGAAAATTTTTCAAATTTAATAAAGATACAAGCATTACAGTTCAACAACATTCAAAATAGGGGATGATGATGAATTCAAGAATCAAGAATGTCTCTATTACAATATTGATTGACGTTTATTGCTATAATTAAAATCAGACCGAACAAAAAAATTAAAGAAAATGCTTTACCTTGCCTACTTAGAAACAGACACTTTACCTACCAATGGACTATGTGACTGCCTATACCTATATATATACATAGAAAACATTTGCCATTAATAAAAATATTCTTACCCCCTTTGCTTCTGCTTCCTTTGCCCTGCAAAGACCAGGATGCACAACGTTTTCCATACACACCTAGGTATACACTCTAAGCCAATTGGTTAGGCCTGATAATTTTTATAATACTTTTCGCAATATCTAATCTTTTGCTAGGTTTGCTAGCTTAAAGTAAGGCTTTTTAGAATTTTTCCTATAGACTTTAGACAGTGGTTTCTTTTTTTTTTGTTAATAGCATGGACTCAGCCTTCTCCTCCTTATGGTGAGACCAAGAAGTTTCAGCTGTTCTTCAATCACCTCTTGAATAACTGTATGAAATTCGTTAGTTTTTCCCGGATTTGCTTTGTGAAGATTTGTTCTATAATTGAACCGCTGCGCTGGACTGGAAAAAGCACTAGTATTTGGCGATTAAAGTGTTATTCACAATGGCTAAAGACGCTCACACAGTACCTTGGAAAGGATTTTGAAAAATCGTTTTCTGTCTCCATCCCCACAAGGGAGAAATGGGATGTTGGTTTACAACAATCAGATAAACCGATGGTAGAAATTTTCGACGACGGATCGATGATGGATACAGGAGAAGTTGCGGGCTTCTTCTCATAGGCTCTCGATTTAGCCAACTCTTATAGACTTTTGAAGAAGACTCCCTGATTACAGAATTGTCTTCCAGGCCGAGGTTCTGGCAGTGATAAAGGCTGCTGAACAGGTCTCAATGCTGGCGATACCACAAGCTGATATCACCTTCTACATTGACAGCCAGGCAGCGATCAAAGCTATCTCTGCCCCAGTAATAAGATCCAAGCTGGTTCCATGCTGTCGCGAAGAGCTAAAAGTCCTTGCCACGTAATATTGATCTTACTGTGTTGGAGAGGATCTTATACGTCGACGTTTAGAAGGGATGTAGGATAGCTTTTTTAGGTGGATTATATAGAGCTGATATAAAGGGTCCGCCATCTAACGTTTTTTTTCAACTAAAGTGCTTATTTCGTGAATGGTAACACTTAGCTCATGTCTGATTTGACAGATAATTAGTTTTATCCTTCCGCTGAACGAATATGGTTGTGTATACGCTTCGCTAAGTGGGCCTGCGATCGACTTAGAGAAGATGCCGATTTTGCCAAAAAAAATCATCTTTTCAGAAGAAGCTCATTTTGATCTTGGCGGGTAGTAAACAAGCAAAATGGTCGCATTTAAGGCACAGAAAACCCGCACGCATACATTGAAAAGCCGATACACCCAAAACGAGTCACTGTTTGGTGCGGATTTTAATCCAGAGGCATAATTGGGCCATTTTTCGAAAATGAGCAAGGAGTGGCCGTTACAGTCAATGGCGATCGTTATCGGGCCATGTTGAACGAATTTTTGTTCACAAAAATTGAAGAGGAGGATATTGGCAACATTTGGTTTCAACAGGACGGCGCTACGTGCCACACAGCCGAAGCTACACTCGATGTTTTGCGCCATTTTCAAAAAAAAAAAAGAAGTTATTTGGCGGACCCTTTACCAGCCATCGAACATGCTTGGTTGATAATTTGCTTCCAACACGTTACATACATTTTTTAAGAACTCATTTCCTTATAACATCATTAAATAAATTGCAGATTTTTTAAAATTCAAGTCCAGTCTAGCCTAGTTCTAGTCTTTCAGTACGAGATTAAAAATAAACCCCAATTAAGTCATCAAATTTGGTGAGTTAACTCCAGATTAACTGAACATAGGCTTTCGTTGCTTTATTCACTGGGTTCGTTTAGTCGCTTCGCCGCATTCATTCTCAAACGGCTTCCTCAGTTAACTCTGTGTTAAATTACTTCTAGAGTAAGCTGACTCTGGTTTTACTCATCACTGTAAAACTGGGCCTAAAAGTCTTAAATCTTTAAAAATTTAAATACTAAAAAAAAACTTTAATCTGTTTAAACGAAAATAAATAATCATAGCCATAAGTTTTTTTAATGAGTTTTTAAAGATTTTTTTAAGGACACGATCTATACGACATTGACAAAAACTTTAAAAACTATAGAAAAAAAACCTATAACTGACCAATTTCTGAAATTAAATATATTTAACATTATATTTCACACACATCACTTTGTTTTATTTAAGTTTTAAGATAGGAAGCGTTTAATGAAAGACCCTGTTTATCCTTTTTTCCGAATATCCCATATATTGGGTGCTAAAACCCCAGAGCTTTGTTCTTCTTCGTCGTAATATTATGTGTGATAAATATTTCTAGTTCAAATAGAATAAAATAATAACCTTAATCTTTACCTTTAGTTTGTTATACCTTTATTAGCCCAAACAAATTAGAGAAAAAAGGCCAAACTTCGAAAAAAAAAATCCGACTGAGCTGAATTTAAGTGGCGAGCTCTGTTTTGGCGTCTTAAGCACATCCCGAGAAGACCACTAAGTTTGAACAACGGATTTTGGTGTTCTAGGGTGCGAACGAAGCCAAATTCAGTTTTTTTTCTAAAACTCTGCACCAAAACAATTCTGACACATTATTTTTTCGTAAGAGCAATAGGTTTTAAAAAAGTATGCGTTAACGTTAGGAAGAATAACTGAATCGAATCGGTGATTGTTAAAACAACATAAGTGACCTTTTTTTACAGGAGAGACAAAAAACCTTATATTTTTGACGAATGCGGCCGCATTGACAATTTTAACTTTAAAATCTGATTAGGGGTAGTTCTGCAAGTGGTTTTTTTTTATCGGTTGATATTTAAAATTGTTGTGTAGGTACTATCATCTTAATTTTTATTTAAGCCTTAAAACAACCTTTAAATCATGGACAATTTATTATCCTTCGATTACACCATACTAATTCAGAACAAAAATACCCAAATTTCCACCTCGGGCTCGTCTAATTCTCACTTCTTATAACCCATGAAATATTTATGCCAAGTTTCATCAACAGACTTTATTTTAAAATTTATTGTTCTTATTAGATCCTGCTTTTTTTTAAAACACACTAGCTACCCCCTTGTCCCATAAAAAAAAACATCAACTACTAAATTGTTGACACTCAATTTTTAATATTGTTATTTGATCAAAGACCAATTTAAATCAATTTAAAAAAATATTATGTGTAGTACTAGTGTGACCAAAAATTACAAACAAAGATTGTCATTTTTAATTTACAACTCAAGTTAAGTGGTGTATTTATGAATCTTTTTTGATGTGTAAACATCTATGCTGGCGGTAGAGAACTTTCCTGTGCAACGTTACGTCGCGTCGTAGGACGTTACGTTGTAGCACGTTACGTTATGAAATCTGCTTTGCCCCGATCGAAACAAATCGTTTTTAACGTGACCGACGCGACGGTTAAGTTATATTTTATCGTGACCACTCATTTGTTTTTTTTTTTTGGCCAGCGACGAAAGCAAATTGTTTTTAGCGCGACCGATGCAACGCGACGATTAGATTAATGTTTTATCACTTTAACACTTATATTTTTATATTTTATTCTTTAATTTTTAATTATTGCCCGAACAAAATGGACGCGACACTAGAAACTAAAAAGAAAACAAAAATAATAATAGTCAGCTGTAGGGATTGACAATTGACTGTAGGTATGGTATGTCAATGGCTGTAGGTATGGCAGGATATCGGGTGCGTTCAGTGATACAAATCTGAACTTAAATTCTACGTTTACATTATACTGCTTTTAAAGGATGCAATTTCTTCATGCAATTTTTAAACACGTAGGCGAGGGACATAGGCGGCTGATGGGATATATACAAAATGAACTCGACTAGAGACATGCCAATTTATAACAGTTATAACAGTTTTTCGCGCAACTTGAAAAAAAACTCTGGGTGCCTGAAGTATATCCACCGGCGGAGGGCCCTGGCCTTCGGGGCCGCATAAACAGTACTTTTATAAACCAAAACTGTTATAATTGGCATGTCTAGAGTCACTTCCACACAAAATAGCTGAGGTTGAACAAATTGAAGAGTTGTCGGCTACTTTTGCACTTGCACAAAGTTAACATCCATTAAAAATCACAGCGTCCAATTCCATAGGCGATTGGCTGTGGTGTCAATCGATTGAAACTTCGATTTTAGTGATTTCCACTGACATTCTAAAAAAACATCAAAATATATAATTCGCCGGCTATTTTACAGTGACATTCATTTGAGGTTCGTTCAGTATACAATTAAAACTGAACTTTTTATAAGTTTTACTCGATGGAAAGATGGAATTTTATAAGGGTTGCAAGTTCATTGACAGTTCTTACTGGATATTTTATTTCGGCCCCTATCAGTCAAACCATTAAGTTCCTTTGGAATTCGGGTGTCATTTAATTGAAACCACGATTTTAGTGCTCTCCGCTGACAGTTGGTGTTTGTCGATGATCAGAGAGTGATTACCATAAACAATAACCATGTGTAATGTGAAGTGATCTTAAAGTTGAGAGTGAACTACGAAGCAGGACCTTTCAGTACCGAACCTTCACCGTTCGTTGGACACTTCACCACCAGCCTTTTAGTTTTAGTGCCTGGAAATTTCGTTACAGCGGTTGCCCCACTGTGTATTTTGCTGCTGTTCTTTCAACACTAGACTTTTCAAGCACTGCCTACAGATAGGTAATGCAGTGTTAATTATTTCATATGTTTCTTTTGAGTACGTTCAGTAACAAAAATTAGGCGCTTGGACAAACGTTGATGTTTACACATATTTAACCGTGAGTCCCCGGACTCACATATTTTTTTTTTTTGTTGTATGTATTGGAAATTTCGTTTGACCTTAATTAAATGACACTGAGTGTAAAAAGGTTCGTAGTATTAAAAACTTGCCTAAGTATGCATTAAAAATGTTCGTTAAAATTTTTCTCATTTTATTCATTTATTTTCTGCATTTTTAAAATCAAATTCTATAGGAGCTTTTGTGCAGCTAAATTATTTGTTTAGAATATTATATGCATATATGCACGCATTATTACGGTGGGTGCATATTAATAATAATTTTATTTCTATAAAACCAAACCTCGTGAATTTTTTGTTTGCCTTAAAAATATGAAGAAACTATTTATAAAACAGTTCTTTGCATTTCTTCCTTTAATAAGAGTTATACTATATACCTATTTGTACAAAACTATACCTTAATGTATTGCCCCACGGGGCAGGTGTAGTTCATTCACTTAACCGTGTACTATTTTCCTTTTTTTATATTGTACGCAAACACAAACATTTTTATCAGCTGTTGTTTATATTTATATTGACGTGCCTGTTCCCGTATAGATATCATTAATGTCTTTTTCTCCTCTCGCTGTCAGAGATAGTTGTGTGCGAAGATTCTGAGAAAATGCGGAACCTTTTAGAAAGAATAAAGATTCCGACAGAACCCATAATCAAGATACACACGTCGTTAACCCATCCGATGCAATTGAGTTTTTTTTTTTTTTTTGGTTAATTTGTGGAAAAAGGTTTTAGAGTAACTGTTGATTTTTTTTCTTTTGTTGTTCCATGAACTTTTTAAGCCGAAATTACCTATAGGCCATGGGAATTGAAAACTTACCCATATAGAAGTACTAAGGTCCTTTTTCACTTTATGCTAAAAAGATGACCAACGTTTATGGGCAGTAGGTACTTAACGCCATCTTCCTGACGCGGAAAACATAGACATTTTTAAAAAGTCAGTGGAAGGCCAAAAGTGACGTAGAAAGAAGGGTGTAGATTCCGTTATGCGTTGCTATTTTCTGATTTTTTTTTTTTTCAACTTACAGACCTCATATTACTCTCAATAAAGGTACTATAGGTCAATTAAAGGGTCCGTAAATAAAATCGAACTAGAGATTTCAATCAATCATGGCATTTTAACGATAAAGAAAACGAAAAAAGTTGGTCCAGCAAACCCGTCTGTCTGTGTGTCTGTACCTACCTCGACATACAGCCTTAGCGACTGGAAGCGATTTTCTTGAAATTTTGAATTTAAGGTTTTTCAGTAGTTTCATAGAGGGCAAATTAAAATTTTACTTTAGTTCTAAAAATAACTCTACTATACCTGCCATGCAACTATTATAATAAAAATAAGTTAACTCGAAGACGGTTTTAACGATTTTGATGAAACATTGTGCGTGCACCATTGTAAATATAATTATGTATTTTGATAAAAAAAAACACAGTTTTTTGATTTTCGACTTTCTCGTTAACGGCTTGACCGAATTCGATCAGGATTTTAATACAGTTAGTCCTTAATAATTTTGCATACAAACATTTTTAAAAAAAATATTTTTTTCTTTTAAAATCAATATTTTGAAAATTTGTTTTCAAATTTCGTTTTTAAGTGTATATAATATTAAATAAAAATGCCAAAAATAAAAATGTCCAAAAAAAAATTTTTTTAAGAAAACCAGTCCAACGATTTTAGAATTTTTTTCCATGCGTCCACTCTAATTTGAGCTAAACAGATCGGCCGATTTGCTTTAAATTTGGTAAATAGCATTTTTATGTGATTCTCGCTAGGAGGAAATTTGAATTTTTGTTTTAGCTCACCTAGAACGGATATAGCTGCCATCCACAAATCTTGTTTTTCAATTTTTTTTTATCTTCACATAATGAGCTAGAAAGCGTGGGTTTTTGATGCTGATGGGGGCAGAACTGTTTTTTACCTTTTTTGGCACCCAAGTGCATGGTTTTTTGAGTCGCGTTAAAATTGTTTTTGGCTGACGGGGCGTTTAAAAAAAAATAGTAACTACAATGATGATTTTAATGATTATAAAGGGTGTTTTTTTAGACGTGTGGATTTCAAGAAGAAATAAAACGCATATAATTTAATGTTATGGCCAAGAATTTAGCTTTATTATAATGATAAGGGTTTGCCATTATGTTTTAAAAATGATTTCGGACAAGTGGCCACCGCGGATGGCTCTAATAAATTCCAGCCGAGAGGCCCAATTTTCGACAGCTCCAATTGTTGCTCGCGATGGCGGATGGACTCATTCGGGTCTTCTTCGATACTCTGCTCCACAGCAGCAATTGTGTCTTCTGTGTGTGTACGGCATCTCTGAAGATGCGCATTATCCACTAGAGTAAACGTATTGCGAAACCCATCCATGGGTGCTCTAATTTATGCGATTTTGCTATTATGTCGACCGAATATTGGACGCGGCGCGCGATGCCGAACCAATATTTTGGTAATAAATTTGCACGATTTTCAAACGTTGTTCAGCAGGATGTAAGTCTATTAATTATTTAATGGCAAAGCAAACTCAGCATAAATCAAGTGACAGCTGTCAAAAAGACCAACTCCGAAAAAAGGATTGCCAGATTGAAAACCACACGTCAAAAAAAAAACACCCTTTACATAGATTGGCTAAATAAAACGAAAGTGTACTAGTATACCCCTGGTGTATATTATACATGGAATATGTTTAGTACGTTAGACTCCTTGGACTATCATGCTGGAGGTCTGGAATCGACTTATTATATGGTACTGCCATTGACATGATAATATCCCTCTCGTATTTTATCTTTAGCCGTTCAAATTTGACAAAAAATTGGTGGTCCCCTCCATTCCTATCGACTTACAACACGCACACAGAAAAGTTTGAGAGTTGTAAGTCACTAGAGGCCATGATTCTCTATACCTTCAAGCTGTTGCTGCAACATTTTTTTTATTTACTGTACTAAGCATAAACATTTATTGTATATTTTATTGTTTTTATTTTCAATTTAGTTAATTTTACATTAAATTTATAAACTGTTAATTATTGCTTTTGAAACAACTTTCATACAATTGGGCAGTCTTTGATTAAAGAAAAAAAAATAATGCATTAACTATTTGCAATTTTTAGCTGTTAAGACTTTTTCAATGATTGTAAAAACTTCCTGCTGGCAATTACCATCATTTACTGCAAAAAGGACTATTTGAATCCTTAATAAAAACAATTTATGTCATTAAAATGAAAGAACCTTACAAAAAAGTTCGCTTATTGTCATTACCTACATTTTATGTCCAGCGCAGTAAAATTTAATTACAAAATAAATATTTTATATTAAATAATAAAAACAACAAAAAATAATTGAACAGTTAAATCACGAAACATTGTGTTGGTTCTCAATCAAACCCATAACTTTCCAAGCAATTTTCATTAGTTAGGTTATTCCATCACATCACATCGCAGGCAAAGCACCAAAATAATGTTGCCACGCACATAAAAATCATAATTATTGCTCTCTTTTCGAATACTCTTACTTAATGGAATTCAATAAAATGAAATGAGAACTGAAAAAAGTTCTTCGCATAATTTTCTCCGCAAATATTGCCAAAACAGCAAATCTGACGAAAAAGTCATCAAACTCTGCGTGGATATAATATATGGATATACTCGTACTGATACTGCTGCTGCTAATGCCTGCCCCGTGCTCAGCCCATAACATTTTTAATGCGTTTGCCACATAAAATTCATCGAATGGAGAACGTCTAGCATTCACCCTAGATTAATTTTTTAACCTACAGAATAACAAATCAACTTCCAGCCGGAGCCCCATACAGATGGTGCATACTCTAGGATCAGGAGTACAAAAACGACAATGACGATGGCGATGGCGGTGGCGACGACAATGTAATCCCTTATTTTATTGTGTTTTGCAAAAGAGAGTGTTAATTTGTGTGATAACATTTTTATAATCCAATTCGATGCTTCCATCGCACACGCAAAGGAGCGAGTTTTCCAACAGGCATCAGCCATATCCCAAGAGGGTACATTTTATGGGCCAAAATGGTTGCAAGAACACTTATCAAACGCCCGCTATACAGAAATACCTTTATTTACCTCCCCCACCCCCCCAAAGTCTGTTGCTATTTTCGCCAACTTTTTTCTTGTTGTTGTTCCTTTTTTTTTTCATAACAAACGCAAACATAGTGATAAAATTCGGAACATAGATTCGGAGTTATATGCAGCTTCACGAAGTGTAATTTTGGAGTTCCCTCTTTTATTCTGCTTCTCCTGATACTTGATGGTCTTGGGTTGGGCTTGGGTTGGGCTTGGGTGAACTGCAGTAAAAAATATGTTCAAGGATTAAGGTTGTTTCAGTTTGTCGCTGGTATGTATATTTTCGGGGATTTTATTACAATTCATTCCAAATGTGCTACGTTACGATTATGATCCAAATATTGGTGTTTCTGATTAATGCGAACGAAGGATCATAGCAACATCCAACAACATGCGACACCGCCTGCGTTGCGTTATGACATGAAGATTATATGGCCATCCATTCATTCATCCATCTATCCGCATCCATTCACAATTTTCACCCCAAATTTATGAGCCAGTAAAAATTGAATCGCTTTGCTCATTTTTTTTTATGAAATGGCAGGAGCAGCAGCAGCAGCATTGATGGTCTTTATGGTCTTGATGGTTGTCCGCTTTTTCTATACCAGCAACGAAACACTTTTTGGGCTGCATAAGATCGCATTTCTTTTCTTATTATGCTGTTGTTGATGCTCCGCGGAGTTTCATCGAGATTTCTAGACCTGTGCACTGTGCACGCTGCCGCCACCACCGCCTTCCTCCTCCGTGATAGATAGAAACATGGAATTCATCATCATATTATATCTCTATGAAAAGAACAACCCCAAGTAATAAAAAATTCAACAAAATATTTACGATACCTATACGTACTCCCCAAAACAACTAATGTAAGGTACATTCTTACGCACAAAACAAAAAACAAGGGGGAAATAATAATATGTTGATGGTTGGGCTTTTGTTGTAGTAATTCTGAGCTTAAGAATGACGAAATGAATTTTGTTTTTCTGTTTTTTTTTTTTTTTAATTTTGTATCGAAGGGATGAGGGAAAACCTTTAGACACATATAAGACTGAAGAATTTACATGCGGTAGATGTTGAAATGTTGTAGGCTTCTAGAAATCCCCATATTCATTATGCATTAAACCCCAAAACATCTTGATGGTTTATATAGTTTTTACCTCCAAAAAAACACGGAACATTAGATCAAAGCTATAATGCAATGAAACGTAGTTCTTTGTAAATCACTAAGAACAGGTAGGTCATTTACTGACAAATCATCCATGAAAACACATGTGCATGCTCTTTAATATTTATGGTCCGTAAGACTCAATTGCCACTCTAGTATATGAACTTTTTTGCCACCCACAATAGTTCGAAAGCCTTAATCATGGAGATCCGACCATTAGAAACTAAGTTATAATTTAAAACTAAACAAATCGACGTTTTTTTCACTATCTAGTTCTTGTTTTTTTTTAAATAAATCATCATCATCATCGGCTCGACAACCGGGGTCCGGTCCTGGCCTCCTTCACCAAGTCTCTCCACCCATCCCGTTCTCGAGCCTCCGCCATCCAGTTGCCTACCCCAAGGCTCCGGGCGTCCTGGTCTGCGCCATCTCTCCAGCGCAAGCATGGTCTACCACGCTGTCGTCTACCATAGAATGTACCACAAAGAACTTTCCGAGCAGGTTCATCTTCGCTCATGCGAGCTAGGTGCCCTGCCCGGAGTCTACCGAGCTTAATTTTTGTCACGATATCTGTTTCAAGGTAGATTGCGTACAATTCATGATTGTACCGTCTCCGGAATCGTCCTTCCTCAAATATGGGGCCAACAATTCTCCTTAAGACTTTTCTCTCGAACGCGGCTAAAAGGTCGGAGTGCCTTTTGCTAAGCACCCAAGTCTCGGATCCATATGTGAGTACTGGCAGGACCATGGTCCTATACAGCAGCAGTTTTGAATTTATGGTGAGATTTCTGGATTTGAAGAGCTTTGACAGACTATAGTAGGCTCTGTTGGATTTGAGAAGCCGCCCGCGTATTTCTTCTTCTATATTGTTATCGGCTGCTACTATTGACCCAAGATATTTAAAGGATTGCACCACTTCAAATTCGTGATCCGCTACCTTGATTGTTTGACCAACTGATCCTCTCGCATTCGACGAGAGGACCCACTATCGTCTCTCCTGGTGTATTTTCACATATAAAATGACTAAAACTTTTTAGATAAGACTCAAAATTCCCTCTTAAAATTTGTTTGCCCTCCTTTAGAAAAATAGCCTGACATTTTCCCTTCTTTAAAGACCTTAAATACAAAAATCCTACAGTTAGAAGCGAAGTTATAAGCTTTCGAACAATTTCCGATTAAACAACATCCGAGATCCGACCAGAAACGTACGTCCATTCAACTCAACGTTTAAGTAAAAATAAATTATTGAAGACCTACGCTTTACGCATGAAGTGTGTATATGCAACGTCTAAACAAATTTACTAATACACTCTAACGTGCATGACATGCATTTGAACAATGTATATCCCGTTTAATGCGGCAAAATTGTTCAAAATCAAAAGTAAAAAGAAAAACTTAAGTTTAATTTTTGATAACATTCAACGTTTTGTTTCAAAAGTTCAAAAGTTGCGGTTAAAAAGGATATTTTCGACACTTTACTTTTGAATAACGTTTTTATGCTCGTGTCAGATTGACATAAGGACTTTATTCCGTTGAAGAAGTTTGGTTCTTAAGCCGGGTCCAGATCAATGAAAATTTACGTTGTGCGCCGTGCGCCTTGAATTTTCTATTCGCCGCAAATATGTCCGCCGAGAATTTCAACTTATTTTGGAATTAAATTTTGCTTAAAGTGCCGCGCGTCAGTGCTCAATTTGCACGGAAAATAATTTTAATAAACTTGATTAATCAATTTGTTCACATCAAAACACCCTTGGGCCGCAAATATTGTCGTGTGCGCCTAATATCCATCGCAATCGGATAGCATGCGTTGAATGTGACACAAAAATTTGTGTGCATCCGGACGTCCACACCGACGTATTTTGTTGCGTCGAACACGGCGCACAATGCAAATTTTTATTGATCTGAACGCGACTTTACAATAAACTTCTCATGACCATCGTTTTTGAGTTCGTGGGGGAAATTTTATTTAATTCCATGATTATAAACGATATAAGCCTAATTTGAACTTTCTTTTTTTTAAAAAGTTGAGCGAAAAATTCCACAGAAAGAAATTTCTATATTTCTTATTCTGCTTAACCTTATGAAAATCGTGTTTTGGTTGTGACGTTATTATTCTGCGATATATATAGTTTTATGAATGAAAAATAAAATTCCTTGTTTGCATTTCTCATTCAATGGAATTCATGAGATTCATGTGATTTTTCATGATTTTTTTTGCTGCATCATTACACTTAAAAAGACATACAAACACAGCAATAACCCGGTCCTTATTCTTACAACGAATCCTAACCTTGCTTTGAAGTCATTTGTATCATTTTGATTTTACTTTTTTTTAAAGCTTAAGTGCATTCCATCATCATCTTAAAGCACACATCCTAAGCCTATTCACTGTGAAAAAAAAAATTAACAGTTGAATCCTCCTCATCATCAATATAACAACAACAAAAACGAACGTCCCAAGAGAATATACCTACAATAAAATATGTGCTCTCCCTGACGTACATCGTACAACCAACGAGCAACGAGCATAGTGTCAACCGAAGCTTCATTTAATTGCAATTAAAATTTAATCCAAGAAGAAAATAAAACGACCAAGAAAAAAGGAAAAGTTCAAAAAGGATTCACACTCATTTCGCACGCATTTTAAGCGCCTTTCAGGTCAGGTGTGAATAATTTCAAATAATCACTTTCATCAGGCATTGTATATGACCTCTAACAGCGGCGAACATCAAGACTGTGATGCGAGTCGAGTATATACAAACATCAGCTTCAGCAGCCTTATACTCATCGGAGTTGGATATGCAGGCATCAGCATCAGCAGAAGCAGAAGCAGCAGCAGCAAGCATAATGCACCTTAGGGCACCATCTTCATCTAAGTTACCGTCAAGCTCTTTTCAGTCCCATAGTCTGATGTTCAGCATCGGGCGGTTACCTTTTCTTTGATGTTGAGTAAAGCATAATTAATTGGTAGGTAAGCTCGTAGCACCTGACTGACAGTGGAGCTCAATTTTTTAACATCGGTACCGGGGTTCCGCAAGATTCACTCGTAGGTAAAGATATTATATCGCATCATCTGCGCCTCATATATACCTAAACATCAGATGATGCGATGA
This sequence comes from Leucozona laternaria, assembly GCA_932273885.2. Classification (NCBI taxonomy): domain Eukaryota; kingdom Metazoa; phylum Arthropoda; class Insecta; order Diptera; family Syrphidae; genus Leucozona; species Leucozona laternaria. The sequence continues at coordinate 88,539,354 of OW026368.1, read as the reverse complement.
TTCTGATGCCTACACACGCTGCATATTATGTATACTTTTGTATATTGTATATGGTGTGGCATTATACGCCAATGCATAACCCAGTACTGTTGCTTCTTATAGGTGTGACTAAATACTCTTTACATACACTTGCCTGCAATACACAAAGGGTCCTTCGACACTTGCATCTTTGTCGCGAACATTTGACTGATGTAATTATAATTAAATGATTTTTATTCACATACACGGGCGTGAAATGAAGAACAAAAAAAAATGTATTTAAATAAATAATACAAAAAAAAAAAACAAGGCTACAGGGCTGCACAATATATAACACGCCAGAGCTTCCGCTAGAGCAAACATAGGTTCTAACAGTTGAAATCATGTCGTAACAACTATGCCACTTTAAAGGCTATTGCTGTTGGCATTATTGTCTAGAGCTTTGGTATGTTATGCAGGAACATACATTTATGAAATAAGTAAAACCTTTCTTTTGTATGGCGAATATACCTCACAAAAAATATTTGAACGGTCTTTTTAGAGTAGGTATCTAAAGAATGGTAGTTTAAAATCTTAGAAATATTGGGAAACAATTTAATTTAAGTGGTCTACATTTTAAAGAACATTGATATTTTAAGTGATTAACTTTTGAAATATTTAAGGGACATCATCTCCCCTAGTCTACCATATCGCCTCATTTACCCTATTGGAGTAGGTATGGAGATTTATTTCGATTCTTACTGATTTGAGTGAAAAATTTTGCAGAACATCTTCAGGTTCAGCTTTAAATTGAAAACATTTGTGTCACAACTCAAGCTCTTCCTAGAAAGTTCCCAAAAAGCTAAAAGGTGCAAAGTAACAAAAAATCAATTTTTTTTAAATGCCATTGGAATTACCGTTATAATTTTTATCATCATCATCTATACATTTCTACATATTTTATAAAAGAGAGACCCATTATGGCGATGATCGTCTGTCCTGTATGTGTGCGCTAATTTCAAATTTTACTCGGGCGAAACCGGTCCGGGCCGCTAGTTATAGCAAAACGCCAAACATGAACCTTGTGGTAAAAACTTTAAACGCGCTTAAAAGATGACATTTTATACAACAATTCTACACCATATTACACGGGTTTTCACCACGAAATTTCACCACCAATAATTTTTGTATAATTCTCTTAGGGTAAATAAGTAAAAATGATAAAAGAGAATAGAGAATAGAGAGTATAAAGAGTGTTTTCTCACTTAAAGGAGAAAGTATACAGAGCAGTGCTGGGGGATCGTGGGAAAATCCTATTTCTTAGGAATTTCGAATTTAAAAGGGACTAAGGGAAAACCGAATCATTTTGTGGGAATTTCTTGTTCATAAAAATAAAACTAGAAGCAGATAACCAATATGTGGAAAATAACTGATAGATACATATTTATGATAAACTACTTTTTAACGAAATGAAAAAATTATGGACTCAAAAACGATTCACTTAAAGAATTATTTTCTAACAGCCATATTATTGACTTCTATCAAAACTAGTTTCATAGCAAAACTAGTTTTATAGAAGTTTGTAGTCCCAAGTTTTGCACGGTTTATGAATTAAGAGTTTTATCTGAAGCTAATTTTAAGTTTTCGAGTCTTAGGTGTGAAAATATTTTTGAATAATACCGATTTGAGCACTTCCAAACAAGTACAAAACTAGTTTTGTCATAAAAACTAGTTTTGAAACAAGTCAATAATATGGCTGTAAGTCAATTAAGTCTAAAATTTAAATAAAATACGTTATTTTAAAAGACTTTTTGTCTTTTTTAAAGAACAAATGTTTCGATTGTATAATAATCGAAGACTATTGGACTAATGCCCGATTTCATATAGGACTTTTAAATATTTAAAAGCCCATTTAGAGTTAAAATGGGATTTTTCGGTTTCACCAAGTGCTTTTAAATTTAAAATGCTTTTAAGTGCCCTTATAAACTAAAAGCCCATTTTCGTCTCAATAAATTTTAAAAGTGTGATTTATTGTGAAGTCTAATATGTTAAATGTCAGCCGACGAGTAAGAAAGTTATAGATGATATTTTGCAGTCACTTTTTTATTTAATTTCTTGCAAATATACATTGTGAATAGGTCGAAATAAAAATATAGTTTGTGTGTAAATAATAATCTTTTAAGGCTCTCCCAAGCCAACG